>CM019065.1:45267774-46000842 GCA_009667805.1 Leptobrachium leishanense
GGTGGGCTGTGGCTGCATTCCGTGGATCGGCGGCTGTGTTCGGCAGCTGCATTCAGTGGGTTGATCAGCGGCATCTGACGGAATCCCTTCGGTGCATTTCAGGGACCCTGCGGCGAATGCTGAAGGACCGCGGCCCTTGCATTGCGTTGCACCATCGGCTGAATTGGAAAGGAGGAGCAGGTCTCAGGATGACGCTGACTGACTGTCAGCTGACGTGTGCGGGTCACGTGACTGACGCAGCACGCCGGCACCACACTTCACTGCTGTAATATGTTTCAGCACCATGGTGAGCGCCATAGCTCTCTCCAAGGTCCTGAAACATTTTCAATGAAAGAATACTATAGGGGTTATTCAGAGAGAGCCGATCTGGCCCCAAAATTGTACCGAACGGTGAATTTCCCCATACAGTGCCATTTCCTGGCCATTTGGATATTCAGAAAGCAGGCAGTTTGCCAAATTTTGGCGAACTGCCTACAAATACAATGCCTGTTTAACGGCAGTGAAAGTCCCCAAAGAGAAGCAATGGTTTAATCTATTCAGAGACACCGTACAGCAGTGAAATGTCCGTGAAATGCCCTGACGTTCGGTGGTTTCATTTGGCTGGTTTAATCAGATGAATCCCATAGGTTTCAATGTTAAAATTATTCCTGTTTTTATTAAATATCTAATAAACTGTTTATTCTTTTAATCTGTAGCAAAAAGTCTCTTTATTTTGTTTGGGGTCTTTTAGGCATTTTTTGCCACTTTTCTTCCAGATTTTTCTTAAAATAGTGTTCGCCCGCCATTGCGCTTAGCTGTGATGCCGATAAGGCCTTTGACAGAATCTCCTGGTCCTATATGC
The DNA here is from genome assembly GCA_009667805.1 of Leptobrachium leishanense. Classification (NCBI taxonomy): domain Eukaryota; kingdom Metazoa; phylum Chordata; class Amphibia; order Anura; family Megophryidae; genus Leptobrachium; species Leptobrachium leishanense. The sequence continues at coordinate 45,268,616 of CM019065.1, forward strand.
TCAGATTCTTAAAATATAATTTTTTTGGCCTAGCACTTCAAAACCTTTTTCAGGCACTCTATGACTCCCCTTCGGCGATGATAACGACCAACGGCCTTAATTCCAGACCCTTCTCATTAGGGAGGGGCACACGTCAGGGTTGTCCCCTATCCCCCCTTTTATTTAACCTGGCCATAGAACCTTTAATTCAGGTGCTGTTAGCTCATCCAGATTTTCAGGGTATAGATATTGGCTCCCGGGAGGTTAGAGTGGTGGCATTTGCTGATGATTTACTTATCTTCCTCTCTCGACCTGTTCAGGCCGTCCCGACTTTGTTGGAATACTTGGTGGCATTTCATACGGCCTCAGACTTTACGATTAATTATGAGAAAACATTGGCTATTCGCTTGGGTTCCGGGGTGGTGGATTTCCACCGAACTCCTTCCCCTTCCGTTGGAGTCGGGACGACCGTTCAAATATTTGGGAGTACTCCTTCCGTTAACATCTTTATCGGGTAAATATTCCTCCCCTGCTAAATAGCTTTGAGGGATGTTAGCTTCCTGGGATAAATTGCCTCTTTCCTACATGGGTAGATGTAGCTTAATTAAAATGGTCCCTTTCCCGCGTATATTATACCCTCTCCAAATGCTACCTATCTTGCTGACGAGTTGTGATATTTCACTCGTACACTCCTTGTTTTCTAAATTTATTTGGGGTGGGGGGAGACCGCGCGTAGCACTCCGCAAGCTTCAGCTCCCACATAATCAGGGGGGGTCTAAATTTGCCCGATGTCCACTCCTATAATGTAGCTGCGTTATATCGATTAGTCTCAGATTGGCTCACTGGCTCCTCCAAATTCACCGATTGTGCCCTCGATTGTGCTATGGCTAGCCCGATATCGCTGTCGGCTTTTCTTCACCTGCCCCCCTCCCTGTTACCCCTTCCTTAAAATCGAATCCCCACCTGGTGATCGGGAAATCCGCTTGGTGCAGGGCTCGCAAGATGCTGGGCTTGTCTTACAAGTCCTCTGTGTTTCAATCCTGGCTAAATAACCCTGCTTTTCAGAATGGTTCGGCGGCTCCGGTTTTTTGGTTACTGGCGTATAAAGGTCTGACACAATTTAGACACCTTCTGTTTCAATCAATAATTTATACAGAGAATGGTGCAGCGCCACACAATATGTATCCACCACCACGGCACCCCAGATGGCCAATAACAGGATATAGTGGTTTCCCCTATACCAATGCACACAGAATATAGAATATATAACCTGAATCGGCGCAAATAATGCTTTCTGGGGTCCTGGGATCTTGCATATATATGGAAGAAATAACCAATAATAGTGCAATACAGTATGCTTTAAATATAACTATAGTACTACAGATGATTTCCCACTTGAAAAAATAAAATTTATTTAAAACATGCTCCAGAACGCGTTTCGCCGCATAAAATCGCGGCTTCATCAGCTGGTACCTGATGATGAAGCCGAGATTTTATGCGGCGAAACGCGTTCTGGAGCATGTTTTAAATTTGTTTTAAATAGATTTTATTTTTTCAATCTCCGTTCCTGTTGATGCTGTGCCATCTTTTGGATCCCGGTGTGGTTTTCCTTTGGGTTTCCTTAAAACCAAAAAAAAAACATGAGCGCCTATCCTAGAGCTAAAATGTGAGTAAAATCTCTAGTATATTACACTGTAGACCAGAGTCAGATCTGCGCAAGGAGTTTTTCTCTTTTCTGTCTTCCATTGCACGATCTTGGACAGAACATCCTAGACAAGGTGGGGGTCACCTGAGAAGTTGGAAGGCAATATACCCGCATGTCTGGACCCACTCAGACCCAGTGATTGGGCTCTACACTTGTGAGTGGGAAATCATCTGTATTACTATAATTATATTTAAAGCATACTGTATTGCACTATTATTGTTTATTTCTTCCATATATATGCGAGATCCCAGGACCCCAGAAAGCATTATTTGCACCGATTCAGGTTATATATTCTACCTTCTGTTTCAACCCTCCCGTACGCTTCCCTCGTATGAAACTTTTTGCGAATTGATAGCCCCAGTGTATCTGCATCAGGTTTTCTACCTCCAATTGTCGGCTTTTGTCTCGTCTCAAGTGTCAGATCTACGGTCGACAGGTTTTAGTAACCCACTAGATAAAATAATGGTGTTATCCCCATCCATAGCGACCTTTCGACTACTTATCAGGCCGCAATTTGATTGGTCATCGGCTACCACAGGCCTGGCCGATTGGTGTGTACACCTCCCGTCCAAATCACCCTTCTCTCTCATATCTGCTACAACCAAATCGTGTAAACAGATCCCGTACTGGGAGATGCTGTACAAGATACTGCATGGTGCGTACATAGCCCCCGATCGATTGTCCCTTATTACCCCACAGACTTCTTGTCACTGTTTGAAATGCCTTCTTGCCAATGCAAACCTGTTTCACTGTTTATGGTCCTGCCCGGTTATTGCTCTTTTTTGGGACACTATCTGACGGTTTGGGATGCGTGTCCTGAAGCTTCGGGTGCCCTCCTCCCCGGACTGGGCTTTATTCAACATTCTTCCTTGTACTGAAACATATGCCATGCCTAGTGCACAAAAGGTACTTTTGGGTCTGCTTTCAGCCGTAGCAAAGAAGGCCATTCTGGGTCACTGGATATTCCCTACTACCCCTACTTTTGGTATGTTTTATTCCCGCCTCTATGCCATATTCCAACATGACTGGGTGCAGGCGAGTTTGGACAAGGAGTCCAGAGTTCAGAAATTTTTTAACCCCTTAAGGACCGCTGACGTACCCTGTACGTCATGTCCACGGGTCTCCCTTAGACCCACGGACGTACAGGGTACGTCAGCGGCGCCTAATCCCCCTCCCGCCCGATACTCCCCTCCCTCGCTGGTTGCCTCGGCGATCTGGCAGGGAGGAAGCCTGCCCATGTGATTTACATGGGCAGGCGAGGCGGATGACGTTGCCACGCTGCGTGGTGACGTCATCAGCAGGAGTCCCCATGCAAATCAATGGAGGGGAGGGGGCGGCTCCTTCGGAGCCCTCTATCTCCCCAACCATTGAAGCTAGGGAGATGCTTTTTGCACCGCTGAAAAGGGGAGAATCTCCCCTTTTCAGCGGTGTATGGCATTAACCAGTTTGCCGCTGAATCACGTTTCGGCGCAAATTGGCGCCAAAACGCGATTCGAACCTGGAGGGGGGCTGACATCTTGGATGTCAGCCAAGCCTCCAGGTCCCCCACCCACTGACAACCTCACCGTATGTTGTGAGGATGTCAGTGGGCTAGTTAACCATCTAGCTGCCATGTAGAGATAAGGGGATCCTAAGGATCCCCTTATCTCCCGATCCATGGCAGCTAGATGGTCATATTTGACATCATTTGAAAGGCCTGATCATGGCCTTTCCAATGATAACATGACCAGGTTTGGTTTGATAATAAAAAAAATTAAATAAAATAAAAAAATGTTTTTTTTTAAAGTTTTTTTTTTTTTCTCATATTTCATATTTTTTTATAGTAAATTATTGGATATGATGGAAATAATGGTATTTCTAGAAAGTCCATTTATGGCGGGAAAAAAAGGGTGTATAATATGTGTGGTTGAATATAACGAGTAAGAGGAAAATTTGACCTAAACACTACCAGCGCAGAAACGTAAAAACAGCAGCGGTCACTAAAGGACGGATTTGTGTAAACCGCCCGGTCACTAAGGGGTTAATATTTAGCACGATTTAAGGCTAGGGTCAGACGAGTGTGATTTCTACGGACTGTCCGTCCGTGCACACGGAACGTACGTCAGTACGGAAGAACAGTAGTGGCCACACAGTCCGTTTTTTTTCACTGACAAATATTTTGACGGATGTAGGAGGGAAAATATTAAAAAGCAAAACCATTTTGTCCGTGAAAAAAATGCTGGACGTATAAATGCAGTCCGTCTGACCACGTTCCATCACTCACACACAAAGCTATGCAGACGTTGCGGACGCAGCGCACTTTGTGCGGCCGTTCTAGGGGTTGTACGTTCTTGCCTGCCTTGCGTCCGTTTGCCGCGGCCGTGGTGCGTCCGCAGTTCAGTGCGGACATACTTCGTGTAACGGGCTCCAATGGGCTTTCTTTCATGCTATCACGGACCTACTTTTAGGCGCAATCACGGACGTGAACACTGCGCTCGTCTGACCCCAGCCTTAAAGTTCTGTTTGCCAGACCCTGTTCTCATTAAACTTTATTCTGATTTCGGGCTTACTACCTGGTTCTTAACTCGCTCACTGTTTGAATCTGCCTTTGCTAACCCGTCTCGTCTAACTGTTTTACAAGATTTGTTGTGTAACGCATACTTCATAAGATTTTGTCATGTTGCATTTATGTTTTGTGGTGGCAGCTGTCCTGGCTGCTACCATTCTCTGTCAATTGTAAATTTTGCCCTGATGCCTGAATCTATCTAAATAAAATATTTTAAAAAAAAATAGTGTTCTTTTTTTTCTGTAACAGGCCTTTTTTCTTATTATTCATAGGTCCTTATATGTTAATTCCAGACATTTTCGTCCACTAGTTCTTTTGCAAACAGCATTTAAATGTTGGCACTTTCAATAGTTTTTTTTTTTTACCCATCCTGTGGCTTGTCGGTTTTTTTTCTGCAGCTGGCCGGCGCTGTGCTGCTCGCTGCTCGACCGGCTGTGTTTTGGCGGCTGTCTGGCATGTTTTCTCCAGTTTTGGTGGGGCCGTGCGGTGGGTTTGTCGCGGCTGTCCGGTGGGTTGTGGTGATGGCCGTCGGGTTTGCGGCAGCGTTCAGTGGCTGATTCCCTGCATTTTGGGGACTCTGCAGTGAATGCTGAAATTCACCGAAGTGCGGCGAATCAGACAGCACAGAAATGTCAGTCAACAGTGTGGTGCTCTCTGATGTATGTTTCAGAAAAGCAAAAAGTTAAAAATGTAAACCATATGTGGTTAAGTTTACCAATCTCCGACGTGGTAAATGTATTCAGCCATTTTAACTCTGACGTGATCTGTTTCATGATTGGTTGTTATACCACAACCCTTTTTTGTTCTATATTAGAGACTGCTAAACAGACTTATGCTGAGAGCAATTCTACTTTATATCTTGAGTGGTTGTCCTTTTCTTGCTCTCCCCCCGTTGACCAATGTAAGTGCTGCGATTTAAGTCTTTATATATTAAACGGGTCGACAACAGAAACAGAGATTTAACTTGCTTGTTTGGTAAATATGAATATTGATTTTTGATAATATTTAATTTAACACTCAAGTTAAGAGATGGCAGCTGACTGAGATATAACAGGGAGTTTTAAAATGCTTCTAATATACCCCCTGGTGATGTCCTTTGAATAAATCCGACACGATACAATGATGTGAGTTAGGCTAAGGTCAGACGAAAGCATTTTTCACGTGCGTTTAGCCGCACGAAATCACAGCCGTACTAGCAGCAAATGACGTCCAATGCCGGGGAACATACGACGAACAGCCGCACGAAAGTTCGTCCGTGCAACGCAAGTGGCAAACGAACGCATTTTTTCGAGAACGTCAAACCGCTACTACTGACGTACAGAGTGCGCTGCGTCCGCTAGCGGCGTGTTTGCGTGATTGGGAGACGTCAGACGCTGCACACGTCCGGCCAACATAACGTCCAGACGCAAAAAGGGTTTTATTGATGATCCGTACAAAATCACGGACGGAAATGCGCATCGTATGACCGCTATCGCGTATTCCATGAAAAAATACGTCCATTGGTTCGAACGCACTTTTTCACGGACAACGTGAAAAATGCGTTCGTCTGACCCTAGCCTTAGTGATCAACCAATAGACTCCATTCTATGGACAAAGCCACAAAGTGAGGAGCAAGTGATGGAAAGATACTGTGGGGGGGGGGGCGGGTAGTTTACAACACAAACAGGGTTATTCAGAGAGAGGTGAAACCAGGAGAATGACTGGAGAAGTAAAGATTCTAGGTCAAAATAGCCAAACCAGAAAAATTCTCCCAATTTTCTCACTTTCCAAATCGGCTATTTTGACATACAGGGTTATCCAAAGAGATCCGAATTGCTTGAGAAAGGTAACCGAACGCTGAAAATCAGCGTTCGGTTACCTTTCCTGGCCATTCGGCTATTCAGAGAGCAGGCAATTCACCAAATCCTGGCGAATTGCCTGCACATACGGTGCCTGTTCGGTGCCTGTTCGAGGGCAGTAGAATCTCCATAGAGAAGCAATGCTTCGTCTATTCAGAGAACACAAACCAGCAGTGAAAGGTTCCCCTAATGCCCTGCCATTCGGTGGTTTCATTCGGCAAATTTATTCAGGAGAATCCCATAGGCTTCAATGTTAAAAATATTCCCGTTTTAATTCAATATCTAATAAACCGTTCATTATAAAATTCTGCAGCAAAAAGTCTCTTTATTTATAGATTTTTTAGGATACTTTAAGCATTTTTCTGATTTTTTTTTTTTTTATTAACCCTTTCGCTGCTGAGGCTTTTCCCGCCCTGTGCTGAGGTCATTTTTTACCTGTTTTGCGCATCATGTTTAAACGTGTTTTGAAGGCTTATTTTAGTATATGACATCGACATATTATATATCGTTCTTTCCGTCAGACTCGGTAGATTCATAATATGTCATTATTATATGTATACGTTATGTCATGTTTGTTATTATAACAAAAAATGCAATAAAATATGTATTTTCAATAATTTACAGCGTGTAAAGTGTTTTTTTTCCACATTTTAACATGCGAGCAATTGCGGTTATATTTTGTATGGGGTGCGCTTGTTAAAAAATTAGAGATGGGGTCTCGTTACATTTTTTTTTGGGGAAAATGACACCATTTTTAACAAACGCACCGCATACAAAAATCGTTAATGCAGCATCATTTTCACATTAATTTGAAATGGGAACAATATTGCTGCATTAACAAAACAAAAAAAAAAAAAAGTGTTTATTTTTTTTTTTTTTTTTTTTTTTTAATTTTTTTTTTTTTTTTTTTTTTTTTTTTTTTTACAATTTTTTTTACTTTCATGTTTGGTATCGTTGGAACGGCCATGCTCTGGCCGATCCAACGATATCAAAATTTAACCCCTAACTGCCACGGATCGGGAGATAGGGAGTTCATTGGAACTCCCTATCTCCACACTTCGTGGCAGTTAGGGGTTAATGCTAGGACTGGCGTCATCGTGCTGCGCACGATGACGCCAGTCCTCTGGGGGAGTTCCCGGAAGCTTGGCCGACATCCAAGATGTCGCCAGCTCCCGGGAAGGATCGCAAATCGGCGCTTTTTTTTTTTTCAGTTTGCTTATTTGTTTTGTAACAGCCCTCTTTATTATCATTCCCTGGATCTCCTGTGAAAATTTCAGACATTTTCGCTCAGTAGTTTCTTTGCAAACAGGGTTTCTTTTTCACAGATTCATACAAATGGTTTTTCTAATTTATTCACTGCCTCCTCTACGTCACAGCTGCTTCGGCTCTGTGTGATTCGGCTCCTGTTCGGCTCCTGTTCGTCTTTTTCAAAGGTTAATCCAGATGTTTTTGCTTGTTTTCAGCGTGCATTCGGTTTGTTTTCGTCAGGTTTGCGGCAGCTTTTCCCTGCAATTCGGGGACCCTGTGGTGCTTGCTGAATACACCGCAGGGTCACCAAAATGCAATCGGCAAAAGGAACCGAATTGAAGAGAACGAAAAGTCACCGAACGTGCAGTGACTTTTCGAATCTCTTTGGATAACCCTGATAGAATTTTCACTGCTCCAGTCATTCTCCTGGTTTTCACCTCTCTCTGAATAACGCTGAAAGTATCACACAATGGCTGCACCCAGTGACACATATAGAGTAAAATATTTTCTTAACTAAACATACAAGAGAAAAACAAAACACATGTAAGATATCAGCAACATCAAATAAACACAATAAGGACATTTAATTTGGTAATAGTGGCCCTTTAGACGACTCTGGTGTGAAAGTATTTTTCTCCTACAGGGTTATCCAAAGAGATTCGAAAAGTCACCGCACGTTCGGTGACTTTTCGTTCTCTTCAATTCGGTTCCTTTTGCCGATTGCATTTCGGTGACCCTGCGGTGTATTCAGCAAACACCACAGGGTCCCCGAATTGCAGGGAAAAGCTACCGAACACCTGACGAACACTAACCGAATGCACGCTGAAAACAAGCAAAAACATCTGGATTAACCTTTGAACAGGAGCCGAACAGGAGCCGAAAAGGAGCCGAATCACACCGAGCCGAAGCAGCTGTGACGTAGACAGAGGGAGGTGAATAAATTAGAAAAACCATTTGTATGAATCTGGGAAAAAGAAACGCTGTTTGCAAAGAAACTACTGAGCGAAAATGTCTGAAATTTTCACAGGAGGTCCAGGGAATGATAATAAAGAGGGCTGTTACAAAAAAAATAAGCAAACTGAAAAAAAAATAAAAAAAAAATCGGACTTTTACATTTTTTTTTAAAAATTCAGAAAAATGCTTAAAGTATCCTAAAAAATCTATAAATAAGAGACTTTTTGCTGCAGAATTTTATAATGAACGGTTTATTAGATATTGAATTAAGACGGGAATATTTTTAACATTGAAGCCTATGGGATTCTCCTGAATAAACTTGCCGAATTAAACCACCGAATGGCAGGGCATTAGGGAACCTTTCACTGCTGGTTTGTGTTCTCTGAATAGCCGAAGCAGTGCTTTTTCATGGGGATTCACTGCCCTCGAACAGGGACCGAACAGGCACCGTATGTGCAGGCAATTCGCCAGTATTTGGAGAATTGCCTGCTCTCTGGATAGCCGAATGGCCAGGAAAGGTACCGAACGCTGATTTTCAGCGTTCGGTTACCTTTCTCAAGCAATTCGAATCTCTTTGGATAACCCTGCTAGTGTTTGCAGCACTGTTTCTGTATGTAATGAGCGACTTTCAACTCTAGGTGGTGCTGTTTGCATGAACATCACTGATTACAAAAAAAAGTAAAGTTATTGCCTTTCAACACCAGGTGGTGCTGTGCTCCTAAATATATTTCTCCCAAGTAAAATACAGCAATTCATAGATAATTCTGTGTAATGGCAGTAGAAAGGGTTGATAGTTACATCATGGTAAAACCAGGGGTCAAGTCCTGGGAAAAAAAGTGAGGGAACTCACCCACGAATTCCACAACCCCCATTACCTGGAGAAAATGTATAGCCGGACGAGCCGGTGATACCATTTTTATTGGGTTAACTTTACATTTTAAAGACAAGCTTTCAAGAGTGTAAACTGGAAACTATACTGATCAGTGAAAGGTATCACTACGTACAGGTATACTCGTTATTGTGTCAACTGGACTAACGCATTTTATATATAATATACAGTTGTGTTCAAAATTATTCAACCCCCAATGCTGTAAAGGGTTTTAGGGAATTTAGTGTACATTTGTAATTGTATTCAGAATGAAATCCTACAAGGACTTTTTAAAGAACCATATGCAACTAAAATGACATCAATTGGTTTTGTAATACAGTAGTAAATGTTTCTTTTGTGAATTCTTCATTGACACAATTATTCAACCCCTTAAAGGCTACCACTCTGAAGAACAGAGGTTCATTCAAGTGTTTTCAATCAGGTATTGAAACACCTGTGGATGTCACGGAGCAGCAATAAAGCATAATAAGCACCAATTAGGCAGCTTTAAAATGACTGTGATACTCAGCTCCTTCTAGACATTTACTGGTGTGGTTACAAACATGGTGAAGTCAAGAGAATGGTCCAGGAAGACAAGAGTAGAGGTGATTACTCTTCACAGGAAGGGCAATGGCTATAAGAAGATTGCAAAGATGTTAAACATACCAGAGAGACCATAGAAAGCATCATTCGCAAATTCAAGGCAAAGGGCACTGTTGAAACGCTACCTGGTCGTGGCAGAAAGAAGATGCTGACTTCGACTGCTGTGCGCTACCTGAAGCGTAGAGTGGAGAAAAGTCCCCGTGTGACTGCTGAGGAACTGAGAAAAGATTTGTCAGATGTGGGTACTGAAGTTTCAGCTCAGACAATACGGCGCACACTGCGTAATGAAGGCCTCCATGCCAGAACTCCCAGGCGCACCCCTTGCTGTCTCCAAAGAATAAGAAGAGTCGACTGCAGTGTGCCAAAAGTCATGTGGACAAACCACAGAAGTTTTGGGATAGTGTTCTGTGGACTGATGAAACAAAATTAGAACTGTTTTGGTCCATGGATCAACGCTATGTTTGGAGGAGGAAGAACAAGGCCTATGAAGAAAAGAACACCTTGCCTACTGTGAAGCATGGCGGGGGGTCAATCATGCTTTGGGGCTGTTTTGCTTCTGCAGGTGCAGGGAAGCTTCAGCGTGTGCAAGGTACCATGAATTCTCTTCAGTACCAGAGATATTGGATGACTATGTGATGCAGTCCGTCACAAACCTGAGGCTTGGGAGACGTTGGACCTTTCAACAGGACAATGATCCCAAGCATACCTCCAAGTCCACTAGAGCATGGTTGCAGATTAAAGGCTGGAACATTTTGGAGTGGCCATCGCAGTCACCTGACTTAAATCCGATTGGAGAACTCTGGTGGGACTTAAAGAAAGCAGTTGCAGTGCGCAAGCCTAAGAAATGTGACTGAACTGGAGGCTTTTGCCCATGACGAATGGGCGAAGATACCGTAGATCGCTGCAAGACACTTGTGTCAAGCTATGCTTCACGTTTAAAAGCTGTTATAACTGTAAAAGGATGTTGTACTAAGTACTAAGATTGAATGTCACTTGGGGGTTGAATAAAACTGATAATGATGTGAGCACAGAAAAGACATTTGTGGTTATTTCATTATAAATGTTATGTTATATTTGTCTGACCTACACGTGCCTCTTTGATTTAATTGTAAGCAAGATGACTGAATGATCAAAATCAATGTCAAACTGGCCAAAACACTCATTTTCAGTGGGGGTTGAATAATTTTGAACACAACTGTATATATATTATATATCCAGGCACAGACCCCCCAGAATAATATACACAACACTGTGCCCCCAGAATAATATACACAGCACTGGACCCCAGAATTACATACACAGCATTGAGCCCCCAGAATAATAATACACAGCGCTGAGCTCCAGAATAATATACACAGCGCTGAACCCCCAGAATAATATACACAGCGCTGAACCCCCAGAATAACATACCCAGCACTGAGCCCCCAGAATAATATACACAGCGCTGAGCCCCCAGAATAATATACAAACACTGAACCCCCAGAATAATATACACAACACTGAAACCCCAGAATAACATACACAGCACTGAACCCCAAGAATAATATACACAGCACTGGTTATATGGATATATTTTCCCCAGTTCACATGGATATAATTGCCCCCAGTTCACTTGGATATAATTGCCCCAGCTCATATGGGTATATATTGCCCCAGCTCTCATGGGTAATGCCCCCCCCAGCTCTCATGGATATGCCCCAGGTCTCATGGATACTGCCCCCAGGTCTCATGGATATTGCCCCCAGGTCTCATGGATATGCCCCAGGTCTCATGGATACTGCCCCCAGGTCTCATGGATATTGCCCCCAGGTCTCATGGATACCCCCAGGTCTCATGGATACTGCCCCATGTCTCATGGATACTGCCCCCAGGTCTCATGGATATTGCCCCCAGGTCTCATGGATACTGCCCCCAGGTCTCATGGATATGCCCCAGGTCTCATGGATATTGCCCCAGGTCTCATGGATATGCCCCAGGTCTCATGGATATTGCCCCCAGGTCTCATGGATATTGCCCCCAGGTCTCATGGATATTGCCCCCCCATCATGGATACTGCCCCAGGCTCTCATGGATATGCCCCAGGTCTCATGGATATTGCCCCCAGGTCTCATGGATACTGCCCCCAGGTCTCATGGATACTGCCCCCAGGTCTCATGGATATTGCCCCCAGGTCTCATGGATACTGCCCCCAGGTCTCATGGATATGCCCCAGGTCTCATGGATATTGCCCCCAGGTCTCATGGATATGCCCCAGGTCTCATGGATATTGCCCCCAGGTCTCATGGATATTGCCCCAGGTCTCATGGATACTGCCCCCAGGTCTCATGGGTATGCCCCAGGTCTCATGGATATTGCCCCCAGGTCTCATGGATACTGCCCCCAGGTCTCATGGATATTGCCCCCAGGTCGCATGGATATTGCCCCCAGGTCTCATGGATACTGCCCCCAGGTCTCATGGATATGCCCCAGGTCTCATGGATATTGCCCCCAGGTCTCATGGATATGCCCCAGGTCTCATGGATATGCCCCAGGTCTCATGGACACTGCCCCCAGGTCTCATGGATACTGCCCCCAGGTCTCATGGATATTGCCCCCAGGTCTCATGGATACTGCCCCCAGGTCTCATGGATATGCCCCCAGGTCTCATGGATAATGCCCCCAAGTCTCATGGATATTCCCAGGTCTCATGGATACTGCCCCCAGGTCTCATGGATACTGCCCCCAGCCCAGCTCACCTCTGCTGCTCCTCTGATGCTCCTGCCGCACATTGTCGGCAGCCGCGTGCTTCCTGCTTCAGCGGCCGCTGACAGGAAGTACAGCCGCTCGCCTGGGATCTATGAAACAGCCAAGCGAGCGGATCCACTTCCGGTCACCGGCCGTTCTAATAGGAAGCACGCGGCCGCCGGCAATGTGCAGCGGCCGCCTGCTAAAGCGTTCGGGCTCGGGCCACAGCGGGAACGCTGCGTTCCCGCTGTGGGAGAAGTGCGGGAACGCCGTTCCCGCGCGTTCCCGCTCGACTCGAACCCTGGGTAAAACTAAAATATTTTATTTACATTTATCTATTCTTTATTATGTTTTGTAAATACTAATGTTGACAGTCCACATCCTTGAGTTTACATGAAATTCACTTGGTAAGTGTCCCAGGAAGGCAGATTAGAAAATATAAATAGGACTAGGGCTGAAACAACTAATCGATGATTAAAATAGTTGTCAACTATTTCCATTATCGATTAATTGGTGTCGATTAATCGTCCTGTGTACAGAACACACTCAGGGTTATCCAAAGAGATTCGAAATGTCACCGCACGTTCGGTGACTTTTCGTTCTCTTCAATTCGGTTCCTTTTGCCGATCCCATTTCGGTGACCCTGCGGTGTATTCAGCAAACAGCACAGGGTCCCCGAATTGCAGGGAAAAGCTGCCGCAAATCTGACGAAAACTAACCGAATGCACGCTGAAAACAAGCAAAAACATCTGGATTAACCTTTGAAAAAGCCGAACAGGAGCCGAACATGAGCCGAATCACACAGAGCCGAAGCAGCTGTGACGTAGAGGAGGCAGTGAATAAATTAGAAAAACCATTTGTATGAATCTGGGAAAAAGAAATGCTGTTTGCAAAGAAACTACTGAGCGAAAATGTCTGAAATTTTCACAGGAGGTCCAGGGAATGATAATAAAGAGGGCTGTTACAGAAAAAATAAGTAAACTGAAAAAAAACCCAAAAAAAATCGGACTTTTAATAAAAATAAAAAAAATCAGAAAAATGCTTAAAGTATCCTAAAAAATCTATAAATAAAGAGACTTTTTGCTGCAGAATTTTATAATGAACGGTTTATTAGATATTGAATTAAAACGGGAATATTTTTAACATTGAAGCCTATGGGATTCTCCTGAATAAATTTGCCGAATTAAACCACCGAATGGCAGGGCATTAGGGGAACCTTTCACTGCTGGTTTGTGTTCTCTGAATAGCCGAAGCAGTGCTTCTCTATGGGGATTTCACTGCCCTCGAACAGGCACCGAACAGGCACCGTATGTGCAGGCAATTCGCCAGGATTTGGCGAATTGCCTGCTCTCTGGATAGCCGAATGGCCAGGAAAGGTAACCGAACGCTGATTTTCAGCGTTCGGTTACCTTTCTCAAGCAATTCGGATCTCTTTGGATAACCCTGACTGTTTAGAGTCAGACTGACAGGGTTATCCAAAGAGATTCGAAAAGTCACCGCACGTTCGGTGACTTTTCGTTCTCTTCAATTCGGTTCTTTTTGCCGATCCCATTTCGGTGACCCTGCGGTGTATTCAGCAAACAGCACAGGGTCCCCGAATTGCAGGGAAAAGCTGCCACAAACCTGACGAAAACTAACCGAATGCACGCTGAAAACACGCAAAAACATCTGGATTAACCTTCGAAAAAGCCGAACAGGAGCCGAACAGGAGCCGAACAGGAGCCGAACAGGAGCCGAATCACACAGAGCCGAAGCAGCTGTGACGTAGAGGAGGCAGTGAATAAATTAGAAAAAACATTTGTATGAATCTGGGAAAATGAAACGCTGTTTGCAAAGAAACTACTGAGCGAAAATGTCTGAAATTTTCACAGGAGATCCAGGGAATGATAATAAAGAGGGCTGTTACAAAAAAAATAAGTAAAATGAAAAAAAAAAATTTAAAAAAAAAATCGGACTTTTTAAAAAAAAAAAAAGAAAAAGAAAAATGCTTAAAGTATCCTAAAAAATCAATGAATAAAGAGACTTTTTGCTGCAGAATTTTATAATGAACGGTTTATTAGATATTGAATTAAAACGGGAATATTTTTAACATTGAAGCCTATGGGATTCTCCTGAATAAATTTGCCGAATTAAACCACCGAATGGCAGGGCATTAGGGGAACCTTTCACTGCTGGTTTGTGTTCTCTGAATAGCCGAAGCAGTGCTTTTTCATGGGGATTTCACTGCCCTCGAACAGGCACCGAACAGGCACCGTATGTGCAGGCAATTCGCCAGGATTTGGCGAATTGCCTGCTCTCTGGATAGCCGAATGGCCAGGAAAGGTAACCGAACACTGAAAATCAGCATTCGGTTACCTTTCTCAAGCAATTCGGATCTCTTTGGATAACCCTGTCAGGGTTATCCAAAGAGATTCGAAAAGTCACCGCACGTTCGGTGACTTTTCGTTCTCTTCAATTCGGTTCCTTTTGCCGATTGCATTTCGGTGACCCTGCGGTGTATTCAGCAAACAGCACAGGGTCCCCGAATTGCAGGGAAAAGCTGCCGCAAACCTGACGAAAACTAACCGAATGCACGCTGAAAACAAGCAAAAACATCTGGATTAACCTTCGAAGAGGAGCCGAACAGGAGCCGAAAAGGAGCCGAATCACACAGAGCCGAAGCAGCTGTGACGTAGAGGAGGCAGTGAATAAATTAGAAAAACCATTTGTATGAATCTGGGAAAAAGAAATGCTGTTTGCAAAGAAACTACTGAGCGAAAATGTCTGAAATTTTCACAGGAGGTCCAGGGAATGATAATAAAGAGGGCTGTTACAAAAAAAATAAGCAAACTGAAAAAAAAAAAAAAAAAAAATCGGACTTTTATTTTTTTTTTAAAAAATTCAGAAAAATGCTTAAAGTATCCTAAAAAATCTATAAATAAAGAGACTTTTTGCTGCAGAATTTTATAATGAACGGTTTATTAGATATTGAATTAATACGGGAATATTTTTAACATTGAAGTCTATGGGATTCTCCTGAATAAATTTGCCGAATTAAACCACAGAATGGCAGGGCATTAGGGGAACCTTTCACTGCTGGTTTGTGTTCTCTGAATAGCCGAAGCAGTGCTTTTTGATGGGGATTTCACTGTCCTCGAACAGGGACCGAACAGGCACCGTATGTTCAGGCAATTCGACAGGATTTGGCGAATTGCCTGCTCTCTGGATAGCCGAATGGCCAGGAAAGGTAACCGAACGCTGATTTTCAGCGTTCGGTTACCTTTCTCAAGCAATTCGAATCTCTTTGGATAACCCTGTGTATGTTAAACGTAAATAACCTCAGCTTCGGAGCTGATTGAAGAAGATGCGCCGCTGCTTTACTAGGTATGATTTAGTGCTAGGACGGCTGCTTCAAAAACTGAACAGCCCCACATTTGCTTCTAGGGTGGCTAGGCGTCTCAAAAATAGTACTAATGGTGAAAGGTGCATTTTACAGACTCGTTGAGTAATTGGCATTCAGGGCCTTTCTGCATTGCCTTCATTAGGGATTTACGTTAGCTCCAAATGTGCAAAAGTGAGACCTGGGCCTGAAATCAGTCTTGCCAAACCCAGGACAGGACACACACCAAAAAGACAAATCTCATTTCACAAACTGACGTATCACAAATGACCACACTTACATTCACAAACCCTGACAAGCTCCTGCATTCATACACACTGATAGTACCCACAATTCACATACTATCAGGGTTATCCAAAGAGATTCGAATTGCTTGAGAAAGGTAACCGAACGCTGAAAATCAGCGTTCGGTTACCTTTCCTGGCCATTCGGCTATCCAGAGAGCAGGCAATTCGCCAAATCCTGTCGAATTGCCTGAACATACGGTGCCTGTTCGGTGCCTGTTCGAGGGCAGTGAAATCCCCATGAAAAAGCACTGCTTCGGCTATTCAGAGAACACAAACCAGCAGTGAAAGGTTCCCCTATGCCCTGCCATTCGGTGGTTTAATTCGACAAATTAATTCAGGAGAATCCCATAGGCTTCAATGTTTAAAAATATTCCTGTTTAATTCAATATCTAATAAACCGTTCATTATAAAATTCTGCAGCAAAAAGTCTTTTATTTATAGATTTTTTAGGATACTTTAAGCATTTTTCTGAATTTTTAAAAAAAAAAAATAAAAGTCCGATTTTTTTTTTTTTTTTTTTCAGTTTGCTTATTTTTTTGTAACAGCCCTCTTTATTATCATTCCCTGGACCTCCTGTGAAAATTTCAGACATTTTCGCTCAGTAGTTTCTTTGCAAACAGCGTTTCTTTTTCCCAGATTCATACAAATGGTTTTTCTAATTTATTCACTGCCTCCTCTACGTCACAGCTGCTTCGGCTCTGTGTGGTGATTCGGCTCATGTTCGGCTCCTGTTCGGCTCCTGTTCATCTTTTCAAAGGTTAATCCAGATGTTTTTGCTTGTTTTCAGCGTGCATTCGGTTAGTTTTTCGTCAGGTTTTCGGCAGCTTTTCCCTGCAATTCGGGGCCCTGTGCTGTTTGCTGAAATACACCGCAGGGTCACCGAAATGCAATCGGCAAAAGGAACCGAATTGAAGAGAACGAAAAGTCACCGAACGTGCGGTGACTTTTCGAATCTCTTTGGATAACCCTGATACTATATTACATACAGGATGATTAGTATAGACCCAATCCCAGTGTCTGTGTTATAGATCTTAAACGAATGAATAGAAATTAATGAGAGTTTCAGGAGACGTAACTCCTCTTATGTTCAGCACATCCCATCACAGCACAAGCTGAAAGTGGTTGTTGTTTTCTATTAGCAACAACATGCAGTGCTGCAACGACATGTGCCTAATGTTATACGTCAGGGTAGGGTTGTCAAACTCCGGCCTCCAGATTTTGAGGTCCTACAATTCTCAGAATTCTTTGAATCTAATAGCTGGCCAGGGAATCATGGGAGGTACAGTTCAGGAACATCTCAGGGCTTCAGAATTGGGCAGCTTTCATTAGGGCATCAATCATGTGGGTCTTGTACATCGGTTCCTTAAGGCTAGGGTCAGAGTGGGGCAGTCGGAACGCGCGTGCAGGCGCACTAAATCACGGCGGCAGTAGCAGCACATAACGGCCAATGACGGCCAATATACGCAGTACGTGCGTACGAAAGTGCGCCGACACCACGCAACCAGCAAATGAACGCATTTTTATCAGAACGTGAAACCGCTGCTACTGACGTACAAAGTGCGCTGCGGCCGCATAGCAGCGTGTGTGCGTGATTAGGAGATGTCAGACGCTGCTAGTGTGCGGCCAACATAACGTTCAAACAGCCGGATTTCCCTAGACTTCTTTTCACCCCATCGTCATGAAATACGTCCAGAATTGCGCATCGTCTGACCACTTAAGCGTATTCCGTGAAAAAATGCGTGCGCACGCATCGACGTACATTTTGACGGTGGCTGCAGAAAATGCGCTCATCTGTCCCTAGCCTTAGATAGCCCCAGAAAAATAAGTCTGGACTGGTAAGATTGGGAGACTGGTGTGGCCTTGGATCGTTAGAATTGACACTGTTCTTAATAGAACACTGGATTGTCGCCATTAGAGATGTGCAATTCGTTTCGTTCCGCATTGAAATTTGGACAAAATTCACCATTTTCGTGGTTCAGGAGCATTTCCGAAAACAAAATATTGACCACCTGAAATTTCGGATCAATTCGATAATTCGGATCATTTCGGCGATTCGGATCATTTCGGCGATCCAGCTCATTTTGGCGATTCGGATCATTTCGGCAATCCAGCTCATTTCGGCGATTCGGCTCATTCCAGTTATTTCGGTTCAGTAGGTTTTTCGCTTTTTCCTGAGTTATTTAATTTTTTTTGCTTATTTAAGAATGGGAAGTAGATTACTACCAATAGAATGTAAGTTTCTTTTCTTAATTCTTGTTAGGATTTTTTAGGCATCTTTTGGGTGAAATTTTAGGTTTTCCTAACCTTCTTTAAAGAAACAAGGCTTTTTAACCCATAGGTTTCAATGCAGCATATGAATCCACACACTGTGGGGAAGCGCCTCTCTGCGGTATAATTAATGCAGCATATGAATCCACACACTGCGGGGAAGCGCCTCTCTGCGGTATAATTAATGCAGCATAGGAATCCACACACTGAGGATAAGGGGAGGCACCTCTCTGCAGTATAATTAATGCAGCATATGAATCCACACACTGCGGGGAAGCGCCTCTCTGCGGTATAATTATTGCAGCATATGAATCCACACACTGCGCGGGAAGCGCCTCTCTGCGGTATAATTAATGAAGCATATGAATCCACACACTGCTGGGAAGCGCCTCTCTACGGTATAATTAATGCAGCATAGGAATCCACACACTGAGGATAAGGGGAGGCACCTCTCTGCAGTATAATTAATGCAGCATATGAATCCACACACTGCGGGGAAGCGCCTCTCTGCGGTATAATTATTGCAGCATATGAATCCACACACTGCGGGGAAGCGCCTCTCTGCGGTATAATTAATGAAGCATATGAATCCACACACTGCTGGGAAGCGCCTCTCTACGGTATAATTAATGCAGCATAGGAATCCACACACTGAGGATAAGGGGAGGCACCTCTCTGCAGTATAATAATTAATGCAGCATATGAATCCACACACTGCGGGGAAGCGCCTCTCTGCGGTATAATTATTGCAGCATATGAATCCACACACTGCGGGGAAGCGCCTCTCTGCGGTATAATTAATGAAGCATATGAATCCACACACTGCTGGGAAGCGCCTCTCTACGGTATAATTAATGCAGCATAGGAATCCACACACTGAGGATAAGGGGAGGCACCTCTCTGCAGTATAATTAATGCAGCATATGAATCCACACGCTGCTGGGAAGCGCCTTTCTGCGGTATAATTAATGCAGCATGTGAATCCACACACTGAGGGTAAGGGGAGGCACCTCTATGCAGTATAATTAATGAAGCATATGAATCCACACACTGCTGGGAAGCGCCTCTCTGCGGTATAATTAATGCAGCATAAGAATCCACACGCTGCTGGGAAGCACCTCTCTGCGGTATAATTAATGCAGCATGTGAATCCACACACTGAGGGTAAGGGGAGGCACCTCTCTGCGGTATAATTAATGCAGCATATGAATCCACACACTGCTGGGAAGCGCCTCTCTGCAGAATAATTAATGCAGCATATGAATCCGCACACTGCGGGGAAGCACCTCTCTGCGGTATAATTAATGCAGCATATGAATCCGCACACTGCGGGGAAGCACCTCTCTGCGGTATAATTAATGCAGCATAAGAATCCACACGCTGCTGGGAAGCAGCTCTCTGCGGTATAATTAATGCAGCATGTGAATCCACACACTGAGGGTAAGGGGAGGCACCTCTCTGCGGTATAATTAATGCAGCATATGAATCCACACACTGCTGGGAAGCGCCTCTCTGCAGAATAATTAATGCAGCATATGAATCCACACACTGCTGGGAAGCGCCTCTCTGCGGTATAATTAATGCAGCATATGAATCCACACACTGCTGGGAAGCGCCTCTCTGCAGTATAATTAATGCAGCATATGAATCCACACACTGCTGGGAAGCGCCTCTCTGCAGAATAATTAATGCAGCATATGAATCCGCACACTGCGGGGAAGCACCTCTCTGCGGTATAATTAATGCAGCATAAGAATGCACACGCTGCTGGGAAGCACCTCTCTGCGGTATAATTAATGCAGCATGTGAATCCACACACTGAGGGTAAGGGGAGGCACCTCTCTGCAGTATAATTAATGCAGCATATGAATCCGCACACTGCTGGGAAGCGCCTCTCTGCGGTATAATTAATGCAGCATATGAATCCACACACTGTGGGGAAGCGCCTCTCTGCGGTATAATTAATGCAGCATATGAATCCACACATTGCGGGGACGTGCCTCTCTGCGGTATAATTAATGCAGCATATGAATCCACACACTGCGGGGAAGCGCCTCTCTGCAGTATAATTAATGCAGCATAAGAATCCACACACTGCTGGGAAGCGCCTCTCTGCAGTATAATTAATGCAGCATATGAATCCACACACTGCGGGGAAGCGCCTCTCTGCAGTATAATTAATGCAGCATATGAATCCACACACTGCGGGGAAGCGTCTCTCTGTGGTATAATTAATGCAGCATATGAATCCACACACTGCTGGGAAGCGCCTCTCTGCAGTATAATTAATGCAGCATATGAATCCACACACTGCTGGGAAGCGCCTCTCTGTGGTATAATTAATGCTGCATATGAATCCACACACTGCTGGGCAGCACCTCTCTGCGGTATAATTAATGCAGCATATGAATCCACACACTGCTGGGAAGCGCCTCTCTGCAGTATAATTAATGCAGCATATGAATCCACACACTGCTGGGAAGCGCCTCTCTGTGGTATAATTAATGCAGCATATGAATCCACACACTGCTGGGAAGCGCCTCTCTGCAGTATAATTAATGCAGCATATGAATCCGCACACTGCGGGGAAGCGCCTCTCTGTGGTATAATTAATTCAGCATATGAATCCGCACACTGCCGGGCAGCACCTCTCTGGAGATCGCTTCATTGATTCGGATCGGTTAATTTTTTGAGCAGTTAGTTTTTTATTTTTTATGAGTTATAATTAATGCAGCATATGAATCCACACACTGCTGGGAAGTTCCCGGCAGTGTGCAGATTCATATGCTGCATTAATTATACTGCACAAGGATTGCCAGCTGAAGAAGCCTACTCTGGCAAAATGCGTTCTGGTAGCTATAATTGTCTTTTAATATGAATAAATATTTTTAAACGATTACTGACTGCCTTATCCTGCCAAGAGGGTTTTGGGGATTCCTTATAAATCCACTAGGTGTACTTCACAGAGCCATTTGAGGCTCGGGAGCATGTGAGTTCTGTACTTTAGCTATTGCACTAGGGGTATCCCCGATACATTTGCTTTACTGCAGGGGTATCCTGTTGATCATCCGCTGGATCCCTAAAGGGGTTAAATGGGCACCTGAAGACTCTAAAAAGACCCATAAAGCCATCTATCCTAGAGCCAGGTGTTGGGCTCATATAAATGTGAGTTAAATACCTGTTTTTATTCTATCCAATTGGTGCCATATACTGCGCAATTTTGGTCTCTTTTTCCCCTTTTTTCTGTAGTTCCTCGGTATACCTTTTTCAAAGGAAAGAAATCCTTGAAGATTAAGAATATCCCATTTATGGACATGCATTGAACACATTCTCGCTTTCCAGTGGACTTTGTCCGTCAGCGCTACGTTGTTGTTCTGTATAAGAGGAGGTACATTTTCCGAAACTCTAATTTCCATTCATTCTTCTACCATCTATAATATTTACTTTCGGTTCAGGTCTGTATGAATTGCCCAGTGTAAGTCCTCTCCTACATTCACAAACCCTAGTATTACACACAAATATACTCCTACAGTCACACACACATTTTCAAACCACGCACACACACGCACACTCTTGCGGTATAACACTGCTTTCGCACTCAAGCATGCATTCCTATTAACAATAGAGAATCAAACCCTGGCATTTATGGGGATTTTTGCAAATGCACTGACATTCACCCTGGCATCTGATAGACAATTAACACCTGCTGCACTCAGACATGGATTTACACGCATTGCATCACATCAGGAATCCTGATCACAGTGTGGGTGTGAGTGGGAGAAACCATAAACCATCTCGCGCCAGTAACATTGGCAGGATTAGGAGTTTATGAAATCTGCCACCCAAGTTAAGAAGCTAGACGCCTTCCAAAGGGAAACTAGAGATAAGAAATAATATAAATCACCGCGAAAAACACTCACAGCAAAAGGAGGTCCAATAAAATATCAGAGTGTGCGACTTTTTTCGCCAGATTGTGTACACAGACCTGAATATACAATTCAATGAGAAGATACAACTAGTAGTAAAAAAAGGGGCGGAATTAATAACACACTTGGAAATACAAGATCAGTATAAGAAGACACAATAAATGGGACAACAAAATACTGACCAATGGGACTGCAATCTGATATAAAGATACCAGGAGCGGAAGGAGACACTGATACAATCGAGGGAGGATTGAAGAAATCCCAAGTAGAAAACACAGGACACACAGACTAACCCCATTGTGTAGGAATCTTTATAATGAACGAATACGACATGCTACATTACAGTCTAATATAAGGAATAGTGCACTACAGCCGCCCGCCAGCACAAAACAAGTAAATGGAGAGGATGTCACTGACCTGCAGAGCTTGTAATCTAAACACAAGGGGAAATGATACATTTGACACACAGGGATCGTAGAAGGAAATAAAGTACACAGGAATTGAGACATTTGTCCCACATTACATTTACTGCAGACAGAGACAAAATCGTTCGTTCATTCCGTACTTTAGTGCTGTTTACAAACAAAGACAAGTACTTTTTTCCTTATCTTCTGAATGGGCTTGGACCTCTGTCTCCTCTGTGTGTACGCAATGTCTTACGTCTGCTTTATCTCAGGGTTTTCACTCAATCTGACTGTGCGGAGAACTGAGGACACACTAACCATTCTGGAAAATATAGCTGTGATGGAATTTTTTTATTTATTTATTTATGTTCATGATGTTTATAGGCCTAAAATGTGAATTCTCCGCAATTCCTACCTTACGGAATACTTCTGCTGGCTAGGGTCAAACAAAGCATTTTTCGCATCGACCTTCAAAAAGTGCGTCCGAACGCATTGACGTATTTTTTGTACGGTGGACGCGAAAGCGGTCAAACGATGCACATTTTCGTGCGTGTTTTTTTTTACGGATCGTCAATAAAACACTTTTTGTGTCTGGACGTTATGTAGGCCGGACATTAGCCGCGTCTGACGTCTCCTAATCACGCAAACACGCCGCTATGCGGACGCAGCGCACTCTGTACATCAGTACTAGCGGTTCGATGTTCTTGCAAAAATGCGTTCGTTTGCCACTTGCGTTGCGCGGCCGAACTTCGTATATTGCCCGTCATTTGCTGCTACTACGGCCGTGATAAAGTGCGGCTCAACGCACATTCAAAATGCATTAGCCTGACCCCAGCCTAAGAAGTATCTAGTTCATAAACATTCTTTTTTCGTTGGCTTTAAAGGGACACTGTACACATCCTGAACAATTTATCTATTTAAAGTGGACAACAGTGCCCGTCCCTCCCACCTGGTTTGGCAGGAAACATGGTGTGAAGTGGAGGAGTTTCCTGTGCCCACACAAACGTCGCCAGGCAGCCGGGATTATGAATTTCCTGGCTGCCAGTCACCAAATCGGTCAGTGGTGATGTCAGCACATTCGGTGTTGACATCACTCTCTCTGAGACCACCTGAGATTGCAAGTGTCCTGCGAGAGGCAGTTGATGGATCGGTTCTGCGCATGACCATGCAGCTTCTATCCATCGTTCTGCGCAGGCGCTACGGAACTTGTGTACAGAAAGTATGTATGTTCTGAGCGATGCACAACTTGTGTATCCTACGCAACGCAATTGCTGGATATCGGAAGCCTTAAGCTGGAGGGAAGGAGCAGCATGCGCCGATGGAGACAAGGTGAGTATTTGTAGGTAAAATAGAAAAAATAAAGGTAAAAAAAAATATTGGGCAGAGGCTGTCAACAGCCGTTGCCCAATTATTTAACCCCTTCACTGCTGAAGACGTGTGGAGAACGTCCTCATGGTCTCACGCTGTATGTGGAGGACGTTCCCCACACGTCTTCAGTTAGGAAGAAGCTCTGTAATATACTCACCTCTCTCCTCTGGGGTCCTGCAGCGTTCTGACGTCCCTGAAGTCAGGCACTACATTTTAGACCCCTCCCAGCATAATAACGTTGATGCGATGATGTCATTTCAGGCAAAGCCGGGAGATTGCCTGAAGGGAGGGTTGGTCCTTTTGGATCCCTCTCCCTCCCGATCAGGAGGAGGTAAGGGGTAAAGCCAGGCACCGCTGAATAGGAAAGAGTCTCCCCTTTCAAGCAATGTCTGACATTAACCCCTGAGGTGCAGGTACGCGATCTGGCACTATTCGGCGACAGATCATGGCCTGGTTCCGGTGGGGGCCACCATCTTGGATGGCAGCACCACCTCCAGGTCCCCCCTCGTCATCTGATGTCATCGCGCATGGCACAATGACGACAATTAGCTGGGGAACCCCTAGCTTCCTTTGAACCCTCATATCTCCCGATCGTTGGCAGCTAGATGGGGCATGTTTGTATCGTTGGAAAGGCCAGAATATGGACTTTCCAAGGATACCAAACATGATCATGTGCAAAATAATAAAAAATTATAAAAATAAAAAAATGCGTGTTTTTTTTAAATTAATGCAGAAACATTGTTCCCATTCCAATTATAATGTGAACAATGATGTGGCACTAACGATTTTTTGGGGGGTTTAACTAAAACTCACGTAATTTCCCTCCCCAAAAACAGTAAGAGTTCCCATTTGTAATTTTTTTTACACACGCACCCCATAGAATCTATAACCGCAAAGGCTCAGATGATAAAATGTGGGGAAAAAAATCAATTCACACGCTGTAGATGATTGAAAATTCAAATTTTATTGCATTTTTTGTTACAATTTTCAGGCAGGGCATGACATATACATATAATAATGATATATGACTCAGAAAAATTATATATATATCCTTTTTTTTGGCAGACTCATAATATAAGTAATTCCCTTATAATTCAAGATCTGATCAAACTTGTGCAGACAGTGTTGTGTGTGGATGTCTGTGTGGATAAACAGATGCATTGACATAAAGTTGCACGCTGTGATCAGGAAGCTTTGTGGTTGCTTGCATATGGTTTCTCTCCGTGAGTTTCTTCGTGACTTACAAGCCAGTTCCCATGACCAATAAAGTAACTCTGGGGTTTTTGTATGTTCCCATAAATAGCAGTGTCCCATGGTATTTAGGGGCCAGGCTCTGCTTTGCAAGATTTACTGGTATGCCAACGTCTGGAATGTTATGGAAATGCATTGCACAATGTAGTGTTTATTGTTACTTGCTGTTTTCTGTATTTCGTTGTGCCAATGCATTTCATTCTGTATGTTCAAGGCCAGCGCTGCCACAGTTATTGTATGTGCGCTTGTTTACAGTCTGTATGGATTGAATAAATGTTACCCACTTTCAATCAAAAATAAACACAGGAGGGGGACTGGCCATCCACCAAAAAACAAAAATAACAATGCTTTTATCCGGTAAATACCAACAACGTACTTACTCTTTAACCGCGGTCTCAGACGGCTATATACAGATAAGGAAGAATAGGCTGACTCATTAGATGCTGCCGGGTTGACTAGTACGACCCTATTATTATGCGACACAGCGTTGCACAAATACAAACAATTGCAAAATAGTGGATCTGATAGTATCTAGCCCGTAAGCCTATACTTCCATATCTCCATTTTCAATCAGATTTGGGGGTTTGGGTTCGGCCGGACCTCTAGCTCTATTTTATAAAGAGTATCGTCTGCGAGCCACAAGTGCCTTTTCTTTATTTAGAAAGTATTTTACCAGGAAGGATACATTGAGATTTCTCTCGTTTTCAAGTATATCCTGGGTTCAAGAACATTGTATGGTTACAGTCGTTACAGAAATACAACGTAATAAATGCAAGATATTAAACCCCCCCACAAATATACCGATTAACAGAAAATAAATATGTAGGAAATATAGTCACTATGTTACATGTTTACAGGAGCATTCTGTATATAGTCACTATGTTACAGGTTTACAGGTGCATTCTGTATATAGTCACTATGTTACATGTTTACAGGAGCATTCTGTATATAGTCACTATGTTACATGCTTACAGGTGCATTCTGTATATAGTCACTATGTTACAGGTTTACAGGTGCATTCTGTATATAGTCACTATGTTACATGTTTACAGGAGCATTCTGTATATAGTCACTATGTTACATGTTTACAGGTGCATTCTGTATATAGTCACTGTTACATGTTTACAGGAGCATTCTGTATATAGTCACTATGTTACAGGTTTACAGGTGCAGTCTGTAATATAGTCACTATGTTACTTGTTTACAGGTGCATTCTGTATATAGTCACTATGTTACATGTTTACAGGATGCATTCTGTATATAGTCACTATGTTACTTGTTTACAGGTGCATTCTGTATATAGTCACTATGTTACAGGTTTACAGGTGCATTCTGTATATAGTCACTATGTTACATGTTTACAGGTGCATTCTGTATATAGTCCCTATGTTACATATAGTCCCTATGTTACATGTTTACAGGTACATTCTGTATATAGTCACTGTGTTACAGGTGCATTCTGTATATAGTCACTATGTTACATGTTTACAGGCGCATTCTGTATATAGTCACTTTGTTACATGTTTACAGGTGCATTCTGTATATAGTCACTATGTTACATGTTTACAGGCGCATTCTGTATATAGTCACTTTGTTACATGTTTACAGGTGCATTCTGTATATAGTCACTATGTTACATGTTTACAGGTGCATTCTGTATGTAGTCACTATGTTACATGTTTACAGGTGCATTCTGTATCGAGGTATGTTAACTTTAGACTGGGGGAAGATTTGATGGCGTCTGGGAGGTTATTCCATAATTGCGGTGCTCTGTAGGAAAATGAGGATCAAGCCACTTTCTTTTTGTATTGCAAGTAAGGTGCTGGTCCTGGATCGGAGGTTATAGGATGAGGGAACTGCTGGAGGAAGCAGCCTATTCAGGTAGGGTGGCAGCTTCCCAGAAAAGCTCCTAAACACCAGGTTGGAAAGTTGAAGGGTGCGTCTGGATTCCAGCGACGACCAGTTTAGCTCTTTTAACATGTCACAATTAGGGATGAGCCGAACACCTCCGAGTTCGGTTCGCATTTGAACTCGAACTTTTCAAAAGTTCGAACTCGAACAGGAACACAAACTCAATACAAGTCAATGGGGCTGAAAATTTGATTTTTAGAGTGCCGTCCAAGAGGGCATATATGCTAGATATTTGCCATAAAAGGTGTATGGGGGTCCGGGTAGTGCCCTGGGAGATAGGAAACAAGGACAGAAAGTAAAAAAAAAAACGTTTTTAAAGGGACAGTGAGTTTTCCATGAAATAAGGGTTAAAAATAAAAACGAAAAATTCCTTCAAATATCGTGCCTAGGAGGTCCCCATAACCTGCCCGTGAAGTGGCGGATTTCTAGGATGTATAGAAACATTTAAAAACAATGTCCGGGTCCGGGTAGTGCCCTGGGGGACAGGAAACAGGGACAAAAAGTTTAAAAAAAGAAGCTTTTAACCCCTTCACTGCTGATGACATATGGGACACGTCCTCAGTTACTCCCGCTGTATGCTGAGGAGGACGTGTCCCACACATCATTAGCTCTGTGGGACCCCCGGCGGAGACACTCGCCTCTCTGTCCGGGGTCCCATGGCGTTCTGACTTCAGCGTCCTCAGACGCTGAAGTCAAGCTCCTCCCGACGTAAATGACGTCATCGCGCCATGCGGCCTAGCTCCGGTGGGGGCCGCCAACTTGGATGGCGGCTCCACCCCCGGGTCCCCCCTCACTGCCTGACGTCCTTACGCATAGCGTGATGACGTCAGATAGCCGGGGAACCCCTAGCTGCCCAGAATCCCCTGGTGGAGGTAGGGGGTTCATTTGAACCCCGATATCTCCAGAACCGTGGCAGCTAGGGGGTCATGGAGGGTGTCAATCGAAAGACCTGAGCATGACCAGATATAAAGTAAACAAAAAATAATAATAACACAAAAAATACATGTTTTTTTTTTATTAATGCAGCACTAATGATTTTTTTCTATGGTGCGCGTTTGCTAAAAATCACATAATTCCCCCCAAAAAATTTAATAAGTCCCCATTTCTAATTTTTGTACAAGTGCACCCCATAGAAAATATAACCGCAAATGTTCATGTGATAAAATGTGAAAAAAACACTTTACACGCTGCAAATGATTAAAAATTCAGGTTTTATTGCATTTTTTGCTATAATATACAGGCAGAACATGACGTATACATATAAAAATTATATATTATGAATCTGCCGAGTCTGCCAGAAAGAACGATATATAATATGTCTGGGTCGTATAATAAAATGTGGCTTCAAATCGCGTTTAAACATGATGAGTGAAAGCGGTAAATATTAGCTCAGCACACATCGGTGAAATGCCTCAGCAGTGAAAGGGTTAAAGGAACAGTGAGTTTTCCATACAATAAGGGTTAAAAATAAAAACGAAAAATTCCTTCAAATATCGTGCCTAGGAGGTCCCCATAACCTGCCCGTGAAGTGGCGGATTTGTAGGATGTATGGAAACCTCACCGTCACAGACCCACACACGACACCTAGCACTCCCAGTCTGCATACAATGTATCAAATTCATGAGACCGGACTAATTTGAAGCACATGTTATTTCCAAACACTAATTAAACTCCTGTTGTTTACGCCGTTTGAGAGCACAGGTCATTTAGAGGTGAGAATCTTTGCACCTAGACATTAGTTTTTAATTCAATATCTAATAAACCGTTGCTTATAATATTCTGCAGTAAAGAGTCTCTTTATTTCTAGATTTTACTATTTCTATTTCTAGATACTTTTTCAAATTATTTTTTTTTCGAACCGAACACGCCAAAAAGTTCGAAGTTCACGAAATGTTCGAATCGAACTCCGAACTGATCGAACCGAACAGCTCATCCCTAGTCACAATGGTGGGTCATGTAGTTACATTGTAGCGCAAAGCGGCTATAGAGTTATACAATTTAGTAAGTTTATGAAGGTGTGTTTGCGGGGCAGCTGCATACATTACATCTCTGTATTCGATGACTGGCAAAAGTATTTGTTGCACAATCTGCTTTCTTACCGTGTGGTCACGGCAGCGATTGGAGATGGCACCGGCAAAATGATCGATATTTGTTGGTAAGGCTAGGGTCAGACGAACGCATTTTTCACGTTGTCCGTGAAAAAGTGCGGTCGAACGAACGTACGTATTTTTTCCCGGAATACGCGATAGCGGTCATACGATGCGCCTTTTTGTCCGTGATTTTGTACGGATCATCAATAAAACACTTTTTGCATCTGGACGTTATGTTAGCCGGACATTAGCAGCGTCTGACGTCTCCTAATCACACACACACGCCGCTATGCGGCCGCAGCGCACTCTGTACGTCAGTAGTAGCGGTTTGACGTTCTCGAAAAAATGCGTTCGTTGGCCACTTGCGTTGCGCGGACGAACTTTCGTGCGGCCGTTCGTCGTATGTTCCCCGGCATTGGACGTCATTTGCTGCTAGTACGGCCGTGATTTCGTGCGGCTAAACGCACGTTAAAACTGCGCTAGTCTGACCCTAGCCTTAGAAGGAGCGGGTAGAGGGATCAATTCCTACCCTAGACGGAGAAACAGGCAGCGGAGATGATACCTGCCTGGTTGGAAGGAGTGGGCACAATTAAATAAACACGAAAACAGGACACAGTCAATGTAATAAATGAGTGACAATAGCTATGGTGGTCAGGGGTATAATTGTGTTCTCTCATATCACAATATATACACAAACCTAACAACTGGAAGGAGTGGTCAGTAATATAATTTCCTGTATGGAAGACGATTGTGAGCAGCGGGGCCTCAGAAGAAGGGTCACATAGCATAACGGGAAAGCAAGGTCAGGCATCAATCACCCCTGTTCTTGTTATATTTGGTGGCCGCGGTGGGGTATTCCTTTCAGGCGCGATTGATCACTGAGACCAGCTCAATGGGGGGAGCTACAGCTGTTGGCTTGACAATGGTCTCAACAACAAAGCTTTACAGTCTGTGGAACAGGTCTACTGGCGATGGATCTTGCGTGAAAAGTGTTAATGTGTCCGCTGGGCCTTCAGAAGACGGGGCAGACTGCACAGTGGGACAGGTCTGTATGCCAAGTCAGGCACCAGTCACTCCTGTCCTTGTTGCAGCTGCCATCATGCATAGGGTACATTCTACTTTGTTCTATATACTATTTTACCAATTAGCGATCCTATTAAAATGTAAATTTACATAAGAAGTACATTACAAAAATCACTCAGCTATTTGTCTGGCCTGCTGGTTTTGGACTTGAAGGATGTGTCATTCTTCATCTAAACGGTTGCAGGTAGGACTTGGAGCTCTCTGGGCAGAAGCAGAACATCTCAGCCCACACTTCCCTTTCCAGTTCCTTTTCCCTTACGACAAGCTGCCAAACAGACTGCCGACCAACTGCTGGGTTTAGCGGACAAGCTGCCGAACAAAGGGGATCAAAAAACACCCCCTGCAACTTTGAAAACGCATTTAAAAAAAATCTACTACATGGAAATGCCTGGAAATAATAAATGAGGTAATATGTAAAAAAAACACACCATGTAAAACAAAATCGGAATTAAAAATGTGCCAAAAAATACCCCAAAAATGTCTAAAAAAATAAATAAATAATGAGGCTTTTGCTGCAAATGAAAAGAATAAATGGTTGAATAAATATTTAAGAAATATGGGGATTTTTTTTCCCATTGAAACCTATGGGATTCGCCTGATTAAACCTGTCAAATGAAACCACCGAACATCAGGGCATTTCACTGACGTTTCTCTGCTGTTCGGTGTTCTGTGAATAGATTAACCATTGCTTCTCTATGGGGGATTTCACTGGAGACAAACAGGCACCGTATTTCGCTGGCAAGTCACCAAAATTTGGTGAACTGCCTGCTTTCTGAATAGCCGAATGCAGTGGCATAGCGTGGGGGGGCCAACGGGGCGGTGGCCCTGGACGCGATTTTTTTAGGGGCGCAAACTGTCTTTTGAAATTGTGCGCCCCTAATATATTCCAGCTGCCGATTGATCAACCGCGCTGAATCCGGAAGATAGTTCGGTCACGTGACGCCGGTGACGCAGTGCGCCGGCACCACACTTATTGTGATGTGGACGGGACTAGCAGGAGGCTCCACATGGCAGCCAGACCCAGCAGCGCTTATTTTTTTTTAGCAGTGCTTGCATTGCTTGGAGGCGGCGTTGCAGTCTCTAACCGCCGCAGTTCCCCTTGCGTGATGCGCCGCAATGGCAGAAGAACCACGACAGCGTCCACCGAAGGAAGACTTAGAGCCCGGGCCCCAAGCAGATTGTGTATGGTGTATGGTGAGCAGCCCGCACATAAGAGGGGGAGGGTTGAATAAGGTGATGAGGGGGGGCTTTTTTAAAAAAAATAATTTGATGGAGGGGATATTTATTTGAATAATTTGGGGGTTGAATAAATTGATATGGGGGCTTTTGGTTTGAATATATTGATATGCTGGGGGGCGGTTGAATAAAGTGGTATCGTTACATTACAGTGAGTTTTATTGGTGTGGGTGCTCTGTGATACCGTCATATACACCGCACATTACTGTATCACAGTGCACCCATTGCAATAAAACTCTCATACACACGCTCATACACACCATACATCACACTGAGGTTTATTGCTGTGGAGCTCTGTGATACACTCATACACACTGCACATTACTGTGAGTTTTATTGCTGTGGAGCTCTGTGATACACTCATACACACTGCACAATACTGTGAGTTTTATTTCTGTAGAGTCGACATTGTGGACCTGGAGGGGTCCAGTGCGTGGGGGAGCGCAATTCTTTCCTTGCCCCGGGCGCTGACAACCTACGCTACGCCACTGGCCAAATGGCCCTGCATATGCACCGTACGGAGAAATTCACTGTTTGGTGCAATTTTGTGGCCAATTTGGTGCTCTTTGAATAACCCCTTTAATTTTAGAGCCTCAATGCATTTGATGTGTGCAGGTGTATAACAGAGCTGTAAAGCAATAAAACTCCCAGAAATTAGTCTCCATGCTATAATAAATTATATATTAAAAATGTCTTGGTGTAAATAAATGGCTTTTAACTCGTTCATTACTGTGATCGTGTATTTATTTATTTATTTATAAATGATTTTACCAGGAAGGATACATTGAGATTTCTCTCGTTTTCAAGTATGTCCTGGGTTCAAGAACATTGAAGTGTTACAGTTACAGAAATACAAAGTAATACAATGCAAGATATTAAAAAAAAAAACAACACAAATATACAGATTAACAGAAAATAAATATGTAGGAAATATAGTCACTAGGTTACATGTTTACAGGTGCATTCTGTATTGAGGTATGTTAGTAAGGAGCTCTTGAGTGCTCTATGTCACAATATTTCTGGACCTGACTGTATGTTAATAGGGAGCTCTTGAGTGACTTTAGACTGGGGGAAGATTTGATGGCGTCTGGGAGGTTATTCCATAACTGCGGTGCTCTGTAGGAAAATGAGGATCGAGTCACTTTCTTTTTGGATTGTGGTATTGCAAGTAAGGTGCTGGTCCTGGATCGGAGGTTATAGGTTGAGGGAACTGCTGGAGGAAGCAGTCTATTCAGGTAGGGTGGCAGCTTCCCAGAAAAGCTCTTAAACACCAGGTTGGAAAGGTGAAGGGTACGTTTAGACTCTAGCGACGGCCAGTTTAGCTCTTTTAACATGTCACAATGGTGGGTCATGTAGTTACATTGTAGCGCAAAGCGGCAGCATGAGTTATACAATGTGGTAAGATTCTGAAGGTGTGTTTGCGGGGCGGCTGCATACACTACATCTCCGTAATCAATAGCTGGCATAAGCATTTGCTGTACAATCTGCTTTCTTACTGCGGGGCTCAGGCAGGATTTCTTTCTGTACAGGGCACCTAGTTTGGGGTAAAGTTTAGATGAGAGTTTTTCGATGTGGGGGCCAAAGGATAGATTAGGGTCCAACCACATACCTAGATATTTGAGAGAAGTGACTGTGGTCAGCGTGCCGTTTGATCTTGTCCCCACACATAGATGGGGATTTTGCAATTTGTGTAGTTTAGGTTTTGTTCCAAAGAGCATCGTTACAGTTTTGTCAGTATTTAAAAAAAGTTTGTTGTTTTTGATCCACTTTTCTACCTCTGTGAATTGTTCTTGCAGCACGGCCTCCAGCTGCGGGAGATTTGGTTTGCTGGTATAGATCACAGTGTCGTCTGCGTACATGTGTACAGTTGAGGCTTTGCAGACGTTGGGCAGATCATTTATGAATATTGTGAATAGCAGGGGGCCTAGTATTGAGCCTTGGGGTACGCCGCAAGTGACTGGGAGCGGGAGGGAGGAGCTGCCAGAAATTGACACATTTTGTGATCGGTCGGATACATATGATTGAAACCAGGTTAGCGTGAGATCACCAATGCCAGAGTTTTTAACCCTTTCGCTGCTGAGGCTTTTCCCGCCCCTATGCTGAGGTCATTTTTACCTGTTTTGCGCATCATGTTTAAACGTGTTTTGAAGGCTTATTTTAGTATATGACCCAGACATATTATATATCGTTCTTTCCGTCAGACTCGGTAGATTCATAATATGTCATTATTATATGTATACGTTATGTCATGTCTGTATATTATAACAAAAAATGCAATAAAATATGTATTTTCAATAATTTACAATGTGTAAAGTGTTTTTTTCCACATTTTAACATGCGAGCAATTGCGGTTATATTTTGTATGGGGTGCGCTTGTTAAAAAAATTAGAGATGGGGTCTCATTACATTTTTTTTTGGGGAAAATGACACTATTTTTAACAAACGCACCGCATACAAAAATCGTTAGTGCAGCATCATTGTTCACATTATAATTGAAATGGGAACAATATTGCTGCATTAACAAACCAAAAAAAAAAAAAAAAAAGTGTTTAATTTATTTTTATTTTTATTTTTTTAAATTTTTTTTATTTTTATTTTTCATTTCTTTTTTTTACAACATTTTTCACTGTAGTGTTTGGTATCGTTGGAACGGCCATGCTCTGGCCGATCCAACCATACCAAAATTTAACCCCTAGCTGCCACGGATCGGGAGATAGGGAGTTCATTGGAACTCCCTATCTCCACAGTTGGTGGCAGTTAGGGGTTAACGCTAGGACTGGCATCATCGTGCTACGCACGATGACGCCAGTCCTCTGGGGGAGTTCCCGGAGGCTTGGCCGACATCCAAGATGTCGGCCAGCTCCGGGAAAGGATCGCGAACCGGCGCTTTTCAGCGCCGATTCGCGATCCAGCTCCCCAGGGGTTAATGCCAGGCATCATTTGGAAGGGCAGGCTGTGCCCTTCCAAATGATGCCTGGGTTAACCCCCTGTGCGCCGCCGATCGGGAGGGGGAGAGGTCCGAAGGACCTCCCCCCCTCCCTTTCAGGCGCCTCCTCCGCACATGCGGGGGGGGGCCTGAATTAGGTGTCATCGCGCCCCCGCGATGACACCTAATTCTGGCGGCTGCTGGTCCGGATGCCGGGCTGACATCCAGGATGTCAGCCCGCACCGGAGGGGCCAGCGATCGGCCGAACCCGGCCGAACGCTGACCCCAATGTGAGGACGCGCTCAGCGCGTCCTCAGCACACCAGCAGGACTGCTGAGGACGCGCTGAGCGCGTCCTCAGCAGCGAAGTGGTTAAGTTTTTCTAACAAGATGCCATGGTCTACCGTGCCTTTGGCAAAATCAAGGAAGATGGCTCCAGTTAGGATTCCTTGTTCCATCCCAGCTTGGATATCATTGCAGACTTTTAAAAGGGCGGTTGTAGTTGAGTGATTTGGACGAAAGCCTGATTGATCCGGGGTTAAGTAGTTCCAATATTGATAATAATCACATAATTGTGTGTAGACGCATTTTTCCAAGACTTTTGACATTACAGGGAGCAACGATATCGGACGGTAGTTGGATACCAAAGTACTGTCACCACTTTTATGGATAGGTACCACTCTTGCAGTCTTCCAGAGCTTGGGTATGTATCCAGTCGCCAGTGACTCATTTATTAGGGTTGCGACAGGATTTGCAATTGCTGGCGCACTGATTTTCAGCAGCATTGCTGGTATTTGATCAGGTCCAGACTGGTATTTCATTTTTTGCTTACGGAGAAGTTTAGTAACGACACTGACAGGCACTGGTCTAAAACTGAATTCCTGTCTGATACAGGGACTTTGCACCGTTGGGGGGGCCTGACCTGCATGAGGCCTCTCTGATTGCATGTCATTTCCTAGCTTGGCAATCAAAGTGGTGGTGCATCCAACAAAATAATCATTAAAGGCATTTGCTACATCTAGGGGGTGTTGCAGGGTTTGGTTGTTTACTTTGACAGCAGCTGGCTGGGAGTGGACTGGGGGTGCTTGTATGTTACTTATGGTTCTCCAAAAGTTTCTAGGGTTTGATATGTTATTGTTTAGATTTTCATTGAAGTAATGGGTTTTGGCCATTTTTGTTTGTTTTGTGCATTCATTCCGACATTTTCGGTATTCGTAGTGATCATTCATGGAACCAGTACTCTTGAAATTTTACCACAGTGAATCTCTAAGCTGGTACATTAGTGTAAGATTAGCTGTAACCCAGGGGAGATGGGTCCCTTTTACTCGCACTTTACGCAGCGGGGCATGGGAATTTCAGACTTGCAGGAGCTCAGACTGAAAGTATTCAACTGCACAGTCTAGGTCTGGGATTAGGTTTAGCCTGTACCAGGGGAGCTGTTTGAGATCACTTAGGAAGGATTCAAGAATAAATTTCTTGAAAGACCTGGTGGTTATTACCTTTGGGGGAGATTTCAAGGCCTTAATTTTGCACACGCAGTACACTAGACAATGGTCACTAAAGCTATTAGCAAGAACGCCTGCCTCCTGTATTCTATCAGGAGATGAGGAGAGAATCCAGTCCAGCAAGGTATGGGTAGGGCTTTTCATATTAATGCGAGTGGGGGGAGGAGATTAATTGAGATAGCTGCAAAGTTTTAAACAGCGAGCAGTGTTTATTGTTTTTAGGATTTAGCCAATCTGTATTAAAATCGCTGAGGACCAGCAGTTCACTTTTTTGGTTTTGGGCAAGTAGGTTATTAAGGATTTGAGATATTTGTTTGTTGCAAATGAATTTCGTTTGCATTTGGCTCCAGAAGATGCTGCCCAAATTTTAGCCCAGTGGGCATGATGGCGAGGTGCTAATACTTTTTAAAACCAGCTGGGGACATATCTACGTAAGTGACATCTCTAAAGCTGATTCTGCACAGAGACCTGAACTGCAGTAACTCCTTTTGGCCAACAGATGATGATATATGCCTGCCAAATAGGTTATTACAGTAAGAAATGCATTGGGAATATTCCCAAATATTCGTTACTTTATATAATTAAAAATTAAAAATTATTTTATATGAAAAAACACTGGTTTCTGGTTGTGTTTTTTGGAAAATCACTTGGTAGTGAAGGGGTTAATCTAAATCACACAGTTATTGACATAAATAACCACAACAATTTCATGCCCATGTTCATATATAGTTGATATCAGATGGGGGCAACAGACTTTGGAATGCCTAGCAGGGTAATTCAAAGAGAATAGAAACGTCACCGCACGTTCGGTGACTTTTCGTTCTCTTCGATTCGGTTCGTTTTGCCGATCCCATTTCGGCCACCCTGCGGTGTATTCAGCAAGCACCACAGGGTCCCCGAATTGCAGGGAAAGGCTGCCGCAAACCCGACGAAAACTAACCGCAAAACCCGACGAATGCACGCCAAAAACCCGCAAAAACATCTGGATTAACCCGCCGAAAAACGCCGGAAAAACCCGAGCAGGAGCCGATCACACGCAGCGAAGCCCCCTGAAAAAGCCGAAACCGCAGACGAATGGAGTGAATAAATTAGAAAAACAGTTCGCTTGAATGTTTGAAAAGTGAAACGCTGTTTGCAAAGAAACCACTGAGCGAAAATGTCTGAAATTTACATATGAGGTCCAGGGAATGATAATAAAAAGGGCTGTTACAGAAAAAATAAGTAAAGTTAAAAAAAAAAAATCGGATTTTTTTAAAAAAAATTAAATCCAGAAAAATGCTTAAAATATCCTAAAAATATCTATAAATAAAGAGACTCTTTACTGCAGAATTTTATAATGAACGGTTTATTAGATATTGAATTAAAACGGGAATATTTTTAACATTTAAGCCTATGGGATTCTCCTGAATAAACCTGTCGAATTAAACCACCGAATGGCAGGGCATTTCGGGAACCTTTCACTGCTGGTTTGTGCTCTCTGAATAGCCGAAGCAGTGCTTTTTCATGGGGGTTTCACTGCCCTCGAACAGGCACCGAACAGGCACCATATGTGCAGGCAATTCGCCAGGATTTGGCGAATTGCCAGCTCTCTGAATAGCCGAATGGCCGAGAAAGGTAAGCGTACGTTGAATTTCAGCATTCGGTTACCTTTCTCCAGCACTTCGGATCTCTTTGGATAACCCTGTAGGTTTGTACAAAGACTAAATACACCCGTGGATCAGGGCATCCGTTCCTCACAAGTAGAATAAAACCCTAAGGATGTAAACTATTATATAAGCTTTGCCTCTATAGAGCATAATGACACGCTCCTGATTGGCCGAGCCACTTCCTGGTCTGGCAGAGCTCCCTGCTACTACTATAAACCCAGCAAAAATGTCGGAGGCTTCGACACTTTATTAACCCCTTCGCTATCGAGATAACTCAGGACTTCAAAAGTACCATCAGGTCCAGATATCGAGTTATCTCGATCTGCGGCTCTGGAGGACAAAAAACTAATTAATTTAGTTTGCTGCAAATTAATTTCATTTGCTTTTGGGCTCCATAAAGTGCCCCCGAAGTTGAAGTCCTGTGGGCATAATCCCCAAAGAGGTAAAACTGATTAAAATCGGCTGAAGAATGTCCTGAGATATCGGACTTTCAGCAGTCGATTCAGGGGAACCATGAGCTGCAGCCCAAACTGCTGTAACTCCATTTGGCCAGTAGATTGCGCCATCTGCCTGTCAAATAGGTTATTACAGTAAGGAATACACTGGGAATAATCCCATATATTTCATACTGTATAGTTAATTAAAAATTATTTTTCAAAAAACCACTGGCTCTTGACAATTTGTTTTTGGAAACTCACTTGGTAGTGAAGGAGTTAATGTTTTTTTTTCCACTAACCTGTTCGTAAATTTTTTCCTGATCTTTTTTTATGTATTACCAAGATAAAGTCTTACAAAAAAACAGGGTTGGTTCCAAGCTGAAATGAAAAGGACAACTCAGGTCAAAAGGTCAACACCCTGCAATGGAGCAACGGAGCTCAGCTTCCCTGCTCCAAGATCTGAGGACTTACAGGTTGCATTTATCTGTAAAGGTCTGAGTAGTTTGTTAGGACCGGGAAGCTGTCTATTATTAAAAGTACTTTCCCTACTGTCCACAATCCCTCCCCAAAGGAGCACCATGTTACCAGCAACATCAGATTCTCCCCATCTCTCCAGTCCTTCAAGAAGTCCCTGAAAACACATTACTTTAGAGAAGAATATCGGCTCACTCCATGATCTCCCCACTGTCATTTCCTCCTCTTCCCATTCAGCCCTCCTACAACCCGCCACCTACCCTCTTCATCCTCACCTAATGTGTGGCCCCTCTCCACTTACAGGGTTATTCAAAGAGATCCGAATGGCTGCCGAAAGGGAACCGAACGCTGAAAACCTTTCCTGGCCATTCGGCTATCCAGAGAGCAGGCAATTCGCCGAATCCTGGCGAATTGCCTGCACATACGGTGCCTGTTCGGTGCCTGTTCGAGGGCAGTGAATCCCCATAGAGAAGCAATGCTTCGGCTATTCAGAGAACACAAACCAGCAGTGAAAAGTTGCTGAATTGCCCTGCCATTCCGTGGTTTCATGCGGCAGATTTATTCAGGCGAATCCCATAGGTGTCAATGTTAATAATATTCCCATTTTAATTCAATATCTAATAAACCGTTGATTATAATATTCTGCAGTAAAGAGTCTCTTTATTCATAGATTTTTTGGGATATTTTAAGCTTTTTTTGCTATTTTTTTGACAATTTTTTTTTCCCGATTATTATTTCTTTTTTTTTAAACGTTTTTTCTTTTTTCTGTAACAGGCCTCTTTATTATCATTCATTGGATCATATGTAAATTTCAGACATTTTCGCACAGTAGTTTCTTTACAAACAGCGTTTCACTTTTCAAACATTCAAACAAACTGTTTTTGGTTCACTCCATTCGTCTGCGGTATCGGCTTTTTCCAGAGGCTGATCTGCGCGTGATCGGCTCCTGCTCAGGTTTTTCCGGTGTTTTCGGCGGGGTTAATCCAGATGTTTTTGCGGGGTTTGGGTGTGCCTTCGCCGGGTTTTGCGGTGAGTGTTCGGCGGGTTTGCGGTGACTTTTCCCTGAAATTCGGGACCCTGCGGTGCTTGCTGAATACACTGCAGGGTTGCTGAAATCATACCGAATTGAAGAGAACGAAAAGTCACCGAACGTGCGGTGACTTTTCGATTCTCTTTGAATAACCCTGTTGGATTGTAAGCTCTCGAGCAGGGTCCTCTCTCCTACTGTTCTTTATGTTTTACATGTATGTATATATATGTTATTCTGTCTCTCGTTGTAAAGCGCTACAGAATTTATTAATGCTTTTTAAACACTTGTAACTATGTTACCATATGTTACTCCACTTACACTCCTAGCAGAGCTTCCCCTACACCCCACCCCGGCATAACATGCTGCTAATAACTTCTAGCTGCTGTCTCACCATTAGAGGAGAGCTAAACGTGACCATAATTCCAAGATATATCTGTCTTTTATATGAAATAGCACCCGGAGATCAGATTACACGGATATATAAAAGCAGAGACTCAGCTGTCATATATTTTATTGCTGCAGGAACCTCTGACTTTTAGACAAAGCAGATAACGAGAGCTGCCTGAGAAACAGAAACAGAGCTGTGTACAAAAAATACACATATTAATAATAAGGATTTATATATATATAAATGTAAATGATAAACACAGCCGGAACATCATTTTTTAAAATTTATTTATTTATAAAGGATTTTACCAGGAAGGATACATTGAGATTTCTCTCGTTTTCAAGTATGTCCTGGGTTGAAGAACATTGAATTGTTACAGTTGTTACAGAAATACTAAGTAATACAATGCAAGATATTAAAAACAACACAAATATACAGATTAACAGAAAATAAATATGTAGGAAATAGTCATTATGTTACATGTTTACAGGTGCATTCTGTATTGAGGTACAGTCAGGTCCAGAAATATTGGGACATTGACACAATTCTAACATCTTTGGCTCTATACACCACCACAATGGAGTTGGAATGAAACAAACACAATGTGCTTTAACTGCAGACTGTCAGCTTTAATTTGAGGGTATGTACATCCAACTCAGGTGAACGGTGTACGACTTACAGCAGTTTGCAGATGTGCCTCCCACTTGTTTAGGGACCAAAGGTAATGGGACAGAATAATAATCATAAATCAAACTTTCCCTTCTTAATACTTGGTTGCAAATCCTTTGCAGTCAATCACAGCCTGAAGTCTGGAATGCATAGACATCACCAGACGCTGGGTTTCATCCCTGGTGATGCTCTGCCTGGCCTCTACTGCAACTGTCTTCAGTTCCTGCTTGTTCTTGGGGCATTTTCCCTTCAGTTTTGTCTTCACCAAGTGAAATGCATGCTCAATGGGATTCAGGTCAGGTGATTGACTTGGCCATTGCATAACATTCCACTTCTGTCCCTTCAAAAACTCTTTGGTTGCTTTTGCAGTATGCTTTGGGTCATTGTCCATCCGCACTGTGAAGCGCCGTCCAACGAGTTCTGCAGCATTTGGCTGAATGTGAGCAGATAATATTGCCCGAAACACTTCAGAATTCATCCTGCTGCTTTTGTCAGCCGTCACATCACCAATAAATACAAGAGAACCAGTTCCATTGGCAGTCATACATGCCCACGCCATGACACTACCACCACCATGCTTCACTGATGAGGTGGTATGCTTAGGATCATGAGCAGTTCCTTTCCATCTCCATACTCTTCTCTTCCCATCACTCTGGTACAAGTTGATCTTGGTCTCATCAGTCCATAGGATCTTGTTCCAGAACTGTGAAGGCTTTGTTAGGTGTTGTTTGGCAAACTCTAATCTGGCCTTCCTGTTTTTGAGGCTCACCAATGGTTTACATCTTGTGGTGAACCCTCTGTATTCACTCTGGTGAAGTCTTCTCTTGATTGTTGACTTTAACACACATACACCTACCTCCTGGAGAGTGTTCTTGATCTGGCCAACTGTTGTGAAGGGTGTTTTCTTCACCAGGGAAAGAATTCTTCGGTCATCCACCACAGTTGTTTTCCGTGGTCTCCCGGGTCTTTTGGTGTTGCTGAGCTCACCGGTGCGTTCCTTCGTTTTGAGAATGTTCCAAACAGTTGTTTTGGCCACACCTAATGTTCTTGCTAGCTCTCTGATGGGTTTGTTTTGTTTCTTCAGCCTAATGATGGCTTGCTTCACTGATAGTGACAGCTCTTTGGATCTCATCTTGAAAGTTGACAGCAACACATTCCAAATGCAAATAGCACACTTGAAATGAACTCTGGGCCTTTTATCTGCACATTGTAATTGGGGTAATGAGGGAATATCACACACCTGGCCATGGAACAGCTGAGAAGCCAATTGTCCCATTACCTTGGGTCCCTTAACAAGTGGGAGGCACATCTGCAAACTGCTGTAAGTCCTACACCGTTCACCTGAGTTGGATGTACATTCCCTCAAATTAAAGCTGACAGTCTGCAGTTAAAACACATTGTGTTTGTTTCATTCCAACTCCATTGTGGTGGTGTATAGAGCCAAAGATGTTAGAATTGTGTCGATGTCACAATATTTCTGGACCTGACTGTATGTTAATAGGGAGCTCTTGAGTGACTTTAGACTGGGGGAAGATTTGATGGCGTCTGGGAGGTTACTCCATAACTGTGGTGCTCTGTAGGAAAATGAGGACCGAGCCACTGTCGTTTTGTATTGTGGTATTGCAAGTAAGGTGCTGGTCCTGGATCGGAGGTTATAGGTTGAGGGAACTGCTGGAGGAAGCAGTCTATTCAGGTAGGGTGGCAGCTTCCCAGAAAAGCTCTTAAACACCAGGTTGGAAAGGTGAAGGGTACGTTTAGACTCTAGCGACGGCCAGTTTAGCTCTTTTAACATGTCACAATGGTGAGTCATGTAGTTACATTGTAGCGCAAGCGGCAGCATGAGTTATACAATGTAGTAAGTTTCTGGAGGTGTGTTTGCGGGGCGGCTGCATACACTACATCTCCGTAATCAATAGTTGGCATAAGCATTTGTTGTACAATTTGCTTTCTTACCGTGGGGTTCAGGCAGGATTTGATTCTGTACAGTAAATGGAGTATCTATAAAAGGTTTTTGCTCTATTCTATAGCTGGCTCTAATGTAGCGCCTCGATGTGTGAGTGCTAGCACCAGGATGTTTAAAGCCTGCTGCCCATATCACATTCCTGACGCTAGCCCCGTTAGTGCATCTGTTTTTGCGCTTGCTTCCGCGAGCTTGCTGTACTTTACGCATCCTATACTTAACATGTAGAGCGCAGTCATTAATTAGTGTTTCGATAAGTAAGATATTACAAAGTGCTAGCGCTAATTACCATCGTAACGCGCAATACAGAATAGCTACACCTTAAAGCTAGTACTAAATGATTCTGCAAATGCAAAATCATTTAACACCCCCTAAACTCCCCCAATAAATCTGATACTCACTTCTCATCCCACAGCAAGAAGGGGGCCCTATCCGCCGCTTCTTCTGGCTGCGAGCAGATCACTTCTTCTCCCTATGTGATCACTCCATGGCGCAGGGCTCACGGTCCAGAAGCACAACACTCCATGGAGTCCGACGGAGATACTCGCGGCAGTGAGGAAGCGCTACCGCAAATATTACTGCGGTTAGCGCTGCGTTCCTGGGCAAGGTTCTGAGTTAGCGCCTGCCCCGAAATCTAATGCTAAAAATGCCGACACTACAGGGAAACCCACAGGCGCAGATTTTCCCCGTTTGCGTCCCCTTGTTAACGCGAACTACGGAATAGTGCCCTTTGTTTTTAATAAGTCTCATCGTGCACCCAGGACATACTTGAAAACGAGAGCAATCTCAATGTATCCTTCCTGATAAAATCCTTTATAAATAAATAAATAAATAAAATCTATATTTGTCTATATATCTATATGTTCATGTTAAAGCCCGAAGTGCGGTTAATCCTAGGATTACCCGGGTAATCCTGACATTACCCAGGCGTCATTAGCAAAAGTCTGAAGTGAAATGAAATTTCAGACTTTATCCGGGTAATCTGCAAAGTATCCAGAGGCCTCTGGGTACTCCGGTTTTCTGCACTGTTTTAGCCGGGTAATTCACACATTACCCTAGTGTTTCTGGATAAAGTGTGATGTGCAACGAAACATCAGACTTTATCTGAGTAAACTGCAAAATACCCAAACGCCTCTGGGTTCTCAGCTCTTCTTGGGCTTTCAGCAGGTTACAGTTGACTGAATTCCGAGGATTACCCGGGTAAAGCTGCAAACTGTTATCTGACCGGTAACAAAATTGTGTTTTTGTTATTTTTAATGAAATTGTATCCACAGTCACAAACCTCACTAATAACCGTCATGTTACTCTGTGCATTAATTGTCTGAAAATGAATTTATGAAGATAAAGATATTATATAAAGTGTAACCTGATGGTTATTATGTTTTATAAATGATATATGAGCACATATGACACATAATAAAGATCATGTAACGCTTTAACATTCATATAAGAAACATATCCTGTTATACTCTGTATATTCATTATATCCGCAATACATTTTAATGTTTGTCTTTTGCCATTTTCATTGATAATATTCATAGATAATAAAATTCACTTTTACCCAAGCGGGGTTGGATGCTCTGCAGATTACCCAGGTGAAGCTGTGGATAGTCCTCAGATTA
The DNA here is from genome assembly GCA_009667805.1 of Leptobrachium leishanense. Lineage (NCBI taxonomy): Eukaryota > Metazoa > Chordata > Amphibia > Anura > Megophryidae > Leptobrachium > Leptobrachium leishanense. The sequence goes on from CM019065.1 coordinate 45,312,939, forward strand.
CCCGGGTGAAGCTTCAGACTTGCACATTATCCGATTAAAGTGCGGATTTTTCAGCTCTTCCAGACTGTTACCCAAGGGCAGATGGTTAGTCCTATGATTACCAGGGTAAAGTCCAAAATTTTCATTTTTTTGCAGCTTTACCCAGCGGTTTTGGGTAATGTCAGGATTACCCGGGTAATCCTAGGATGAACCGCACTTCGTGCATTACCCGTAACATATATAACACTTGTCCAATCAGGATGCAGGCAGCTATCAGAAATTCAACTTTAATTTTTGCTATCCTGCTATCTAAAAGTCATGTAATGTTTATATACAGTATCAACTTATTTTCAAACACAACTCTCACTTTTTTTAAAGGGACACTCTGGGCACTATCGCGTGTCCTGAGCTAAACCCGGGACGCAAAGGGGAAAAATGAGCATTCGCTAACTTCCCCTTAGTCTCCCGGTTGCTCCAGCAGATCGCGGGGCAGGTGTCGAGTTCGCTAAGCTTGCGAATGCGGGGGGTAGTGCTACAGCGCTGTCCGCAGCATCCCCTCCATGGCATCCATAGGACTCCATCGTGCTGCTAGGTCACATGACCTGCAGGATCTTGCCTCACGCGAGATCCTGCTGGTCGGTGGAGTGATCGCAGAGGGAGACTGGGGACTTTCTTCTCCAGTCTCACTCTGCTCCCGGTGGCCAGAATCAGCAGATCGGGCCGTCGTTCTCACTGCAGGAAGAGAGGTGAGTATTTGTATTTTTGGGGGGTTTTGAGCTGCAGGTAACGGATTCTGCAGCAGCGCAATCCATTACCTGCACCTCTGAGATGGTGGTAAGTTTTTCGTTAGCACCAACTCTTACAGGGTTATTCAAAGAGAGACGATTTGGCCCCGAAATGTAACCGGACACTGAAATGCAGTGTTTTCCCTGCACTACGGCGGCCCTGCGGTGCTTGCTGAATATACCGCAGGGTCGGCGAAATAGAATCGCCGAATCACCCCCGAAGTGCAGGGAATGAGAAGTCATCGAACGTGCGGTGACTTTTCGAATCTCTTTGAATAACCCCGTTAGTAACTAGCGTTATGACCACGTGATGCTATCGCTGGTTAATCTGTGCCTCCGCACTTTGCGCTCCCCGTGTTAGGTATAGGGAGTGCAATTGTAAATGGCCACTGGTGGTTTGAGTATGTCCCTTCCTTCTCCCTCCTTCCCTAACTGTCTCTGGTCTTTGTGATTGACCTTCGAAGGGTAGGTCTCCCCTCTGCTGGACAGCCTGTCTGAGTTGGGGCTAAGGGGACAAAATTACAATCACTTGTTAGCGTAATTTAAGGAACAGTCGCTGGTGGAGCCAATAACTTTCAATGGTTCTTCATTGAGAGGCATCAGATTACGTGTGTGTGTGTGTGTGTGTGTGTGTGTGTGTGTGTGTGTGTGTGTGCGTCGCACATGTGCCGATAAACATAGAGACATCATAAAAGTTGTTTCCTGTAGCCGGACGCCGACCAGAGGAGACCGACGTATTGGAGAAAACAGGAGGTTTTAAATATAGAGGCAAAGTAATTTATTTCTTTTTGCCTAGAGTTTGTTCAATGGATTTTTTATTTTTTTTGTTTTGTTTTACACTTTCTGTGGTTTTCTAGTTTCCTGATCTGGCTCCTGTACTTTATGATGTTGTCTTTGGATTTTTGGGGTTTTGAGTCAGCTTGCCTTATGGTCCCCGTGGTTTTCTGTCTTCCTGACCTGGTCTTGCCCTCCCGATGATGCTGCTAGTATGTATTATCTTGGGTTGATAAACCTATTTTGTCCACAAGTTTCTTATTTCTCTTTTTAGTGTCTTTGCAGACCCGCCAAGTCATACAGTCTGACCATGTGACATACGGTTTTTCCCGCTGTCCTCCCAATCACTCACTAGCCGTAGGCTGTCACCCGGTTAGGGAGATATAAGGGGAAATGCACTGTGATCACCTGTTTAATGGCACTCACGGTACTTAAATAGTTAAACTCGGGGCTTCTGAAGCCAATACATGAGTGCCGAAGCAGCTTTATGTATGACCAGCCCTGAGTGTTGTCTGGCTAGGCGTAAAGACAGAAACTGCATCATGACCACACACCCACGTTGCTCAAGTTACCTCCTGACAAAGTTGGCTGGTCTGAGAAACCCGAGAGAACCGAGCACTCCGGATAGACCATAAAGGAGCTTTATTACATGGATTCCATCACAACATTACAGCTCAGGCACAAACCTTTTTCATGTTTACTTGAAAAGAGCCAAAAGGTTGTGATGGAATCCATGTAATATTACTCCTTCATGGACCATACTGGGTACCCGGTCCTCTCTGCTTTCTCTATTTGATATGGGGTTTGAGCCACCTCGGTCTGTGTGCCACCAATAATTTGGACCCTTTGATAGGCAAGTGATGTTCCTCCGTTTTGCTTTAAGGTTGGCTGGTCTTTCGTTGAGGAAAAGCAGAGTAAAATCCGGTCGCTATAATGACCATCAATACACTTATTTTGTTCCCCGGGGTTTGTTCTGGGCTATTCTCTGCAAGAATAAATCATTATAGAAATAATTACACAACCATATTTCTTTCACACTGGAGTGAAGTCCTCTCACCTCATTAAAGGGATACTTTACTTATCCTGACCATTTTATCTTTTTAAAGTGGTCAGGACAGTGGCGTAACTAGAAACCTGAGGGCCCCGGTGCAATAATCCATGAAGGCCCACCTCCCTATAAAGATATATATTTTCACTTTTTTTCCCCTGCAATATAAAAAAGATAGTATTGCCCCCAGCTCACATGGATATATATTGCCCCAGCTCACGTGGATATATATATTGCCCCAGCTCACATGGATATATATTGCCCCCAGCTCACATGGATATATATATTGCCCCAGCTCACATGGATATATTGCCCCCCAGCTCACATGGATATATTACCTCCCAGCTCACATGGATATATATATATTGCCCCAGCTCACATGGATATATTGCCCCCCAGCTCACATGGATATATTACCTCCCAGCTCACATGGATATATATATTGCCCCCAGCTCACATGGATATATTTGCCCCCAGCTCTCACCTCCTCTGTCTGCGGCCGTTCTTCTCCCTACGAGCGGCCGCCAGCATGCAGCTTGGCCCTCGCCGGGAACCACCTGACCAGCACAGCCGCGAGATCGCGGAGTTCACGTGAACTCCGCGATCTTGTGCGCTGGTCAGGTGGTTCCCATCCCAGGCGAGCTGCCAAGCTGCATGCCGGCAGCGCTGCTCCGAGATTCCGGCACTGACTGCCAGAACCTGCCGGCGAATTGAAGAGCTGTCTGCAGCTGCCTGGGCCCCCCTCCAGTGGCGGAATGCCAGGGCCCGGTCACAAGTGCGACCGCTGCGACCCTGGTACTTCCGCCACTGGGTCAGGATGTGAGGAGTGTGCTCTTCTTCCCCAAGCGCTGCTGCCCCGATCTGGAGAAATTGCTGGGTGTAGTGAAGAAGTTTCCTCCAACCCACCCAGAATCGCCAGCAGCCAGGATTTTGAATTTCCTGGCTGCTGTTCACCAGAGCAGTCACTAGAGACATCGTCACACAGAAAGCAAGCCGACGCCACCCTCTCTGAGATCACTCGCTGTAGCGAGTGTCTCAAAGAAGCAACCGATGGAGAGGATCTGCTTATTTGCACGCTGCTCCAATCCATCCTTCTGCACAGGCGCTACGGAACATGCATATGTAAAGTGTGCAAGTCCTTAGCAGTGCGCAATTTACGTTTTCTGCACTGCGCAGGATGTGTTGGAGCGTAAATTGCATAGTAAGGTTTCGGGGACTTCCAGGTTCGGAAGTCCCTGAGCTGAAGACGAGAAGCAGTGCGTGCTGAGGGACAAAAGGTAAGTAAATCACCCCAAATAATATAAAAATAAATAAAAAATAATTGGGCGGAGGCATTCAGCAGCATCTGCCCACTTATTTAAGATAAAAAAGTCCGTGATCAAATTTTATAGGACAGCTTAGATCTCCTTGTCAAAAACTTAAAAAAACATATTTTCCCTTAGGAATAAGCATACTGTCAACTACCATCCTCTTTTGTTACGACATAGCTAAAGCGGTTAGCTAGGGACCTAAATGTGCCTTGCACACCCTCTGTGAATGCCTTCTATTAGTGCAAGTGGAGGTTTGTCCATAGGGCTGGTAGGGGCAGTGATCCACTTTTATTGCTCTCTCTCTCCCTGACTGGTGGCAATGAAAGAAGCAACAATAGAACGTGAGTATGTTGCGATTCATGGGCATTTTTTGAAATCTGCCCTGTCTGAGGACTCTTCGCACATGCTCAGTCTGCTTTTATAAGAGTGTTATAAAGTCCTCCATTCTCTCTCCTGGAGGGCATTAAACCACTGGGTATTGCCAGTGGTTAAATGGAAAATCACTTGGGTAGTAAAGGGGTGAAATATCACAGCGGCAACAGAGAACTACAAATGGCAAGCAAGGATAGCCTATGTCTATATGGGTAATTTGAAAATAAAGAATTTCATCATATCTATATTTTCCAGATTGATTGCTGTGTCCCCAGCTCTCTACAGTCAGATTGAGAGAAAGCAGATGTAAGACATTGCGTACACAATGAGGAGACAGAGGTCCAAGTCCATCCAGAGGATATGGAAAGAAGTACTTGTCTTTGTTTGTAAACAGCACTAAAGTATGGAACGAATGAACGATTTTGTCTCTGTCTGCAGTAAATGTAACAAATGTCCCAATTCCTGTGCACAAACAGGGTTATTCAAAGAGAATCGAAAAGACACAGCACGTGCTGTGACTTTTCATTCTCTTCAATTCGGTGCGATTTGGCGATCCCATATCGGCGACCCTGCGGTGTATTCAGCAAGCACCACAAGGCCGTCGTAGTGCAGGGAAAAGCCGCCTCAAACCAGACGAACACCCACCGCAAAACCCGGCGAATGCACACCGAAACCCGCAGAAACATCTGGATTAACTAAGAAACCTGAGCAGCCGTCGATCATAGCGCAGAGCAGCCGCCGGAAAAATCCGACACCGCAGTCGAATGGAGTGAAAAAAAAAACAGTACGCTTGAATGGTTTAAAAGTGAAACGCTGTTTGCAAAGAAACTACAGAACGGAAATGTCTGAAATTTACACATAAGATCCAATGAATGATAATAAAAAGGTCTGTTAAAGAAAAAAACAAAATACGATTTTAAAATAAAATAAAAAAAATTCGCAAAAAAATCCCGAAAAATGCCTAAAAGATCCTAAAAAAATCTAAAAATAAAGACTTTTTACTGCAGAATATTATAATCAACGGTTTATTAGATATTGAATTAAAACGGGAATATTTTTAACATTGAAGCCTATGGGAGAAACCACTGAATGGCAGGGCAATTCGGCAACCTTTCTCAGCTGTTTTGTGTTCCCTGAATAGACGAAGCATTGCTTCTCTATGGGGATTTCACTGCCCTCGAACAGGCACCGAACAGGCACTGTATGTGCAGGCAATTCGCCAACATTTAGTGAACTGACTGCTCTCTGGATAGCCGAATGGCCAGGAAGGGTAAACGTACGCTGAATTTCACTGTTTGGTTACCTTTCGGCCACAATTCGGATCTCTTTGAATAACCCTGTTAATTTCCTTCAACAATCCCTGTGTGTCAAATGTATCATTTCCCCTCAGGTTTAGAATACAAGCTGTATAATGTCTCCCCTTTCCATTTCTCCGCATTTCGCAGTTTATTCAATAAACCTCAAATACCGTAGAAAACTGATTGCTAAATGCCACTTAATAAAATAAAGCCAAAGCACCTTCAAAGCGAGACGTTCAGAGGTTACTCCGTTATCCTCTTTAGGATGAATTTTAAATTACTGTAACTCTAGAAAGATTCTTATGGATCCTCGAAAGGTACCCGGCGGGCCGGTGTTTAGTGTAGGCTTGTGCACCGATTTTTTTTCGGTTTGATTCGGTTCGATTTGTTCGGATGTTTAAACTTTTCGATTCGGCTCGTTTCGACCGGTTTCTGTTTAGATTCGGTTCGGTTCGGATCGTTTTTCGTGTACATTTTTTTTCCGAATATCGACCATTTTTCGTATTTTCGTGTCACTTTGCTCGTTTTTTGTATCGACTTTTCAGAAATTTCCGAAATTTTTGTTTTTTCGGAACGTCTGTTCTCCTCGTTTCAAAGTGTCTACGATAATTCTGGCGATTCTATCGTGTTTTTTTTTATTAAATAAAGATCCTTTTTTTCTTATGAATAATTGAATATACATTTCACAACTTTATTTAATCATATTAAAATGGTATGAAAGCCAAGGAACAAAAAAAATGAACAAAACGATTTAAAAAACGCTAAACTGACCCGAATGCCACAAGAAACAAGTGATACACATTTACAAATAAAAAATTTACAAAATCAGCGATATAACCGATAATAGTTAAATATACGATTTCCAGAATTACCGAAATGGAACAGAAATCACGAATGGAACCGAAATCATGAATAGAGCGAAAATAAATTTCGATTTGACACATTTCAAGTCCATTCGAAAATTCCGAAAATATTTCGTTTCGGCTCGGAAAACTTTTCGAATCTGCCATTTTCGGATCTAAAAATTTTAGGAAAATCGGCCGCATCCGAAAACACGAATTGGGAAATTTCGTGAAAATTCCGAAATTCCGAAACCCGAAACGCACATCCCTAGTTTAGTGGGCTTCACCGGTCAAAAACCTCAGACATTTAATAAAGCTCTTAATTTCGCTCTTCAACGCAGCCAGATTTTCCAGGTTTCAGCAAAAGTGGCGTCGGTAGCTTATCCGAGTAGCTCTTACATCTGGCTTTCCAATTAGGGACGTAAAAATTGATAGCTTCAAACTTTTGGGTTCAGCGTCTGCAAACATTTATATGTGAAACCATTTCCCAGCCCAGGAAGCATCTGCTCACCACATGGAGTGGGGGTAAAATGTTATATATATATATATATATATTAGTGTGTACTCGGTTCCCATAATAAAGCTTGGGCTCCCCCAACGCGGTAGGATTAGGAACACTTGGTAGCAAGGGGGGGTTAAATCACTCTGTCCAATAAGAGATCCTCCAAAAAAAGGACTTAGCCCATCAAGAAGGTTTGTGTATCATATCTGCTTGAAAGGAGGTGGGTGAGGACCAAGAGGAGAGAGTGAGCCCAGCAGACGAAATTGTAATTGAGACCAGAGACTGAACAGATCCCACTGGTATGACTGGGAGCTGTTATTCTGGAGGTCCTGGGGGGATAGGAGGGGTGTGAGGAATTGGCACGCCACCAGAACAATTTCCTCTGAACTGTGTGACTCCTCTATCCTGCTGAGATTTACTGTCTATGGACTTCTGGAAGTTTGTATATATTATAGAAAAAAAAAAGATAAAATCATAGTGGGAACACGGAAGAGAAGGAGGGGAGACGCGGAGCAGGGCTGTCAAACTTCGGCGTCCCCGGATGTCGCTGAACTACAACTCCCATGATCCTCTGGCCATCTATTGCACTCCAGGATTTCTGGGAATTGTAGGCCATGAGCATGTACTTGGTTTTATGTATGAATATACTATGGGCTGCTATTCATATAGGGAGCATGGAAACAGGAAAGTCTGAGCTGTCAACGTCCTTGAATGACAGCAGCACTATCTCGTTATTAAAAGATATGAAATAATTGCCAAAAACATCTACGCGTTCACGGAAAACAGAGATGCGCTTGGACATATAGATGTTTTTTGCAGTTATTTATATTATTTCTTGCAGACACGTACCTAGGGAGGCTAGAGGGGCAACCACCCCATGCGGCACCTCAAGAGGGGCGGCAGCCGGCACTTGATGCACGGTGATGTAACAGTTGGAAAGAGTTTCTGCCATGCTGTAATGCCGGCATATTCAAAGAAAAGCAATGTTTCCATGGGATGTTTTCTCACATTGTCCAGTCAGGTCTGGGCTCAAGGTGACAGATTGGAGGTGACAGCTTTTTTCCCCCAATTCTCTTTCTTTTACAGATCAAATCAAATTTCTGGATCTGCAAAGTGATAAACTCCCAGGAGCAGGTCTCTAAACCAGGTATCTCAAACTCTGGCCCTGGATGTTTCTGAACTACAACTCCCATCTCTTGCTTTCAAAGAATTCTGAGAATTGTAGGCCACCAAAATCTAGGGTCCAGAGTTTGCGATCCAGGCTTTAAACTATAGTAAATGTTAGAAATCATTTGGTGTAAATAATATAAATGTTGTGCACCCCGTGTACGGAATTTTATAATCCGGAAGACATTGAAATCTGGAGTTTTCAGAGTCTTCCAATTTCATGTTTATTTACTCTCTCTGATGTGCCAGACACTCAGACAGGTCCTCTTGATGTTCAGCTGAGGGTTGCAGCATCTCAAAGAAAATGTGGCATACTCTGTGCAGCGTCAGCAAGGTCAGGTGGCACAGAGACATTCAGGCTATGTAAAGCATGTCCTTCAGAAAGGGCTGTGCAGCATCTCTCAGCGTATATGCGTGCTGGTCTTGCAGCAGACAGCGTATAGTTAATCCCCTGCCTCGGCATCCCTCCAATCGGACTTTGGATTCGCCTGGATTCTGAAATCGGGAAGAACCTGAAATCCGGAATTTATTTATTTATCAAGGATTTTACCAGGAAGGATACATTGAGATTTCTCTCGTTTTCAAGTATGTCCTGGGTTCAAGAACATTGAAGTGTTACAGAAATACAAAGTAATACAATGCAAGATATTAAAAAAAAAAACACAAATATACAGATTAACAGAAAATAAATATGTAGGAAATAGAGTCACTATGTTACATGTTTACAGGTGCATTCTGTATATAGTCACTATGTTACATGTTTACAGGTGCATTCTGTATATAGTCACTATGTTACATGTTTACAGGTGCATTCTATATATAGTCACTATGTTACATGTTTACAGGTGCATTCTGTATATAGTCACTATGTTACATGTTTACAGGTGCATTCTGTATATAGTCACTGTTACATGTTTACAGGTGCATTCTGTATATAGTCACTATGTTACATGTTTACAGGTGCATTCTGTATATAGTCACTATGTTACATGTTTACAGGTGCATTCTATATATAGTCACTATGTTACATGTTTACAGGTGCATTCTGTATATAGTCACTATGTTACATGTTTACAGGTGCATTCTGTATATAGTCACTGTTACATGTTTACAGGTGCATTCTGTATATAGTCACTATGTTACATGTTTACAGGTGCATTCTGTATATAGTCACTATGTTACATGTTACAGGTGCATTCTGTATATAGTCACTATGTTACATGTTTACAGGTGCATTCTGTATATAGTCACTATGTTACATGTTTACAGGTGCATTCTGTATATAGTCACTATGTTACATGTTTACAGGTGCATTCTGTATATAGTCACTATGTTACATGTTTACAGGTGCATTCTGTATATAGTCACTATGTTACATGTTTACAGGTGCATTCTGTATATAGTCACTATGTTACATGTTTACAGGTGCATTCTGTATATAGTCACTATGTTACATGTTTACAGGTGCATTCTGTATCGAGGTATGTTGATAGAGATCTCTTAAGTGACTTTAGACTGGGGGAAGATTTGATGGCGTCTGGGAGATTATTCCATATTTGCGGTGCTCTGTAGGAAAATGAGGATCGAGCCACTTTCTTTTTGTATTGTGGTATTGCAAGTAAGGTGCCGGTCCTGGATCAGAGGTTATAGGATGAGGGAACTGCTAGGGGAAGCAGTCTTTTCAGGTAGGGTGGTAGCTTCCCAGAAAAGCAATTATACACCAGGTTGGAAAGGTGAAAGGTGCGTCTAGATTCCAGCGACGGCCAGTTTAGCTCTTTTAACATGAATTCTCGGGGTCCTGAGCATTCTGAATAAGGGGTGCTCCACCTGTACTTTGATTTTGCTCCAAACCACACCTTTATTATACAAATAACCTTGATAAATTATGGAAATTAAAGGGATAGCCTATTACATAGTTACATAGTTACATAGTTACATAGTTATATAGGCTGAAAAAAGACATGCGTCCATCGGGTTCAGCTCTCCCACATAACCTACTGCTGTTGATCCAAAAGAAGGCAAAAAACCAGTCTGAAGCGCTCGCCAATATGCAACATACTGGGAAAAAATTCCTTCTTGACCCCAGAATGGCAGTCAGATTTCTCCTTGGATCAAGAAGCTTTTACCCACATATTAAATATTATAACCCTTAATATTCTGTGTCTGCAGGAAGTCATCCAGTCGTTTTTTAAAAGTCTGTACAGACTCTGACCCAACCACCTCAACAGGCAGAGAATTCCACAGCTTTATTGTTCTTTTATTGTTTATTTATTGTAAAATATATTCCCGTATTCCCTGTCAGGATGCTGACAGTCTCTGCCCAACTATTTTTTTGTATTTTGGGTGTTTTTATTTACCTTATCTCCCTCACCACACGCTGCTCCTCCTTTTCAGCTCAGGGGTTCCTGAGCCCGGATGTCGCTGCAGCTATCTAATGGATTTTGTGCTCCTGCACAACTTGCGTAGCGTAGGAAATATCGCGAATTCCGCACTGCTGTGGGACTTACGCACTTTATGTACACAAGTTCCGTAGTGCCTGCACTGCGCAGAATTATGTATCGGAGCTGTGCACATGCACAAATCCAATATTTTGGCTGCCTTTTCTGAAATCTATCGTTACCGAGAGTGGTCTCAGAGAGGGTGATGCTGGCACTCTCTCTGCATGCCGACATCACTGGTGACTGATCTGGTGTTCGGCAGCTGGGAAATTCAAAATCCAGGCTGCTGATGACGCTGGGTGGGGTGGAGGAAGCTCTTCCTCTTCACCCTGCGATTTCACCATATATGTGGCGCTGGGAGAAGGGGGGGGCACTCCTAACATCCTGACCACTTTAAAACTATAAAATGGTCAGGATGAGTATAGTATCCCTTTAATTCAGAAGAGAACTGACGCGATGAAGAACCCGTTGGGAATGAAAACGTAAGGGGAACATATATGTACATTTGGATTTTCAGCCTCAATAAATTTTTACTAAAGCACCCAAGTGACTCTTCTTGGCCGAGCTTACTTTCTGTGATTCCTACGCTGGATCTCCTGTTATTATCTTCCTTCAGAAGTGGTGGGAAAATGACAAACCCATAACTCACCATAGAAGGTTTTTTTCCCCTTTGCATGAACTAAAATGCTCTAAATACAAATTATCATGGCTTTTGGCCGCACATTGCACAGCTGCTCGGTCCTGGCTCCATCAGCTCCACGGTCATCTTTCTCATGATCTCAGGATGAATGGATTTATTGACCATTAGGGCAGCTGTATAATTTTTTCCTGGAAATCAGAGTTTTCTGGTTGTTAATGCAGGCACCCAATGCATTCCTTCATGCACGCTACGATAACAAATAACAAGCGTTGTATCACCTTCGTTCCTCTTAAGCAATGTTCTTGTACGACGATGCCTTCTCCACCAGCCTTATGGTCTAAATCTTTTCACATTGCATTTTAAAACCACTTCAGGCTGTTTATTTGGTCCTTGGATAACGTCATTAAGACAACAAGGGCATGCAATGGCTGGTTCGCCGGCTGTTTAAACTGGAACAGCTGGAAGGCATCTAATATGTAGGGTCACCTCCCTCATCCTCATGGACTCTCCAAGACAGGGGCCTCTTGTTATAACCGATGGTATTATTTACAGCCACATGCATTTTCAATCTACATACGTGACCAGCACGTGATGTCTCCACCAGGAAATATGGGATAGAATATGTCAAGCATTTGCAAATTTATTTATTTATAAAGTATTTTACCAGGAAGGATACATTGAGATTTCTCTCGTTTTCAAGTACGTCCTGGGTTCAAGAACATTGAAATTTTACAGTCGTTACAGAAATACAAAGTAATAAAATGCAGGATATTAAAAACAACACAAATATACAGATTGACACAGAAAATAAATATGTAACGAACATACAGGGTTATTCAAAGAGAGTCGATCTGGCCCCGAAATGTAATCGGACACTGAAATTCAGCGAACGGTGCCATTTTGGGGCCATTCGACTATTCAGAGAGCAGGCAATTAGCCAGTTCGCTAGTCAGGTTTCTCCAACGTGTTTGGCGTGGTTAATCCAGCTGTTTCTGTGGGTTTCGGTGAGTGTTCGGCGAGTATTCGGCGGGTTTTATAAATGTAAGATTTTTCCTGATCTCGGTCGTAGAATAATTTTTCCTACTGCGGCAGTCCATGGTTCTAATCCCTCATCAGGATCGGTTTCAGAGAAAGCAGCACTGTAAAGGAGGCTGAGTATATTATTCATGTGCCTGTATGAAACAGATATCCTGTGAGCATTACCATAGCAGGGGATATAACTGTGTTTGCCTGTGCAATACTGCTCTACTATATGTATGGTTTCTGTTTTCTGTTTAGAGTGATCCCAGTGTTATTATATTTAGTGATTCGTTTGTGGATGAAGCTGTGAGGAGCCATCTCTTCGGGGATGTTATGAAGATACATGTTATAAGATATAGTATATTATTTTAATCATAAGACCTCATCCCTTTTATTTTTGGTCCTGCAAACCTGGCCTGTTAGGGGGACCTGTGGACCAGGGTTGAGAACCACTGATCTACGCGAAAGGATCCGACATGTTTGTCACACCATGGAAATTGGAAATATTGCGTTGTCCGCTAGTGACATTAGGATCAATCGATCAGCGTGGAGTTTATATAAATATCAATACAGCTGTGAGATTCCCATCAACAAAGCCCCGAACAGATAAAATTCCCATCGTTGGACTGTGACCTTGGAGTTCGGGCAGTCTGAACGCTGTTTTTATTCCAGACAGATTGATTTGCAGTGATCGGAAAATAACCTTTGTGTAACAGGGACGTCGATTGCCTGAGGGGTATCAGAGCCGGTGTCATTACTCAATGGGAAGCACACACAGACGTTAAGCTGGCAAGCCAAAAATCCAATTTATTCTCATTCTCCCAAGTGGCCCTCGGGGAAGATTAAGAGGCATTCAATAAACCCCAGGGAGTCTTCATTTGGCAGCGTGAGATTAATTATTAAAGATCCACAGCTACATATCAAAAAGTGTTATGTCTGAAAATGCAGCTTAGAGCGTTACGCACAAAACACCATTCATTCACTGAAACAAAGGTGGTTTAACTACGGCAGACAGCGGCGACCAACTGTGGCGAAATTACGGTGAATTCATTGCAAAGAACTGCCACTGCAGCTCACTGTGGATTTCATTATTCTTTCCACTTTTCTTTCTGCAAAAATTAGTCTATGTAGTGCCCAGAGTACCTTTCAATGGGCATGCTACTGGTTTTCCACCGCAGATGCTGCGCTAAGTGTATTGGGTAAGTTTCCTCATCGTGTCCAGCGTCGATCCAGGTGACGTTTTCCCAGAATTGTTCTCGACTAGTGATTCCACTGCAGTTGCTACCCTACACAGACTAGGTAAATATCATAGTTGTGCACATGGTTGATTCAGGTGTAATTGGAGGGTTATATGGAGTAATAGGAGGGTTATAGCGAGAGGTTATATGGAGTAATAGGGGGGTTATAGGGAGAGGTTATATGGAGTAATAGGGGGTTATAGGGAGAGGTTATATGGAGTAATAGGGGGGTTATAGGGAGAGGTTATATGGAGTAATAGGGGGGTTATAGGGAGAGGTTATATGGAGTAATAGGAGGGTTATAGGGAGAGGTTATATGGAGTAATAGGAGGGTTATAGGGAGAGGTTATATGGAGTAATAGGAGGTGTGGCAGATTAGATATAGATAGATCAATACAAATTGATCTGTCGATATATCTATATATCTGTATATATCCCAGAGGCCATTTTAGTATACACAGCTGCCTGGTGGAAACCTCAGTTTCAAGTATGTTCTAGAAAATAATTAAAATGTTTATCTTTTTCCCCCTTTGGAGGGATATTACAGGTTTCTGCAAAATGGGCTCACTTTGATCTACATGATCAGGGTGGAAATTACCCATTTGGTCAAATGGAAGGTCCCTTGTCTCCTCTCCGCAGGAGTCCACAAGTTGTTTACACTTTGGAGTTCTTTGGCAGACTCCACGGCAAGAACTTGTAAGTGATCACGTAGATCAAAGAAGCAATCACATCTTTTGATCACTAGAGACGATATTTGGGGATGATTGATATATCTGGGAATCAAATTAATGAAGAAGTGTACTGAGCGTTCCCAGGAGTGGGAATTCTGGGAACTGTAGTGCACAGGCTGTACCAGCTAGGGGCCATCCTTAGAGGAACAGGGCAGCCCTATATATATTCTGAGTCAAGTGTGGACTCTTGGCTTTTTTCTGTGGGGCCACCTAAGAATGTGAGAAACTGCCGGTTCTGCCAATCCCCAGCCCCAGGGGGACACGGATGTCCTGCTAGCTTGCTGACGCGAGTAAGGGTCTGTGTTTTTAGTCATTTTTCTTTTATTTTGCTTTTTTATGTGTGTAAAGCGTTAATCATTCTATCTATTTTTCTGTAACAAATGCACTGTGATTATATATATAATTTCTTTTATATCATAATAGATATAAAACTTATTAAGCTCTGCTTCAGCCTGATATTCGATCCACGCTAACTAAAGGACTGGATTATCATAGAGATTTGCCTTAGTTTAAGCTCGAGTATGAGTTGTGGTGGGGTGCATGACCAGAGTTTCAAACCATCTCTGGGTCAGGCAGTAAGCCCCTTGGGTAAAAAGGTCGGTTTGCAGTGGCAGTGTGACGAATAGAATAAGAAAAGTGGGTACAGGGATTGTGGGCAACGTAGTCAGTATTCTGGGTCGAGTGTAGACGGATACTGCGTTGCAACCCTGTGATCATTTCATCACATTTGCGTGCCCTTCTGGAGCAAAGGCCTTGCCGGGATAGTTAGGCAAGCACGTGGGGGGATTGTGGGCCATGTAGTCATTATTTTGAGTCTAGGGTAAACAGATAGTGATTTGCTTAACCCTGCGCTTTCGTCGTGACGACGTGTTTTTCGTGACAGGTGGGATATAGGGAGAGGTTATATGGAGTAATAGGAGAGTTATAGGGAGAGGATATATGGAGTAATAGGAGGGTTATATGGAGAGGTTATATGGAGTAATAGGAGGGTTATAGGGAGAGGTTATATGGAGTAATAGGAGGGTTATAGGGAGAGGTTATATGGAGTAATAGGAGGGTTATAGGGAGAGGTTATATGGAGTAATAGGGGGTTATAGGGAGAGGTTATATGGAGTAATAGGTGGTTATAGGGAGAGGATATATGGAGTAATAGGGGGGTTATACGGAGAGGTTATATGGAGTAATAGGGGGTTATAGGGAGAGGTTATATGGAGTAATAGGGGGTTATAGGGAGAGGTTATATGGAGTAATAGGAGGGTTATAGGGAGAGGTTATATGGAGTAATAGGAGGTTATAGGGAGTGGTTATATTGAGTAATAGGGGGGTTATATGGAGAGGTTATAAGGAGTAATAGGGGGTTATAGTGAGAGGTTATATGGAGTAATAGGGGGTTATAGGGAGAGGTTATATGGAGTAATAGGGGGTTATAGGGAGAGGTTATATGGAGTAATAGGGGGGTTATATGGAGAGGTTATAAGGAGTAATAGAGGGTTATAGGGAGAGGTTATATGGAGTAATAGGGGGTTATAGGGAGAGGTTATATGGAGTTATAGGGAGAGGTTATATGGAGTAATAGGGGGGTTATAGGGAGAGGTTATATGGTGTAATAGGGGGCTTATAGGGAGAGGTTATATGGAGTAATAGGGGGTTATAGGGAGAGGTTATATGGAGTAATAGGGGGGTTATAGGGAGAGGTTATTTGGAGTATAATAAATAGGTTTAAAGTAACAGTGTAACTATGTGAAAGGAAATGATCTGTTTTTGCAGTATCCCCCTGTTTTTAAACAATGGATGTTCCAGATCCGTTTTTGAAAGAATGAATGATCCTTTTACACAATGTGAGTGGGCGGCTGCTCATATCCACTTATGGTCATATTTAGGTACGGTTGTTAATTCTAGTTCATCCCACTGCTGACTTCCAGCCCTTTTATAGGATCAGTATTTTTATTTTAATCCACAAGCTTAAAGACAATGTTTATCTTTTCTGCAGAAAATGTTTTGGTAAGATTTACTAATTTATGTTTAAAATAACTCACTGAGAAGAACACATCGATGCCAATCTTCTCCTTTTACAATATGATCTAGGATTCTGGATAAAGGACAATATCACGTCACAATGTTCAGTGCTGTGTGAAATAAAGCATGCTATCATTTATTCCAGGCATAATTCCGAGGGATATTCTATTAAAAATAGAATTCCTTTTTTTGCCCATATATAATTGGGCAGATGTTGCTGACAGCCTCTGCCCAATTATTTTTATATTTTTTTTGGGATGATTTTACTCACCTTTTGTTCTTCACTACCAATTAATTTAATTATACAGTAAGAAGTATTTGGGAATATTCCCGATGCATTCCTTACTGTGATAACATATTTGGCAGGGAGTTGTCACCATCTGCTGGGCGAAAGGAGTTACTGCGGGTAGAAATGCAGTTCAAGATTTTGTGCCGCGTCTGCTGTGGAACTTCTGATAAGGACATTCCTTAGCTGATTTTAACCAGTTTTAACCATGGGCGTCATGTCCAGGGTGCTAAAGCTTTGGGAGGCACATTCTGGAGCCCAAAAGCAAATGAAATTAGTTTGCGACAAACAAATTTCAATTGCAATGATACAGCACAGCCCCAGATTGTGTTAACACGATCTCAACCCGCTGTGTCTGCTACTGCTGATCGTGTATGGACGATCAGTGTTAATCAATAAAGTGGTCAGGATGAGTAGACTGTCCCTTTAATAGCCGACTAGGAAATGGTCTTGTTACCTTGATGCTTTCTGGAAGGCTATGACACAGGTGATGCACTCTCTGGAATAAAAACCTGCATTTCCGTGATGTATTAGGGAAAGGTTAAAATGCTGGTTGTTGACCTGAGGTTGGAAGTGTGACTGGAAGTGACAGAAACCTTTTTTTATGTCAACAGAGCCAGATTTACATCTCAGGATCCTGTAGACACAGAAATATAGAGCACCCCACCTTCACCCGTTGGGAAAGATACTTTTGTATTGTGTAAAAATGGGTTAATTAATTGGAATAAAATATACATTTTGAGCATAAACTCTCGGCGTATGCAGACGAACTTCCATACATCATGCCGGACCCAATTACATCCAAGCCGGAGGTCCTTAATGAAATACAGACGTATGGACCCCTGGTGGGCTTCAAAATAAATGAGGCTAAGTCTGAAATTCTGACCGTCTCTCTCCCCGAGGCTTGGTGTAGGACTCTTGTGTTCACTGTACCTGTTATGCTGGTGCTCCTCTTCCCTTACCATGGGCCCTATTACAATCTTCGCGCATACGTTTGCGCCCGCACAAAAACGCATTAACGCGAGGGGCAAAACCCTTTGCGCTGAACATCGTATTACAATGTCAGCGCAACAAACACGTGGGTGAACCTGCGCGAACGCTGCGCGAGCTTACTGTACTTCGCGCGTCCTATACTTAACATCGTGAGGGCAAATGCGTTTGTGCGCTGGTATGCGGATGGTATTACAATCTATGCGCAGTTTGTAACGCACAGCCTTTGTGCGCATAATTTTAGCAACTCCTAAAAGTTGGTGTTAATGGCAAATTCTATCAACCTGGCCGAACCCAAATACACCAGCTCAAAAAAACACGCAGCAAAGTATAGTTACACATTCTACTCATACCCAAACCAATAAATTTGAGAAGTTGTTTGTGCATTTATTATTGCTGCAGCATATATGCGCAGATTGACTTTGACAGGCGCAAAAACTTAACGTGAGATAATTGTGGTTCTTAATTCTGATTGGCTGAATCGCCTGAGAAAAAAAACATTCCGCACACTGATTTCTGCGCGCAATGTTGCTGCGCGCGCGTTTTTGCGCGTCCGTTTTACACACGTTATTGCTCGACGGATGAAAAAATGCGCGAGGATTGTAATTCCAGCGATGATTTACGCGCGTTAATGTTTAATGCTGGGCGCACAAATTCACGCGTTGCGTGAGCGTTTTTGTGTGAAGAATGTAATAGATTCCCTTACTTGGGATACGTCTCTCCTCTGACTTTTCAAAGCTTTTTTTTTTCTCCTAAATTTGCACTACTCCTGGAAGTCTTGCACTTCGATATGGCGCTCTAGTCCCCCAAATTCAAAAAATATATTTCAAATTTTGTTTCATATATATATATATAAACATGAGGGGAAAAAAAGTGTCATCTGTGCTTATTCCTATAACTAGGGATGTGCGTTTCGGGTTTCGGAATTTTCACGAAATTTCCCGATTCGTGTTTTCGGATGCGGCCGATTTTCCGAAAATTTTTAGATCCGAAAATGGCAGATCCGAAAAGTTTTCCGAGCCGAAACGAAATATTTTCGGAATTTCGAATGGACTTGAAATGTGTCAAATCGAAATTTATTGCTTTGAAACGAGGAGAAAAGACGTTCCGAAAAAACGAAAATTTCCAAAATCACGAAAAGTCGATACAAAAAACGAGCTAAGTGACACGAAAATACGAAAAATGGTCGATATTCCGAAAAAAAAAATGTACACGAAAAAAGAGTCGAGCCGAAACGAATCGAAACAGAAATCGGTCGAAACGAGCCGAATCGAAAAGTTTAAACATCCGAAAAATCGAATCGAACCGAAAAAAAAATCGGTGCACAAGCCTACCTATAACACCTTGTGAAACAAAACAGATATGGTGTATGGAACAAAGGTACGGGACATCACTAATCTAAAGCAGAGGATCACTGACGCCATTGCCACCATTGATGATGGGATGCTACAGCCAACATGGCAGGAAATCCAGTACCGTCTTGATGTGCTTCGTGCGACTAATGGCGCCCATATAGAGGTGTATTAAATGAGGAAATAACCTTAAAAATATACGTCTCCTTTTGTTATAATTTTCACTTATTTGTCTTTTCTTTTGCCTTTGGAATAAATTTTTGAAATTGTAAAGAGACTTTATGGACACCCTGTATATATACAGTATATATATTTTTTTTTCTACAGTTTTTACTTTTACAGAGAATTTGTCCACCTCAGGGGGCTCCTTTCTATGTAAAACTAAACAAATAGATTTTTTTTTAAATATAATAAATTTTTCATGCCTACTTTCCCTAATTATAAATCCGGCCCTGAATGTCAACATACCATAAAAGGGATTCTGTGTCAAACAAAACAAGTGTTGCGGCTACCACTGCAGTTAAAATGCCTGTCAGTACAGACGAGCATTTTTGTTATGGCCGTAGGCATATATAAGCAGCATTATAGAGCCTGATCGGAATATCGATGCCAGACGTTAAACTTTTCCTAGCGCTAACGATTACACGCCGAGACGCTGCATTAGCACCAACTATGGAATAGAGCAGGCCTCAAAACTTCCACTCGCCTGCTCGCATTTGGCGAGTGGAAATTACATGAGGGCGAGTGGGAATGCAGAGGCAGGGCAGGATAAGGGCTTAGGTGGGGCAACTTGTGGCGAGTAACTCTTAAGGCCTGGCTAGTAGCTTGGGACTTGAAATTTTGAGCCCTGGAATAGAGCATCATTTTCCTTTACCTGTTTTAAAGCTTTTGTTCAGCTCACCTGTCACTTTATTTTGCTTTTGTTCTATTCTTTTCATTAATATGTTTATTTTTTGCCACAAACAGCCTTCGGAGCTGATTAGTTTTTGTCATTCACTCTTTCTCCAGGAGTTGGCAAGCTTGCAGCCACACATTCAGTGCTCTTAATTGCACCGAGCTTATCATGATACATAATTAATGTTATGGGGCTATTGTGCCTATAAAATTACCATCTGTCATTACATTTCTCTTAGACTATAAGGAGACGTCATCTCAGTGTCATATTATTCAATTATTTCATTATGTCTCTGCTAATATGATGATACCCGAGGGGGTACAATGCTGTACACGATGCTGCAACAATGTAACGTACGACAGTGCAACCCATGTTTCTTACTTTTTGGGATTTCGTGTTAAGGTTAGGGAAGGACAGGTTCTAATTAAGCCTCCTAAACCAATTTCCACTACTCAATTTTTTTTTAAAAAAAAAACGCATTTAAAAAAAAATATCGGAATCAAAAATTTTGCTGAAAAAAATCCAGAAAATTCCGAAAAGATTCGAAAAAAAAGATGTATAAAAAGACTTTTTGCAGCAAATGAAAAGAATAAACAGTTGAACAAAAATGTAATAAAAATGGGGAATTTTTATTACAATTGAAACCTATGAGATTCGCCTGTCTAAACCTGTCGAATAAAAAAATCTGGGCATTTCGCCAATTTAGCCTTGCCTCAACTCCATCTATCAGTAATCACCTCCCTGTCATAAACCCTATAGGAGTTATTCAAAGAGCACTGATATCTCGGTGCTTTTCCATTCGGCGTACTTTGGCGAGCTCAGTTCGCCAACCCTGTAGTGAATTCTGCATTCACCGCAGGGTCCCTGAAGTGTGCCGAAGGGAATGCCGCCATTAAACCCTCCCAAAGCAGCCACAAACCACTGTACGTTGTTGATAAACCCGCCGAACACCTTCAATAAACCGCCAAACTGCCGAACACATCTGACAATCTGCCGAACAGACCAACGAACACCGCTGAACAGACCTCCGAATGCCACCATACAAAGCTGACCAGCCACCAATCGCCGCCGAACAAAAGCCAACCAGCTGGCGAACAGGAATAAAAGAAAAAGAAAACAACGCAACTTTGAAAAGGCGTTTTAAAAGAAAATAATGCATGAAAATGTTTGGGAATAATATATAAGGTCTTATGAATAACAATTAAAAGGTCTATTACAGAATTTTTTAAAAAAACGGCATTTAACTTAACCTCCCTGGCGGTTTTCCCGAATGTGGCTCGGTGTTAACTTGCAATGCTGAAAGCGGTAACCCCGAGCCACACTCGGGCTGGATACATACCTTTACCTGCGCTCCCTCGCTGACCTCCGGGTTCGCATTCTCCTCCAGCCGATCGCGGCGTCCTACTTTCTGGTTCCCTTCTCGCGAGAAGGGAACCAGGAAGCACGACGTCGCGATCGTCCGGCGTGTGACTGCGGGGGACAGCGAGGGAGCGCAGGGACAGGTATGTATCAGCACGATGGAAAACAGTAAGGAAGGGGCGCTGGAACAGCACATAAGTCCCCACAAGCAATGTTCTATAAGGCAGCTAACTCCAAATAAAGGGGTTTCCCTACAAAAACACTTAACAAGATTACATACAGTATAACACACCAAAAATTAGGAAAGCGCCTCTACATGGCCCATAGGATAAGAAGAAAAATATGTGATAAATAGTACACATACAGTTGTGTTCAAAATTATTCAACCCCCACTGAAATTGAGTGTTTTGGCCAGTTTGACATTGATTTTGATCATTCAGTCATCTTGCTTACAATTAAATCAAAGAGGCACGTGTAGGTCCAATGTTATTAGACTGACTGATGAAGCTGGAATCCAGCGAAACGCGTATCAGTAATTAATTTTGCTGATTTTTGTTATAATCTATTGTTTTTAATATTAATAAGTTGAATTTATTTACTGGAGAAAGAGAATCATCCTTCTGAGGGAAAGGGGGGATTGGTGTACCCTATATTTACACCTGAAGCGCACATACCGAGCCAGTGCTAGTCACAAAGGCTCTGGGCCACGTGAGTTTACATCCATACATACTGTATGTATTTTTTTCACGATATCGTGTTGTAGAATTATTCTATGGTCTTTCATCTGTGTCTCTGCATGTGAATTTCCACAAGAATTCGTGAATATGGGACGGGGTCATCCCTGAAAGGACCCACTGCGGACGTATTGAGCCTTAAACCCTTAGGCTCTGATCCACGTGAGTGGTTACTTGCTTATGTTATTGGGTTTATTTGTGAATTCATATTGCGCCATGTACTTTTTATTATTTTTAGTTCATGTGGTTTAGAACATTGGCATCCAATCATCTTTGTATTGAATACCAGCATCAACCCTATTCTGGTAACATTTTAATATCTGCACGCACATTCAGGTGTCGACACTTTGTGACAATTGTGTGTAAATTAGTATATGTGTACTATTTATAACATATTTTTCTTCACATTCTATGGGCTATATAGAGGCGCTTTCCTAATTTTTGGTATGTTATATGTATCAGCACGAGTGTGGCTCGGGGTTAACGTTTTCAGCAATGAAATTAATCCCAAGCTACACTCGATTACCGCTAGGGGGGATAAAAAGATTGTAACGATTCTGACGTAGAAAATAGAGATGTGCATTTGTTTTGGAAAAATTAGGAATTTGGAACGAAATTTGATAATTCGTATTTCGGAAGTTCTTCCGAATAACGAATCGAATACGAATTTGAAATGAAACAAAATGGTATATAACGAATTTATTTTGTTTTACACTGTGTCATCATCATAAAAGAAAAATTTGAATAACTGATATCAACTATTGAATTTGAAATGAACTATCAAATTGATATCAACTATCGAATTGATCTTAATTTAAAATACAAGTAATAGTCAGCAAAGGACTTTACGAAACAAATTAATTTTGTTTCACTTTTTAATTTGACTCAAATACTAAATCTGTGACACAGCTTAAAATTTTACCCTAGCTTTTCTTTTAACAGCAAAATTTGATTAATTGGGGTTTTATCTAGTGAACCAAAATTCGAATTGATATCAATTATCGAATTGATATATGAAATTCGAATCGATTCAAAATTTCAAAATCGATCCGAAATGAAACGAAACACGAAAACGAAATTAGTTCCGAAATTCCGAAAACGAATTGATTTAAAAACGTAACAAAACGAAACTAAACTAAACAAATTTTTCAGCCATGCACATCCCTAATAGAAAATATGTCAGAATCGTAACGCCAGGGTGGTTAAAATCGACCTAAAAGATTTTGCTGAAAAAAATCCAGAAAATTACGAAAAAGTCTAAAAAATAAATTGATAAAAATACTTTTTGCTGCAAATGAAAAGAATAAACGGTTGAATAAAAATGGGGAATTTTTATCATATTGGAACCTATGGGATTCACCTGTTTAAAGCAGCTGAATAAAAAAATCTGTGCATTTTGCCAACTTTTCTCTTCTGTTCGGCGTTCACTGAATAGATTAACCATTATTATTATTATTCTTTATTTATAAAGCGCCAGCATATTCCGCAGCGCTGTACAATAGGCACAGTATACACAGGGTTACAATACATTGAACAACATTTGACAAACAGTACAGGAGGAGATGAGGGCCCTATTCCCGTAGGAACTCACATTACTTCTCTATGGGGATTTCACTGCCGCCAAATTGCATCGTATTTCGCCTTTCCAATAGCTGAATTGCCACAAAATTACACCGTATGGTGAAATTCACCGTTCGGTGAAATTTGGTGGCCATTTCAGCACTCTTTGAATAACCCCTTATGTCTACCCTGACCACCCCCTGCCACGGGAACAGGGCTGATTTGTCCCTAACCCACTGGTCCCTAACTTGTGATTCAGGTCATGCTATGTCAAAAAAGAGGAAAGAAAAGACGGTCACTCTATAGTGTCAAACATAGGAGCTGATTTCAGTGGCGTACAGTGCAATGTTTTCGTCCCACCGGAGCCTTAGCTTGACAAAAGTTCTGTTGGGCACCGAAACGATGACCCATACTCCAACGAAACAGCTCCTATTTATGATACCATGAAATGACCATCTTTTCTTTCCTCTATTCAGTGTTGCTTCTGGGCTGGTTGCCTGAAAGGCCACAACACAAAGTATTTTACCAGGAAGGATACATTGAGATTTCTCTCATTTTCAAGTATGTCCTGGGTGGCGAGTATGTACCGTTAGGTGTCTTGCCCAAGGACACTGGAGAGCTGTTCTTGCCGGGATCGAACCTGTGTCTCTACAGGCAGGGCCGGCCCTTCCATGGAGCGGGGTGGAGCAGCCGCTCCAGGCAGCACTTTGTCAGGGGCAGCATTTTGCTGCTCTTTCAAAGGCAGCCAGCCCGGACACGGCTGCAGGACAGTGTTCCGTTGAAAACCAAGCCGCGCCTGCCCCTCCAGCACGTGACTGCCCCTTTCAGCAGGCATGGAGGCCATCAGCTTAAGTTTTACCAGCGATGCAGTCTGGCTGTGGTCTCTCCTGCAGGGCAGTCCGCCTGTGAGACGGAACGCGGTGTTTAGAGCCTGTCATGTGCCATGCGCGGCACTGCTCTGATGACGTAGACAAGTGCCCGCCTTTAAATGAATCCCGGGGAACCATGAGGCTGCTGAGGAGGTAGGCCTAGCTTGATTTCATACAGGACACTCTGTGCCCCCCCACGTGTGTGTTATGGAGGTTCCCCTCCCACCCATCCCTCCTCACAGGGACATGTTGCTGCCCCCATAAAGCACTGCCAGCTCCTCTGTCCTGGTTGAGGGAAGGCCTGGACAGACACCCTATCCCAGAGTCCTGAGGGAGCTGCTGATTGAGGGCTGCACGGGACCCAGATTGAAGAAAATCTGCAGCTCCCCTACAGCCCGCACAGCATGATGGGAGCTGTAGTTAGTTGTTAATAGCTGGGGAATCTGCTTTTCACTGGCCTGGCAAGGCCTGGGTGACTTTGCTAAAATAAATAAACCACATTTTTACCTTTTTTTTGGGGGGGTGGGGGGGCAGCAATTCATCCTTCGCTCCAGGCAGCACAGTGGCTTGGGCCGGCCCTGTCTACAGGCTCCACGGTTATAGAGCAGTGATGTTAACTCTACTGCTCTACAGTCTGGCCTGCTATGTCGCCCTTCCTTTCTCCAACTGTCATCTTGGCAGACGTCGTTCCCTCTACCCACTCCACTTCCCAGGCGGGTATTTTCAATCCCTTTAGCTATTCTCCTTGTTCCCAGGGAGGACTCTTTCTGCCCAACCTGCTCCAGACACTGCCTTTACAGAGGTATTTATGGCTGAAAGACTCAGATCTTTGTCTACTTGTCCATAAACCCTGAGCAGATCCCCAGGACAGACTTACAGGACACTCTATTACAAACCGAACTACTACATCCATCCTTTAATTTTTTAATTTAAACCGGGAAAATACTTTTACGACGCTATATTGACCTTATGGTAGAAATCTCAAACCTGTAATTGGAGATATATGCAAATATATGCAAATTTTTCAGCTCGAACACTCATATGGAAGACAGCATTCTCACCGCAATGAAAGGGATTCTGATTAAATCCAGTTTAAAATCAGTCGTTGCTGTTGGATTTGCTTGAATTTTAGGGTGTTCATCCTACGGGAAGAGCCGTGGTCCACAAAGAGTTGCTAAAGAAATTGTGAAGGCTAGCTTGTTGAAAAGTGTGCAACCAGTAGAGGGTTACAAAATAATATCAATGGCACTGGATTTAGGAAGCAGCTCTGTCAAAACCATAATCATTCTGTGGCACAATAAAGACATTATAAAAATCAAGGCAAGCTTCTATAGCTGATGAAGCGTGAACGATCAGGTAATCGAGAGGCCAACAGCAACACTGGTGGAGCTCCAAGAAATTCTGATAGATGATGTTCACTCATTTCCTGTGACCGCCGTCTCTCACATCTACAGGGGCGGATTTACATCTCAGGAGCCTGTAGGCAGAAAAATCTGGAGTGCCGCCCCTATTTTAAAAAAGGTATTAGCATTTTCTCATATCAAAAGGAGAGGCAGAAACTGTTGCTTTAAGATGAATCAAAAATGGAAATGAGAAGGTGAGTTAGTGCAGTATCATCGTTGACTTTATAATTGTAAAGTGAACAATAGCGCTGCATTCACAGAGGTAGAAAAGTGGATCGCAAATAACAAACTTTTTCTAAATACTGACAAAACTGTTACAATGCTCTTTGGAACCGCACCTAAATTACACAAATTGCAAACACCCCATCTATGTGTTGGGACAAAATCAAATAGCACGCTGACCACAGTCACTTCTCTCAAATATCTAGGTATGTGGTTAGACCCAAATCTATCTTTTGGCCCCCACATCGAAAAACTCTCATCTAAACTCTACCCCAAACTAGGTGCCCTGTACAGAAACAAATCCTGCCTGAGCCCCGCGGTAAGAAAGCAGATTGTACAACAAATGCTTATGCCAGCCATTGAATACGGAGATGTAGTGTATGCAGCTGCCCCGCAAACACACCTTCGGAAACTTACTACATTGTATAACTCATTCTGTCGCTTTGTGCTACAATGTAACTACATGACACACCATTGTGACATGTTAAAAGAACTAAACTGGCCATCACTGGACTCTAGACGCACCCTCCACCTTTGCAACCTGGTGTTTAAGAGCTTTTCTGGGAAGCTACCACCCTACCTGAATATGCTGCTTCCCCCGGCAGTTCCCTCATCCTATAACCTCAGATCCAGGACCAGCACCTTACTTGCAATACCGCAATACAAAAAGAAAATGGCTCGATCCTCATTTTCCTACAGAGCACCGCAAATATGGAATAACCTCCCAGACACCGTCAAATCTTCCCCCAGTCTAAAGTCCCTTAAGACTTCCCTATTAACATACCTCAATACGGAATGCACCTGTAAACATGTAACATAATGACTTTATTTCCTCCATATTTATTTTTCTGTTAATCTGTATATTTGGTCTTGTGTTAATTTCTTGCATTTTACTATTTTGTATTTCTGTAACCAATCAATGTTCTCGAACCAAGGACATACTTGAAAACGAGAGAAATCTCAATGTATCCTTCCTGGTAAAATCCTTTATAAATAAATAAATTAGAAAAAAAATTGTTATTTAATTTTTACATAAACCTGGTCATGTTTAGTATGACTGGGGAGGCTATACTCTGCCCTTTCTAATGATACATTATATGTCCCTCTAGCTTGTACGGCTCCAGAGATACAGGGGTCTAAATGATTGTAAATTTCCTTTTTTTTCTCTTCTACAGAGCAAAGCACCTCTTAGTGGTAGGCGCCTGTAGGCAATGCCTACTCTGCCTAATTATAAACCCGGCCCTGCGCATCTACAATAGAAAAGTAGATCAGTTTGGATCGATTCAGAATTTCCGGGAAAAAAATGTCAATTTGGTGATTCAGAACAATCCTAATCGCTCACCGAGTAAAAACATCCCGAGTTGATCCAATCCGATCTGGTTATAATTCCAAAACATCTGGGGAGGGCCAAGGTCACTGACAACTGCCCTGGGTGAAAACGACTCTTTTACCAACTCACCTCTAAATGTTTTAATCTATCCCTTTTGCCGTTGAACCAGTCAGATGCTAAAGCTATTAATACATTGAGAATCAAATCCTCCTTTTATTTATGCGTATTGAGGGGCATGGGGGTCACACACTTTTACATTAGTTTGTTTTGTTTCACAAATTAAATCCGGGTCACTGTCCTTTAGTCGGTGAAAGTTACCCTAGAAACGTTAGCTCTAAAAACGACATACTCTCAGCACAAGCACAGTTTAGTGTTGGACTGTCAAACTCACGGCCCCAAATGTTGACGCCTACAATCTTCAGAATTCTTTTAATGCAATAGATGGAAACGGAATCATGCGAGTTGTGGTTCAGAAACATCTGGGGAGGCTGGAGTTTGACAGCCCTGATATAGTGCATTTATTTTTAGTGAGTAAAGCATTGCTGAGTCTGATAACATAGTATTTTGAATGACACCACTTGAGTTTCTTGATAAAGACTTAAAATTAGGGGTAAAAGGGATATTGGCTTAACTAAGGGATTGACTCTACAGAGGAACAATGTTAAAGGAACACTCTGATATTATTATTATTATTATTCTTTATTTATAAAGCGCCAGCATATTACGCAGCGCTGTACAATAAGCACAGTATAGACAGGGTTACAATACATTGAACAACATTTGACAAACAGTACAGGAGGAGATGAGGGCCCTATTCCTGTAGGAACTCACAATCTAGGAGGGTTGGGGTTGGAAACAGGAGGAGAGGACTGTAAGGTGAGAGTGATTGATGGTTGCGTCAGTGAGTTGGGTGGTAGGCTTCCCTAAATAGGAACATTTTAAGGGAGCGTTTGAAGGAAGAGAAGTTAGGGGAAAGTCTGACAGTACGAGGGAGAGCATTCCAGTGAGTGGGGGCTGCGCGTGTGAAGTTCTGCAGTCTATCATGGGAAGAGGTGATGCGGGGAGAAGCTAGGCGCAGGTCACTGTTTGACCTTAGGGAGCGGGCTGGGGTGTATTTGGTGATTAGTGAGGACAGGTAGTGGGGCGCTGAGTTAGTGAGGGTTTTGTAGGTAAGGATAAGGATTTTGAACTTAATTCTGCAGTGGATGGGGAGCCAGTGAAGGGACTCGCAGAGGGGAGCGGCAGAGACAGAGCGGCGGGTGAGGTGAATTAGCCTGGCGGAGGCGTTCAGGATGGATTGTAGGGGGGAGAGGCGGGACAGAGGGAGGCCAGATAAGAGATTATTGCAATAGTCGAGTCGGGAGATTACCAGGGCGTGTATGAGTTGTTTTGTGGTGACAGCGGTAAGAAATGGCCGAATTCTGGAAATATTACGCAGTTGGTATCGGCAGGAGGAGGAAAGAGACTGGATGTGGGGGATGAAGGAAAGAGCAGAGTCAAGTGTAACTCCAAGACAGCGAACTTGGTTTGATGGGGAGATGGTGATACCCTCCACCATGATAGAGAAGTCAGGAGGTGGGGAGGCATTGGAGGGAGGAATAAGTAGGAGCTCAGTCTTTGACATGTTGATCTTTAGGTGGTGGGAGGCCATCCAGGAGAAGATGCCAGATAAACAGTCACTGACTTTTGAGAGGACAGGGGGAGAGAGATCAGGGGTAGAGAGGTAGATCTGAGTGTCATCAGCGTAGAGGTGGTAATTAAAGCCAAAGCTGTTGATGATTTTGCCCAGGGAGGAGGTGTAGATGGAAAAGAGCAGAGGACCAAGGACAGAGCCTTGAGGTACACCAACAGATAGAGGCAATGAAGAGGAGGAGTTACCAGCAAAGGACACACAGAAGGACCTGTTGGATAAATAGGAGTCAACCCAAGCAAGTGCAGTGTCACCGAGACCCAGAGAGTTGAGGGTCTGTAGAAGGAGGGGGTGGTCAACAGTGTCAAAAGCAGCCGAGAGGTCAAGCAGGATGAGAATAGAATAGTGGCCGTGTTTTTTAGCAGTTAGGAGGTCGTTGGTGACTTTGGTGAGGGCAGTTTCAGTTGAGTGTAGGGGACGGAAGCCAGATTGCAGGGGGTCAAGTAGGGAATTGGAGGACAGGAAGAGGGAGAGGCGTTTGAAGACTAGTTTTTCTAAGAGCTTTGATGTGAAGGGAAGCAGGGATACAGGGCGGTAGTTGGATGGAGAGTTGGGTCTAGGGATGGTTTCTTTAGTAAAGGGGTAACTAGCGCGTGTTTGAAGGCGGATGGAAAGGAGCCAGTGGAGAGAGATAGGTTGAAGATGTGTGTGAGAGCAGGGGTGAGGGAGGAGGAGAGGGGAGGAATTAGATGTGAGGGAATGGGGTCGAGCGGGCACGTGGTGAGATGTGAGGAGGACAATAAGGAATTGACTTCCTCCTCAGTGGCTGGGAGGAAGCGGCAGAGGGTGGCAGAGGGGACCTGTGGGAGTGGAGGTGGCAGATAACTATCTTGTGTTGGGATGTTGCTTCTGATAGTTAAAGTTTTACTGAGGAAGTAGTCTGCCAGGTCTTGAGCGCTGAAGGCAGCTGAGGGGGGAGGTGCAGGTGGGTAGAGGAGGGTGTTGAAGGTGGACCAGAGCCGTTTAGGGTTGGAGGACAGCGTAGATATAAGAGATGAGAAGAAAGATTGTTTGGCCAAGTGGAGGGCAGAGGTGTATGACCGGAGAATAAACTTGAAGTGAACAAAATCAGCTTCAGAGCGGGATTTCCTCCAGGCACGCTCTGCGGTGCGGGAGCATCTTTGCAGGTAGCGAGTCTGGAGAGTGTGCCAGGGCTGAAGCTGGCGGCGTGGGGCCTTACAGAGTCGAAGAGGAGCAAGAGTGTCTAGAGCAGAGATAAGCGTAGTGTTGTAGTGATTAGTGGCAGCATCAGGGCAGGTGAAGGATGAGGTATGAGGGAGGTGGTGAAGTAGGTTGGAGAATTGATGGGGTCCACAGCATGTAGGTTTCTGCGAGTGTGTGTGCGGGGTGGGGGAGCAGGGTGTTTAGGAAGTCCAGATAGGTTGAAAGAGAGAAGGTGGTGGTCAGAGATGGGGAAAGGGCGACATTTGAACTCAGAAATGGAGCAGAGGTTGGAAAAGACCAGGTCAATAACGTGACCATCGCGGTGGGTAGGGAGGAGGGAGGATTGTGTGAGTCCAAGGGAGGACGTGAGTGAAAGAAGTTTGGAGGCAGCAGGAGCGGAAGGATCGTCAATGGGAATGTTGAAGTCCCCGAGAATTAGGCATGGAAGATTAGAAGACAGGAAGTGAGAAAGCCAGGTAGCAAAGTGGTCAAAGAACTGGGAGGTTGGTTCCGGTGGGCGGTAGATGACTGCCACCCTGAGGCCCAGAGGAGAGAACAGGCGGATGCAGTGTGTCTCGAAGGAGAAGAAGGAGAGGGATGGGGGTGGAGGGAGATGCTGGTAGGTGCAGGTGGGAGAGAGCAGGATTCCGACCCCGCCACCATTTCTCTCACCCGGTCTGGGGGTATGGCTCAAGTGTAGACCGCCATGATATAAAATACACCCTTTTTTGCCCTTTAATTCGGCAGATGTTGATGACAGTATCTGCCCAATTTATTTATTTTTATTCTATTTTAGCTATAAATGCTCACCTTTCCTCCCTCAGCGCCCGCTGCTTCCCCCTCTAGCTCAGGGCTTCCGAAATCCAGCTTTTTTAGGCGGTTTCGTACCCGCAAAACATTTTGTTCCATAGCGTACGCAAATTGCACATCATTTGAGACACATGTATTTTCTGTACACAAGTTCTGTATCACCTGTGCAGAATTTTGGATCGGAGCTACTCACACATGTGTAGAAACCATCCATCCGCTGCCTCTCTCTGGAATCTCTCTATCGTGGGCGGTCTCAGAGGGGGTGATGTCAGCACACAGAGCGTGCTGACATCACCAGCGACCGATCTAGTGACCAGCAGCTGGGAAATTCAAAATCTCGGCTGTCTGGTGAAGTGTGTTTGGGAGGAGGAAACGACTGAGCTTCACACCATGATTCCTGCAGGATCCAAGAGGAAGGGGGACACTCCACACAGCCTGACATCTTTAAAATGCTGAATTGGCCAGGATGTGTATTAACTGGAAATGCAAGCGCGCATTGCTAGCGCTCACACAGTCCCTCAAAGTACACCCTGAAAAATGCATATGAAATCTGTCTAAATTATTCATTTTCCTGCATAAATATGAGATGTTTTGTGCGATCAATGTTCTGGATCTGGGTCCATTTTTTTTTTTTTTAATGTGACATCAGTGTGCACATAGACAGCAGGTCAGAAGGTTGTATTTCCGTTGGACTTCAAGAAAGATAAAGGTTACAAAAACATCTGTTTTGCTGAAAGAAAAAAAAAACTCTGTAATTATGTCGGACAACAGCCAGTAATGATAGGGATGCTTATTATGGGAAATTACTCGAATGTCGGGCTTAAAAATCCAAGATTGCTCTCCAGAACTCCAAATTACCATAATAATGTAGATAAGTTAAAGAGCAAGCTAAAATAATGGGAGTGACGTGTTCTATGGGATGCGGTGACATTTTCATTGGGGAATTAAGTAACTTCATGAGAGTGTTGTGTTTAACCCTTTCATTACCACGACCGAGGATCGAGCACACTCGGTCTTCAAAAGCCACACGCTAGGCCCCGATATCGAGTATGCTTGACGTAGTCTAATTCGGAGCAATGCAAAGGGATTTCATTTATTGCAAATGAAATTTGCTTGCAAGTGAGCTCCAGAATGTGCCCCCCCCCCCAGGGTATGACAGCCAAGGTGCTAAAACTGTTTGATCAGGTTGGAGTTACGTTTTTTTCCCATCAGCAGGAAAACAGATCCCAGGCTGTATAATAGAGATGGATAGCAGATGGCGCCATCGGCCTCTAAAATAGTGTATGTGGTTTAACCCTTTCGCTGCTGAGGCATTTCACGCCTCTGTGCTGAGCTCATTTTTATCGGTTTCGCTCATCAAGTTTAAACGCGTTTTGAAGCCTTATTTTAGTACATGACCCAGACATATTATATATCGTTCTTTCCGTCAGACTCTGCAGATTCATAATATATCATTATTATATGTATACGTCATGTCCTGTCTGTATATTATAACAAAAAATGCTATAAAATCTGAATTTTCAATAATTTACAATGTGTAAAGTGTTTTTTTTCACATTTTAAGATGCGAGCAATTGCGGTTATATTTTGTATGGGGTGCGCTTGTTAAAAAAATTAGAAATGGGGTCTCGTTACATTTTGTTTGGGGGAAAATTACGCGATTTTTAACAAACGCACCTCAAACAAAAATCGTTAGTGCAGCATCATTGTTCACATTATAATTGAAATGGGAACAATATTACTGCATTAACAAAACAAAACAAAAAACTTGTTTTTTTAAATATTTTTTATTTTAAAATTTTTACATGATCATGTTTGGTATCGTTGGAAAGGCCATGCTCTGGCCGATCCAACAATATCAAACATTAACCCCTAGCTGCCACGGATCGGGAGATAGGGGGTTCAGTGGTTCTCCACCACTGCTGGCAGCTAGAGGTTAACTCCAGGACTGGCGTCATCGTGCTATGCACGATGACGCCAGTCGTCAGGGGGAGTTAGTTCCCGGAGGCTTGGCCGACATCCAAGATGTCGGCCAGCTCCGGGAGAGGATCACGATCCGGCGCTTTTCGGCGCCGAATCGTGATCCGGCTCCCCAGGGGTTAATGTCAGCCACCATTTGGAAGGGCAGGCTGTGTCCTTCCAAACGGTGCCTGCCTTAACCCTGTGGCCCCTGGCGATCGGGAGGGAGAGAGGTCCGAAGGACCTCCCTTTCAAGCGCCTCCTCCGCACACGCGGGTGGGGGGTGGCGCCTGAATTAGATGACATTGCGCCGCCGCAATGACATCTAATGTCCCCGCCGGGGTCTCGGAGTGCCGGGCTGACATCCAAGATGTCAGCCCTCACCGGGGGGGCCAGCAATCGGCCGGAATCCCGGCCGATTGCTGCCTCCTGTGCTAGGACGCGCTCAGCGCTTCCGTAGCACAGGAGGTGCACTTGGCATGACGCGCTGAGTGCGTCCTTAGCAGCCAAGTGGTTAAAAATGTACTTTTGCAAGGTAAACGTGCACGCATACCACTACCTGCTCTCCAACAATCGCAAGCTAGGGGAGGTATTAATTTCCCAAATATACTCGATTATAATTTAGCAGCGCTGTACCGTTATGTTGCTGATTGGTTGAACAGCACTCCGCACTTTGTACCCTTGCAGGTCGAACAAGCATTACTTCCCTCATCTTCCTATCAGCATTCCTCCATCAACACTCACCCATCATCCCTCCCATCCTACGCTCTAATCCATTATTGTCCACTACGAAGTTGGCTTGGGTCAAGATTCGAAAGCGCCTTCAGTTGACCTGGAGGACATCTTTGTGGTCCCCCATCCTTTACAACCCTCAATTCCAAAACGCCTCACCCGCCCCGATTTTCCACACCCTGGCCCAGCAAAGTTTTACCCATCTCCATCATTATGTAGACGGAGTGTTGGGTTTGCCATATTCCTACACGACCCTGAAGGACCATATTGCCCCCTTAGATATACACCCAGTGTATTATTTGCAATTGAAGCAGTTTCTCCTCACCCAATTACGCGCTTTGTCCCCCAATGACTTGGCTAATCCATTAGATACGCAACTGCACACACGCCCTTTGTCCCCCCCTCTACCTCTGCCATTTATGCGCTTTTGCAACTCTCGCTATCCACCACGATCCCCTGGACAGCTATATCCAGATGGGCCACCAGCTTCCCTGAGCTCTCCTCACACGTCTTGGTAGGGGCCACTTTAGCATCCAGACGCTCACTCCCCTCTGCTAACTACTGGGACATGTTCTATCGAATACTCCACCGAGCTTATATGGCACCTGACAGGATGGCCCGTGCTGGACTCCTACCAAATGCAAACTGTCTGAAATGTCAATGCACTCAGGCCGATTTACGTCATTGCTTATGGTCCTGTCCCTTCATACAACTGTTTTGGGATACTATACGTCGTACGATGATTCAGTTTACAGGTCCTGCGACTAGAAATCCCTTTGACCCCGGTGTGGGCCATCTTTAATAGACCGACCCCTTCCACCCCCAACCCTTCACTAAGTGCCACCGATATTGGCTCACCCTCCTAGCCGCGACTGGTAAAAAAGTGATCCTGTCCCAGTGGATCTCCGCCTCCCCTCCCTCCTTTCGCATGGTGTATGAGAGAATATACGTCATATTCCATGCCGAATGGACTGAGGCTTCTATGCATCAGGAAGAGAAGACTCAGTCCTTCTTTACTAAATGGAACCCCTTTATCCAAACCCTTCCAATGCAAAACCAAGGATTCTCTACGACACACCTTTTTCTGTGCTCCCTGGTACTCCTTACAGATGCTACGAGGTACCCCACCAATCCCCCAAGACTGGTTAGAGTTGCACTATTGTTTGTGATTGATGTATAATACGACGTCTTTCCTCCTGTATTTTTGTACTGATCCAAGATGAATAAAAATATGTTTTAACAACTTGGCTGCAAAGGACGTGCTCATCGCATCCTGCCAAGTGCTGCTCCTGTGCTATGGACGCGCTGAGCGCGTCCTAGCACAGGAGGCAGCAATCGGCAGGGATTCCGTCTGATTGCTGAGCCCCCCCGGTGCGGGCTGACATCTTGAGTGTCAGCCCGGCACTCCGGGACCCCGGCGGGGACAATAGATGTCATCGTGAGTGCGGAGGAGGTGGCTGAAAGGGAGGGGGGGATCGGCCAGAGCATGGCCTTTCCAACGATAACAAACATGACCATGTAAAAAGTTAGCAAAAAAATAATAATCAAAATAAAAAAATATTTAAAAAAATAATAAAAAAATAAACAAGTTTTTTTTATTTTGTTTTGTTAATGCAGCAATATTGTTCCCATTTCAATAATAATGTGAACAAAGATGCTGCACTAATGATTTTTGTATGGGGTGCGTTTGTTAAAAATTGCGTAATTTTCCCCCAAAAAAATGTAACGAGACCCCATTTCTAATTTTTTTTAACAAGCGCAAATTCAAATTTTATTGCATTTTTTTGTTATAATACACAGACAGGACATGACGTATACATATAATAATGATACATACTTGAAAACGAGAGAAATCTCAATGTATCCTTCCTGGTAAAATCCTTTATAAAATATATTATGAATCTGCCGAGTCTCCCGGAAAGAACGATATATAATATGTCTGGGTCATATAATAAAATAAGGCTTCAAAACGCATTTAAACATGATGAGCGTAACCGGTAAAAATGAGCTCAGCACACAGGCGTGAAATGCCTCAGCAGCGAAAGGGTTAAAAAAAATGTACTTTTGAGCTTTCCAGGCGCATTTACCCGGTATGGCTACTGCAACGTGACTTTCCATAAAGCCACTGGCTCCTAATAGCAGTATTATGTAAAATCGCTTGGTAGAAAAGGGGTTATAGGGTCAGTTTCACACAGATCTAATCATCATGACATCTTTACTGGTTTAAATGATCAGGTGGAGATGACCTAATTATAATTAGTGACCTTCCTTCCATGTAAGGCTGGGGTCAGACCAGCGCACTTTTAACGTGCGTTCTGGCGCACATAATTACGGCCGCACTAGCAGCAGATGACGGGCAATGACGGCCAATATACGATGTACGGCCGCACAAAAGTCTGGCCGTGCAACGCAAGTGGAATTTGAACGCATTTTTCTGAGAACGCTGAACCGCTAGTACTGACGTACTGAGTGCGCAGCTGCGGCATAGCGGCGTGTGTGCGAGATTAGGAGATGTCAGACGCTGCTAAATGTCCGGCCTACATAACGTCCAGACGCAAAAAGAGTTTTATTGACGATCCGTACAAAATCACGCCCGAAAATGCGCGTCGTATGACCGTTTTTGCGCATTCCGTGAAAAAATACGTCAATGCGTTCGGACGCACTTTTTCACGTTCACGGGGAAAAATGCTTTCGTCTGACCCTAGCCTTAGTGGCAGCGTAATGATGCAGGGACTTGTCTGTGCATTTTGATCATGTCTTTGAAAATGTTGAGTCCAAGTCCCAATGTCTTAGACATAGAACATGCAACTTTGCCAATCATAGGTGCACGAGCAGATAAATAATCTTTATTTCCTAAAAGCTGCTACAGCCACTGCAAAGCTCTAGATAGGTATCTTAAATATGGACCTTAATATGGTTTCTAAGATAAACAATCTCTGATTGGATGTTTGAGGCTTGAGTTACTTTATTATTGTTATTCACCAGATGTTATCTGTAACACATTATTGCGTAGTTGCAAGAAAATGCCTGGTATTTCCATGATATTTGTCTGAGAACTTAAAAAAAAATAGAAAAATATTTGCATTTGTAAATTTAATTATAGTTTATCAACCAATGAGGTATTTGTGCTACAGCGTGCATGAGCTTCAGTACGTGTTTTAATTTCACAGCGTAATCTCATTTATTTGGAAAGAGGCATATTACAAGTAGTGGTGGAACGCAGTTTTGTTTTGTGTTTTTCCAAAACTCGTAAAATTAATATAATGTGAAATAATCTGTGTTGGCAATTCATCAGAGAGCTAATATTTTACAGAGAATGGGAATGCGCAATAGCTGTTCTATACGAGGTTCATCTTTCAGAAAGAGACACCCCAGATGGAGACTAAATCCATTCTTTTCTAAATCATTATACCGATAGTTTCAGGCCCAGATTGGTGAAATGCCCAATGGGTCAGGTGTCGCAGTAGGTCCAAAGCCAAGCCTACACACATGGCCAGATCCATTCAAGGCTTTCCAACTCTGCCTGTAGCAGGCCAATGCAAACTGTAAGTATGGGGTCTGTCCTTTGGGCTCCACTCCTTCCTGCTACTGGTCACACCCTTTCCTGTGCTGGATTATGCCTTCATTCTTTCAGAATGGGTCACCCCAAAATGGAGACTAAATCCATTATTTTCTAATCCATTATACAGATAGTGCTATGCAAATGCTGGGCAAATCCCACGTGGGTCAAGTGTCGCTGCAAGTCCAAAGTCGAGCCTTCAAACATGGTCAAACCCATCCAAGTCTTTCCAATTTTGCCCATAGCAGGCCCATGCATAGCACTATATGCATAGGGTATGTTCTTTGGGCTCCACCCCTTCCTGCTGCTGGACCTACCACTTCCTGGGCTGGATTTTGCCCTCTGTCTGTTCCTGGAAGAAGCAATATACACACAGTCAAGACATTAAAATAATATCAATAAAATGGGTTCCCATGGAAACTTGTTGTATTTGCTGTGAATCGTAAAGCTTCTTCAAAGAGTGCTCCCCAGACGGAAGTGAAATGTCCAATCAGGGAACTCCTTTATCTTTCTATGTTAGCGCTAAACTTATTCCATAAATCCTAGCAAACAGACTTATCAGGAAGCTATGGGTTTTATGTCGATTTATTCACTGTACAAAGCTGACTGACGAATGACACATTCTCAGAATTTAAAGTAATACAAGCTGGTAAATAACCATATAGGAAACTTCATGTAGGCCAACAACACATTCTCAGATCCATTCCTACTTTTCTTGAGCAACCCTAACTATGGCTGCAATCAAATGATATAACTCAGAACTTCCTCTCCTATGTTACCTCAACCTTCATGTGGCATAGTAGCTCGGAACGCTCCTCTATATTCTTGTTTTGGTTAAAGTAAGGCTTGAGTTATGTAAGGCTTTCTGCTTTAATCTCTTGGGGAAAAGTAATTCCATTGTAGTGCATTGAGCAGTGAAAATCATGTCCAGACAGTAGATGGCGTGAGCATGGTTGGGAGTGGAAGGGTCATGGACAAGGAAATGTAATACAAATCTTTATGATGCATGGAGAGACAGCAAACGCTTCCTGTATCACCACCAGCGCTAGAGGTTAAATGTTGTTTTTGCTTTTTACAGGAACACCGACTAATAAAAAGGACTGTAACTGGAGTACAGAGTGTCAGTTGCTTTATTGCAAATGCGCAACATGCTCTCTATTTAACCTCCCTGGCGGTTTTCCCGAGTGTGGCTCGGGGTTAAATATCTATGCTGAAATCGGTAACCCCGAGTCACACTTGGGCTGGATACATACCTGTACCTGCGCTCCCTCACTGACCTCCTGCAATCGCATTCTCCTCCGTCCGATCGCGGCATCCTGCTTCCTGGTTCCATGCTCGCGAGAAGGGAACCAGGAGGCAGGACGCCACTATTGTCCAGAGGTGAATGCGGGGGACAGCGAGGTAGAGCAGGGACAGGTAGACGAATGGAGTGAATAAATTAGCAAAACAGTTTGCTTGAATGTTTGAAAAGTTAAACGCTGTTTGCAAAGAAACTACTGAGTGAAAATGTCTGAAATTTACATATGAGGTCCAAGGAATGATAATAAAAAGGGCTGTTACAGAAAAAAATAAGTAAAGTTAAATTTTTTTAAAAAAAATCGGAAATTTTGTTTTAAAAAAATAAATCCTGAAAAATGCTTAAAATATCCTAAAAAATCTATAAATAAAGAGACTCTTTACTGCAGAATATTATAATGAACGGTTTATTAGATATTGAATTAAAATAGGAATATTTTTAACATTGAAGCCTATGGGATTCGCCTGAATAAACCTGCCGAATTAAACCACCGAATGGCAGGGCACTTCGGGAACCTTTCACTGCTGGTTTGTGCTCTCTGAATAGCCGAAGCATTGCTTCTCTATGGGGATTCACTGCCCTCGAACAGGCACCGAACAGGCACCGTATGTGCAGGCAATTCGCCAGGATTTGGCGAATTGCCTGCTCTCTGGATTGCCGAATGGCCAAGAAAGGTAACCGAACGCTGATTTTCAGCGTTCGGTTCCCTTTCGGCAGCCATTCCGATCTCTTTGAATAATCCTGTAAGTGTTTTAATGTGACACAAGCTATATGATTCCTGGTTTACGTGTGCTGATACATATTGAAACCAAGCCAACTTCATTGTATCTGGACTTCCTCCTGTAAAATGAAGACAGCTTGACGATGATGCGTTCTTCTGTGAATTCATCCCATACATGTTAATGTGCTCTCACAAAGAAAGGGAAATGGACCCTTGAGCTCTAAGATATGTAACTGGAAGGGGAAACATTTCTCAAATTGGACGGCAACATTTTTTAATTCTTTGCGACTTGTGTAAACATATATAGCTAGTAGAAAGACGAGTCTGCTCAGGAAAAGACGTGAAGAAAGAGCATCCCCTGCTACACGAGGCTATCAGATCTACTGTCTGGCAATCTGCATAAGATTATTTAGTGCGGGCCATTATAAACATACACTGACTATGACGGCATTACCGTAAGGCTTGTGAGTCAACGCTACCAGCATACATCAACAACAGAGAAACAAATGACTTCCGGGAAATTTTATTTTATTTCTCAGGAAGAGGTACATTGTGATTTCAGTAAATCCTGGGATATATACATTGGGTGTTAGGTGCCCAAGTAGGGCCAGATTTGCTTCTCAAGAGTCTGTGGGCACAGAAACAAATATAAAAAAGTGCAAAAATTGTCAGAAATTCTTTTAACACATTTGTCTCGGAAGCAAACAAAAAAACATTGCAAATTTTACAAACGAGTTCTCCATGAGCGGGGATGAGGTGCATACAGGGCCAGATTAAGATCTCTATGGGCCTGGAGCTGGAGATTTTGGGGGCTTTTTTTGGAATTTAGTGAAATGAAAGCATATTGTAGGTTTTTTAATAGTGCAGATACGGGTATATCTAACCAGGCAGATACTGTGTGATTCATTTTTCATTACGATTTCAATCATTTAGGCTAGCGTCAGACGAACACAGTCATCACGTCCGTGTCGCCGCACAGTTTAA
This sequence comes from Leptobrachium leishanense, assembly GCA_009667805.1. Lineage (NCBI taxonomy): Eukaryota > Metazoa > Chordata > Amphibia > Anura > Megophryidae > Leptobrachium > Leptobrachium leishanense. The sequence goes on from CM019065.1 coordinate 45,353,015, forward strand.
CGTCCGTCGTAGCATTGATTTGTGATCAATAGAGACCAACACATGAAGTACGTGTGCCACGCAGGTGGCAATGGATGCCATTTTGGCCTCGACGTAAAAGCGCTACGACGAATGCCCAGAGTGTGCCACGTCCGCATAGCGGGCTGTGTGTGCGTGATGGCACAATGTCAGACGCAGCACATTTGCGATGTCCATCACATTGACGCTCAGAAGTTTTTTTTGGTCTGGCTGACTGTATGTGTCTTTTAATTTTAATTAATTTTGTTTTCCATATTTCCCTTTTTTTTCTACATCCGTTAAAAAAAAACGGACCGTGTGGTGTCTGCAGTATCTTCCGTCAGTATATACGTCGGTTATGCACGCACGCAGAGTGCGCTCAGACTGCGTTCATCTGACATTAGCCTTACAGCGTGAAAAATATTTTTTCCCATTTTATCATCCAAAACTTTGTGATTATATAATCTATAGGGAAGTCTTGTTAAGAAAATGTGAAATGGGAACCTGCTACTGCATTTTTCTGAGAAAATATACAATTTATTAAAAAAAAGGAAATATTGCTTGTGTTTTGGAAGATGGTGTTTTATGAATAACTATGTATAAAAACTATCAGGGTAATTCAAAGAAATTCGAAAAGTCACCGCAAGTTCGGTGACTTTTCGTTCTTTTCATTTCGGTTCCTTTTGCCGATCCCATTTCGGTGACCCTGCGGTGTATTCAGCAAGCACCACAGGGTCCCTGAATTGCAGGGAAAAGCTATCGCAAACCCGACGAAAACGAACCGTAAAACCCGGCGAAAGCACGCTGGCAATCTGAAAAAACATCTGGATTAACCCGTCGAAGACGCCGGAAAAACCCGAGCAGGAGCTGATTAGGGATGAGCCGAACACGCCCGAGTTCGGTTCGTATTCGAACCCGAACTTTCCAAATGTTCGTATCCGAACCCAAACCCGAACTCAAACTAAATACAAGTCAATGGAGTTGAAAATTCGTTTTTTAGAGTGCCCTCCAAGAGGGCATATATGCTAGATATTTGCCATAAAAGGTGTATGGGGGTCTGGGTAGTGCCCTGGGGGACAGGAAACAAGGACAAAAAGTTTTTAAAAAAAACGTTTTTTTAACCACTTCGATGCGGAGGACGCGCTCAGCGCGTCCTCCGCATGGCTCCTGCTGTGCTGAGGACGCGCTGAGCGCGTCCTCACTTTGGGGTCAGCGTTCGGCCGGATTCCGGCCGATCGCTGGCCCCCCGGTGCGGGCTGACATCCTCGATGTCAGCCCAGCATCCGGAACCGCCGCCGGTGAAATTAGGTGTCATCGCGGCAGCACGATGACACCTAATTCAGGCGCCCCCCCCCGCATGTGCGGAGGAGGCGCCTGAAAGGGAGGGGGGGAGGTCCTTCGGACCTCTCTCCCTCCCGATCGGCGGCGTTGCGGGGGTTAACCCAGGCACCATTTGGAAGGGCACAGCCTGCCCTTCCAAATGGTACCTGGCATTAACCCCTGGGGAGCTGGATCACGAATCGGCGCTGAAAAGCGCCGGTTCGTGATCCTTTCCCGGAGCTGGCCGACATCTTGGATGTCGGCCAAGCCTCCGGGAACTCCCCCTGAGGACTGGCGTCATCGTGCATAGCACGATGACGCCAGTCCTGGAGTTAACCCCTAACTGCCACCAACGGTGGAGATAGGGAGTTCCAATAAACCCCTATCTCCCGATCCGTGGCAACTAGGGGTTAACGTTTGGTATTGTTGGATCGGCCAGAGCATGGCCGTTACAACGATACCAAACTCGAATGTGAAAAAAGTTTGGAAAATAAATAAATAAATAAAATAAAAATAAAAAAATATTTTAAAATATTTTTTTCTTTTTTTTGGTTTGTTAATGCAGCAATATTGTTCCCATTTCAATTATAATGTGAACAATGATGCTGCACTAATGATTTTTGTATGCGGTGCGTTTGTTAAAAATCGTGTAATTTTCCCCAAAAAAAAATGCAACGAGACCCCATCTCTAATTTTTTTAACAAGCGCACCCCATACAAGATATAACCGCAATTGTTCGCATGTTAAAATGTGGAAAAAAAACACTTTACACGCTGTAAATTATTGAAAATTCATATTTTATTGTATTTTTTGTTATAATATACAGACAGGTCATGACGTATATATATAATAATGACATATTATTAATCTGCCGAGTCTGACGGAAAGAACGATATATAATATGTCTGGGTCATATACTAAAATAAGCCTTCAAAACACGTTTAAACATGATGAGCAAAACCGGTAAAAATGACCTCAGCACAGAGGCGGGAAAAGCCTCAGCAGCGAAAGGGTTAAAGGGACAGTGAGTTTTCCATGAAATAAGGGTTAAAAATAAAAATGAAAAATTCCTTCAAATATCGTGCCTAGGAGGTCCCCATAACCTGCCCGTGAAGTGGCGGATTTCTTGGTTGTATAGAAACACTTACAAACAAAAAAATTATGTTTCCAATGACAGTAAATGCTTTTCCTTTAATCTATCCATAAAAAACTGCTTGGGGCGGCAGTCTGTATGAAAAGAGGAGACATTTTCGGACACGCAGAAAACGTTTAGTGATTTTTTTGGCTAAATTATTGTGAAACTTATGCAGGCTTTGGATGAAAGTAACAATAGGTGCTTTAAGGCTGGGGTCAGACTAGCGCACTTTTAACGTGCGTTTAGGCGCACTTAATCTTGGCCGCACTAGCAGCAGATGACACGCAATGACGGCCAATATACGATGTACGGCCGCACAACGCAAGTGGAAAATGAACGCATTTTTTCGAGAACGCTGAACCGCTAGTACTGACTTACAGAGTGCGCTGCGTCCGCATAGCGGCGTGTGTGCATGATTAGGAGACGTCAGACGCTGCTCATGTCCGGCCAACATAACGTCCAGACACCCAAAGTTTCCTGGTTTGGATCCGTAAAAAATCACGCACAAAAATGCACATCGTATGACCGTTTAAGCGCTTTTCGTGAAAAAACACCTCAATGCGTTCGGACGCACTTTGTGACGTTCGCTGCGAAAAATGTGTTCGTTTGACCCTAGCCTAAAATTGGGCCTTTAGCGTCAGCAACAGTGCCGTCACACAGTCTCAGCCCTCTGAGGATATGAATCTGATACAGGCGTCAGTGGCAGTGTAGCCAAATATTGTGCCTTTGGTGCCAGGCCAGCAAGTGCCATCATACAGTAACCCCTCTGTGGTATTGTGGAAGAGTGCAGGGGTGGACCATGCGGTCAGGGCCGGTGCTAGACTATTTTGCGCCCTAGGCAAGACCAGCTACTTGCACCACCCCAAAAAAAAAAAAAAGTCACAACATGAAACTGCTAAATTTCTTTTTACTTAAAGTAAGAATAAAATTTGAAAAGCACCAATAGCAAAGGTAAAATAAATATAAATAAACTGTATTAAACCATTTTAAATTAACTCTATTAAACAAATTAAAATTAACTGTATTGAAAAAATATAAATTAACGAAAAAAATAAATAAGAGTTGTCACGTAAGTTTCAATTTCAGACACATCAAAATTTCACTTTGCGTGCCTTATCCTTTGCAAATTTTCATCATGCGTATATATATATATTGCCCAGGCCAGCTCACATCATGCATATATATATTGCCTAGGCCAATCCCCTGGTGGAGATAGGGGGTTCATTTGAACCCCGATATCTCCAGGCATCTAGTGGGTCATGGAGGGTGTCAATCGAAAGGCCTGAGCATGGCCTTTCGAATGATACCCAACATGACCAGGTATAAAGTAAAAAAATCTTTGCTGATGACACAAAGATTTGCAACAGGGTTGACGTTCCTGGAGGGATCAGCCAAATGACAAATGATTTAGGTAAGCTAAAAAAATGGTCGGAGTTGTGGCAATTGAGTTTTAATGTGGATAAGTGCAAGATAATGCACCTGGGACGTAAAAACCCAAGGGGTGAATATAGAATATTTGATACAGTCCTAACCTCAACATCTGAGGAAAGGGATTTAGGGGTTATTATTTCAGAGGATCTAAGGGTAAGTAGTCAATGTAATAGAGCAGCAGGAAATGCTAGCAGAATGCTTGGTTGTGTAGGGAGAGGTATTAGCAGTAGGAAAAGGGAAGTGCTCATGCCACTGTACAGAGCACTGGTGAGACCTCACTTGGAGTACTGTGTGCAGTACTGGAGACCGTATCTCCAGAAGGATATAGACATCTTGGAGAGAGTTCAGAGAAGGGCTACTAACATGGTGTACGACTTGAAGGAGAAAAGTTACCAGGAAAGGCTTAATGATCTTAACATGTACAGCTTGGAAAAAAGACGAGACAGAGGAGATATGATAGAAACATTTAAATACGTAAAGGGAATCCACAAGGTAGAGGAAGGGAGTATATTTAAAAGGAAACAAAATAGCAAAACAAGAGGACATAGTCTTAGATTAGAGGGGCAAAGGTTTAAAAGTAACATCAGGAAGCATTATTTTACTGAGCGGGTGGTGGATACATGGAACAGTCTTCCAGTAGAAGTGGTAGAGGCCAAAACAGTAATTGAATTTAAGCAAGCATGGGATAGGCATAAGGCTATCCTAAACAAAAGATAAATCCAGGTAAAGTATCCATGTAATTGGGCAGACTAGATGGGCCGAAAGGTTCTTATCTGCCGACATTTTTCTATGTTTCTAACAAAAAAAAAAAACATGTATTTTTTTTTGTGTTATTTTTATCAATGCAGCAATATTGTTCACATTGCAATTATAATGTGAACGATGATGCACTAATGATTTTTTACTATGGGGTGTGTTTGCTATAAATCACGTAATTCCCCCCACAAAATGAAACAAGTCCCGATTTCTAATTTTTGTACAAGCGCACCCCATAGAAAACATATCCGCAAACGCTCATGTGCTAAAATGTGAATAAAAACAACACTTTACACACTGCAGATGATTAAAAATTCAATTTTTATTGCATTTTTTTTTTCATAATATACAGCCAGGACAGGACGTATACATATAAAAATGATATATTATGAATCTGCGGAGTCTGCCGGAAAGAACGATAACTTGTCGGTCATTTAACAAAATGTGGCTTCAAAATCGCTTTTAAACATGATGAGCGAAAGCGGTAAAAATGAGCTGAGCACACAGCGGTGAAATACAGCATATTAGAAGTTTTAGGAGGGAAATTAACACTTCTCAAATCTCAATCAGAAGCAGACACCACCCCACCCCCTCAGTATAGTCTACAATGTATCAAATTGATTAGACCAGACTAAAAACAGCTGTTATGCCGTTTGAAAAAACACAGGTCATTTAGAGTTGAGAATCTTTGCACGTACACATTAGTTTTTAATTCAATATCTAATAAACCGTTGCTTGTAATATTCTGCAGTAAAAAGTCTCTTTATTTCTAGATTTTTTAGTATTTTTTTAAGCATTTTCTATACTTTTTTCAAAATTTCTTTTTTTGCGAACTCGAACAGCTCATCCCTAGAGCCGATCACACACAGCGAAGCCGCCGGAAAAAGCCGAGACTGCAGAAGAGCGAAGTGAATAAATTAGGAAAACAGTTTGCATGAATGATTGAAAAGTGAAACGCTGTTTGCAAACAAACTACTGAGCGAAAATGTCTGAAATTTTATGAGGTCCAGGGAAGGATAATAAAGAGGGCTGTTACAGAAAAAATAACTAAACTTAAAAAAAAAAAAAAAATCCGGAAAAATGCTTAAAATTTCCTAACAAATCTATAAATAAAGAGACTCTTTACTGCAGAATTTTATAATGAACAGTTTATTAGATATTGAATTAAACGGGAATATTTTTAACATTGAAGCTTATGGGATTCTCCGGAATAAACTTGCCGAATTAAACCACCGAATGGCAGGGCATTTCGGGAACCTTTCACTGCTGGTTTGTGTTCTCTGAATAGCCGAAGCAGTGCTTTTTCATGGGGATTTCACTGCCCTCGAACAGGTACTGAACAGGTACCGTATGTGCAGGAAATTCGCCAGGATTTGGCGAATTGCCTGCTCTCTGGATAGCCGAATGGCCAAGAAAGGTAACCGAACACTGATTTTCAGCGTTCGGTTACCTTTCTCAAGCAAATCGGATCTCTTTGGATAACCCTGTATGTATAAAACACTGACCTTGCTCCCAGCGTGGGAAATGAGAAGGTGGGTAATGGCAGTGGTATTGCTCATTTTATACGTGACAAATGGACAATGCCAACGCTTCCAAACTAAATATTTCTAAATATTTTTTTTGTTTTCTTTTCTTTTAGATTTTACATGGTCACATTTTTGGTATCAGTGCAAAGGCCAGACTCTGGCCTGTCCAATGACCCCTCAATCGACCTTGTGAGGTGTAAAGATTAATGACGCAGGGGTCCAAAGTCCCTCCCATTGCTCTTCACTGCAGTGTTGTGGTTTAGGTTTTTGATGTAACAGTTCATAACACCGGATTGTGTCATCACCTTTACACTTGTCGGTGACATGAGAAATGTGATGGCGAGTTAGTGCAGAATCATTGTTCACTTTATAATTGAAAATGAAGAATATTGCTGTGGTAGAAAAAAAAAGAAAAAATGAAAAATATTTATTATTTTATTTTTATTGTTACATAAAACTTGGTCATGTTTGGTATCATAGGAAAGGACATGCTCTGGCCTTTCCAGTGATACTTCACATGATCCTGGGGCACTTTTGGAGAAGTGAAAATTCTAGGTCAAAATAGCGGATTTATTTATAAAGGATTTTACCAGGACGGATACATTCAGGGTTATTCAAAGAGCTCCGAATTGCTTGAGAAAGGTAACCGAACGCTGAAAATCAGCGTTCAGTTACCTTTCCTGGCCATTCGGCTATCCAGAGAGCAGGCAATTCGCCAAATCCTAGCGAATTGCCTGAACATATGGTGCCTGTTCGGTGCCTGTTCGAGGGCAGTGAAATCCCCATAAAAAAGCAATGCTTCGGCTATTCAGAGAACACAAACCGGCAGTGAAAGGTTCCCGAAATGCCCTGCCATTCGGTGGTTTAATTCGGCAAGTTTATTCCGGAGAATCCCAATGGATTCAATGTTAAAAATATTCCCGTTATAATTCAATATCTAATAAACCGTTCATTATAAAATTCTGCTGTAAAGAGTCTCTTTATTTATAGATTTTTTAGGATATTTTAAGCACTTTCCTTAATTTTTTTTTTTTTTAAAAGTCAGATTTTTTTTTTTTTTAAGTTTACTTATTTTTTCTGTAACAGCCCTTTTTATTATCATTCCCTGGACCTCATATGTAAATTTCAGACATTTTTGCTCAGTAGTTTCTTTGCAAACAGTGTTTCATTTTCAAACATTCACACAAACTGTTTTGCTAATTTATTCACTGCCTCGTCTGCGGTGTTGGCTTTCTCCAGAGGCTTCGGCTGCGTGTGATCGGCTCTTGCTCGGGTTTTTCGGCAGGTTAATCCAGATGTTTCTGCCAGTTTTCAGCGTGCATTCGGTGGGTTTTGCGCTTAGTTTTCGTCATGTTTGCGGCAGCTTTTCCCTGCAATTCGGGGACCCTGTGGTGCTTGCTGAATACACCGCAGGGTCACCGAAATGGGATCGGCAAAAGGAACCGAATTGAAGAGAACGAGAAGTCACCGAATGTGCGGTAACTTTTCGAATCTCTTTGAATTACCCGGATTGAGATTTCTGTCGTTTTCAAGTATGTCCTGGGATTGAAATCCGAATGAAAAATTAATCACAAGACATCCGACCGACCTAAAAACAATCCTCACCTCTCCCTGCATTAACTCATCACTGCAACCCCCCTCTGTCCTGTGTCTAATCCCCTCACCCATGGTGATTGTAAATTCCCACGCGAATAAGGTCCTCACGTCACGACCTCCTGTATCTGCTGGCAGAAATACTGGCCTGTCTCCTGTATGTATTGTAGAGTTGTCCTGCCTTTACCCATTGCACCTTGTACAGCGCTGCGGAATGTGTTGGCACATGATAAATAATAATAATAACTGCCTGGTTAGATTTACCTGTATCTGCACTATTAAATAATCTAAAATATATTTTAATTTCACTAAATTCCAAAAAAAGCCACCAAAATCTTCAGCTCCAGGCCCATAGAGATCTTAATCCGACCCTGAAACTACCAGGACGCCGTCATCTTGGTAACAGACCTGGCACAGCAAATCTAAAGCAAAGTTTCACCAAGGAAACTTCTGTCATTCTTTGGATTCCATCACTGGATCACTAGATTATCACGGTTGCAGAAAAGGATAACAATGGCGGACAGTGGATAAAGTTACCACTGGAAGAATGCAGATTTTACTCTCTCCAGCTGTGGAGATAATGTTTGCGTTAAAGTATGTGCTTATAAAGGATAATATAAAGAAGAATAAACAAGAAAAGAGCACATTTAATTAATTTAATTATTTTTTATTATTTAATTAATTAAATAATCTAATTTAATAATACCATGAAATTGTCTGTAGAGGCTGCAGATATTATCAGCAATTCCTGAGAATTTTTACAATTTTTATTCTTCTGTTGAGGCTCAGGCAACGTGCTCTGCTCTTTCTCACGTTGACTTCCTTTACAGTCTCCTGGGGAATCAAGCACCGCTCGCGTGGTGTGCTATGACCTCTGCTTTCCGGGAAATACATTGCTAACTTAATTTTATGTCTGGAGGTGTTTACTATATGTGCAACAAAGGAAAATATTTGCGTGTGTGTTTGTATATTTAGTTTACTTCAGAACTGCCATCAGAAATCTAGGTTCCTCTTACTGAACCTCAGGTCGAGGCACCCCATCCCCCCACAGCTGCTCATTTCAGTTAACCTATTAAAAATTAAACATTTTGTCTCCTCTCCTGCTCATCTGATTTTACAGGGAGGGGGCTAAATCACTGGTGGTACAGGAAGTTGATACACAGTGTTTCCAGGTGGGAGAACATCAGTCTGCACCTCTACCTGGTGCAGACCATACTAATCGTTCCCTCAGAGAGGAGTCAGGGAACTCTTTTCAGCCCCGGATCCTGCGGAACACCAGGAAATTGTCACAAATACCTATGATCCCTATCTACCTACAGAATAGCTGGATTGCTAAACACAGAACAGACAGAATAAAGGAAGTCAGGGTAAGCCAAAGTTGGAAAATCAGAACAAGTTATTAGGCAAAGCCAGAGGTCGGAAGCAGAACGGGTACTCATACAAAGCCGGGAGTTAGAGCCAGAATACAAATTCAGATGCAGCCAGAAATCAGAGCCAGAAGGGTAGTCATACAAGTCCTAGATTCAGTACACAATAAGAGTAGAGAGTTAAAGGGTTAACACAATAGAATGTTCAGGAAGCAAAGCCAGGGGTCATCCACAGAATAGATACTCAGATAATATGGGAATCGCACTGAAGGGAAAACCACGACAGGGCGGTGAGCTCAACTCTCTGCCTGGTTTTAAAATCCAGCAGGCATCGCATCTTCACAACGCACCCCGCCCGCATCACTTACCCATGGCCGCGATCACCGGCTACTTTACTCAGCGAGACGGCCAGTGAGCAGCGGGGATGCTGTCAGAGTGTAGGGGCTATAACAGAACTTTGTTGGTATCTTGTGGGCCAGTTGCATTGTGGTTTTCTTACATCTGTGTTACTTATTCAAGCTGCATAGAATTTGAAAGGGGACAGGGGGGCCTCCTGGAAGTTTAGGGCCCCTGAACATATCATGGGCTGTCAGCCCTGACAGCTGCCTTGGCATACTTTGGCAATGTGGAGGTCTGCAAGAGCCAGACACATACACATTTTTCATAGATCGGGGATAGCAATAATACAAACATAATGGTGTTTCTGCATGTTCTTATATGTCACCAATAAATGGCTGAAACATGATAAGATCCAGGACTCATGAACGCTTTGAGCTGCTGTAATAGTGCTATGGAAAACATAATTGCTCTCATGTGATGTCCAATAAGCATGGTTATAATATCGATGATGCAATAATTCTTGAGAACCTAATAGACTGCAGATAAGAAGAAATATCTCCTTAATATATTTTGACTTGGGTCAAAGTGGATTTTTTTTCTGTTGTAAATAAACGTAGGCATTTTTCACTGAGAACTATTCTAATTCCGAAAAGATATTTAACATACCATCCTATTACTACATCTGGAGATAACTGTTCCTTCTGGAAAACAGACGACAACAAATGTTCCTAGAATTGCTGAGACAGGATGTCATACGTGTCCAAAGCAGCTAGTGCTGTAAGGAGAGGAGCCAGAATAACATCGCCTTCAAGACACAAATACTGTAACCAAAGCACATCATTTAAACAGAATGTTTTTATCAAAATAAATAGTTTATAATATGGAAAATTACAAATCACCTCATCTCCCAAATATTAGATTTGGAAACTTCATTGTCTTTATGTTTAGAAATAGATAAATTTTTAATGCAAATAAACACTTCAAATAATATCACCTATTACTTGTCATGTTCTCCCAGCCAGGCCCCCTGGTGCTGAGAGCTCTTCTCAGCCCTCATGGTTGTCGAGGTTAAACTGTTTTGGCTCTCCGCCCCTGGAGTCTCAGCAGCTGACCAGACCTGTGGTCACGTGACCTGCACTACCCTATTTAATGGCTATCAGTGCACTTGTTCCCTGATCTAGTATAGATCTTCCTCGCTATATTCCTGCCTTCGGTATTTTTGACATTCTGGTTTACGACTCCTGGCTTCGTATCCTGACTATTCTTGTATTTAATCCCTGGTACCGTATATTGACTTACTGGTTTATGACTCCTAGCTTTATATCTTAACTATTCTCTTGCTTGAACCCATTTGTGTTTTGTCTGTGTGGTATTCAGGATTCTGGTTTATGCTTGAACCACACTACAGTCTCTGTTGCTGGTTTATCTGGTGTGAGTGCTAATCGTAGGAATCCAGTTTTGTTGTATGTCCCTGCTGGTTGCAGCTCTAACCTCAAGTTCTATATGTGAGTCCTGCCCTGCATGTTGCTGACTATATTTCTGTCAAGTCTGTTTTTCTGGTTTATGTTGTGTGTATCTAGTACAGCAGCTCATTGGTTATAGAGACCACCTCAAGGATCTCTTTCTTGTTCAGTTGTTGCTAGATATTCCTTCCTGTCAAGTCTAGTTGAACCCTGTTGTTTCATTGTGTATTTTCCCACCCTGTACTCTGTATAGTCAGAAGGCCATTCAAGGACCTTACCCCAATGCAGGGCTTCCTCGTGTGTGTGTGTGTGTGTGTGTGTGTGTGTGTGTGTGTACTGTCTTGTCTTGTCTGGTTCTGTTGTATCCTGTGTTCAGGGTTCTGCATAATGCAGAAGGACACATACCCGCCTAAAGGGCTTAATAAACACAGCAGCAAGGACCCCCCCCCCTTTGGCTCCTGAGGGGGGGCACCGTAACATTACTAAACAGGTGGTACATCTTAATAACCCTCCTATTACTCCATATAACCCTCCTATTACTCCATATAACCTCTCCCTATAACCCCCCTATTACTCCATATAACCTCTCCATATAACCTCCTATTACTCCATATAACCTCTCCATATAACCCCATTACTCCATATAACCCCCCTATTACTCCATATAAACTCTCCCTATAACCCCCCTATTACTCCATATAACCTCTCCCTATAACCCCCTATTACTCCATATAACCTCTCCCTATAACCCCTCTATTACTCCATATAACATCTCCCTATAACCCCTATTACTCCATATAACCTCTCCCTATAACCCCCTATTACTCCATATAACCTCTCCATATAACCTCCTATTACTCCATATAACCTCTCCATATAACCCCCCTATTACTCCATATAAACTCTCCCTATAACCCCCCTATTACTCCATATAACCTCTCCCTATAACCCCCCTATTACTCCATATAACCTCTCCCTATAACCCCCCTACTACCAGTGGTGTATTTAGGTTTTGTGCTACCCTAGGCCTGACTAAACTTGTGCACCCCCTAATTTAAATGTGACGCACCCCTTCCTGTCAAGGGCACACCTCTTCCTGGTTAATCCCCACCCTTCCTCTTTAAGCTCCACCTTTTCCTCTTAGAGCTCCGCCTTTTCCTCTCTTTATATTAAAAGTGGATACCAAGTGCCTACTTGTATATTTTGTATACCATTTCAAATGTATCTATTGAGATAAAGAAAATTATGAAATGTTTAAATTCAAGTATTTTTACAAAGAACAGCCACGCATGTCAAGTAAACGGGATCACAGCCGCTCTAATTGGTGGAACAATAAAATCCACAGAAACGTGCACTGCATTTGAGCGTATCACAGAGCTGCATAGCAATAAAACCCACAGAAATGGGCACTGTGTATGAGCATATCAGAGCTACAAAGCAATAAAACCCACAGAAATGTGCAGTGTGTATGAGCATATCACAGAACTGCACATCAATAAAACTCACAGTAATGTGCAGTGTGTATGAGCGTATCCCAGAGCTCCAGGGCAATAAAACTCCCAGTAATATGCAGTGTGTATCACAGAATCCACAGCAATAAAACTCCCAGCAATGCAATGTGCGGTGTGTATGAGTGCATCAGAATTTACAGCAATAAAACTCACAGCAATGCAATGTGTGGTGTGTGTCAGCGTATCAGAATCCACAGCAATAAAACTCCCAGCAATGCAATGTGCGGTGTGTATGAGTGCATCAGAATCCACTGCAATAAAACTCCCAGCAATGCAATGTGTGTGTGTATGAGTGCATCAGAATCCACTGCAATAAAACTCCCAGCAAACCGAGTGTGTATGAGCACACAGCAATTATTTATTCTACATTTACCGGCCTCTGTCCACGGTAGGGCTGTGTGCAGAGTCAGCAGGGACTGTGTACAGACTCAGCAGGAGGTCCCTCCAGGCCACGTTAGGATCACGGCTGTGCCTGTGCGTGGAGCCATCTTGTCAGCAGTGGGTGCCACTGCCAGAGGGTGCACCGTGGCTTTGATTCCCTTCCGGTGGGGTTCAGTCCAGAATAGAGAGTGACAGTCCATGTTAACGAAAGGGCTGCGTGCATGCGTGTCACGTGGTTCAGCCAGTCAGGTGGTACTGAGACTCAGTACCACCTGACTGGCCGGACCGAGTGTGACCTGCACGCAAGCAGCCTCACCAGGAGCCAGGCAGCTCAATGACAAATTTCTATCACTGCAGTGCTGGTTAAGGAAAGGTCCACTTTAAACAGCAGTAAGCAGACAGGGCTTCATATTCTGCTGAAACCCCCCTTTACCTGCCATTTACTGTCATCTTCTCTCTCTGGACACAAATCACATCCCCCTCCCCTCTCCTAGAGCTGCTGCGGGGCAGGGGAGGAGCTATGGAGGGAGGAGAGGGGGATTTTTATTCTATTCGATTTTATTCCGTATGCAAACGCCATGGTCCGCTGCTCATTGTTTGAGAACACAGCTCAAAGCTGACACACAGTGACAGTGGCACCTCCTAGTACCCCCCTAATGACACCCCAATAATCACTGGTACCTGGGGCGGCCCGCCCTCCACCACTCCTCTAAGTACACCACTGCTCTGGTGATATGCTCACACACAAGTTTGGCGAACTGCCAGCAAGTACGGTGCTGTTTGAAGGCAGTGCAAATCCCCATAGAGAAGTAATGGTTAATCTATTCAGAGAACACCAAACAGCAGAGAAATTTTAATCTGCAGTAAAAAGTCTTTATTTATTTATTGATTTTTTTTTGTGTACCTTTTAGTGATTTTTCAGAATTTTTTGGGCTAAATTCCCCCCCTTTTTTTTTTATAGTGGTTCTCCTTTTTCTGTAACAGAACTTTTTATTATCAATCATAGGATCTTATATGTAAATATCAGACATTTTCGTTCAGTAGTTCTTTTGAAAACAGCAGGCCATAGGTTTGCGGTGGCAGCATACAGCGGCCGACTCCATGCACTTTGGGGACCCTGCGGTGAATGGTGAATTCACTGCAGGGTTGGGAAATTTTATTCCCCGAAGTGCAGGGAACTACAGAACACCAAAATGTTGGCGTCATTTCGGTGCTCTGTGAGTAACCCAATTAGTGGTGAGGTTTTTTGTTGCACCCTGGAAAGTGAAAGCCTAGGCCTTGCCTACCCAGGACATACTTGAAAATTAGTGACATCTCAATGTTTCCTTCCTGGTAAAATAGATTTTTTTTTTTAGGGGTGGGGCCACCCAGCGGGCCGCCGCCCCCTGGAAAGTGCCGCCCTAGGCCTGGGCCTTGTTGGCCTAGGCCAAAATACACCAGTGCCTATTACTCCATATAACCTCTCCCTATAACCCTCCTATTACTCCATATAACCTCTCCCTATAACCCTCCTATTACTCCATATAACCTCTCCCTATAACCCTCCTATTACTCCATATAACCTCTCCCTATAACCCTCCTATTACTCCATATAACCTCTCCCTATAACCCTCCTATTACTTCCATATATCCTCTCCCTATAACCTCCTATTACTCCATATAACCTCTCCCTATAACCCTCCTATTACTCCATATAACCTCTCCCTATAACCCTCCTATTACTCCATATAACCTCTCCCTATAACCCTCCTATTACTCCATATAACCTCCCTATAACCCTCCTATTACTCAATATAACCTCTCCCTATAACCCCCTATTACTCCATATAACTCTCCCTATAACCCTCCTATTACTCCATATAACCTCTCCCTATAACCCCCTATTACTCCATATAACCTCTTCCATATAACCCCCTATTACCTCCATATAACCTCTCCCTATAACCCCTATTACTCCATATAACCTCTCCCTATAACCCCCCTATTACTCCATATAACCTCTCCCTATAACCCCCCTATTACTCCATATAACCTCTCCCTATAACCCTCCTATTACTCCATATAACCTCTCCCTATAACCCCCTATTACTCCATATAACCTCTCCATATAACCCCCTATTACTCCATATAAACGCTCGTTGGGGGTTGCTGTACCTCTCGTGCAGGGATGACGTCCTTGGCATTCAGTACTGACCACCCTCATTGGTTGAGAGCAGACTGATTTGCATATGGAGCATTCATCCCTGTAATGGCACAAGCAAGCTAAAACCTTGTGAGACCTGAGCGGGCACCCACCATAGAGCAAGCCACTAGTGCTGTTGCTCATCCTCAGGATCCTCACACACCCCTTTCTCTCACTATAGGACTACAGGGTCACCCAGATGTGGACCCCTTGCTTGATGTGCCTAGAGGGGTGTCAGCTATACCCTCCTGATGAGGCCTAACAAGGCCAAAACGATCGTCGAAGGTTGCTGCACCTCTCGTGCAGAGATGACGTCCTTGGCAGTCCGTATTAGCCACCCTCATTGGGTGAGAGAACAGACTGATTTGCATATGGAGCATTCATCCCTGTGATGGCACATACAAGCTAAAACCTTGTGAGACCTGAGCGGGCCCCACCGTAGAGCAGGCCACTAGTGCTGTTGCTCGTCCTCAGGATCCTCACACCCTCCTTTTCTCCCAAGTAAAACAATAAAATGGGTTGTATATTGTAACAGCCTAAAGGGTAAGATCGGGGAGTAGGATGGTGTCAGCTTTATGGTCCTTAAATATCTATATCATAAAGCAGTAAGACAGCAGCATGTCCGTCACCACGCTGCCATCTGCGCATGCGCGCGCAACCAGCGTACTGCTGGCTGCGCACGCATCCAACCACCATGGCACGCAGCCTTTTTATTCCACGCACGCATGCCAGAAATCACTGACTGTCAGGGTTAGGGATGGTACCAGGGTGGCACCGGGGTGAGGGGAGTATGAGCCCAGCGTGCAGTGGTCTGCACAAATAAACAGGTGGATATGGGTAGAGGAGGGTGGATGGAAATGATGACTAACCAGGTTGATTGCAGAGGGATGATGGGAATGATGGTTGTTGTAGTAGCAGGAACCAGAAATGGGGAAATCAGGATCAGGTAGCAGATCAGCAATAAGCAACGGTGTTCACTCTTCGTGAGCAAAAGCTGTAATGAACCAGCAATGTGTGAGTGTGGGGCAGAGCCCTTTATTTTGTGAGTCACATGTGTTTTGGTGCTTAAATCTTACATTGCTGGATTCAGGTTACAGGGCAGGAGCAGAATAGGAAGTGTACCACCGGGGGGGGGGTTTCAGGATGGTGGCAGCCATGGGCATGACAGTACCTCCCCCTTCATGATCATGCTCCGTCACCAAGGATGGGTAGCAGGACTGCCCATGACCAGGCACGGGTCACCCTAGTGGGTGCTGGGACCAGTATTCGTCACCCCACTGGAGGGCAGGAGTGGTGGCACTGGGTTGGGCACGTGCCTTTCTCTGACGCCGCCGTGCCTTGGTCTTGGTCTTCTTGTGGTGAGCAGACATGACAGGAATGAGAGTACCCAGATGGCATTCTCCCTTCAGCATCTTCAATCTCCTTACGCCAGAGTAACCCCTTTTCGAATATATCAAGGTCTTCGCGACAAACCACAGTCCCATTAGAAGCAGTGACTCGGTCCTCCGGTGAGGAGTCAGCTGATACATCAGGAATGAGGGTGCCCATGAAACCGGATGTCATCAAGGTGGGTATAGCGTAGATTCCCTGCACCATATAGGGAGTAGGGATGAGCTGTTCGGTTCGGAGTTTGACCCGAACTTGGCCTGTTCGATTAGATCGCGAACATTTCCGGGTGTTTACCGCATGTTCGACCACAATGCATTTTCCCACTGGCCTGAAGCTCGTAATATCACCTGACCACAGGTCTGGTGCAAGACTGGTTCAACACTATGGGCAAATTTTGCCCAATCATGGGCTCACAGAGCTAAGTCCCACAGCACACTATATAACGTTGTTCCTCCTCTCCTCCCTTTTCCTCTCTCCTCCCTTTTCCTCTCTCCTCCCTTCCTTCCCCAGAAACGGACAATACGGTCATCCTCATTGACCAGGAAGACTCGGCAGCTAATGCCACCTCCAACCTACGCTGCATGGGCTCCCTAATGATGCAAAGCCTGCTAAAGGACCCCAGGATTTGTGCTATCAAGGAGAGGGATCATTACTGGTTGGCAACCCTTCTTGATCCACGATACAAGGGGAAAGTTGCAGAGCTCATCCTGCCCGCACAGAGGGAGCACAGGATGAAAAAACTTGGACGCTCTAAAGTGACACTTGTGTAACACCTTTCCAGGCACTGGTAGATAAGCACGTGTGTCAGCACTTGGTACTGAGTCTGCGGGTGATCAGAGGAATAGCGGTGAAGGCCAGGACCGCTTGACTGATGCTTTTTTTTAAAAAAATTTTAGTCCTCGACGCCCAGGGACGTCAAATGTAGGCACCCATTGCCAGCGTCTTCACCATATGGTGCAGGACTACCTAGGGGCAAGGGCAGACCTGGATACCTTTCCAGCAGATGATCCACTGGCTTACTGGGTGTTGAGATTGGATCACTGGCCAGAACTTAGCCAATATGCTATGCAGCTACTAGGTTGCCCTTCATCTAGCGTGCTTTCCGAAAGGACGTTCAGTGCCGCTGGAGGTTTTGTCACAGACAAAAGAGTGCGTCTGTCCACTGACTCTGTAGACCGGCTGACATTTATAAAAATGAATCAGTCCTGGATCAGCAGCTATCAATCCCCTGATGCTGAAGTAATGGAATAGATCGGGGATGTCCTCTTCTGCATTCACAAAACCTCCAGCACTGAACTCTTCCACAATACCACAAAAGGGTTACAGTGTGAAGGCACTTGCTGCCATGAAAGGCACAATATTTGGCTGCACTGACGCCTGTGCCAGATTTATATCAATTTTAATTTTTTGAACCGCAGGGTCCAACCCTGCACTCTTCCACAATACTACAGAGGGGTTACTGTATGATGATACTTGCTGGCCTGGCAGTAAAGGCACAATATCTGGGTGCACTGATGCCCATTACCACCAGATAAAAAAACTTTTCAATATAGGACCGCAAGGTTCACCCCTGCATTCTTCCACAATACTACAGAGGGGTTACTGTATGATGATACTTGCTGGCCTGGCAGTCTTGCACCAAAGGCAGAATATCTGGGTGCACTGACGCCTTGACCAGAATCATATCTTTTCAATATAGGACCACATGGTCCACCCCTGCATTCTTCCACAATACTACAGAGGGGTTACTGTATGATGATACTTGCTGGCCTGGCACCAAAAGCACAATATTTGGGTGCACTGCCACTGACGCCGGTATCAGATTCATATCCTCAGAGGGGTTACAGTGGGACGGCACTGTTGGGGATGCTAAAGGACCAACAATTTTAAAGCACCTATTGTTACTTTCATCCAAAGCCTGCATATATTTCACAATAATTTAGCCAAAAAAACAGTAAACTTTTGCTGCGTGTACGGAAATGTCTCCTCTTTTCATACAGACTGCCTCCCCAAGCAGTTGTTTATGGATAGAATAAAGGAAAAGCATTTACTGTCATATGAAACGTCATTTTTTCGTTTAAGTGTTTCTATACATCCTAGAAATTTGCCACTTCACGGGCAGGTTATGGGGACCTCCTAGGCACGATATTTGAAGGAATTTTTCGTTTTTATTTTTAACCCTTATTTCATGGAAAACTCACTGTCCCTTTTAAAAACCTTTTTTTAAAACTTTTTGTCCTTGTTTCCTGTCCCTCAGGGCACTACCCGGACCCCCATACACCTTTTATGGCAAATATGTAGCATATATGCCCTCTTGGAGGGCACTCTAAAAACCGAATTTTCAGCCCCATTGACTTGCATTGGGTTCGAGTTCGGGTTCAGACCTGAACAAATGAGAAGTTCGTGTTCGGGCTCGAACCGAACTCGGGGGGTGTTCGGCTCATCCCTAATAGGGAGCTGGATCCTCAGGTAAGGGGTCTGGATCGACAGGGATGTCCTTAGTGCGTCTGGCCTTGGAGACAGAAGGAGATAAGTAGGAGGCAGAGTCACCATTGAACCTAGTGCCCACATAGGAAGAAGGCATCGGGGTAGGCATCTCCTCCATTTCTCCCGGTTCCCCTTCTGAATCTGGTCCATCACTAAGGGAAGGATAGTCGCACAGCCAGGGCTCACTGACTTCGTCCTCCTCTTCTTCCTCCTCCTCCTTGTCACAATCCCACTCAAGGTCATCACTGAATGAGGAGCAGTCATTATGCCACCCCTTGATGGAAGTATCAGACCCCAAAGACCCCGTATTTTGACCTGGGGGTCCTTTGGAGCGTCGGGCTGTCTATCGTGGTAAGTTGTCCTCGGAGGTAACAATGTCCTCCGGGTCACATTCAGACAGGGAAGATGAGCAGGAAGACAGCGGTGGATCGTGCTGAATGGGAGTTGCAAGTGCCATCATGGAGTTCTTAATCTCCTGAGCTTTCTTCAGCCTGGCTTTCATAAATTGCTTGAAAGGGGTCGGTGTCATAATTGAAACTGGCATGGACATGATCTCCATAGGAGTTGGGATATCTGATTCCACAGGTACATTGGGTTCTACATCCATAGGAAGGAAAAGTTCTGATTCTGTGGGTATGGTGATTTCAGTGTCCATAGGACTCTCAGACTCGTGATCAGAGATTAAATCCAGCGACACCCTGTTCTTGGGCACAGATCTTCTGGGGACAGGTTCTGGTGCAGGGGGTCTTCTGGATGCAGGCTTGAGTGTAGGGGGTTTTCTGGATGCAGGCTTGGGTGTAGGGGGTTTTCTGGATGCAGGCTTAGGTGTACTCACTCGTACAGCAGGTCTTTCTGGAGCAGGCGTAGACGCAGTGGCTGTAACAGGCCTAGAAGCCTGGGGCTGCTTCAGAGGTCTACGCACTTGAGCGTGCTTGGGAGTTGCAGCAGACCGGGGTCCAGGTGCTTGTTTGTCAACCGCAGGTCTGGAAGATTTTAATGGTCAATTGGATATGCAGTGGGATCCTGCCCCGCAGTATAGGCACAGATTGTTAGTCTGTCTCCGGGTACGTTCTTCACGGAACATGGGTTCTCTGTGCTTGTTAGCTGCAGGAATGCACGCCTTAGTTGAGGAGCCCCAAATATCTTGCAGCAATTTCACCAGGGAATCAGCCAGGTTTTTAAACAGGTCCTGGAAGGTCCTTTTCAGTAGCTCTACCATAAAGTGCAGCACTGCGGGCTCATTTGTATTTGGCTGGTTCATTCTGTCAGGGTTAGGGATGGTACCAGGGTGGAACCGGGGGTGAGGAGTATGAGCCCAGCGTGCAGTTGGCTGCACAAATAAACCTGTGGATATGGGTAGAGGAGGGTGGATGGAAATGGTGATTAACCAGGTTGATTGCAGAGGGATGATGGGAATGATGGTTGTTGTAGTAGCAGGAACCAGAAATAGGGAAATCAGGATCAGGTAGCAGATCAGCAATAAGCAACGGTGTTCACTCTTCGTGAGCAAAAGCTGTAATGAACCAGCAATGTGTGAGTGTGGGGCAGAGCCCTTTATTTTGTGAGTCACATGTGTTTTGGTGCTTAAATCTTACATTGCTGGATTCAGGTTACAGGGCAGGAGCAGAATAGGAAGTGTACCACCAGGGGGGAGGGGGTTTCAGGATGGTGGCAGCCATGCGGCATGACACCGACTCACCCTGTAATGGGGTGTCCAGGGCAGGAGGCTGCTGTGTCAGGCTGGCCCTGCTCGCCTCTCTCGCTCCGCCCTCTCTCATAGTGTGGGGACAGGAAGCTGCAGCGTGTGGGCAGATGGGGAGGCTGTGACAGGGACACGCCACCCTCGACAGATTGCCGCTTGGCGCCAACGCTGGAGAGAGGAGGGGTCTGGCTGCAGACTGTGGAGCTCTACAGGAAACATGTGACCTCCACTCCCCATGTGACCTCCGCTCTCCCATGTGACTTCCACTCACTCAAAGTTTTTTTTTTTTCATTGAAATCACCTTTAAAGTAACAAACAATAATGCTGAACACTAAGGGATCCCATGAGCTTGCAATCTAAGCGGTCCCATGAGTTTATAATCTAAGGGGGTCTCATGAGCTTACAATCTAAGGGGTCCCATGAGCTTACAATTTAAGGGGTCCCATGAGCTTACAATTTAAGTGGTCCCATGAGCTTACAATCTATCCCATGAGTTTACAAAATAAGGGGTCCCATGAGTTTACATTCTAAGGGGTCCCATGATCTTACAATCTAAGTGGTCCCATGAGTTTACATTCTAAGGGGTCCCACAAGCTTACAATCTAAGGGGCCCTGTTCCCGTGAGCTTACAATCTAAGAGGGGCCTGTTCCCGTTAGAGATGGGCACCGCTTCTTTTTTTTTCCAGGTGTTTTTTTTCGTTTCGGACCGTTTTCGTTTTGATTCGGTGATTCGATTAGAATTTTCGGATCGATTCGAATTGATTTAAATTAAAAATAAAATCCTTTTTTTTTTTTTCCATTTTTTTAAAGTGTTTAAAAGATCCTAAAAAATCTAAAAATAAAAGATTCTTCACTGCAGAATATTATAAACAACGGTTTATTAGATATTTAACGCCGCAGGACGTACCTGGACTCCTGCGGAGTCAGATCGGCGTGCATCCCTCCTCCCGGTGCACTGACGTCATCGCGCCGGGGTGCGATGACGTCAGTTTCAGGCATCCCCCGCCGGAGCAGGGGAAGCGCCTGAAGAGGGATCCAAAAGGACCCCCCTATCTCCCCATCGCCGGGGACCAGGAGGCTGTGGCCAACATCGTGGAAGGGTCACCGCCTCACCTTTCCAGCGATTGTAGGGGGTTAACCCCTTAGTTGCCAGGTCGCAGCCTGGCACCAATCGGTGCAAGACCGTGGCCTTTTTCCGGTGGGGGCCGCCATCTTGGATGGCAGCCCCCACCTCTGGGTCCCCCCACGTCAACTGACTCATCGCGCCATGCGCGATGATGTCAGTTAACCCGGGGAACCCCCTAGCTGTAAAGGGATTTCCTAAGGAAACATAGAAAACATAGAAACATAGAAAAATGTCAGCAGATAAGAACCTTTCGGCCCATCTAGTCTGCCCAATTACATGGATACTTTACCTGGATTTATCTTTTGTTTAGGATAGCCTTATGCCTATCCCAGGCTTGCTTAAATTCAATTACTGTTTTGGCCTCTACCACTTCAACTGGAAGACTGTTCCATGTATCCACCACCCTCTCAGTAAAATAATGCTTTCTGATGTTACTTTTAAACCTTTGCCCCTCTAATCTAAGACTATGTCCTCTTGTTTTGCTACTTTGTTTCCTTTTAAATATACTCCCTTCCTCTACCTTGTGGATTCCCTTTACGTATTTAAATGTTTCTATCATATCTCCTCTGTCTCGTCTTTTTTCCAAGCTGTACATGTTAAGATCATTAAGCCTTTCCTAGTAACTTTTCTCCTTCAAGCCGTACACCATTTTAGTAGCCCTTCACTGAACTCTCTCTAAGATGTCTATATCCTTCTGGAGATACGGTCTCCAGTACTGCACACAGTACTCCAAGTGAGGTCTCACCAGTGCTTTGTACAGTGGCATGAGCACTTCCCTTTTCCTACTGCTAATACCTCTCCCTACACAACCAAGCATTCTGCTAGCATTTCCTGCTGCTCTATTACATTGACTACTTACCTTTAGATCCTCTGCAATAATAACCCCTAAATCCCTTTCCTAAGATGTTGAGGTTAGGACTGTATCAAATATTCTATATTCAGCCCTTGGGTTTTTACGTCCCAGGTGCATTATCTTGCACTTATCCATGTTAAAACTCAATTGCCACAGTTCCGACCATTTTTTTAGTTTACCTAAATCATTTGTCATTTGGCTGATCCCTCCAGGAACGTCAACCCTGTTGCAAATCTTTGTGTCATCAGCAAAAAGACATACTTTTCCATTAATACCTTCTGCAATATCACTAATAAAAATATTAAATAGAATGGGTCCAAGTACTGACCCCTGAGGTACCCCACTGGTAACAAGACCTTGCGCCGAATAAACTCCATTTACCACAACCCTCTGTTGCCTGTCACTCAGCCACTGCCTAATCCATTCAACAATATTGGAATCTAAACTCAAAGATTGCAATTTATTGATAAGCCTTCTATGCGGAACAGTATCAAAAGCCTTACTGAAATCTAAATAAGCAATGTCTACCGCACCACCTGTGTCTATTATTTTTGTTACCCAATCAAAAAAATCAATAAGATTAGTTTGGCATGATCTCCCTGAGGTAAACCCATGTTGTTTCTGATCCTGTAATCTATGTGTTTTTAGATGGTCAACAATCCTTTCCTTTAACATGGTTTCCATTAATTTCCCCACTACTGACGTAAGACTAACTGGCCTATAGTTCCCAGATTCTTCCCTACTACCCTTCTTGTGAATGGGCACAACATTTGCTAATTTCCAGTCTTCTGGGACGACTCCCGTTAGCAAGGATTGGTTAGATAAATCTGTTAAATCTGTTAACGGTTTTGCTATTACATCACTGAGCTCTTTTAATAATTTAGGGTGGATCCCATCAGGCCCCATTGACTTATTTGTCTTTACTTTAGACAGCTGCTGTAGAACCTCCTCCTCTGTAAACTGATATGTAATTGTCTCGTTAGTGTTTCCTCCTAACTGAGGTCCCTTTCCTTCCTTTTCTTCTGCAAAGACTGAACAAAAATATTCATTGAGGCAGTCAGCGAGACTTTTATCCTCTTCTACATACCTTCCTTCCTTTGTTTTTAATCTAACTAATCCTTGTTTTACTTTTCTTTTCTCGTTTATGTATCTAAAAAATGTTTTGTCCCCCTTTTCTACTGACTGAGCTATTTTCTCTTCGGAAGCTCTTATAAATTGCTTTGCCTCTTTCTGCCTAATCTTATAGGTTTGCCTATCTTCTTCACTCTGAGTTGTTTTATAATTATTGAATGCTGTCTTCTTGTTCTTCACTATTTTGGCCACTTCTGCAGAGTACCACAGTGGTTTCTTCCCTTTTTTGTTTTTGCTAACAAGTCGAATGCAATTGCCTGTGGCCTTCAATAATGCTTCCTTTAAATAATCCCATTTCTCCTGGACTCCCTTTAAACTCCTCCAGTCTTATTTGACTCCTTCACACAAAGTCTCATTTTAGAAAAATCTGTTTTTTTAAAGTCTAAAACTTTTGTTTTTGTGTGGTGCGGCTCCATCCCTGTTCTTATATTAAACCATACTGACTGGTGATCACTAGATCCCAAATTTTCACCTACAACAACGTCCGATACCAAACCTCCATTTGTGAGTATTAAATCCAATATGGCCTCTTTACGGGTCGGCTCCTCAACTACTTGTGTTAGAGATAATCCCAGTAGGGAGTTTAGAATATTTGTACTCCTGGTGCACCCAGCTGTTTTGGTTTTCCAGTTCACATCAGGAAGATTAAAGTCCCCCATGATAATAACTTCCCCCTTCATTGCCATTTTGGCTATTTCCTCAAGCAGCAGATTATCTAGCTCTTCTACTTGTCCAGGGGGTCTATAGATCACACCTACACGAGCTACTGTATGATTGCCAAATGTTAGCGTAACCCAAACTGACTCTATGTTCACCTCGCTCACTTTTATTTGGTTCGTTTTTATGTTGTTTTTCACATACAGGGCCACTCCTCCTCCTTTCCTACCTTCTCTGTCTTTTCTATATAAAGAGTACCCCGGTATTGGAAATCCCATAGAGGAGATAGGGGGGTTATTTGAACCCTTTTATCTCCTGATCGGTAAATCAATGCCTGCGTTTCCAGCCTGCTGGAGGAAACAATTAACAGGTCAGTGACCATTTTCTCTGTGAAGTCATCGAAGGTGTGAATTAAAGAAATCACCCTTTTGGTTCTACCCAGCAGGCAGGAGGGGCAATTGCTCATGGCAGGGAGAAGACGCAGCCGGAGCGGCACACCAGCCGCATATCAAAGATGCAATCACATCCTTTGATCACTAGAGGTGGTCTTTGGGAGATGATTGATAGACCATGGAATTAAAATTAATGAAGTGCCCTGAGCGCGCCCAGGAGAGGGGAATTCTGGGAATTGTAGGCAAAGGCTCTACCCGCTAGGAGGCTGTACTTAGAAAAAAGGCAGCCCTATATATATTCTCAATCATGCATGGGCTCGGGGCTATTTCCTTGGAGGTCAATCGAGAATTGAGGAAATATTGCCAGCTCCTAATAGAACCTCCCTATGGCT
This sequence comes from Leptobrachium leishanense, assembly GCA_009667805.1. NCBI lineage: Eukaryota > Metazoa > Chordata > Amphibia > Anura > Megophryidae > Leptobrachium > Leptobrachium leishanense. The sequence goes on from CM019065.1 coordinate 45,378,145, forward strand.
GATCGTCTAGCATATATTGTAAGTAACTAGGATCTGCTGTTGTCTCCCTTTTTATTTGTTTGCTGTTTGTGTGTAATGTATAATTAATTGATTTATCATATCCATCTTTTTGTAACAAATGCTCTGTGATAATTTTTTCTATATCATAATAAATATTCCTTATTAAGTTCTGCTTTCTGCCTGATATTCGATCCATACAAACTGAAGAAACTGGAGTATTGCTGGTTGTTTTAAGCTCGAGTAGCTACGAAATTATGAGTTGCGGTCACTGGGGACGGATAGGTAAGCGAGCACGCGGAGATTGTTGTCCTCGTAGTCATTATCGGGGTCTAGGATAGACAGATAGTGGTTTGTTTAGCCCTGCATCCTTTGCCACAACACGCGTAGTGTTCAGGGGAACTGGTGGCAGTGTAACTAATAGAATAAGAAAGTGGGCCCAGGGATTGTGGGAAATGTAGTCACTACCCGATTCAAGAGAAGACTGGTGCTGTGTTGCAATCCTGGGACCATTGTATCGCGCTCTACATACCTGTTGCGAGAGAAAGTGTGCGGGGATGGATAGGTAAGCGAGTGCGCGGGGATTGTTGTCCACGCAGTCATTATCTGGGTCTAGGATAGACAGATAGTGAGCAGCCTAACCCGGCGTCTTTCGCAGCAGCGCGCGTAGTTGTCATGACAGAGGGCACTTTAAAATTCAAACTTTTGAGCCCCATAGACTTGCATTGAGTTCGAATTGTGTTCTCGTTCGATTTCTAACTTTTTCAAAAGTTCGAGTTTGAATGCGAGCCGAACACGGGTGTTCGGCCCATCACTACTGTAGAGGTGCTGCCCGGCAGTGTGAGGATTCATATGCTGCATTAATTATACTGTAGAGGTGCTGCCCTGCAGTGTGAAGATTCATATGCTGCAACTTTCGAATTTGAAATGAACTATCGAATTTGATCGAAATTACGGAATCAGCGATGGAACTGAAAAATACGATGTCCGAAAAGACCGAAATGGAACTGAAATCACGAATGGAACGAAAATGACTTGCGATTTTACGTTTATACGAAATAATGAAATTATTTTGTTTCAGGTCGGAAAATTTTTCGGATGCTGTGTATTTCGGTGCCGATCCAATTCCAAAGATCGGATGAATCCAAAGCACCGAATCGGCCTGATTCGTGAAAAAAAACGAATCGGTCCGAATCGCAACACACATCCCTATTAAATCTTAAGCTGTGTCACGGATTTTGTACTTGAGTCAAATTAAACAGTGAAATTAAATTAATTTGTTTCATAAAGTCCTTTGCTGACTATTACTTGTATTGTAAATTAAGATCAATTTGATAGTAGATATCAATTCGAAATTCGATTTCAAATTCGATAGTGTGGGAAATGTTGTATCCCATAGCCTTCAACGTTAAAAATATTCCAGTTTTAATTCAATGTCTAATAAACCGTTGCTTATAATATTCTGCAGTAAAAAGTCTCTTTTAGATTTTTTAGGATCTTTTAAGCATTTTTTTTTTTATCCGAAATTTGACTCAATTTCAAATCGATTCGGTATGCCTTCAGAAGCACGAAAATGGTAAATTTCGTAGGAAAAACGAATCTGTACGAAACGAATTGCACATCCCTAGTTCCCGTGAGCTTACAATCTGAGGGTCCTGTTCCTGTCAGTTTACAATCTAAGAGGGAAGAGGAACCTGCTCTAATATATAAATGCCTTTTGTAATGCGCTGTCAGCTGTGCGCGCACCCATCAGAGCTGCTCAGTCGGGCCTCCTGTTGCAGATGGGACGGCGACGGACACGTTACACACGCATTTATATAGAGAGATACTCTTGGATAGGACATTGAAAAACAAATATGTGGACATGAATTCTGAGCTGGCGACAACAACAATAGACTGCCCTCCGGGCAGGCTTAACAACTAGTAAGTAATAATGGCACAGATGTTAATATACTTTAATAAGCCCTGCAGTAACAGAAGCATCATATCAGCGTGTCTCGGTACACAATATGGAAATACTTGCAGTTTAGGAGCATTTAGATGATTTTAACACTTGTCTACCTGTTTTATAGTTTACAATTCCGTGAATTGACCACAAGTTTCATACTGGTTTCAGTATCTGCACATCTTGTAAATATTTGGTTGTTCCGAAGCCTGAGAAAGATGAGTAAAACTTTTCAGCTTCTTGTGTGTGGTTTTTGTTTTTATTATTAATATAGACTGTGTTATGGAAATGGTTTTAAAAAATAATATTGAAATAAAGTACAATTTAACAAAATGTGAAAGCATGTGAACAGAATGTTTTATTCTATTGTATCCTTATGGTTAACTGGCCCATACCACCAAAAAATGAAATGTCCTTATTGTGTTTGTTTTACGTTGCTGATATCTTACATGTGCTTTGTTTTTTCTCTTGTTTTAATAAAGAAAATATTTTCCTCCTATGTGTCACTGGGTGCATCCATTGTGTGATATTTTGTGTTGTAAACTGCCCCCCCCCCTCGTATCTTTACATCACTTGCTCCTCACTGTGTGGCTCTGGCCATAGAATGGAGTGAATGGGTCAGTCACTGACTCACATCATTGTATTGTGTGGGACGTATTCAAAGGACATCACCAGGGGGTAGATTAGAAGTCTTTTAAACTCCCTGTTTTATCTCATTCTGCTGCCATCGCCCATGTCAGGTAGTCTGGAGAACAATAGACCCTCCTACAGCCTTAACAGTATTTAAGTGTTTTTTAAATACAGAGTCTTATCTGTTCAAAATGTTTTAACACCTTGGCAGTCATGCCAGGGATGCTAAAACATTTGAGGACACATTCTGGAGCCCATTTGTTAACAAATTTTGTTTGCAATTAAAAAAAAATATCTTTTTGTACTGCTCCAGAATTAAATTGAACCGAGTATACCCAAGATTGCGCACACCACCAGGTGCTTTGTAGATTAAATATACTCCAACATGGTAGTGAAGGGGTTAAATGTATTAAGGAGATAAAAAAACAAATCTAGCAGGGTTATTTATTCAAAGAGAATCGAAAAGTCACTGCACGTTCGGTGACTTTTCGTTCTCTTCAATTCGGTGCGATTTGGCGATCCCATTTCGTCGACCCTGCAGTGTATTCAAGCACCACAGGGCCGTCGTAGGGCAGGGAAAGGTCGCCGCATACCTGCTGAAAACTCACCGCAAAACCCAGGCAAAAGCACACCGAAACCCGCAAAAGACATCTGGATTAACCCCGCTGAACACGTCGGAAAAACCCGAGCAGGAGCCGATCACATGCAGCGCAGCCGCCGGAAAAATCCGACACTGCAGACGAATGGAGTGGAAAAAAAACAAAACCAGTACGCTTGAAAAGTGAAACGCTGTTTGCAAAGAAACTACAGAACAAAAATGTCTGAAATTTACATATGAGGTCCAGGGAATGATAATAAAACAGGCTGTTACAGAAAAAAGAAAAAACGATTTAAAAAAAACATAAAAAAAATGGTTTGCCAAAAAATGCCTAAAAGATACTAAAAAATCTATAAATAAAGAGACGTTTTACTACAGAATATTATAATCAACGGTTTATTAGATATTGAATTAAAACGGGAATATTTTTAACATTGAAGCCTATGGGATTCTCCTGAATAAACCTGACGAATAAAACCACCGAATGGCAGGGCAATTCGGCAACTTTTCACTGCTGGTTCGTGTTCTCTGAATAGACGAAACATTGCTTCTCTATGGAGGTTTCACTGCCCTCAAACAGGCACCGTATGTGCAGGCAATACGCCAACATTTGGCGAACTGCCTGCTCTCTGAATAGCCGAATGGAAAGGTAACGAACGATGAATTTCACTGTTCAGTTACCTTTTGGCCCCAAATCGGAGCTCTTTGAATAACCCTGTAGACTGTAAGCTCCTATGAGCAGGGCCCTCTACACCTCTTGTTTCCATCATATGTCCGTTTATCTGTATCTCGTTCCCTTTGGTTATTGTAAAGCGCTGCGGAAACTGTATATATAAACGATGCGCTATATAAACGCTATATAAAGCTATATACGAAGCGCTATATAAACGATGACAATAATAATAAATGATATTCACGAGGCGGGTAGGAATGCGTAAAATCATCTCAGAGATCTACTCATCACTTTAATTAGTGCATAGGAATAATTAAAACTCTGTGAATCTTCCTGAACTGTTTGCAGCTGAGGACTTTTTATTTAAATGCTTTATAATAAATGTTTATGTATGTTTTATTCAATTTAAAAAAAAAAAAAAAGCAATAACAATTGCAATACAAATATCGTGCAGAAAAAAGAAAGGCTGAAAAGACAAATCAGTGCCCCATTAGGTTCAACAGTAAGGAGGGATGTAAGGTTACTTGATTCAAAAAATCTTTACTTATAGATAAATATATATCTTAAACAGAAAATGTGCCCTTAAAAGTCCTGGACATCTTAAAGAAAGATAATTCTGTGTTGCATAAGTGTCCTCATAAAAAAAGGAAGCAAATTAGCTAAAAATATAACAAAGCTCACAAAAGTAACTTCAGTCGAATTTATAAAGGAACAAAAAGATGAGAACTGATGTGTATATACTGCTGAGTTGCAAAAAGCAGTACTTTCTTCTATTTTTGTCCATGGTTACCGTGAAGATCTCTAACATAACTAATGTCCGTGATGACGAATGCAAAGGCACCGTGCCGGCTGTAAGAAGCTTGATTGTATCTATTGATAGTGTCAAAAACATCTTCAACCTCTATCAGGGTTATTCAAAGAGATCCGAATTGTAGCCGAAAGGTAACCGAACAGTGAAATTCAGCGTACGGTTACATTTACTGGTCATTCGGCTAATCAGAGAGCAGGCAATTCGCCAAATGTTATCGAATTGCCTGCACATTCGGTGCCTGTTCGAGGGCAGTGAAATCCCCATAGAGAAGCAATGCTTCGTCTATTCAGAGAGCACAAACCAGCAGTGAAAAGTTGCCGAATTGCAATGCCGTTCGGTGGTTTCATTCGACAGGTTTCTTCAGGCGAATCCCATAGGCTTCAGTGTTAAAAATATTCCCGTTTTAATCCAATATCTGATAAACCGTTTATTATAATATTCTGCAGTAAAGAGTCTTTATTTTTAGATTTTTAGACTTTTTTCCATTTTTTTGAAACACCCCTTTTTATTATCATTCATTTGATCTTATGTGAAAATTTCAGACCTTTTCGCTCTGTAGTTTCTTTGCAAACAGCGTTTCACTTTTCAAACCTTCAAGCGTACTGTTTTTGTTTTTTTTCACACCGTTCATCTGCGGTGTCGGGTTTTTCCGGCGGCTGCTCTGCGCTGTGATCGGCTCCTGCTCGGGATTCTCCAGCGTGTTCGGCGGGATTAATCCAGATGTTTTTGCGGCTTTCGATGAGCCTTCACCGGGTTTTGTGGTGAGTTTTCGGCGGGTTTTCTTGGACTTTTCCCTGCATTACGACGGCCCTGTGGTGCTTGCTGAATACACCGCAGGGTCGCCGAAATGGGATCGCCAAATTGCACCGAATTGAAGATTACGAAAAGTCACCGAACGTGCGGTGGCTTTTTGATTCTCTTTGAATAACCCTGCTTGGCGTCGGTTTGATTAGTTACAGGTATCTATAAGGCACCAACAAGATCTGTAGCGCTGTACAATGGGAGAGACAGAATAACAAATATACATACAGGTTAAACACACATAACAGTAGGAGAGAGGACCCTGCTCGAGAACTTACAATCTAAGAGGAGAGGAGTGACCCATTAGGTGATGGTGATTAGCGTAGGTGAAGTGGTGGGGTGCAGGAGGGCTGAATGGGAAGAGGAGGAAATGACAGTGGGGAATCATGGAGTGAGCCGATAGGCTTCTCTAAAGTAATGTGTTTTCAGAGACTTCTTGAAGGACTGGAGAGACAGGGAGAGTCTGATGTTGCGGGGGAGGGAATTCCATAGAAAGGGGGCAGCTCGAAAAAAATCCTGAAGGCAAGAATTGGGGATTTGGGTACGAGGAGACGATAACATCATATCATTGGCCGAGCAATGTGGACAGGATGAGATATACCAGCTAATAGGGATGAGATGTAGGCAGGAGTGCAGTTATGGAGAGCTTTGTACGCGAGCAGTATTCAGGGGTGGACTGACCATTAGAGAAAAAGGGTAGTAACCAAGGGCCCTGGCTTAGGAGGGGGCTCTGTGATGGCCTCCTAAAACTTGGTCAAGACTGCTTAACCCTGGCAATGAGCTCCTGCATGTGGAAGTCAGGCGGAAAGCCCTCATGCTAGCCAGAACCCTACAATGGGGGGCCCCATGAACACCTACCGCCCCAAGTCTTCAGTCTGCCCCTGGCACCTTTATTTGGAATTGGATTCTAAAGGAAACAGGGAGCCAGGGCAGAGATTGACAAAGGGACAAGGTGTGAGAGGTGCAGGAGGTGAAGTGAATGAGCCTGGCAGAGGACTTCATTACAGACGGCAGAGGGAGAATCTGGGATCCCTTAAAGCCAGCGAGAGTAGGGTTACAGCAGCCAGTAAAATGACCCAATAGCCGAAATTGGGACCTTTTTTGGCCTATTTTCACCCATTTTTCAGTTTGGGAGACTCAAATTTGAGTTTACTGGCATTTTGATTCTGTAAAAAAAATTTTGGATCAAATATCGTTTTTCACGACTATACTATTCAATGGAAATATCAGCTTTAATGATTCAAATCAAATCTAATCAATCTATTGGTATGTCGATCTCTGAAAAAAATTACAAATGCTGAAAGGTGCTAGTTATAAATGGATTTTTAGGCAGGAAACTAGAGGGAATAAGACCAAAACCTTTTTTTATACATCAGATTTTTCTAATAGACATGTGTAAAGCGACAAATCTTTTTGCGCTGGCTGTAAATACAAGGTTACTCAGAGAAAGGTGAAACTCTGGAGAACTTTTCGAGAAGTGAAAATTCTAGGTCAAAATAGCCGATTTGGAAAGGGAGTTAAATGTGAGGATTTTTGGCTATTTTGACCTCGAATTTTCACTTCTCCAAAAGTTCTCCAGAGTTTCACCTTTCTCTGAATAACTCTGACAGTCTTTTTCGGGCGTTTTTCCTGCCAAGATTTCTTCAAACCAGCTGCATTTTCCGATTATTGGCCGATTTTTTTTTTTATTATTTTTTTTTTCGAGGCCGAACTTTTTCAAATGAACCAGCCAATATTTTGAAAAAAAATAATTAATCGGAATTAAATGCTATTTTTCCAAAAATTGGTCTATAGCATGAAATCGAGTACTTTGAGTTGCGATTTTATGGTTCAGTTTTAATAAATTTATGTAAATTCTTCTAGAATGAGTATTTTTGGGCCTTTATTTATTTTAATGGGACTCTGGGAAATTCTCAGTTTACTATGCCCCTCCAGTTTGTGTTCGGCTGCCAGTAATGGGGAAAAAAAATACTAATTAATAGGATTTAATTTAGCATGTGTGCCTTAGGCTGGTGTTTTACACATATAGTGTATTTTGGGAAAAAAAACTGTAAGAACACTAGACATGTGCACAGCACAAAATTTCGTTTTGAACTAATGGATTAGTACTAAAATGCAATTTATTTAGTTGCTAAAGAAATTCGTTTTCAGTTCTTTAGTATGAAAACTAATTTCATTCATCCGAAAACCAGTGGATACAATTACTATTGTAGTGGCTCCACAGAGGGCTGAGATCGCTGCTTGTTACAGTATCTCTCACTCTCAGCACAATGTGGGCCATATTATATAGTTGGTGCCAACTTAACCAGAGCTGTTGTAAACTTCCCTGAGTCATTATAGCCTATGGAAGTTTTCAGTTTACAACAGCTCTGGTAAGTTAGCACCAACATTGTAATACTGACCCATGTCAGGCAAAGCTGTTACAGTAACTGACTGCTGCTCATCACAACGCTCAGAGTTTCAGTAAAACGAGTAAATAATATTTTTATATATAAGAGGTTAGAACAATATTATTTCCTTGTTTTACTGAAACTCTGAGCGCTGTTACAGTCAGTTACTGTAACAGCTGAGCCTGATACATTCACGGTTATTCAGAGAGCGTGAAAACCAGGAGAATGACTGGAGAATGAAAAATTCTAGGTCAAAATAGCCGATTTGGAAAGTGAGATGAAAGGGAGAATTTTTCTGGTTTGGCTATTTTGACCTAGAATTTTTCATTCTCCAGTCATTCTCCAGTCAGTCTCCTGCTTTTCACGCTCTCTGAATAACCCTGATTGCACTGAGAGATATTTAACAAGCAGCCGATCTCAGCGCTCACAGCCACTGGATTTAAAGGGCTAAAAAAAAGGCTCCTCTCTGTATAATGTTTAGAACATCCTCCTGCATTAATTAATACCCCTCTCTGTATAATGTATATAACATCCTTCTGAATTAATTAATGTCCCTCTCTGTATAGAACATCCTCCTCAATTTATACCTTTCTCTGTATAATGTATATAACATCCTCCTGCATTAATACCCTTCTCTGTATAATGTATAGAACATCCTCCTGCATTAATTAATGCCCCTCTCTGTATAGAAGATCCTACTGCATTGGCATGTGGAGGGTGCAGAACTTCGGATGTTGCGATGTTGCGCTCTTCATTGCTGGTCTCCTTCACTCATCAATGTAATATCACAAAAAGGACTGAAACTAAAATGTAGTGCATTTTATTTTAGTTTCTTTCGTTTTTTGTACTGAGCAGTTTCGTTTCTCTTGAGTCATACGAAAACTAAATTATCCCAAAATTCGGACTAAATCGTTTTAGTACTAAAACGAATGCACATGTCTATTAGACATGTGCACAGCACAAAATTTCGTTTTGAACTAATGGATTAGTCCTAAAATGCAATTTATTTAGTTACTAAAGAAATTCGTTTTCAGTTCTTTAGTATGAAAACTAATTTCATTCATCCGAAAACCAGTGGATACAATTACTATTGTAGTGGCTCCTCAGAGGGCTGAGATCGCTGCTTGTTACAGTATCTCTCTCTCTCAGCACAATGTGGGCCATATTACATAGTTGGTGCTAACATAACCAGAGCTGTCGTAAACTTCCCAGAGCCATTATAGCCTATGGAGGTTTTCAGTTTACAACAGCTCTGGTTAAGTTAGCACCAACATTGTAATACTGCCCCGTGTCAGGCAAAGCTGTTACAGTAACTGACTGCTGCTCATCACAGCGCTCAGAGTTTCAGTAAAACTAGTAAATAATATCTTTATATATAAGAGGTTAGAACAATATTATTTCCTTGTTTTACTGAAACTCTGAGCGCTGTTACAGTCAGTTACTGTAACAACTGAGCCTGATACATTGTACTGAGAGATAATGTAACAAGCAGCCGATTTCAGCGCTCACAGCCACTGGATTTAAAGGGCTGAAAAAAAAGGATCCTCTCTATAATGTTTAGAACATCCTCCTGCATTAATTAATACCCCTCTCTGTATAATGTATACAACATCCACCTGCATTAATACCCCTCTCTGTATAATATATAGAACATCCTCCTGAATTAATTAATTTCCCTCTCTGTATAGAACATCCTCCTCAATTTATACCTTTCTCTGTATAATGTATATAACATCATCCTGCATTAATACCCCTCTCTGTATAATGTATAGAACATCCTCCTGCATTAATTAGTGCCCCTCTCTGTATAGAACATCCTACTGCATTGGGATGTGGAGGGTGCAGAACTTTGGATGTTGCGATCTTCATTGCTGGTCTCCTTCACTCATCAATATAATATCACAAAAAGGACTGAAACTAAAATGTAGTGCATTTTATTTTAGTTTCTTTCGTTTTTTGTACTGAGCAGTTTCGTTTCTCTTGAGTCATACTAAAACTAAATTATCCCAAAATTCTGACTAAATCGTTTTAGTACTAAAACGAATGCACATGTCTAAAGAACACACAGGCCACTGCATAACTGACATCACAAGCGTCTCACATTGGTAACCACATCATCTACTTGCTTCACAAATGAGTCACAGTACCTTTAAACACATGCGCTTAAATCTCGCACATCAACCACTTGGTCCCACATTTAGGGGATGATAGCAAGAATATGGTAAATGAGGGGGAAGTTGGTTAAAAGATATTCATGACAAATGGAGAGACATACAGGTCTATTCAAAGAAAGGTGAAAATCAGGAGAATTGGCAGGAGACGAGAACAATCTAGACCAAATAGCCAATTTGGAAAGTGAGATAAATGGGAGAATTTATCTGGTTTGGCTATTTTGACCTAGAATTTTCACTTCTCCAGTCATTCTCATGGTTTTCACCTTTCTTTGAATAGATCTGATATTGTATATGCAGTCATGAAAGCAAACATAAAGATGAACGTGTGTACATGTGTAAAAACCCAAAGTAAAAAACATAGAAAATCATGCATATCCTGTAAATGATACATAATTATTATTGTAACTATTAACATATATAAAGCAACATATGTGTGTGTGTAGTACAGAGAATAACACACATAAACAATCAGGAAAAGCCATTTACTCCCTGTGAAATGTCCGATTCCCTTTTGGATTAATATCACCATTTGCCAATTTGCAGTACTTGCGTCAAAAGAAGGAGTCTAATTTGTTTCCTAAAAATTAAGCGAACTTGAAGCAGAATGTTAAGGTTAACCCTAACCCTAAAAGTAATCCTAACATAACAGACACAAATGGTAACCTAACCTAATCCACATTATGAAACCTAACTCTAGCCCTGAAAGTAACCCTAAACTAAAATATAATCCTAACCCCAAAAACAAGCACAAATAATAACCTAATACAAACTGCGAAACCTAGCCCTAACTCTGAAAGTACCCTAACCCTAAAAATAACCAGAATCCTAACCCTAAAACAGACACAAACACTAACCTAATCCAAATTCCAAAACCTAACCTTAAAACCTGAAATTAACCCTAACAATAATCATAATCCTAAAACAAACACAAATAGGAACCTAATCTAAATTAGAAAACCTAATCCTAACCCTAAAGAAACCCTAACCCTAAAAATAATCATAATCCTAACACAAAAACAAGCACAAATAATAAATTAATCCAATTCACAAAACCTAACCCTAAAAGTAACCCTAACCCTAAAAATAATCATAATCCTAACTCTAAAAAGAGCACAAATAGTAACCTAATTCAAATTACAAAACCTAATCCTAACCCTAAAACTAATCATAACCCAAAAAATAATCATAATCCTAACCCAAAAACAAGCACAAAATGGTGCCAACATAATTTGAAAACACTCATCTGCTGTTCTTGGGGTGACAACATGAATTACCGCACCAGGTGACATCATCTCCAGTGACACCACTGCCACCATATATTTTGCCATACTTTACACTACAGTTTCAGCTGAAGTTCTTAGCATTGTACTCTATGGGGTTTCCACCGTAGTTCCACTGGTGTTTCAAAGTTTTGGTGTTTTTTAGCATTGCTTGCAGTATTGTTTCCTAGCTCAATGGACATCACCAGTTTAATAATTCCGAAGTATATTCACCGATGTTGCAAACAACGATAGAACGATCTTGAATGGAGAATATCCTCAATTATACTCATTGTACGGAAGGATAACGGTGGTGCTGCTCTTCACCGGTGTTTGCAGCAGTTTTGTCTGCTGTTGTTGAATTTTGTTTCTGTGAATAGCTGAAATTGACTGAAGTTTGACTTTTACCATACTCAGGTTTTTACCAATGTAAGCAAGTACCGGGAACTTTGGTAGGACAATGGTGCTTGGTGAATAACCCGTGCCCTGTAGTATATAAATAGAGAAAACACATTCCGCAGCAGTTTGCAAATAATAGACTAGAACAGGTCCTAAGATGAGCTGATATTTATTTTTAATTTTCACCGCCTCCTACATGGAAATACTTCATGAAACAAGACATGGGTTTTACACATCCCGTGAGGTTGCATATTTATTTGCCAGACTGACTCATAGGTCTTCTCCAGTTTGTTCATAAATCGACGCAGATTTAGCTTCAGTTTAGGTCATATCCAATGTCTCAGCAGTTTCCACTTCTTTAGCTATATTTTATTGTCCATACTAAAAATATCTATGATATATAGGCTGGTTTGGGGTTTTCTTGTTTTTTTGTGTGAGAAATTCAATCACTTTGGCCATTTGATAGTTATATATATATATATATATGTAGCGCTACTCCCACGAGAGCCGCTGAGTTTGACGGGCCTTCTGTCTCACTCCAGTGATTAACTACCTCCACCTTCGGCGCCAAGTAATACCAGGACAAGATTACTTTTAAATAAAAAGGGGTTTATTAGGACTAGTGAGCAAACCCTTTGTAGGACAAAGTAATCAACAGTATAACAGTATTGAAAGAGTTAATTTAGCATTACTATTCAACTCAATAATGAATGAACAAGACAGTAATCTTTACCATACTTCAGTGCAGTTCGATTATCAACTATAATCAACGTAACCAATATCAGTAACCTGTCTAAACCTTATACAGTACATTCTACCTAACCACTGGCCAGTGGAAATTATACAAGCGTTCAAGATTGCTAGTGGTGGGGCCCTTGATTCTATCGTTGGGTACCTTTAACATGAAACCATATTTGTATTCCATAAAGTGAGAGAGAAATCTTCGCAAACTGTCACAGAACAGCAAGATTTGTAACTGCAGCGATCCTCCTTTTAGCTGCAACTGCGCGGGCAGTAGAACTAGGCCAGACAATAAAGTTAGCAATATCAACTCACGAGGATGGCTAAATACCTCTCTTCGTTTGGACGGTAGCTCGATCGCTATCTCTTAGCGCTGAAATCACTTCTCCGCTGAATGTACTCGGTCGCTCCCTCTGTCACTGGAACACACACGAAGGCAGACGGACCCCTTCTTCACTGGATGCACAAGGACAGCTGATGCACGATCCGCTGGTGCTGCTGGCAACACGTGAGGGCAACTGGATCTATCCTTCGCTGAATGCACGAGGCAGCCTCTGGACGCACGATCCATACATAGGACCGTTCGCCTTGGCAGTCTCCCCTTCTCTGCCTTCTCCTTGCTCTGCACGTGCACTTCCACCCTTGGAAAACACCCCTTCCCTTAGGCACTGCTGGGAGGTGTAGTTCTCTTCCTGACAAATTGCATAGGCCCTCTGTAATTGAGACTACATGTTCCAGAATCCTTTGTATCTTTGTAGCGCTCACTCCCGGAGGAGCCGCTGAAATTGAACCTCGGGTCAGTCTCCCCGCACTAGGGAATAAATATACTCCAGCACCGTTGTGGATTTTATAAATTATATAGTTTACGAGAATAAATGGCATATAATGAATAACACGGTGTTCGTAGATTTATTTACAGTAGGGATGCACCGATACCGATACTAGTATCGGTATCGGGGCCGATATTGCCGTTTGCATGAGTACTTGTTACTCGTGCAAACGGCCCGATACATCCCGCCGATACCGGAAGCCGGCGATGGGCCGGCTTGCCGGTATCCGCGGGGCTGGGGAAGCTGGCCGCGTGCATGAAAAGCACGCGGCCAGCGTTCCCCTCCGGCGCGCACATACTCACCCTTCCTGAAGTTCCGGTCTCTGGGCAGTGATGCGGTCACGTGGCCGCCGGGCGCTCCTGTGACGCGGCCTCTCGGCTGGAGGCAGCGTCACAGATGCGCCCGGCGGCCACGTGACCGCATCACTGCCCAGAGACCGGAACTTCAGGAAGGGTGAGTATTTGGCGTGCCGGAGGGGAACGCTGGCCGCGTGCTTTACATGCACGCGGCCAGCTTCCCCAGCGTTCGAGCGGGGGTAAATCGATGAGAGCTGCGGGCAAATCCATGAGACCTGGGGGCCAATCCATGAGACCTGGGGGCAAATCCACGAGACCTGGGGGCAAATCCATGAGACCTGGGGGCAAATCCATGAGACCTGGGGGCCAATCCATGAGACCTGGGGGCCAATCCATGAGACCTGGGGGCCAAATCCATGAGACCTGGGGGCCAAATCCATGAGACCTGGGGGCCAAATCCATGAGACCTGGGGGCAAATCCATGAAACCTGGGGGCAAATCCATGAAACCTGGGGGCAAATCCATGAGACCTGGGGGGCAATCCATGAGACCTGGGGGCCAATCCATGAGACCTGGGGGCAAATCCATGAGACCTGGGGGCAAATCCATGAGACCTGGGGGACAAATCCATGTGAGCTGGGGGCAAATCCATGTGAGCTGGGGGCAAATCCATGAGACCTGGGGGACATCCATGTGAGCTGGGGCAAACCCATGTGAGCTGGGGGCAAATCCATGTGAGCTGGGGGCAAATCCATGAGACCTGGGGGACATCCATGTGAGCTGGGGCAAACCCATGTGAGCTGGGGGCAAACCCATGTGAGCTGGCGGCATATCCATGAGACCTGGGGGCAAATCCATGAGACCTGGGGGCAAATCCATGTGAGCTGGGGGCCAAATCCATGAGACCTGGGGCAAATCCATGTGAGCTGCGGTCAATCTCATATAAATTTTTATATGAGGTCTGTTCCTATTGGAAAGCGTCACATGATATTAATAAAAGTATCGGTACTCGGTATCGGTGAGTACTTTTAAAAAGTATCGGTACTCGTACTCGTCTTAAAAAAGTGGTATCGGTGCATCCCTATTTACAGTACTCGTAATGCGGGAAACGCGCAGCAGAAAAGATACGATCTTCGTATTTCGAGGAAACGCGCAGCGGAAAAGAAATACAAGGTTTCGTAATTCGAGAAACGCGCAGCGGAAAATAAATGGAAAATTATCTTTAACCCTTTTTGATTGGGGAGTGAGTCCGCACAGGTTGTGTCCCTGAATGTAAGTGTCACGGTGGCTCAGGGGATGGGGCGCCTGGCAGCAGCTTCCTCGCTGCTCGCTGGCCAGGCGCCGAATGTAAACGCTTCCGGGGGCGCTCACGTGGGACGCCGAGGGGCGGGGCCTGGCGTTATGACGCGGACCCGCCGGCTTTAAAACCCAGTCTCTCCAATACACCGGTGCCCTGACGTGGTATTCACCTCCCGCAGAGCTCTTGTGTTATTTTGGCTACCTCCTGTGTATGACCCTTGGCATTGGCAAACGAATCCTCCTGTGTATAACCCTTGGCATTGGCAAACGAACCCTCCTGTGTATGACCCTTGGCATTGGCAAACGAATCCTCCTGTGTATGACCCTTGGCATTGGCAAACGAACCCTCCTGTGTATGACCCTTGGCATTGGCAAACAAACCCTCCTGTGTATGACCCTTGGCATTGGCAAACGAACCCTCCTGTGTATGACTCCTGGCATTGGCATTTACTCTGCGCTAGGTTCTGCCCTTAACGTTGGTACCGAGGTCAGTCTATGTGGCACCCTAAGCATGCATCAGACTACCTCTGCTATTACTAAAGTCCTAGGGAGGACTTGTGATCTGGTCTGTACCCCTGTCTGGTGTTTCCCTTTCTTTATCTGTTACCTGCTTCATTGTCTATATAGCTTTGCCGACCATTCAAGGATCGGAAGAGTAGAAAGGGAGCTACATAAAGAGATCAATATCTTGGTAGTCAGAAAGATTTGTGACAATACTCTATTCCATACCTCTGTCTGGTGTTACCCCTTGTTTATATATTGTCTGGTAATTGTCTGTCTAGTATTGCCGACCATTCAAGGATCGGAAGGGTAGAGAGCGGTCTGCGTAAAGGGACCACACTTTTGGTAATCAGAGGGATCCGTGACATTACGTCAGGGCCAATGGATCCCGCAGACCTCTCTAACCAGCTGGCACGTATCGCAGCCAGACAAGAGGAACAGGACCATAGGATGGACCAGATTTCTCTCGCTCTGCAAACCCTGTTAAATCGGTCCAATACAGGTACTACAAACCCTCCAGATCCAGTGTTGCCTAGGGTCAGTTCCGTCCCCCCTGAGGGACATAGGCTTAGTATGAAGGCACCCCTACGCTATGATGGTACACCAAGCCTATGTCGGGGTTTTTTGACTCAACTCGAGATCTTGTTTGAGAACAATCCAGGTTCTTGTATGTCTGATAAAGCCAAAGTAGGATATCTGATTAATCATTTAACAGAAAAAGCTTTATTGTGGGCTACGCCGTTGTGGGAAAATAAGAAACCCATCATTTATGACTATGAGGGTTTCACCTCTGAGTTAAAACGTACCTTTGATCCCTCTAGGAGGGCTACCAATGCGGGTAGGTCCTTGTTTCACATCAAACAAGGTAATAAGAGGGTCGCCGATTATGCCATAGAGTTTAAAACTTTGACTTCTGAGGTACTTTGGCCGAACGACGTTTTAACCTTAGCCTTTACCGAAGGCTTGAACGAGGCTTTTATGTTTGAACTGGCTCCCTTAAAATTACCAGAAAGTCTGGACCACCTGATAGATTTCTGTATAGCCATGGACGATCAAATCAGGGAAAGGAGACACCCCAGAGATAGACCCAGAAGGGTCTTGCCTCCTTTACCCTCGTTACCCAGACACACCAGTACGTCAGGTGGTTCGGAGAATGTGAAAACAGATTTACCAGTCGTTGAACCCATGCAAATAGGGAAGACAGGTATTTCAGAAGCAGAAAGAGCGCACAGAAGAGAAAAGGGGCTCTGCTTCTATTGTGCAGGGGCAGATCACTTCCGCCTTCGATGTCCTCAGAGACCCAGGGTTAGCAGGGCTGAACATAGCAGAGTGGGATTCAGAACAGGAGACACCCAGGTTGTCGGTTCTCTGTGTGCCTCCTTTGTGGATAATGAGAAAAAAAAATCCAGGATTCTGTTACCGGTCTCCCTAACCTGGGAGGGGGTTCACCTCAAGACTGAGGCGTTCTTAGACTCTGGGGCCTCAGGCAATTTTATGGATAAGAATTTTGCTGTCAAAAACCTCATACCTCTGGTGCTCAGGGAAAGACCTCTAAGGGTGGAGGCCATAGATGGTAAACCCCTGTCATGTCCATATATCACTCACGATACAGTCGATGTATGTATGAAAACAGGAGTTTTGCACCAGGAAACTATAAGATTTCAAATCATTGAATCACCCTCATGTCCTGTCGTTCTTGGGTTTCCATGGCTAACAGAGCACAACCCAGTTGTCGATTGGGTCCAGAGAGACATAAAATGTTGGGATCAGAGTTGTCAGTCTAAGTGCCTAAGCAGAGTTCATGTGATTGGTAGCCTCAATATTGCCACAGCCCCTCCTTTGTCCACAGAGGTTCCTGAAAGTTACCTGGCATTAAAGGAGGTGTTCTCTAAAGCCAGGACTGAGGTCCTACCACCACATCGTCCATATGACTGTGCCATTGATTTACTCCCTGGTACGATGCCTCCTAGGGGTCATGTATACCCTTTATCACAAAGAGAGAACGACATTATGGAGGAATACATAAGGGAGAATCTGGAACGAGGATTCATTAGACGGTCCTCCTCTCCAGCAGGAGCAGGTTTCTTTTTTGTTTCCAAGAAAGAGGGAGACCTGCGACCTTGCATCGATTATAGGGGTTTGAATAGGATCACTATAAGAAATGCATATCCCATACCCCTCATAACAGAATTGTTCGACCGATTAAAAGGGGCTCGGATCTATACGAAGCTTGATTTACGCGGAGCGTACAACCTGGTCAGGGTTAAAAAGGGAGACGAATGGAAAACGGCTTTTAATACACGTAGCGGGCATTATGAATACCTGGTGATGCCTTTTGGGTTGTGTAATGCGCCAGCCGTCTTCCAGGACCTCATAAACGACACTCTAAGGGAATTCCTGCAAGAATTCGTCATAGTATATCTAGACGATATCCTGATATACTCTCCTGATGTAGACACTCATCATGTCCACGTGAAACAAGTGTTGAAAAAACTATTGAAGGCTGGATTGTACTGTAAGCTAGAAAAATGTCTATTCGACATAGTGACTGTGCAATTCCTTGGTTATATAATAACTCCTGGGGGTTTTCAAATGGATCCTAAGAAGCTCTCAGCTATTCTTGACTGGCCTCTACCCCAAGGACTTAAAGCCATTCAGAGGTTTCTGGGGTTTACGAACTATTACCGAAGGTTCATTAAAGATTTTTCGGCCTTGGTGGCCCCCCTCACGGCTATGACAAAGAAAGGGGTGGGAAATCAGAAATGGACACCTCAAGCCACTCAAGCCTTTGAGGCACTAAAGCAAGCTTTTACTACTGCCCCTGTTCTCCGACATCCAGATCCGGCTCTGCCTTTCCAAGTAGAAGTTGACGCCTCCGAACTAGGTCTTGGTGCAGTCTTGTCCCAAAGGGAGGCTCCTGACAAACCCTTGCATCCATGCGGCTTCTATTCTCGGAAGTTGTCCCCGGCAGAGAAGAACTATGACATTGGAAATAGAGAATTGTTAGCAGTCATCGCGGCCTTGGCCGAATGGAGATATTTATTAGAAGGGTCTAAGGACCCCATTGTTATCATAACCGACCATAAGAATCTCACGTACATTGGAGATGCCAAACGTTTAAATCCCAGACAAGCGAGATGGTCATTGTTTCTTTCAAGTTTTAATTTCGTGCTTACCTATAGACCTGGGTCCAGAAACATTAAAGCAGACGCATTGTCGAGACAGTATGAGTCTTATGAACATAATATCCAAGATCAGCATCCCATTGTACCCCAGGAAAGGATTATAGCCGCTACCACGATCAGTGTCTCGTCTCCTCTAATGAAAAGGTTGCAGACCGTCCAGGGCGCAGCTCCTGGGGGAAAACCTCCTGCGAGACTCTTTGTACCTGAGAACGAAAGAGAGGAAGTACTTAACATCTATCATGATAATAAAACTTCCGGGCATATGGGTATCACCAAGACTGTGTCTAGTATCAGTAAACTCCTCTGGTGGCCCACGTTGCGCCGAGATGTCAAAGATTACATTGCCGTGTGCGAAGTGTGCTCAAGACAGAAAAGTCCCAAAACAGCACCCATTGGCTTACTCCAGCCTTTGCCGATCCCCGAACGACCCTGGTCACATGTAGCCATGGATTTTATAGTAGAGTTACCTGAGTCAAGAGGGAATACAGTGATACTTACGATCATAGATCGATTTTCCAAGATGGGTCACTATGTTCCTCTTCGGAAACTACCTTCGGCAGCTGAACTGGTGCCCATATTCATTGCCAATGTGGTCCGCATTCACGGTGTCCCTCGGGAGATAGTCTCTGATAGGGGGACCCAATTCATCTCCGGATTCTGGAGAGGGTTTTGCAAGAACGTAGGGATAGACCTCTCTTTCTCTTCGGCTTATCACCCCCACCAACGGAGCAGCAGAACGAGCAAACCAAAATATAGAGAAATATCTCAGGTGCTTTATCTCAGAACAACAAGATAACTGGTCAGACCTGCTACCATGGGCAGAATATGCTATTAACAGCGCAGTAAGCGAATCCACAGGTCATTCTCCTTTCTTCACTGTTTATGGCTTTGATCCTCCCGTGCTCCCCGCCACGTTTCCTGATACCACGATTCCTGCTTTAGATGAGCAACTGGCATCATTGAAAGAGACTTGGGGGAGAGTGAGACGGGCACTGGAGGAGAGTAGTGCCATCCAGAAAAACAAGGCCGACAGACACAGGAGGCAGGCACCCGTGTATCAAGTTGGGGACAGGGTTTGGCTGTCTTCACGTAACATCAAGCTCTTAGTGCCTTCCATGAAGTTGGCTCCTAGGTACATCGGTCCCTATAAGATTCTACGGCGACTCAACCCTGTCTCCTATGCTTTGGCGTTACCCCCCATTTTAAGATACACAATGTATTCCATGTTAACCTTTTGAAGCCGTTATTATGTAATCGGTACACCAAAGTCCATGCTCCACCGCCTCCTGTCTCTGTGGAGGGCGAGGAGGAGTTCGAAGTTAAGGCCATTCTGGGTGCCAGGATGTCTAGGGGGTCTTTGCAGTATTTGGTTGATTGGGTGGGCTACGGTCCGGAGGATCGTTCTTGGGTACCAGCTGCGGAAGTTCATGCTCCTAGGCTAGTGAAGGCCTTCTATTTGGCGCACCCCCGTGCCCCTGGGGGTCGTCCAGTGGCCGCCCCTGGAGGGGGGGGTTCTGTCACGGTGGCTCAGGGGATGGGGCGCCTGGCAGCAGCTTCCTCGCTGCTCGCTGGCCAGGCGCCGAATGTAAACGCTTCCGGGGCGCTCACGTGGGACGCCGAGGGGCGGGGCCTGGCGTTATGACGCGGACCCGCCGGCTTTAAAACCCAGTCTCTCCAATACACCGGTGCCCTGACGTGGTATTCACCTCCCGCAGAGCTCTTGTGTTATTTTGGCTACCTCCTGTGTATGACCCTTGGCATTGGCAAACGAATCCTCCTGTGTATAACCCTTGGCATTGGCAAACGAACCCTCCTGTGTATGACCCTTGGCATTGGCAAACGAATCCTCCTGTGTATGACCCTTGGCATTGGCAAACGAACCCTCCTGTGTATGACCCTTGGCATTGGCAAACGAACCCTCCTGTGTATGACCCTTGGCATTGGCAAACGAACCCTCCTGTGTATGACTCCTGGCATTGGCATTTACTCTGCGCTAGGTTCTGCCCTTAACGTTGGTACCGAGGTCAGTCTATGTGGCACCCTAAGCACGCATCAGACTACCTCTGCTATTACTAAAGTCCTAGGGAGGACTTGTGATCTGGTCTGTACCCCTGTCTGGTGTTTCCCTTTCTTTATCTGTTACCT
The DNA here is from genome assembly GCA_009667805.1 of Leptobrachium leishanense. Classification (NCBI taxonomy): domain Eukaryota; kingdom Metazoa; phylum Chordata; class Amphibia; order Anura; family Megophryidae; genus Leptobrachium; species Leptobrachium leishanense. The sequence continues at coordinate 45,398,819 of CM019065.1, forward strand.
GCTTCATTGTCTATATAGCTTTGCCGACCATTCAAGGATCGGAAGAGTAGAAAGGGAGCTACATAAAGAGATCAATATCTTGGTAGTCAGAAAGATTTGTGACAATACTCTATTCCATACCTCTGTCTGGTGTTACCCCTTGTTTATATATTGTCTGGTAAATTGTCTGTCTAGTATTGCCGACCATTCAAGGATCGGAAGGGTAGAGAGCGGTCTGCGTAAAGGGACCACACTTTTGGTAATCAGAGGGATCCGTGACAGTAAGTGTGTGTGTGTGTTATGGTACCCGGGTACACTATTCAACTGGCCAGTGAATTTCTTAAGAGGTATCTTCGACTAGTCAAGTTGGGGCCCTGTGGGTTTTGGAAACAAACAGCAGCGTGCTTTCTTGGTTTTACAACGGCCTAGAAGGCCTCTCACCCATCCGCCAGATACTTGAGGCTTCGCTTGACCCAGGACGTCTCTCCGCTCGATATTGACTGGGGTTCTCCTGGCTTCTGGATCCGCTGTCTGGCTTTCTGCTCCTGCCGCGACTTGTCCAGCTTACCGCCTGCTCTCCCAGTCCGATCGACCTGAGGTACTCCTAACTCGGGTCCTCTGGCTTCCGCAATAGCAGCTTGGGTAATCTTGTGGATCACTGGGTTTCCCTTTGATAAGGCTGAGCAACCCGATCTGTAACTCCGTCAGGCCGCACCTGCGCTCTGGCCTGGACACTGTTACGTTCTGCAGCACTGTGTCTTGTCTCTCTCACTCCCTGGCGTGCTCTGCCAGCTCTCCCGAGGCTCAGGATGTAAGGGTCTGTGTCCCACCCACTTCCTGTGTCTGCCCCCAAAGCATGCCGGGAAACGTAGTCCCAATGTTTTCTGTGTTTGTCCAGCATAATCTTAGCATGGTCTCTGTCTCCCTCTGGTGGCCATTGCAAGTAAATGCAGCAGAACAGTCTTTTTAAACACAGTGCTACACTCTCCCCCCTAAACTCTTGGGTCCTCCCAAGGGCGTGTAACGGGTACATGTGTCGGTCATACATAACACAACATAACATAAAAACAGTTGCATTACATTTCAACATAACATTTCTAACTTTAGCCTATATATTCAGGGTTGAAAACAGGCAGCAAATATCCTCAATCTCACCCAAACCCCTAGACACCTCTGTAAGTAGGGCTGACACTCCAGGAAACCTCTGCACAATTGTTACAGCTTCCTCTGTGCTATGTCCTGGTGAATCATACGTGAGTCTCTGAGGGGGTCGTATTGACCGTCTAGGTTCAAATTTTTCAGGAACCTCTTCAGTCGGGAGAGCTGACTCTACAGGCTCAATTCTCTCATCAACAATCGGAGCAAACATTTCCTCAGAATATGAGCCCTCCAGTGAAGGCATAGAACTGTAATCTATGGATATTTCCTCTAAAACTTCAGGAACTTCCCAGGTCTCCGGTACTGCAGGTGCTCGAGTCATAACTTCAGAGATATCAGACCCTAAATCACTCTCACCCCAGTCAGAGACCGGCTTGACGCTCTGGGACTCAGGTGCCCACACCAAGCTCAGACACCAGCCTTCTTCTTCACTGTCTTCTTCACTCTCTCTACGGAACGTAACTGATGAGACCGAATAGTAGGAGTCGGACGAGATATAGGCAGACCAGGCACAGAGAATTTGTCTCCAATCGGTACTTGTACAGTCTTTCCTGACCGTAGGGCCTTCTCTGTCCCTTCCGTTCTCCTCAGCTTTCTTACTTCTGTAGTGGCTCTCTGTTCTTTGACCCTCCATGGACAGGCGGTCGTGACCGATCGTTGTGCCTTCTTAGGAGCAGGACTCTCTTCCGTGACCAGTGGGGTTAAGAGGTGTCTCAACACATCAGTGTTCATCCCCACTATCATAGAACTTCGATTAGCTCCCGAGGGACGAGGACACACAATTGCCAACATGTCACATACTCCCGGTTGTCCAGCGTTTACTGAACTGAATTCTAGCTTCAACTGTATATATCCATCATAGGGAAACTTCTCCATTCCCATTCCCCAGATTTCGAGATCCTTCAATTTCTTCAGGGGTATATGCTTCAAATATTTCTGATAGAAGTCTCAGTAAATCAGCGTTACTTGAGCACCCGAATCTAGAAGAGCCTTAGTATAGACTCCTTCCACTTGAACCGGGATGATGGGCGAAGGACCTATCAACTTGTCAGGGAACTTTTTCGTAGCAGCAGGAGAGGTAGATCCAGTCTGTTGTACTCTAACCCTTGTCCTCATACGTGGTGACTGCGGGCGTACATTGTCTTCCCGTGACGTAGGACCAGACCTCCAGGGAGAGGATCTCCTAGGTCTAGCAGGCACATATAGAGACCCTCCCTGTCTCCTTTCCGGGCACTGAGCCTTGAAATGGCCGAATTCTCTACAGGCGAAACATCTTCCCCACGAGGATGAGGGCACACTTTCTTCCTGTGGCTCATTTGAAAATCCCCTGTCGGAGACCACAGCAACCGCTGCTGTTCGTATATCTGAGAGAGACTTCTGTATTTCAGTCTGCATTTCTGCTACTTTCAAGATTGCCCGGCATAGGTCCGTGTGTGTCTGTTCCATCTTAACTTGGGCTTCTTGTACTTTCTCGAGAGTCTTTTGTATCTCACCATACACCTGGTTTGACGACTTTTGAGTTATCTCCGGCTCATATGTCTTTTCCGGATCATCTTCATCTGATGAACACTCGTTATACTCTATGGGTTGCGCATAGACCTTTTCTCCCTTTCTTCCAAGCTTCTCTTCCAGAAGGGCTTCTTCTTCCCGAACAACTCGAATCAGTTCCAGGTAATTTAACTCTTTCTTACCTTCTCGAGTCTTCAGTTGCAACATCACAGGATCCAAGGGTAAGGCACCTTTCAATATCTGACGCATTCTAACCTGATCTACTGTAGTGGGGTCTGTTCCTTTCTTCAACAGTACTTGGTACAGTATCTTATCCAGGCGCCTCATGTATTCTGTCATCTTCTCACCCCTTTTCTGGTAAGTATGCTCATACTGGTACATAAGCTCAGCAGCCTTTTCCGTTCGCCCGAAGACTTCCTGTAATATGTTCAGGTAATCTAGAGCAGTACAGTCTCTCTTACTCAGCTTCAGATTCCTGACAGCCTCTGACGCGGGTCCCTTTAAGCTCTCAGCAATTCTTTGCTTCTTCTGTGCTTCAGAGACGTCCCACTCATCCAGAGCCTGCATCGCTTGTTCTACCCATTCTTCGAAGGTTTCTTCTCCCACCGGAGTTGGCAAGTTTCCTGAAAATTTTTCCAACTTCCGATAACCGAAGCTGATGTAAGAAGGGTGAGCCCTCTGACACTTAACCACGAGGTCTCCAATAGCAGCAATGAACTCCGGCCCGATCATGGCCAGCGGGCTGGATGCAGGAATGTTCGCTGAATCACCACGTGGCTTACTTGGCTGGATCAGACGAACTTCCACGTCGTCGGTTAGCTGTATACGCACGCCCTGAAAACACACAGGAACACCCTTTCTCCACTCAAAAAGAACATACGTGTGAGAAGTCTCTGGGTTCACTTTAATGTCCACTAGAAACCCCCGCTGGTCAGGTGCCAATGCTGCCACGGCCAGGCGGATCTGCTCTTCTGCCCAGGTGTCTACAGGAATATCCATTACTACACTCAACTCTAACTGGCCACCCTGTGCTTTACACCACTCTGCTGCTTCGTCTGGATCCATATTTAACCCTTTAAATGCGTTTTTTCCAGAGACTGAATCCCGGACGAGCCCCCACGTGTAGCGCTCACTCCCGGAGGAGTCGCTGAAATTGAACCTCGGGTCAGTCTCCCCGCACTAGGGAATAAATATACTCCAGCACCGTTGTGGATTTTATAAATTATATAGTTTACTAGAATAAATGGCATATAATGAATAACACGGTGTTCGTAGATATATTTACAGTACTTCGTAATGCGGGAAACGCGCAGCGGAAAAGAAATACGATGCTTCGTTTTTCGAGGAAACGCGCAGCGGAAAAGAAATACAAGGTTTCGTAATTCGAGAAACGCGCAGTGGAAAATAAATGGAAAATTATCTTTAACCCTTTTTGATTGGGGAGTGAGTCCCGCACAGGTTGTGTCCCGGAATGTAAGTGTGTGTGTGTGTTATGGTACCCGGGTACACTATTCAACTGGCCAGTGAATTTCTTAAGAGGTATCTTCGACTAGTCAAGTTGGGGCCCTGTGGGTTTTGGAAACAAACAGCAGCGTGCTTTCTTGGTTTTACAATAGCCTAGAAGGCCTCTCACCCATCCGCCAGATACTTGAGGCTTCGCTTGACCCAGGACGTCTCTCCACTCGATATTGACTGGGTTTCTTGTCAGGCCGCACCTGCGCTCCGGCCTGGACACTGTTACGTTCTGCAGCACTGTGTCTTGTCTCTCTCACTCCCTGGCGTGCTCTGCCAGCTCTCTCCACGAGGCTCAGGATGTAAGGGTCTGTGTCCCACCCACTTCCTGTGTCTGCCCCCAAAGCATGCCGGGAAACGTAGTCCCAATGTTTTCTGTGTTTGTCCAGCATAATCTTAGCATGGTCTCTGTCTCCCTCTGGTGGCCATTGCAAGTAAATGCAGCAGAACAGTCTTTTTAAACACAGCGCTACATCTTCCTGTCTTAACAGCTTCCTTTGCCAGTGAAGAGAAAGGGAAAAAGGGAGGGGGGAAAGTACTCCGCAGCTGTGACAGGCTGCATGTCTGAGAAACACAATAGTACACACACAGTTCTAGTAGCCTGCGCTACACACTTCCCCCACCAAGAATCTTTGGTCCGCCAAAGACAGTGAAATCTAGAACCTGTTACATGCATTTTGAATACACGAGGAGAGAAACAGGTTAGCATGCACAAGACAGTAAACCATTCACATTTTCATACAAAATTGACAATGGGAATTTCACACCAATTAGCATAAGAAATACGTTTGTTCTGTTTATATGACCCCCCCACCTGGCAATACCCAGCCAAACATGCAAGGGGGACGGTTGGAATAGCCCTCTGCTACATCTGTGGGGGATGACCCAGATGTCACGAGAATCGATCTCCTCACTCAGGGAAGAACAACTGCCATCTTTCTTCTGAAGCATCTGAGGGGCCCCTTCGGTAGACCACCCCATCTGAGAGTTACAGTCGATTCCACTCCTCACTACCACACTGGGAGGAGCATAGTGGCTTCAGGACTCCCGAATAATTCCTGTTCTCTTCAACCCGACAATGGGTTCTCTGAGATCATCCAAATCTGCTTCCGGGATTCGTCGAGACCTTTCTCTAAATGGCTTGTCCTCTTGTAAATGAATACGGTGCTGCGCATTCTTTGCACATGGTTGGTCCCATCTCATATTGACTGAAGCCTGCAGACATGCACCTTCACCTGGCTGCAAGACCTTTGCCTGGCTTCCGCAGTTTTCCCACTGCTGCTGGGGCCTTTTGCTCTTGGATCAACCGCTACCACACTGAACGTAACATGGGATGTACATTTTCAGCCGTAGTCTCACTCTCCGAGACATGAGGCGAGAGTAACTGCCGAACCAGATTAGTGTTCGTCCCCACTACAATGGAGCTCCTCTTAGCCCCTGGAGGGCGGGGACATACAATTGCCAACGTGTCGATAGTCCCTGACCGTCCTGCACCAGATGGACCAAATTCAAGCCTGACTGAAAGATATCCATTGTGGGGGAGCTCAAACATATCGTTTATTCAACAAAAACTATCATTTGTGGTGTGTGAATACAAACGGAATTGTGCTGACTGCTTTCCTTTATCATATATACCTCAATTGTTGTCCGAGTCATACGAAAAACAATCTGAAGAAATTCATCAAGAAATTGTCGGCCATTTTGGATTCGAAATTCGTATCCAAAGCGTTCAATGACACTGCTGCAGCAAACTGAATTGCAGTGCTGCAGCAATTCAGCAGCTGCTGAGGTATTGAACGGGGCTCTGGTTCCAGGGGTGGGCAAGTGCCCCCACTTGCCCCATCCTGTGGATGCCCATACCCATAGGGTTCAATCTATACCTATAAAAACGTTTTCTCCGTCGCCGTGCATTCGGTTTCTGTTGGCTGCGCGCACAGCCAACAGAAGCCTGATGCGCTGCTTCGAACAAACGCTGGATCCGCGCGCAGTCTCTACCCGTCGGCCGCGCACGCATCCAGGAGAACAGGATGAGCACACAGCAGCCGGGTAGAGGCTGCGCGCGCATCCTATAGAGCTGGATGCGCTCGCAGCAGAAGGCTATAGGCTGTGCGCGCATCCTGTTCTCCTGGATGTGCGCACAGCCTCTACCCGTCTGCTGCGTGCGCGTCCTGTTCTCCTGGATGTTCGCGCGGCCAACGGGTAGCGGATGCCCGCAGATCCAGCGTCTGTGAGCTGGGGGCAATTATACCCATGTGAGCTTTTGGGCAAAAATACCTATGTGAGCTGGGAGCAATTATACCCATATGAGCTGGGACAATTATACCCATGTGAGCTGGGGGCAATTATACTCATGTGAGCTTGGGGGCAATTATACCCAAGTGAGCAGGGGGCAATTATACCCATGTGAGCTGGGGCAAATATACCTATGTGAGCTGGGGCAATTATACCCATGTGAGCTGGAAGCAAATATACCCATGTAAGCTGGGGGCAAATATACCTATGTGAGCTGGGGCAATTATACCCATGTGAGCTGGAAGCAAATATACCCATGTGAGCTGGGGCAATTATACCCATGTGAGCTGGGAGCAAATATACCCATGTGAGCTTGGGCAATTATACCCATGTGAACAGGGAGCAAACATACCCATGTGAGCTGGTGGCAATTATACCCATGTGAGCTGGAGGCAAATATACCCATCTGAGCTGGGGCAAATATACCCATGTGAGCTGGAGGCAATTATGCCCATGTGAGCTGGGGACAAATATACCCATGTGAGCTGGGGCAATTATACCCATGTGAGCTTGGGGAAAAATATACCCATGTGAGCTGGGGGCAATAATACCCATGTGAGCTGGGAGCAAATATACTCATGTGATCTGGGGCAATATATACTCATGTGAGCTGGGGGCAAATATATCCATGTGAGCTGGGGCAAATATACCCATGTGAGCTGGGGCAAATATACCCATGTGAGCTGGAGGCAATATATACTCATGTGAGCTGGGGCAAATATACCCATGTGAGCTGGGGCAAATATACCCATGTGAGCTGGAGGCATGTGAGCTGGGGCAAATATATCCATGTGTGCTGGGGCAAATATATCCATGTGAGCTGGGGCAAATATACCCATGTTTGCTGGGGGCAATATATATATATATCCATGTGAGCTGGGGCAAATATACCCATGTGAGCTGGGGCAATTCGGGGCCATTCAGCTATTCAGAGAGCAAGCAGTTCGCCAAACTTTGGCAAACTGCCAGCAGCTACGGTGCCTGGTCGTCGGCAGTGAAATCTCCCGTAGAGAAGCAATGGTTAATCTATTCAGAGACACCGAACAGCAGTGAAAAGTTGCTGAAGTGCCCTGCTGTTCGGTGGTTTCATTTGGCAGGTTTATTCAGGTGATTCCCATAGACTTTAATCTTAAAAATATTCCAGTTTTAATTCAATATCTAATAAACCATTTATTCTTTTACAGAGCTATTCAGAAAGAGGTGAAAACCTTGAGAATGAATGGAGAAGTGAAAATTCTAGGTCAAAATAGTCAAACCGGAAAAATTCTCCCATTTATCTCACTTTCCAAATTGGCTATTTGGTCTAGCTTGTTCATTCTCCTGGAAATTCTCAAGGTTTTCACCTCTCATGAATAACCCCCTTAATCTGCAGTAAAAAGCATTTTCAGGATTTTTTCGGCAAACTTTTTTTTCGTTTTTTTTAATAGCGGATTCTCTTTTATCTGTATCATTCATAGGGCCTTATATTTAAATTCCAGGCATTTTCGTGTAGCATTTTTTTTGCAGTGTTTCAATTTTGACACTTTCAAACTCTTTGTTTTCACCCCATTGATTGGCTTGTCGGCTTTTTTCGGCGGCTGGTCTGTGCTGTGTTCGGCGGCTCGTCAACTTTTCCGGACGTGTTTGTCGTGTTTCTTTGCGAAGGTTCGAGTGATCCGATACGTCGGATCGTATTAGATGCGTCTATTCGGTGTTTTTATGGCGGTTTTGTGGCAGCTTTTCCCTGGTCTCCGGGGACCCTGTGGAGAATGCTGAATTCACCACAGGGTGGGGAAATTGGATTCCCCGAAGTGCGGAAAAGTGCGGGGAACGAGAGAGCATTGAAATGTCGTGACATTTCGGTGCTCTCCGAATAACCCCCATTATCTTTTTTTTAAGAATTTTTGTAGACTAAATTTTTGCTTCTCAATTTTTTAAAAGGGTTTTTTTTTTAAAAAAATCTGTAACAGACCTTTTTATTATTTTTTAAAGGACGCTTTTTATTATTTACACACATTTTAATAAATTTTTATTAGTTTAAACACCTATTTTATGAATAGGAGAATTCTATTTTGTTCGTTTTTGCAGGTCAGTGGAATTCGCTCAGTGCTCTTCGGCGATGTTCTCCAACTTTTTCATGAGGCTTTGGCGACTCCATTTTCAGCACCCTATGGTGCCCATTCACTAAATAGTAAGTACACTGTACAGTCAGTGAAATGGAATCCCAGAAGTGCGTCAATCTGCAACGAAGTGAAACGCACCGAAATGTCAGCAAAATTTCTGTGCTTAGTGAATAGACCCTTATAATTAGCCACACTTTCCGCCATTGCTTGAGCTGATGTGTGTTAGTTTCACGTTGAACAATAGCTCGCACCATTTCTGACCCACAGCAGGCCAGAAATTCGAAATCAATCATTGCTTCTGCCATTTTTATCAAGCCAGTGGTGTATGAGAGTGGGTTTCCCCAGATCTTGGTTATTTTGTGGTTGCTGGGGACAGGTTTAGTGAACTCTACTGCAGGCCTGTCAAATTCACGCCCCCCCCCCAGATGTTGATGCCTACAATTCCCAGAATTCCTTCAGTACAATATATGGCCACAGAATCATGGGAGTTGTAGTTCAGAAACATCTGAGAGGGCTGGAGTTTGAAAGCCCTGAGGCCTGTTCAATACCTCAGCCGCTGCAAGTGCTAAGTTAGCAACTTGCCATTGAACGCCGTTCAATCGCTCAGCGCTCAGCAGTGCTAAACTAGCACTTGCAGCGACCCGAGGAGATGCTGAGTGTGACGTTTTAAAGATGGCCGCCGCCATGAAGCAAGTAACAATGCCGTACAGCAAGATGGCCGCCGCCTCGAAGCAAGTAATAATTCCGTACAGCAATGTTAATTTTGAGGTTTTTGTGCTCACCAAACCACAAAATATTTATTTATTATTTCCCCCTGCACATAGACATATATTACAGTTCAATTTATATATTGTTTCAGAAGTAAACATAACGTCTATTCATTAAAAACTATCATTTTGTGGTGTGTGCATACAAAACGGAATTGTGCTGACTGCTTCTCTTTATTATATTTTGTCCGAGTGATCCGAAAAACAATCTGAATTTTTCATTAAGAAATCGTCGGCCATTTTGGATTCAAAATTCGCATCCAAAGGGTTCAACGACACTGCTGCAGCAAACTGAATTGCTGCGCTGCAGCAATTCAGCAGCTGCTGAGGTATTGAAAAGGCCTCTGATCTACTGATTATGTATGGCTGGTACCAATGATGTGCATTCATTTGTGTTCACGTACACTGGCTGCGGGAGGAGATCAAAAGTTTCTATGTGTTTCTGTTTAGAAATGTTGATGGAAACGCTGTAGACATGAGTGCCCAGTTGCTAGCTACTTTGAAAATGTCCCTTTTGTGCTCCTCAGTGTTACGTACAGCCATGATTTATTGCTCTTAAATTGATATCTGATGAACAAAGGTCTGTATCATTAAATACGATCTCCACCAGTCACAGTCCACTCCACCCCAAAAATTCAGAACTCCATAGCCAAAGACATAACTGGATAGTGCACGTTCCTGCAGTTTCCCGATTAGATATTAACATTATTGAAGTAACAGTATTAAAAAAATGATCATAACTATATATCACATTGTTCCTGTGTAAGAATAAAGGATTAATCATTTACATGTGTTATCGTCTGCTGAACCATCGAATCCACATCATTTTACCAATTCCCTCCTTTCTGCTTCATGTGGGACCGGTCTCTGTTGACCTGATTTGTGGAGAGACATGTGGTGAAAATTGAGTTTGCTTCCGGTGAGTATAATTCACGACCACAAAGCTCAAAAGGGGAAAGGAGCCTTCTCTTTACACGGGGAACTCTGGAGATTTACTAGACATCTGGAAATGGTTGCTTTTAACACTTACACGGCCTAAACCGGACAGAAACACGAGGCCGGAAAAACATGAAAAGTTACCATGTTATCCTGAAACACAGCAATACGGCGAGCTCTATAATATACTGTATGGAGTAAGACGGGTAACGGGGGGTTAAAAGTAAGAGATTATAGAGAGCGGTTATAAGGAGTAATAGGAGGGTTAAAGGGAGAGGTTATATGGAGTAATAGAGGGTTATAGGGAGAGGTTATATGGAGTAATAGGGGGTTATAGGGAGAGGTTATATGGAGTAATAGGGGGTTATAGGGAGAGGTTATATGGAGTAATAGGGGGTTATAGGGAGAGGTTATATGGAGTAATAGGAGGGTTATAGGGAGAGGTTATATGGAGTAATAGGGGTTATAGGGAGAGGTTATATGGAGTAATAGGAGGGTTATAGGGAGAGGTTATATGGAGTAATAGGGGGTTATAGGGAGAGGTTATATGGAGTAATAGGGTTATAGGGAGAGGTTATATGGAGTAATAGGGGGTTATAGGAGAGGTTATATGGAGTAATAGGGTTATAGGGAGAGGTTATATGGAGTAATAGGGTTATAGGGAGAGGTTATATGGAGTAATAGGGGGTTATAGGGAGAGGTTATATGGAGTAATAGGGGGGTTATAGGAGAGGTTATATGGAGTAATAGGGGGGTTATAGGGAGAGGTTATATGGAGTAATAGGGTTATAGGGAGAGGTTATATGGAGTAATAGGGGGTTATAGGGAGAGTTATATGGAGTAATAGGGTTATAGGGAGAGGTTATATGGAGTAATAGGGGGTTATAGGGAGAGGTTATATGGAGTAATAGGGGGGTTATAGGGAGAGGTTATATGGAGTAATAGGAGGTTATAGGGAGAGGTTATATGGAGTAATAGGGGGTTATAGGGAGAAGTTATATGGAGTAATAGGGTTATAGGGAGAGGTTATATATGGAGTAATAGGGGGTTATAGGGAGAGGTTATATGGAGTAATAGGGGGTTATAGGGAGAAGTTATATGGAGTAATAGGGGGTTATAGGGAGAGGTTATATGGAGTAATAGGGGGGTTATAGGGAGAGGTTATATGGAGTAATAGGGGGGTTATAGGGAGAGGTTATATGGAGTAATAGGAGGTTATAGGGAGAGGTTATATGGAGTAATAGGGGGTTATAGGGAGAGGTTATATGGAGTAATAGGGGTTATAGGGAGAGGTTATATGGAGTAATAGGGGGTTATAGGGAGAGGTTATATGGAGTAATAGGGGGTTATAGGGAGAGGTTATATGGAGTAATAGGGTTATAGGAGAGGTTATATGGAGTAATAGGGGTTATAGGGAGAGGTTATATGGAGTAATAGGGGGTTATAGGGAGAGGTTATATGGAGTAATAGGAGGTTATAGGGAGAGGTTATATGGAGTAATAGGGGGGTTATAGGGAGAGGTTATATGGAGTAATAGGAGGTTATAGGGAGAGGTTATATGGAGTAATAGGGGGTTATAGGGAGAGGTTATATGGAGTAATAGGGGGTTATAGGAGAGGTTATATGGAGTAATAGGGGGTTATAGGGAGAGGTTATATGGAGTAATAGGGGGTTATAGGGAGAGGTTATATGGAGTAATAGGAGGGTTATAGGGAGAGGTTATAATGGAGTAATAGGGGGTTATAGGGAGAGGTTATATGGAGTAATAGGGGGTTATAGAGAGGTTATATGGAGTAATAGGAGGGTTATAGGGAGAGATTATATGGAGTAATAGGAGGGTTATAGGGAGAGGTTATATGGAGTAATAGGGGTTATAGGGAGAGGTTTATAGGAGTAATAGGGGGTTATAGGGAGGTTATATGGAGTAATAGGGGGGTTATAGGGAGAGAGTTATATGGAGTAATAGGAGGGTTATAGGAGAGGTTATATGGAGTAATAGGAGGGTTATAGGGAGAGGTTATATGGAGTAATAGGAGGGTTATAGGGAGAGGTTATATGGAGTAATAGGGGTTATAGGGAGAGGTTATATGGAGTAATAGGGGGTTATAGGGAGAGGTTATATGGAGTAATGGGGGTTTATAGGAGAGGTTATATGGAGTAATAGGAGGGTTAAGGGAGAGGTTATATGGAGTAATAGAGGGTTATAGGGAGAGGTTATATGGAGTAATATGGGGGTTATAGGGAGAGGTTATATGGAGTAATAGGGGGTTATAGGGAGAGGTTATATGGAGTAATAGGGGGTTATAGGGAGAGGTTATATGGAGTAATAGGAGGGTTATAGGGAGAGGTTATATGGAGTAATAGGGGGTTATAGGGAGAGGTTATATGGAGTAATAGGAGGGTTATAGGGAGAGGTTATATGGAGTAATAGGGGGTTATAGGGAGAGGTTATATGGAGTAATAGGGTTATAGGGAGAGGTTATATGGAGTAATAGGGGGTTATAGGGAGAGGTTATAATGGAGTAATAGGGTTATAGGGAGAGGTTATATGGAGTAATAGGGTTATAGGGAGAGGTTATATGGAGTAATAGGGGGTTATAGGGAGAGGTTATATGGAGTAATAGGGGGGTTATAGGGAGAGGTTATATGGAGTAATAGGGGGTTATAGGGAGAGGTTATATGGAGTAATAGGGTTATAGGGAGAGGTTATATGGAGTAATAGGGGTTATAGGGAGAAGTTATATGGAGTAATAGGGTTATAGGGAGAGGTTATATGGAGTAATAGGGGGTTATAGGGAGAGGTTATATGGAGTAATAGGGGGGTTATAGGGAGAGGTTATATGGAGTAATAGGAGGTTATAGGGAGAGGTTATATGGAGTAATAGGGGGTTATAGGGAGAAGTTATATGGAGTAATAGGGTTATAGGGAGAGGTTATATGGAGTAATAGGGGGTTATAGGGAGAGGTTATATGGAGTAATAGGGGGTTATAGGGAGAGTTATATGGAGTAATAGGGTTATAGGGAGAGGTTATATGGAGTAATAGGGGGTTATAGGGAGAGGTTATATGGAGTAATAGGGGGTTATAGGGAGAGGTTATATGGAGTAATAGGAGGTTATAGGGAGAGGTTATATGGAGTAATAGGGGGTTATAGGGAGAAGTTATATGGAGTAATAGGGTTATAGGGAGAGGTTATATGGAGTAATAGGGGGTTATAGGGAGAGGTTATATGGAGTAATAGGGGGTTATAGGGAGAAGTTATATGGAGTAATAGGGTTATAGGGAGAGGTTATATGGAGTAATAGGGGGTTATAGGGAGAGGTTATATGGAGTAATAGGGGGTTATAGGGAGAGGTTATATGGAGTAATAGGAGGTTATAGGGAGAGGTTATATGGAGTAATAGGGGGGTTATAGGGAGAGGTTATATGGAGTAATAGGAGGTTATAGGGAGAGGTTATATGGAGTAATAGGGGGGTTATAGGGAGAGGTTATATGGAGTAATAGGGGGTTATAGGGAGAGGTTATATGGAGTAATAGGGGGGTTATAGGGAGAGGTTATATGGAGTAATAGGGGGTAATAGGGAGAGGTTATATGGAGTAATAGGAGGGTTATAGGGAGAGGTTATATGGAGTAATAGGGGGTTATTGGGAGAGGTTATATGGAGTAATAGGGGGTTATAGAGAGGTTATATGGAGTAATAGGAGGGTTATAGGGAGAGATTATATGGAGTAATAGGACGGTTATAGGGAGAGGTTATATGGAGTAATAGGGGTTATAGGGAGAGGTTATATGGAGTAATAGGGGGTTATAGGGAGAGGTTATATGGAGTAATAGGGGGTTAAAGGGAGAGGTTATATGGAGTAATAGGAGGGTTATAGGGAGAGGTTATATGGAGTAATAGGAGGGTTATAGGGAGAGGTTATATGGAGTAATAGGAGGGTTATAGGGAGAGGTTATATGGAGTAATAGGGGGTTATAGGGAGAGGTTATATGGAGTAATAGGGGGTTATAGGGAGAGGTTATATGGAGTAATGGGGGGGTTATAGGGAGAGGTTATATGGAGTAATAGGGGGTTAAAGGGAGAGGTTATATGGAGTAATAGGAGGGTTATAAGGAGAGGTTATATGGAGTAATAGGGGTTATAGGGAGAGGTTATATGGAGTAATAGGGGGTTATAGGGAGAGGTTATATGGAGTAATAGGGGGTTATAGGGAGAGGTTATATGGAGTAATAGGGGGGTTATAGGGAGAGGTTATATGGAGTAATGGGGGGGTTATAGGGAGAGGTTATATGGAGTAATAGGAGGGTTATAGGGAGAGGTTATATGGAGTAATGGGGGGGTTATAGGGAGAGGTTATATGTAGTAATAGTGGGTTATAGAGAGAGGTTATATGGAGTAATAGGGGGTTATAGGGAGAGGTTATATGGAGTAATAGGGGGTTATAGGGAGAGGTTATATGGAGTAATAGGGGGTTATAGGGAGAGGTTATATGGAGTAATAGGAGGGTTATAGGGAGAGGTTATATGGAGTAATAGGGGGGTTATAGGGGGAGGTTATATGGAGTAATAGGAGGGTTATAGGGAGAGGTTATATGGAGTAATAGGGGGGTTATAGGGAGAGGTTATATTGAGTAATAGGAGGGTTATAGGGAGGTTATATGGAGTAATAGGGGGGTTATAGGGAGAGGTTATATGGAGTAATAGGAGGGTTATAGGGAGGTTATATGGAGTAATAGGGGGTTATAGGGAGAGGTTATATTGAGTAATAGGGGGTTATAGGGAGAGGTTATATGGAGTAATATGAGTGCTATAGGGAGAGGTTATGTGGAGTAATAGGAGGGTTCTATGGAGAGGTTATATGGAGTATTAGGAAGGTTATAGAGAGAGGTTATATGGAGTAATAGGGGGTTATAGGGAGAGGTTATTTGGAGTAATAGGAGGGTTATAGGGAGAGGTTATATGGAGTAATGGGGGTTTATGGAGTAATAGGAGGGTTATAGGGAGAGGTTATATGGAGTAATAGGACTGTTATAGGGAGAGGTTATATGAAGTAATGGGGGGGGGTTATATGGAGAGGTTATATGAAGTAATAGCAGGTTATATGGAGTAATAGGAGGATTATAGGGTGAGGTTATATGGAGTAATAGGGGTGTAGCGCTCACCCCCTGGAGGAGCCGCTGACTAAATCCAGGATAATCTCACCGCACTAGGAAATCACTATACACCAGCACTGTTGTGGATTTTTCTATATTATATACTTTACTGATCCCAATAAAGCAGCATATAATACACATATACGGTATTTGAATGGCAGGAATTTGAAACGTGGGAAAAAAACAAGAGGCGGAAAAGAAACGGTTAACCCCCTCAGTTCTGGAGTATAAGTCCCGTGAAATGGCTCAAAAATATATATATGTGGTGTCTAGGGTACCCGGGTACTGTGTTCAACTGGCCAGTGAACGAAAAGAGCAATCCTCGACTAGTCACCGTTGGGGCCCTGTGAATTGAAGTAATATAACAAGTGTGCGTTTCCGTTTCGGAACTGTGGGCCTGGAGGCCTCTCACCCATCTGTCAAATGAACTGTCCAGCATTCGATGCCTCGACCAAAGGATCTTTCTCTGCTGTATACCGGGACTCTGTGCCAACGAATCTGCTTCCCGCTTGCCGAATGTCCGCAACTGGAGCAATCGATCGGCCGCCTGCACTCCAAATAGATCGTCACGACCTCCTAACTCGAGGTCCTGCCAGAACAAGCTTGCCCTCCAAATCTCTCAGGGCTGAGTATGTACAGTCATGGCCGAAATTGTTGGCACCCCAGACATTTTTCCAGAAAATCAAGTATTTCTCACAGAAAAGTATTGCAGTAACACCTGTTTTGCTATACACATGTTTAATCCATTTGTGTGTATTGGAACAAAACAAAAAAAAAGGAGAAAAAAAGCAAATTGGACATAATGTCACACAAAACTCCAAAAATGGGCTGGACAAAATTCTTGGCACCCTTAACTTAATATTTGGTTGCACACCCTTTGAAAAAAATAACTGAAATCAGTCGCTTCCTATAACCATCAATAAGCTTCTTACATCTCTCACCCAGAATTTTGGACCACTCTTCCTTTGCAAACTGCTCCAGGTCTCTCTTATTGGAAGGGTGCCTTTTCCCAACAGCAATTTTAAGATCTCTCCACAGGTGTTCAATGGGATTTAGATCCGGACTCATTGCTAGCCACTTCAGAACTCTCCAGCGCTTTGTTGCCATCCATTTCTGGGTGCTTTTTGACGTATGTTTGGGGTCATTGTCCTGCTGGAAGACCCAAGATCTCAGACGCAAACCCAGCTTTCTGACACTGGGCTCTACAGTGTGACCCAAAATCCTTTGGTAATCCTCAGATTTCATGATGCCTTGCACACATTCAAGGCACCCAGTGCCAGAGGCAGCAAAACAACCCCAAAACATCATTGAACCTCCACCATATTTCACTGTAGGTACTGTGTTCTTTTCTTTGTAGGCCTCATTCCATTTTCGGTAAACAGTAGAATGATGTGCTTTACCAAAAAGCTCTATCTTGGCCTCATCTGTCCACAAGACGTTTTCCCAGAAGGATTTTGGCTTACTCAAGTACGTTGTGGCAAACTGTAGTCTTGCTTTTTTATGTCTCTGTGTCAGCAGTGGGGTCCTCCTGGGTCTCCTGCCATAGCGTTTCATTTCATTTAAATGTTGATGGATAGTTCGCGCTGACACTGATGCTCCCTGAGCTTGCAGGACAGCTTGAATTTCTTTGGAACTTGTTTGGGGCTGCTTATCCACCATCCGGACTATCCTGCGTTGCAACCTTTCATCAATTTTTCTCTTCCGTCCACCCACAGAGAGATTAGCTACAGTGCCATGGGTTGCAAACTTCTTGATAATGTTGCGCACTGTGGACAAAGGCAAATCTAGATCTCTGGAGATGGACTTGTAAACTTGAGATTGTTGATATATTTCCACAATTTTGGTTCTCAAGTCCTCAGACAGTTCTCTTCTCCTCTTTCTGTTGTCCATGCTTAGTGTGACATACACAGACACACAATGCAAAGACTTAGTGAACTTCTCTCCTTTTTATCTGCTTACAGGTGTGATTTTTATATTGCCCACACCTGTTACTTGCCCCAGGTGAGTTTACAGGAGCATCACATGCTTGAAACAATCTTATTTATCCACAATCTTGAAAGGGTGCCAAGAATTTTGTCCAGCCCATTCTTGGAGTTTTCTGTGACATTATGTCCAATTTGCTTTTTTCGTCCTTTTTTTTGTTTTGTTCCAATACACACAAAGGGAATAAACATGTGTATAGCAAAACATGTGTTACTGCAATACTTTTCTGTGAGAAATACGTGATTTTCTGGAAAAATTTCTGGGGTGCCAACTATTTCGGCCACGACTGTAGTTGACAGCACGATCTCCGTCCCGATCTCCAGCACGAATGAAGCAGTGTCCGCACTCTCGCCTGGTTATGATCCTTGACGATTTCAGCGTGCATCCTACACCTCTCGTTGCTCCGCTCACACTCCCCGCGCCAAAAACACGAAGCTGCAAATGAATATCCTCTGCTGTGTCCAACCCACTTCCTGTCCTCACACCAAGGGTGCTGGGAGATGGAGTCCGCTTTGTCCAGCATAGTCCACAATGTCTCAAGCACTATCTCCCCCTTGAGGCAGCCATAGTCCAATGCACCAGAGCTTATATTAAAGCAGCGCTACAGGGGGTTATAGGGAGAGGTTATATGGAGTAATAGGAGGGTTATAGGGAAAGGTTATATGGAGTAATAGGAGGGTTATAAGGAGAGGTTATATGGAGTAATAGGAGGGTTATAGGGAGAGGTTATATGGTGTAATAGGAGGGTTATAGGGAGAGGTTATATGGAGTACTAGGATATAGGGAGAGGTATATGGAGTAATAGGAGGGTTATAGGAGAGGTTATATGGAGTAATAGGAGGGTTATAGGGAGAGGTTATATGGAGTAATAGGAGGGTTATAGAGAGAGGTTATATGGAGTAATAGGGGGGATATAGGAGAGGTTATATGGAGTAATAGGAGGGTTATAGGGAGAGGTTATATGGAGTAATAGGAGGGTTATAGGGAGAGGTTATATGGAGTAATAGGAGGGTTATAGGGAGAGGTTATATGGAGTAATAGGAGGGTTATAGGGAGAGGTTATATGTAGTAATAGGAGGGTTATAGGGAGAGGTTATATGGAGTAATAGGGGGTAGAGTAGTGTTTAATTTAGTCTTTGCATGTTGTCGATGTTTGTGATTTCTATGGATTTGCATACACAGCCTTCTATTCGATATATAAAGGTTATGACATTCTAGGCCATTCTGTTTCCATTGAGTGTCATCTATTTTACATGTATTAAATAGAATGTACATTTAAAGACATTGAGTAAGAGAAGTGGGAGAGAAGTCATTGGTTTTTAGTTCTGGTAATCGTAACATTATATAACGCTGAATCCTCTTCTTCTGTAACCAGGATTATGTAATAAACCACCAGGGTGCACATGTATTTACATCAGCACTAGGGATGAGCTGTTCAGTTCGATCAGTTCGGAGTTCGATTCGAACTTTGGTCGTTTGAAAGTTCGCAAACGTCGAACTTTTTGGGTATGTTCGCACTTTTTGACGGTCGCTGTGAAAAATGCGTTAGTCTGACCCTAGCCTTATCTCACTTTCCAAATCGGCTATTTGGTCCAGATTGTTCTCTTTTCCTGCCATTCTCCTGGTTTTCACCTTTCTCTGAACAACCCTGAGAGAGAGGTGAAAGCCAGGAGAACTGGCAGGAGAAGAGAACAATCTAGACCAAATAGCCGATTTGGAAAGTGAGATAAATGGGAGAATTTTTCTGGTTTGGCTATTTTGACCTAGAATTTTCACTTCTCCAGTTATTCTCCTGAGTTTCACCGCTCTCTGAATAACCCTGTGAATGTTTAATCCCGAGGTGAAAAATAACATTGCTTTAGATGTTAAAAGCGGGCAATGAGGAAATTTTTTTTTTTTCACACAGCAGTTAAATGCAGCATATTAGGAAGTTTTAGGAGGGAAATTATCACTTCTCAAATCTCAATCAGAAGCAGACACTACCCCACCCCCTCAGTACCTCAGTATAGTCTACAATGTATCAAATTGATTAGACCAGACTAAAAACACCTGGTGTTTATGCCCGTTTGTGAACAGAGGTCATTAAGGCTAGGGTCAAATGAAATTTTTACACGCAAACGTAAAAAAGTGCGTCCGAACGCATTGACGTATTTTTTCACGGAATTCGCGAAAACGGTCATACGATGCGCATTTTCGTGCGTGATTTTCTACGGATCCAAACCAGGAAACTTTGGGTGTCTGGACGTTATGTTGGCCCGGACACGAGCAGGGTCTGACGTCTCCAAATCACACACACACACACCGCTAGCGGACGTAGCGCACTCTGTACGTCAGTACTAGCGGTTCTGTGTTCTCGAAAAAATGCGTTCATTTTCCACTTGCGTTGCGCGGCCGGACTTTCGTGCGACCGTACTTCGTATATTGGCCGTCATTGGCCGTCATTTGCTGCTAGTGCGGCCGTGATTAAGTGCGCCAGAACGCACGTTAAAAGTGCGCTAGCCTGACCCTAGCCTAAATGGGAGAATTTTTCTGGTTTGGCTATTTTGACCTAGAATTTTCCATTCTCCAATCATTCTCCTGCTCTTCACCGCTCTCTGAATAACCCTGACAGGGTTATTCAGAGAAAGGTGAAACTCAGGAGAATGACTGAAGAGAAAATTCTATGTCAAAATAGCCAAACCAGAAAAATTCTCCCATTTATCTCACTTTCCAAATCGGCTATTTGGTCTAGATTGTTCTCTTCTCCTGCCAGTTCTCCTGGCTTTCACCTCTCTCTCAGGGTTGTTCAGAGAAAGGTGAAAACCAGGAGAATGGCAGGAAAAGAGAACAATCTGGACCAAATAGCTGATTTGGAAAGTGAGATAAATGGGCGAATTTTTCTGGTTTGGCTATTTTGACATAGAATTTTCCATTCTCCAGTCATTCTCCTGCTCTTCACCGCTCTCTGAAAAGGCTTGACAAAGACCAGTGTTGTTCGAAACGTTGCCTTTCTTGATGTTGATTAAATCCATTTGAAATATTTTGTGATTGGAGTTCTTTATACTTATTCTGGCTATTGGGGCTGTGGAGCAAGAGACCCTTACTCCATTGATCCACGTTGGAGTGTATTCGAGTGTATACTCTGAATAACCCTGACAGGATATTCAGAGAAAGGTGAAACTCAGGAGAATGACTGAAGAGAAATATCAAAATAGCCAAACCAAAAATTCTCCCATTTATCTCACTTTCCAAATCGGCTATTTGGTCTAGAATTTTCCATTCTCCAGTCATTCTCCTGCTTTTCACCGCCAAAAAATCAGTAAACTTTTTCTGCCCCGAAAATGTCTCCTCTTTTCATACAGACTGCCGCCCCAAGCAGTTGTTTATGGATAGATTAAAGGAAAAGCATTTACCGTCATTTGAAATGTCATTTTTTTTGGTTTTAAGTGTTTCTATACATCCTAGAAATCCGCCACTTCACGGGCAGGTTATGGGGACCTCCTAGGCACGATATTTGAAGGAATTTTTCGTTTTTATTTTTAACCCTTATTTCATGGAAAACTCACTGTCCCATTAAAAACGTTTTTTTAAAACTTTTTGTCCTTGTTTCCTGTCCCCCAAGGCACTACCCTGACCCCCATACACCTTTTATGGCAAATATCTAGCATATATGCCCTCTTGGAGGGCACTCTAAAAAAACGAATTTTCAGCCCCATTGACTTGTATTGAGTTCGAGTTCGAATTCAAACATTTGGAAGGTTCGTGTTCGAATGCGAACCGAACTCGGGGGTCATTCGGCTCATCCCTAATCAGCACGAACCCCTTATTAATTTACATATGTATGTATCTGTCTCTCCTATATTAATGTGCTCCGGCAACGTTCATCTTTTTTTTGGTCCTACGTCAGCATACACTTACTTAAAAACAGCCTCCTAGCACGTGGGTTTCCAGTGAATAACCAATACCCAACCATGTACTGAGGCATAATGCAGACATAAGTGCTTGTGAAGAGCTTGCAGCTTGAAGGATGAAATTATCTAAAGCCCGGTGCTCACTGTATGATTTTTTGAACCATTTAAGACGGTGTATTGCTTGATTGTTAGAAGTGAGCTTAATTTGATCCTATAAGATGTTATTGGACCTCCTTTTGCTGTGATTGCAGCGTGCATTTGCCGTGGCATAATTTCGATAAGCTCCTGCAATGTCACATCATTTATTACCGTCCAGAGTCAAATTCATTTGTGGGCAAGATCTTGTATTGATGATGGGAGCGTCGCTGTGTAAAGTCTTCTCCAGCACATTATGCAAAAGATTCTCAATGGAGTTAAGGTCTGGACTGTGTGGTGGCAAATCCATGTGTGAAAATGATGTCTCATGCTCCCTGAACCACTCTTGCACAATTTGAGCCCAATGAGTCCTGACATTGCCATCCATCAGGGGAGAAAAAAACATAGAAACATAGAAAAATGTCGGCAGATAAGAACCTTTCGGCCTATCTAGTCTGCCCAATTACATGGATACTTTACCTAGATTTATCTTTTGTTTAGGATAGCCTTATGCCTATCCCATGCCTGCTTAAATTCAATTACTGTTTTGGCCTCTACCACTTCAACTGGAAGGCTGTTCCATGTATCCACCACCCTTTCAGTAAAATAATGCTTCCTGATGTTACTTTTAAACCTTTGCCCCTCTAATCTAAGACTATGTCCTCTTATTTTGCTACTTTGTTTCCTTTTAAATATACTCCCTTCCTCTACCTTGTGGATTCCCTTTACGTATTTAAATGTTTCTATCATATCTCCTCTGTCTCGTCTTTTTTCCAAGCTGTACATGTTAAGATCATTAAGCCTTTCCTGGTAACTTTTCTCCTTCAAGCCATACACCATTGAGGGGTCACATGGCCTCAATTCTGTGGACTCATAATATTGCTGAACCTAGACTTGATCAACTGAACCCCTGATCATAACATGCGATGCTTGTATGGTAGGTGGTGACTCTTTTTGGCCAGGCTGCGTAAATTTCAGCCAAGACACCTATCCACGATTCAGCTTGTTTCAACATAGTCGGTCCTTAAGGGATATCGCTATGTAGGACTATGATCCAAAATTTCTGACACTGTCAGACGATTTTTGGAGGCTCAAAAACCAAAGATTCACTATCTATGAACATGTCCCAGTAGAAGATCAAATTCTCACGATTTTTCTCTACAACAACAGAAAATCTTTAGGATCTCAGAAATTTGTCTCAGAGGGAAAAATTGTACAGTGTGAACCAGCCTTAATTCTACTCTACCATTACTACAGTAGAAGACAGACCACATTAGGACGATAACATGGAATCATTGTGAGTCTTCGAGCAGAACATTGATTCTTTATCTAGATATAGGACAATGTATTTGCTAGACTGAAGGATGTGATGTAAATGTGAACTTAAAAGAAAAACAAGATCGATTGTTTGGTCCTTTAGGATCTCGGAAATTTGCCCCAGACGCAAAATCACAACCATAATTGTACAGAGAGGTACTAAACGTCACAGATGAACGAGAGGTTTTGTCTGAAGCGCTGAAACAGGAGCTGTGGTTAAATAGTAGATGTAGAAAAGACAGTCTCCCACAAACCATAAGATATTTTCACACGGACAAAAAACCCACGCACAACAATAAAAATATTGTTACAAAAAAATATGAAGATACAAAAATAAACATGCAATCATGGGAAATTAAAAAAATATATTAAAATATTAAAACCCATGCAACCTTGCAAATCCTGAGCTGTTTTACTTCCAGGATGTTTCCCCATGCGTTTCTCAGCCATCCTGCATTTGATCGTACTCTTGAGGAGCCTACAGTGTTTATATGAAAGTCCAGTATCTACACCAAGGCTGAGGCTGCCATCTTCCATCCAAACCCTGGAATAATCTCTCATTCACTTTCTATGTCCCTTTTCCAGTGGTCCCCAGGTCCAACACTGTTTTCTAGTCAGGTACAACTAGCAGAAAATGTTTTTACCGTATTCAAATAGGGAGATCCTGCTCTCTAAACATTTTGCAGAGGTTGCATGGTCTCCTCCATTTAGAGTTTGAGTAATTTCCAACTGCAAAGGCCCTTTGAATGAAGGAGCAGGAGAGCTGTAATGGACAATAACTAAATTATGAAAGGACAGCAGCCAAGGCGACTGCCTGCGGTTTGTCCCCACTCAGGTCTCATAACGTTTTAGCTTGATGGTGCCATTACAGAGAAAACTATTCCATATGCAAATCAGACTATTACTTTAAAAGGGTGGCCAAAGCTGAAATGCCAAGGAAGTCATAATCAAGGAAGACATCTCTACCCGAAATATACATCAACCCCCACTGATTGTTTTGGCCTTGCTAGGCCTCGTCAGGAGGGTATAGCTGTACCCCTTGGGACCTGTAGCAAGTGGTCCACAACTGGTTTACCCTCTAGATTCAAAGTGGAAACAAAACAAAATTATGAGAACACTGAGAACAGGCAGCAACCACGGTGGCCTGCTCTACAATGGGATTCCGATCGGGTCTCAAAAGGATCTCACTGTCTCTAGGGACGCACCGAAATTTCAGCCACCAAAATTATCTGCTGAAAATGGTGCTTTCATTTTCGGACGAAATGGAAAATTCAGCAGAAAAAAAATCGTCCAAAAATTTTCCCTTCAAAATAGGCTGGCCGGCTTCCAGGCTCAGGCGAGCCCCCCGGCTTTTTTTTTTTAGAAAGGATTTTACCAGGAAAGGACACATTGAGATTTCTCTTGTTTTCAAGTATGTCCTGGGTGGCGAGTATGTACCGTTCGGTGTCTTGTCCAAGGGCACTTACTGAAGAGGTGCTCTTGCCGGGATCAAACCTGTGTCTCCACAGTCTCTCTCCACGGTTATAGAGCAGTGATGTTACCTCTACTCCACCCAGCCGGAGGCTCACCTGAGCCTGAAGGCCGGCCGAGCTGCCTGCTCGGCTGTCTTCCAAGCTCAGGCATGCAGGGGGCATGCCTGACTCTGAATGCCGGCCGAGCAGCCCTCCAGGCCCAGGTGACGGATTTTGATGGGGTGGGGTGAGAGCGTTGCACATACTCACCTACATCGGCCCTGAGTCCTCCTGCATCCAGTGTCCTCTCTCCGTTGGTCACCGGGATGATGTCACGGAAGCCTTTGACCCTGGGTCAAAGGCTTCTGTGACGTCATCCCGGCGAGCGACACGGAGAGCGGACACTGGATGCAGGAGGACTGCCACCGCTGGAGGAGCTCCGGGCCGATGCAGGTGAGTATGTATAGGCAACATACTCACCTAAATCCTCCTACTTCGGCCCTGAGCTCCAGCGGTGGCAGTCCCGTAGTGACAGTCCTCCGGGAGCTGGTTCCCACTCTCCGTCAGACACAGGGATGATGTTGTAGAGGCGGAAGCCTTTGACCCGGCTGTCTGCAGAGTAAAAGGCTTCCACCTCTGCGATGTCATCCCTGTGTCTGACAGAGAGCGGGAACCGGCTGCCGGAGGACCGTCACCACGGGACTGCCACTGCTGGAGGAGCTCAGGGCCGAAGTAGGAGGATGTAGGTGAGTATGTAGGTGCAACCAATCAGCCATCTGAACCTGGGCCTGGAGGCCCTGCCTGAGCCTGGAGGCCGGCTGAGCAGTCTGCTCGGCTGGCCTTCAGGATCAGGCAAGTCCCTGTCTCGGCCTGGCCTCCAGGCCCAGGTTCTCGTTTCGGTATCGGCCGGAAATTTCCATTTCGGTGCACCACTGTCTCCTACATCTCTTTTGGAGAGGCAACTTTGGGAAAGTCTTTGATTAATCTAGTCCTTGTTTTTTTCACCCATTGAGGCTCCTGATCGATATATCAGTATTGGAACCTGTCTAGCTAAACTCTATCAAAATGATGAAGAGATTAACAAAACCAAGAAAGAGAACTCCAGCTGAATTAGGAAAGAATACTGTTACAGTAAGGTCAATTCACTAAGCACCGAACTTTCCACCAAATTGCACCAAACACTGAATTTCAACATTCGGTGCAATTTCGGGGAAGCTCGTCTATTCACTAAACTGTCAATTTACCACCTACAGGCGAATCAACGGCAAAATATGGTGCAGTTCAGCGATCTTCGGTGGCAGCGAAATTGTCCGACAGAAGTAATGGTTCGTCTACTCACACAAACTGAACTGCACCGAAATGTTGGTGAAATTACCTGATTTTCAGTAATTCAGTTCGACAGGTTTAAATAGGCGAATCCCATAGGTTTCAAAGTAAAAAAGTAATTGCATTTTTAATTAAATTTAAAAAAAATGTTTAGTCTTTTCATTTTCAGCAAAAAGCTTTATTTTTTTTATTTTTGAGAACACTTTTTTGTATTTTTAAAAACAAAAAATACCCCAATTTTTTTAAAAAAAATTCTGTAGCAGACCTTATTATTTTTTAAAGGACCTTTTTTATTATTTAGACCCATTTTAATGCATTTTTATTGGTTTAACCCCATAGGGACTGGGTGGTTTGACGGTTGTCAGTCCGAAAGTGCCCACTGCTGTTTTTACATTTCTGCGCTGTTTGTGTTAAGGTCTAATTATCCTCTTACACGTTTATGGAACCCACACTTGTTATATATCGTTTTTCTCGCCATTAAATGGACTTACTAAAGATACTGTTATTTCCATCATATCATTTAATTTATTATAAAAAAAACTATGAAACGTGATTGAAAAAAATGGAAAAAACACACTTTTTGAAATTTAATAATTAATTTTTATATTATTATTTTTATTTATTTTTTAATTTTACACCAAACCTAGTCATGTTTGTTATCATTGGAAAGGCAATGATCAGGTCTTTCCAATAATAACAAACATGACCCTCTAGCTGCCACGGATGGGGAGATAAAGGGAACCAAATGATGTCAGACACTTCTGGGTTCGAATCGTGATCCGGCACCTAAGGGGTTAAAGAGAGACACTGCTGAAAAGGGCAGAGTCTGCCCTCTTCAGCGGTGCCACTATTTTTTTCTATGTGGAGCTATTTGGGGGGAAGAGGGCTCCAAAGGAGCCATCCCTCCCATTTCACAGTTATCACTGCAAGCGCCGGGGGGCGCCTGGTGAGGACGTCATCATTTTCCCCAGGAAATACTATTTACGTCAATGGTCCTTAAGGGGTTAAACACCTATTAGGAGAATAGGAAAGTTACGTTTTTTTTGTTTTTTTGCAGTTCAGTGAAATTTGACAAGGCCTCTTTTGCGGTCTTCGGTGCTCTTCAGCGACGTTGTCCAACCTTTTCATAAGGCTATGGCGACTCCATATTCGGCGCACCACGGTGACCATTCTGTGAATAGTGACTTCACCCTACTGTCGGCGAAATAGAATCGCCGAAACACGCCGAAGTGAAAAGTAACGAAATTTCAGTGGACAGACCCTAGTATGTTGGAACATCATGGGACAAATTGATCGAATCATCTATCATTACTTATTTATGTACGTGATTATAACCCTCTTAATTGAGCTGATGTATTTTTAATTCTTGTCTCTCTTCCTTTTTTTTGCTCTGATTCTGTGTTCTGTGTCAAATATTGTGAAAGAAAAACGAGTCACACAGACGTTACCATTATTAGCTTTTCCAATTCCCTTTTTAATGTTCGTCACCATAAACAATGAAAGACTGTAACGCTGGGTTATGATTTGATTTTGTGAAAAAGTGCTCAGACAAACATCTTGGGCTCTATTACATTCTTCACGCAAACATTAACGCGTGCGCAAAAACACATTAACGCGAGGGGCAAAACCCTTTGCGCTGAATGTCGTATTACAATCTCAGCGCATCAAACGCTAGTATACCACGGGTGAACCTGCGCGAACGCTGCGCGAGCTTACTGTACTTCGCGCGTCCTATACTTAACATTGTGAGCGCAAATGCGTTTCTGCGCTGGTACGCGGATGGTATTACAATATATGCGCACTTTGTAACGCACAGCCTTTGCGCGCATAATTATAGCAACTCCTGAAAGCTGGTGTTAATGGCGGACGGACCGGACGGATCAGGTTTCTGATGGACCTGGCCGAAACCAAATACACCAGCCCAAAAAAACAAAAACGCAGCAAGGTATAGTTACACATTCTACTAATACCAAACCAATAAATTTGAGAAGTTGTGCGTGTTTTTTTGTTTTGATGCAGCATATATGCGCAGATTGACTTTGACAGGCGCAAAAACTTAACGTGAGACAATTAAGGTTTTTAATTCTGATTGGCTGAATCGCGTGAAAAAAACAGTCCGCACACTGATTTCTGAGCGCGCGTTTTTGCGCGTCCGTTTTATTTTTTGACGGATGAAAATATGTGCGAGGATTGTAATACCAGCGTTGATTTACGTGCGTTAACGCTTGGCGCAAAAATTCACGCGTTTACTGCGCATTTTTCCATGAAGAATGTAATAGGGCACCTACAGTCTGGTCTACGCAGCCGCCCTGGTAGGGAATAAGCGCAAAACCGGTTTTTTTCTGCACATATGTATATTTTGTTGTATCCCCAGCCAGGTCCTTTTGCTGCTGCCTCTTTCCGGGTTTTCTTTTTAGTCCCAAAGTGGATTTGTCCCTGGTGAGGATATAAATGTAAACCCACCAGTCTCTCTCATGGCTGATAACCAGCGTGAGCATGTGTGGTTGCTTAGAAAGTAGCTCTTGGTTTCATTAGGTAGGACTAACCTGACCAGAGGTGCTGTGACGTGGCAGGTGAGTTTACACTTTAATGGCCATTCAAGTAAACCAAAACCTCTGTGTTTTGTTTCACATGGAGTTATAGGGGTGAATGCAAATGACAACCTTTTTCTTGTTATTAGTACAGGAGGAGTGGGGTTGCGCCTATTCCCTAGTGGGGCGGCTGCAACCACCAAATTGTATCCAGCCCAGCAACATGTATAAAACATAACAAGAAGAAAAATGACATCTGCGCTTATTCCTATTACACTGTGTGAAACAAAACACAATTAGAAGCTTTGGTTTCTTTTAATGGCCATTAAGAGTGTAAGCTCACCTGCCAACGTCAAGGCACCTGTGAACAGGGCCGGATTAACGTAGGGGCGGATGGAGCGGCCGCTCCAGGCCCCCTTCTGGAAATAGGCCCACAGCAGTCCAGCCAAGATGAGCCGTTTGCCGGCCAGCAGACACACACTACGAGGCAGCTGCTGGATCTGGCCCATGCAGAGTGGGAAGGCAAGTTAGAAAGGCCAATCGCGGAAGTAATCATCACGTGATGTGACATGTCACGTGCCCCGCCTGCATGGACTGGCTGCTCATTTAATTACAGAGGGGGGGTGGAGAATGCAAACAGTGCGCTGCGTGTGAATGAATCCACTCTGCACTGTCTGTTGCCTGGGCAGCCTGCCTCGCCCTCGGAGGGAAATAGCAGACCTTCCCAG
Organism: Leptobrachium leishanense; assembly: GCA_009667805.1. Taxonomy (NCBI): domain Eukaryota; kingdom Metazoa; phylum Chordata; class Amphibia; order Anura; family Megophryidae; genus Leptobrachium; species Leptobrachium leishanense. The sequence goes on from CM019065.1 coordinate 45,427,590, forward strand.
CACACACAGCGTGCCAGCCCAGGCCACCAGCAGGGGGAGGATTTCTTACAAAAGGTGACGGACGCATTGAGGGGGGGGGCACGCCCTGGATGATGAGCTGAGAGGGGTGTCAGATTCAGTGCAGACCCAAGCAGGCAGCCGCTCCTGCTGCTCTGCTTGATCGCACGTGGCACAGCAGCAGAGGCCTGTTCAATACCTCAGCCGCTGCAAGTGCTAAGTTAGCAACTTGCATTGAACGCCGTTCAACCGCTCAGCGCTCAGCAGTGCTAACCTAGCACTTGCAGCGACCCGAGGAGATGCTTCATGTGACGTATTAAAGATGGCCGCCGCATGAAGCCAGTAACAATGCCCTACAGCAGATGGCCGCCGCCTCGAAGCAAGTAATAATTCCCTACAGCAATGTTAATTTTGAGGTTTTTGTTCACCAAAGCACAAAATATTTATTTATTATTTCCTCCTGCACATAGACATATATTACAGTTCAATTTATATATTGTTTCAGAAGTAAACATAACTTTTATTCATTAAAAACTATCATTTGTGGTGTGTGCATACAAAACGGAATTGTGCTGACTGCTTCTCTTTATTATTTTTTGTCCGAGTGATCCGAAAAACAATCTGAATTTTTCATTAAGAAATTGTCGGCCATTTTGGATTCAAAATTCGCATCCAAAGGGTTCAACGACACTGCTGCAGCAAACTGAATTGCTGCGCTGCAGCAATTCAGCAGCTGCTGAGGTATTGAACAGGCCTCTGGTTTCCTGCTCAACTTCCGGCTGTCATGGGGGAGGGGTGGTTTGTGTGAGGCCTTCTCATCTCCCCCCTGGTCTATCTCCGATCATCCACCACAGCTGAGCTGACTGGCAATGGATACATAGGCTGCTACAGGTGAGGCACATTAGCACAGATCAGTTACTTCAGGCTGATCCAGTGCCATCCCTGTACAGGTCTTTCCCCAAGCCACCCCCCCAGTTATATGTTGAAAATTGCTCTGCCATTCCTCTAGCTGCAGCAGTCACACAGACTCCCCTCTTCATTCTTGCTTCTCTGCCCTCTTGTCTTTTCCTGCTGGCAGTTTTTCTTCCACTCTTCATTTCTGTAACTATACCTCACCTTCAATGTTTATTTCTAAAACATTGTCCATGTCTTCAGATTTCCATCTCTTTCCCAATGACCGTGTGCACATTTTCTCCTATCACCTAGTTGATATGGTTATATAGTATTTTTATATAGTGATGTCCATTTGAGTGGTTTCATCCCTACAATAACCCATTCAATGCCAGGCTATTTGAACCACACATGTGCAATTCTTTCTTACAATGTTTTGGTCAGCAGGCTTAAAAATGAGTGTTAGCAGAACCCAAAAGTCATATTTTTATCAGAATAAATATATTATTGATCATATAGCCTGTCACCAGTTTGCCGCAGCCCTGATCTGTGCCAGAAGGTTAGTTTGGAGTCAACGTTTCATGGACAATGTAAAGTTTTTATTGCGTGTATGCCCTGGAGTAGGGACTCTGTAGAGAATCTTTTAACCCCTTTGCTGCTAAGCCATGTCATCCTGTGAGCGGAGTTCATTTACACCATTTTGTGCCTGTCATAGTTAATCCTTTCACTGCTGAGTTATTTCACCTCTGTGTGCTGAGCTAATTTGTACGGTTTTGTGTCCATGTTTAAACACTATTTGAGGTCATGATTTACTGTATGATTTACTGTATGATTTATTGTTAATTCCCTAACTGATGTCATTGTGTCCATGCGCAATGACGTGAGTGAGCAGGGGGATAGTCCGGAGGCTTGGCTGATATCCAAGATATCTCCCACCTCTGGAGGGAGTCCACGATTCGGCGTGGACTGGCACTTATGGAGATAAAGAGAGGTATGGCTGAAAAGGTCAGACAATGACCTTTCCAGCGATGCCTCTCATGTTTTCTCTCACTGAAGGACCCTCCCTTTCAGGCACTCTCCCAGCTCTACCGGGGGGGCCCCCTGAAACTGACATTATTTTGCAGCAGTGCAATGACGTCAGTGCGCCAGGAGAGGTTTAAAAGCAGGGTCTGACCGTTTCATTTTTTTTCTATAAAAAGGCCCAACAAAGTACTCTGCACCAGGCCCATGATACTCTTAATCCGGCCCTGCCTGTGAAGGTGAGTCCTATATAAAAAAGTGATGGTTTGCTACATAGCAGCCTGTGGTTTCATTTTTTGGATAGGACTCACCTTCACTAGAGGTGCCTTGACGTTGGCAGGTGAGCTTACTCTCTTAATGGCCATTAGAAGAAACCAAAGCCTCTAATTGTGTTTTGTTTCACACGGTATAATGGGAATAAGCGCAGATGACATTTTTCTTCTTTTTTCTTGTTATGTTTTATACATGAAGCAGGCTGGGCTGGATACTTCTGGTCTACACAGCCACTCTGTTAGGAATTAGGTGTGAAACCGCTTTTTCTGCACAGACATTTACAGTCAGCTGCAGAGGTGGTTGTATAATTAGGTAAAATAAGCAGCTGCCTAAGGCCTTGCACCCACTGGGGTCTCAAATGGTGGAGTCTATATAGAATGCAATTGTGCTGCTACTTATATTAAAACATTCCTACATTCACACACTTGTCTACCAAGGGAGGCGCAGTAGCCTTCTTAAAATTCTAATTTATTGGGTTAATTTACAACTTTTTGCATAATGAGCAGAATCCCATCATTGAGCTTGACCTAAGGCCTCATTAACTCTAGAGTTGCCACTGGTCAGCCGGTTCTAGTAGCAGATGCAAAGTGGGAATAATGAAAAATGTATTGATCTTGTACGAGGATATGACTTTGAAGAGGACCTGACTCTTAATTTGACCTGCACTACTTTCAGATCAATAATATGCCAGGAATATTAAGGTCTTCAAGAGTATTCCTGAACGCCGGGATTTGTTCCCTGTGATCCATATATTATGGTACTCTTTTGACCAATGATCTCAAACTCTGGCCCCACCGATGTTGACAGCCTACAATTTCCCTGAATTCTCTGAATGCAATAGATGGCAAGAGAATCATGAACGTTATAGCTGGGAAACATCTGGAGGGCCAGAGATTGAGATCCCCTGCTGTAGACTATGATATGGACTCTGGCAACACAGTACTGATTGATATGGGACATGTGTGCACAGTAAACTGGTTGATGCTGAAGGTTCTTTGAAATTCTGGACAACAGATGATTATGTAGCAGAGCAGTTGAGCTCTTTGCCCGCATGTCGATCAAAATGCCTTTCCTGGATAACAAGACAGCATAAAACTGGAGTAATTTCTCATTTCGATACCATTATTGCTCTTTTCCATTACTAGAAAGGAGCCCCAACTGAGGGACGAGCAACTTGGCAAGTTGCAATCCCTCCTATTGTACTTGGTCAATAAATCCATTAACATTGGCTTTTTCCTGGATCAATTTTTACTCAGAGAGGTGTCGCAGTTGTTTGAGAACTACACTTCCCAAAACGCATTTCCCAATTATGTGGAGTTCTATGGTCAATCTCTGACTTTCTCTTTAAATGTTTTACAGTCTCTGATTCCAAGGATCCTTAGCTATCCATTGTAGAGTTGTCACATTGATGGCATCTGCATTGCTGAAGGAGGGGGGGAGTGACATTTTATTACTTTGGTACTAGATTGTCCAAAAAGCCATAATCCATCCCATATGGAGCATGTTTACTTCAACATTCCACTGATCCTTGACTGTATACACTAATTAGAGCCATATCTTACTGGATCTCAATCGAGTCTTATGACAGCGTGATAATCATCGGCTGATTTCAACAAAGAGCCTAGTGTCTCTTAATAACTTCCTGTAATCATCACAAGACTGGTCATCACAACAAAACGTGAACAAACAATGTACAAACCCAAAGGGAAATGCACACAGGCAGATCACCAGGTCACACGCTCTCTGACCCCATGATTGATGTCCAGTAGTTAAGCCTTTCACACATTCTTGTTCTGCTGATGATACAAACGAAGACATAAAAATTTTTGGAAAATTTTACAATATTGCCCAAACGTAAAAAAAAAAAACACCTTGATTCCATAATAGTAATCCTGTTTTTTCTTGGATTGGATGACATGCAAACCATGTAAAAATTTCAATCCTTTCTTAAATCCATTTATTTAATGTTTTACCATACACGCATCTAGGGTAGCTTCGCAGTGACACTACAGCTACCAGTCAAGTATGTGTCAGGAACCAAGCCCAGGGGCACAGAAGGGATTCACAAAGCCCATGCTGGAACTATAAAAATGGTGCGCCTTGAGCATTGTCTGTTGACTCCTGTGTGCCAAGCCTTACCGTGTGCCAAAGCTCCACTGTGATTCTGCTTGCAACGTCTCACCACAGTTCTGTGTGCCAAGGAGGGCAGCAATCAGGGGTAACAGCCCATGATGCGTTCAGGGGCTCCAGGGGCCCTGGCCAAACCCTCTTAGGCTTGTTTGGGTGAAACAGATTTAAGGGCCCCTCCATGCCACCCTAGACTGGCCCACCAAAATGCTAACTAATTTCCTGGTGAGCTGCGGCATCTGGGGCCTATAAGAGTACTCTAACCAGGTAAGTAGAAGAGTTGTTTTATTATTGTTTCATTATTAATTGGTTTAGGGCTGCAACTAACGATTATTCTCATAATCGATTGTTATTTCGATTAATCGATTCATCGGATAAAAAAAGAAGAAAAAAGTTTGTTTACTTAAAAGGAATTTTATGTAAAAAAACAAACACAACCCCTCCCCCTTTTTTCATAAGCAATTTGTGTAGTGTACGTAACTTTCGAACGTACATAAGCAAATTGCATATCTTGCGTACTTTTCACACACAAGGTATGCGAGTGCTTGGTCAGAGGGATGGGTTGATGCTGCATGCGCAGCTTAAGTCCATGTTTGCTTTCTCAAATGAACGCGGCTACGAGCACTTGGTCATAGAAGATGATGTCAGCATGAAATCGGGGTTAATTAGCTAAAGTGGTCGGGTGCGTAGAGTGTCCCTTTTAAATAATTTTGTGAACAAACGGGGTGGGAGGAGGGACTTGAGGTGGAAGGGAGTGACTTTGCTCAAGTGACTTGACCTGAGTGTGAGAGGGAGTGGGTATGGACAAAAGACTGGATCTGAGTGTGGGAGTGAGTTTGGGGAAAGGGACCAGACCAAAAGGGAGGGAATGGCAGTTCCCAACCAAAGAGGGTGTGGCAGGGAGGGTGGTGGCACAGGAGGGTGGTGGCACCAGCTTCAAGTAAGGATACAACACAGGCATACAGCTCCTTCACCCAGTGGCAGTATCTTCTTGTTTGTGTTCTAGTTCTGCTACTGTTGTAAACGGAATAAAAACAAACTGGTTGTGTCTGACATAACCCTGGAACTAAATCATACCTAGTAAAGCAGCCATTCTTCTCCAATAAGCTCCGAAGCTGAGGTTATCTACGTTTAACTCAGTCTGACTGTAAACAGTGTGTGCTGTACACAGGACGATTAATCAACACCGATTAATCGATAATGGAAATAGTTGACAACTATTTTAATCATCGATTAGTTGTTGATTAATTGATTAGTTGTTTCAGCCCTAAATTGGTTTATTGAAATGACCGGCTGCGGAAAGTGGGGCCCCAACCAGTGGTTCAGTAAGGGGCCCCATGATTTCTGATGGCATCCCTGGTGCCAGGCCTCACTGTTGTCCTCTTTGCCAAGCTTCACCGTGTTCCTACTGCTACCTTAGAAAAAAGGCAAAAAAAAGGATTTTTAATCTTAATTATGTTAATTTTCATTTTTAAACCGGACATGGTCATATTTGGCCAGCCAGACATTGGCCTTTCCAGTGATCTCTTATATGACCTTGTGGGACTTACGGTTCCTGAGATACCAGGGTTCAAAGGACCCTAGTATCTCCGCTAATGGGATTTTACGCCTGACCAGGGGGAATATACAGTTTCCGATGTCATTGCACCCCTGCGTAATGACATCAGTGGGTGGGGGTCCCACAGCAAGTGCTAACATCCAAGATGACAGCCCGCTATGGGAGATCTCCAGAATCAGTGATTTCTCTCCAGGACACTGTAGACAAGCGACAACGTATCGGACACATCCTCAGCAACACAGCACCAGCCTAATGACACGTTCCAGTCGTCATCCGCAGCATAAGGATTAAATAGTACTCACTGGATCATATGAAAGCCAAGGCTCCCATAATTTATCATTATTGCCCATCAGGTGGTGAACTATTGCTGTAGGTTTGTCCATCATACAGGTGGCCCTTATTTTATCTACCACAATTCCTCACGCTCGGGAGCTCCATCCATAGTCATCCCTCTGCCATCACTCTTCTCACTGTCAGTGTGAGCTTTGAAAGCAATTTATTTTCTTTGCCAAGAGAAAAACGTTCGTCTCTGTGATAGACTTTACAGTCTCTCTCACAAGGGGTTCCAGAAAGACCACATCTAGAGTAGGGATGAGCTGTTCGGTTCGATCAGTTCGGAGTTCGATTCGAACTTTGGCCGTTCGCAAGTTCGCGAACTTCGAACTTTTTGGCGTGTTCAGTTCGAGTTCGAAAAAAAATAATTGAAAAAAGTATAAAAAATGCTTAAAAAATACAAAAAAATCTAGAAATAAAGAGACTCTTTACTGCAGAATATTATAAGCAACGGTTTATTAGATATTGAATTAAAAACTAATGTCTAGGTGCAAAGATTCTCACCTCTAAATGACCTGTGCTCTCAACCGGCGTAAACAACAGCTGTTTACTTAGTGTTTGGAAATAACATGTGCTTCTAATTAGTCCAGTCTCATGAATTTGATACATTATATGCAGACTGGGAGTGCCAGGTGTCGTGTGTGGGTCTGTGATGGCGATGTTTCCATACATCCTACATAGAAACATAGAAAAATGTCGGCAGATAAGAACCTTTCGGCCCATCTAGTCTGCCCAATTACATGGATACTTTACCTGGATTTATCTTTTGTTTAGGATAGCCTTATGCCTATCCCATGCCTGCTTAAATTCAATTACTGTTTTGGCCTCTACCACTTCAACTGGAAGGCTGTTCCATGTATCCACCACCCTCTCAGTAAAATAATGCTTCCTGATGTTACTTTTAAACCTTTGCCCCTCTAATCTAAGACTATGTCCTCTTGTTTTGCTACTTTGTTTCCGTTTAAATATACTCCCTTCCTCTACCTTGTGGATTCCCTTTACGTATTTAAATGTTTCTATCATATCTCCTCTGTCTCGTCTTTTTTCCAAGCTGTACATGTTAAGATCATTAAGCCTTTACTGGTAACTTTTCTCCTTCAAGCCATACACCATTTTAGTAGCCCCTCTCTGAGCTCTCTCTAAGATGTCTATATTCTTCTGGAGATACGGTCTCCAGTACTGCACACAGTACTCCAAGTGAGGTCTCACCAGTGCTCTTTACAGTGGCATGAGCACTTCCCTTTTCCTACTGCTAATACCTCTCCCTACACAACCAAGCATTCTGCTAGCATTTCCTGCTGCTCTATTACATTAACTACTTACCCTTAGATCCTCTGAAATAATAACCCCTAAATCCCAACCCTCAGATGTTGAGGTTAGGGCTTTATCAAATATTCTATATTCAGCCCTTGGGTTTTTACGTCCCAGGTACATTATCTTACACTTATCCACATTAAAACTCAATTGCCACAGCTCCGACCATTTTTTTAGTTTACCTAAATCATTTGTCATTTGGCTGATCCCTCCAGGAACGTCAACCCTGTTGCAAATCTTTGTGTCATCAGCAAAAAGACATACTTTTCCATTAATACCTTCTTCAATATCACTAATAAAAATATTAAAGAGAATGGGTCCAAGTACTGACCCCTGAGGTATTCCACTGGTAACAAGACCTTGCTCTGAATAAACTCCATTTACCACAACCCTCTGTTGCCTGTCACTCAGCCACTGCCTTATCCATTCAACAATATTGGAATCCAAGCTCAAAGATTGCAATTTATTGATAAGCCTTCTATGGGGAACAGTATGAAAAGAAAAAAGGGGGGGTGAAGCGCCCACCGGAAAAGTGTCTATCCCACTCGCTGAATGCTGTGTATGGGGGTTTCTCTAAATACCCGAGTGACAATTATGTGAACAGGAATACAACACAGCGCTTTAAGAGACCAAAGTCCAAAAAAGACAGTGGGGTAGACACCCAATATGTCCGTAAACAGAAGTCGCTGTCTTTAGGAGTGGATCTTCTCGAAAATGCAGATGAAGTGTGCACTGTAGGAAGGAAACACAAAAAGGAGGGACCAAAATTGCGCAGTATAACAGCACCCAGGATGAAAGTAATGTATATTGATGATAAACTCACATTCTGTGGAGCCTACAACCGGCTCTTAGGAATAAGGCGAGCTGGGACTTTATTTTAGGTGCCCATAGGACCTTCAAGCGACTTCTCCAGAAATCTCCAAAAATAGGAACACTGTAGGAAAATTGGCAGAAACCAAAAAGGCACCTCCTAGTGCAATAAATCACAAACAACTTTGTATTTTAGAAGGGAATAGCCAAATTCAAACTCACACTCGATTGAGCCTCTATTGGCTCCGTCACAATACGCATAGGGAATCATAAGGTGTTCCCCAAACCTTCTTTGCAGGAGTTATGGAGGCAGACAGCAATTAGAGTTGTTTAAAAATTAAAAACATTTATTCACTTTAAAATAGATCATATCTACCAGACCAAAGACCAGGACGCGTTTCGCCAACAAAGGCTTCCTCAGCTGGTTATCATCATATGTATCAAATATTCTATATTCAGCCCTTGGGTTTTTACGTCCCAGGTGCATTATCTTGCACTTATCCACATTAAAACTCAATTGCCACAGCTCCGACCATTTTTTTAGTTTACCTAAATCATTTGTCATTTGGCTGATCCCTCCAGGAACGTCAACCCTGTTGCAAATCTTTGTGTCATCAGCAAAAAGACATACTTTTCCATTAATACCTTCTTCAATATCACTAATAAAAATATTAAAGAGAATGGGTCCAAGTACTGACCCCTGAGGTACCCCACTGGTAACAAGACCTTGCTCTGAATAAACTCCATTTACCACAACCCTCTGTTGCCTGTCACTCAGCCACTGCCTTATCCATTCAACAATATTGGAATCCAAGCTCAAAGATTGCAATTTATTGATAAGCCTTCTATGGGGAACAGTATGAAAAGCCTTACTGAAATCTAAATAACCAATGTCTACTGCACCACCTGTGTCTATTATTTTTGTTACCCAATCAAAAAAATCAATAAGATTAGTTTGGCATGATCTCCCTGAGGTAAACTGGACTGGATTCTCTCCTCATGTCCTGATCGAATATAGGAGGCAGGCGTTCTCGCTAACAGTTTCAGTGATCATTGCGTAGTGTACAGTGCGTGCAAAATAAGGGCCACAAAATGTCCACCAAAGGTAATAATCACCAGGTCTTTCAAAAAATTTACTCTTGAATCCTTCCTAAATGATCTCAAACAGCTCCCATGGTACAGACTAAACCTAATCCCAGACCTGGACTGTGCAATTGAATACTTTCAAGCCGAGCTCCTGAAAGTCTGGAACACCCATACCCCACTGCGCAAAGTGCAAGTAAAAGGGGCCCATCTCCCCTGGGTTACAGCTGACCTCACGCATATGTACCAGTTTAGAGACTCCCTGTGGCCAAAGTTCAAGAGTACCAGATCCATGAATGATCACTGTGAATACCGAAAATGCCGTAATGAATGCACAAAACAAACAAAAATGGCTATAGCCCAATACTTCAATGAAAATTTAAACACTAACATATCAAACCCCAGAAATTTTTGGAAAATCATAAGTAACATACAAGCACCCCCATCCACTCCCAACCGGCTGCTTTAAAAGTAAACAACCAAACTGTACAAATGTAGATGTAGCAAATGCTTTTAATAATTATTTTGTTGGATGCACCACCACCCTGATTGCTAAGCTAGGAAATGACACGCAATCAGAAAGGCCGCACACGCAGGCCAGGCCCCACCAACAGTGCAAAGACCCTGTAACCCAGAGAAATTCAGTTTTAGACCAGTGCCTGTCAGTGCCATCACTAAACTTCTCCATAACCAAAAAATGAAATACCAGTCTGGACCTTATCAAATCCCAGCAATGCTGCTGAAAATCAGTGCACCAGCAATTGTAAAACCTGTCGCAACCCTGATTAATGAATCACTGGCGACTGGATACATACCCAAACTTTGGAAGACTGCAAGGGTGGTACCTATCCATAAAAGTGGAGACAATACTTTGGTATCCAACTACCGCCCAATATCACTGCTCCCTGTAATGTCAAAAATTCTGGAAAAATGTGTCTACACTCAATTACGTGATTATTATCAGTATCAGAACTATTTAACCCCAGATCAATCAGGCTTTCGTCCAAACCATTCAACTACAACTGCCCTTTTAAAAGTTTGTAATGATATCCAAGCGGGCATGGAACAAGGAAATCTAACTGGAGCCATCTTCCTTGATTTTGCCAAGGCTTTTGACACAGTAGACCATGGCATCCTATTACAAAAACTTAAAAACTCTGGTATTGATAGTACGTTAACCTGGTTCCAATCATATGTGTCTGATAGGTCTCAATTTGTGTCCATTTCTGACAGCACTTCCCTTCCCCTCCCAGTCACGTGCGGTGTACCCCAAGGCTCGATACTTGGCCCCCTACTATACACAATATTCATAAACGATCTGCCCAATGTCTGCAAAGCTTCAACTGTACACATGTACGCAGACGACACTGTAATCTATACCAGCAAACCAAATCTCCCACAGCTGGAGGCAGTGCTGCAAGAACAATTCACAGGGGTAGAAAAGTGGATCGCAAATAACAAACTTTTTCTAACTACTGACAAAACTGTTACAATGCTCTTTGGAACCGCACCTAAACCACACAAATTGCAAACACCCAATCTATGTGTTGGCACAAAATCAAATGGCACGCTGACTACAGTCACTTCTCTCAGATATCTAGGTATGTGGTTACTGGTTAGACCCAAATCTATCTTTTGGCCACCACATCGAAAAACTCTCATCTAAACTCTACCCCAAACTAGGTGCCCTGTACAGAAACAAATCCTGCCTGAGTCCCGCGGTTAGAAAGCAGATTGTACAACAAATGCTTATGCCAGCCATTGAATACGGAGATGTAGTGTATGCAGCCACCCCGCAAACACACCTCCAGAAACTTACTACATTGTATAACTCATTCTGTCGCTTTGTGCTACAATGTAACTACATGACACACCATTGTGACATGTTAAAAGAACTAAACTGGCCATCACTGGACTCTAGACGCACCCTTCACCTTTCCAACCTGGTGTTTAAGAGCTTTTCTGGGAAGCTGCCACCCTACCTGAATATGCTGCTTCCCCCGGCAGTTCCCTCATCCTATAACCTCAGATCCAGGACCAGCACCTTACTTGCAATACCACAATACAAAAAGAAAGTGGCTCGATCCTCATTTTCCTACAGAGCACCGCAAATATGGAATAACCTCCCAGACACCGTCAAATCTTCCCCAGTCTAAAGTCCCTTAAGACTTCCCTATTAACATACCTCAATACGAAATGCACCTGTAAACATGTAACATAATGAGTATAATTATACGTATCTGGCGGCGCGATTGCAGTCGCTTCTTGGTATTCAGATGGTCCTCACGGTGTGTATCATAAATGTCCAATATGGATTATATATAAAAAAACACAAATGGCAGAATAATAGTGCAGGGTGTATATACAATGTTGGAATAGATGGCAATAAATGGTTCCACTCACAGACAGAGAGCCCCGTCACTGGCTCTGAGTGGTTCCAAACATCTGGGTCCTTTGTCTTCTTAAGAACATTTAAAGGAGACCCACTCCCTTTAAAGTTGGTATTTTCTTTATCCCGTCAAATATGTAAGAAAACATAAAAACAAGGACCTTCTTGTGTAGATCTACCACAATATTGATCATATATATGGTGATGGTATCAACTCACATTGGGTGGAGCTTAGAACCAAGCTCTGGGTGGAAATGCCGGTGGATTTATTGAGTAGGTTAAATCCACGAATACCTCTGAATTCCAAAACAGCAGGGACCAGACTTTTATGTGGAGGTGTCATCAATCAGACACTAGATGTACTGCGCAGACGGTATTTTTGAGGAGATACCGGACTCCCCTTTGAGATCTTCGTTCCCAGGTGCTCCTCCAAGAAAATAAAACAAACAGCTGCAGGACCTTAATTAAAGGTTAATGAAATTTTATTCTTTAAACAATTAAAATAGTAAAATATCAATGCCCAAACATGTTTCGCGACCAAGTCGCTTCCTCAGTAGGAAGCGACTTGGTCGCGAAACATGTTTGGGCATTGATATTTTACTATTTTAATTGTTTAAAGAATAAAATTTCATTAACCTTTAATTAAGGTCCTGCAGCTGTTTGTTTTATTTTCTTGGAGGAGCACCTGGGAACGAAGATCTCAAAGGGGAGTCCGGTATCTCCTCAAAAATACCGTCTGCGCAGTACATCTAGTGTCTGATTGATGACACCTCCACATAAAAGTCTGGTCCCTGCTGTTTTGGAATTCAGAGGTATTCGTGGATTTAACCTACTCAATAAATCCACCGGCATTTCCACCCAGAGCTTGGTTCTAAGCTCCACCCAATGTGAGTTGATACCATCACCATATATATGATCAATATTGTGGTAGATCTACACAAGAAGGTCCTTGTTTTTATGTTTTCTTACATATTTGACGGGATAAAGAAAATACCAACTTTAAAGGGAGTGGGTCTCCTTTAAATGTTCTTAAGAAGACAAAGGACCCAGATGTTTGGAACCACTCAGAGCCAGTGACGGGGCTCTCTGTCTGTGAGTGGAACCATTTATTGCCATCTATTCCAACATTGTATATACACCCTGCACTATTATTCTGCCATTTGTGTTTTTTATATATAATCCATATTGGACATTTATGATACACACCGTGAGGACCATCTGAATACCAAGAAGCGACTGCAATCGCGCCGCCAGATACGTATAATTATACCTGTTGTCACATTGGTTTGGGGGAGACCTCTATATATCTGGTCTGGCATTGGTATACTGGTGGTGGAACTTATCTGGGCGCTGACCATCTTTTTGTATTATGTAACATAATGACTTTATTTCCTACATATTTATTTTTCTGTTAATCTGTATATTTGGTCTTGTGTTAATATGTTGCATTTTACTATTTTGTTTTTCTGTAACCACTCAATGTTCTCGAACCCAGGACATACTTGAAAACGAGAGAAATCTCAATGTATCCTTCCTGGTAAAATCCTTTTATAAATAAATAAATAAACCCATGTTGTTTCTGATCCTGTAATCTATGTGTTTTTAGATGTTCAACAATCCTTTCCTTTAACATGGTTTCCATTAATTTCCCCACTACTGACGTAAGACTAACTGGCCTATAGTTCCCCGATTCCTCCCTACTACACTTCTTGTAAATGGGCACAACATTTGCCACTTCATTTTATGGGGACCTCCTAGGCACGATATTTGAAGGAATTTTTCGTTTTTATTTTTAACCCTTATTTTATGGAAAACTCACTGTTCCTTTAACCCTTTCACTGCTGAGGCATTTCACCGCAGTATGCTGAGCTAATTTTTACCGCTTTCGCTCATCATGTTTAAACGCGATTTGAAGCCACATTTTATTATACGACCCAGACATATTATATATCGTTCTTTCCGGCAGACTCGGCAGATTCATAATATATCATTTTTATATGTATACGTCATGTTCTGCCTGTATATTATAACAAAAAATGCAATAAAACTTGAATTTTTAATCATCTGCAGCGTGTAAAGTGTTTTTTTTCAACTTTTATCACATGAACATTTGCGGTTATATTTTCCATGGGGTGCGCTTGTAAAAAAATTAGAAATGGGGACTTATTAATTTTTTTGGGGGGAATTATGTGATTTTTAGCAAACGCACACCATAGAAAAAAATCATTAGTGCAGCATCATTGTTCACATTATAATTGAAATGTGAACAATATTGCTGCATTAATAAAAATAACACACAAAAAATACATGTTTTTTTATTTTTATTTTTTTACTTTATACCTGGTCATGTTGGGTATCATTCCAATTGGCCTTTCGATTGACACCATCCATGACCCCCTAGCTGCCACGGTTCTGGAGATATCGGGGTTCAAATGAACCCCCTATCTCCACCAGGGGATTCCGGGCAGATAGGGGTTCTGCAGCTATCTGATGTCATCACGCTATGCGTGAGGACGTCAGGCAGTGAGGGGGGACCCGGGGGTTGAGCTGCCATCCAAGATGGCGGCCCCCACCGGAGCTAGGCTGCACTTCGGCGCCGCAAGGTGCCGAAGTGCGACCCGGTGCCTAAGGGGTAAGGCTAGGGTCAGACTAATGCATTTTTCGCGTTGTCAGTGAAAAAGTGCGCTCGAACGAATGGACGCATTTTTTCTAGGGTACTCTGACGCAGCGCACTCTGTACGCCAGTACTAGCGGTTTGACAGTCTCGAAAAAATTCATTCGTTTGCCACTTGCATTGCACGGCCGCACTTTTGTGCGGCCGTTCTTCGTATGCTGCCCGGCATTGGACGTAATTTGCTGCTAGTGTGGCCGTGATTTAGGGCAGCTAAACGCACGTTAATACTGCGTTAGTCTGACCTTAGTCTTAAAGCCAGGCACTGCTTAAAAGGGGAGACTCTCCCCTTTTAAGCGGTGCCTGGCTTTTTTTGTGGGACCTCCCGATCGGGAGGGAGAGGGATCCGAACGGATCGACCCCCCTCCCTTCCAGGCGATCTCCCGGCATTTCCGGCATAGCCTGGAAATGACGTCATCGCGCATGGCGCGTTGACGTCACTTACGTCGGGAGGAGCTTGACTTCAGCGTCTGAGGATGCTGAAGTCAGAACGCCGCGGGACACCGGACAGAGAGGTGAGTATCTCCGCCGGGGGTCCCGCAAAGCTGATGACGTGTGGGACACGTCCTCCTCAGCATAGAGCGGGAGTAACTGAGGACGTGTCCCATACGTCGTCAGCAGTGACGGGGTTAAAAACGTATTTTTTTTAAAAACTTTTTGTCCTTGTTTCCTGTCCCCCAGGGCACGACATTGTTTTTAAATGTTTCTATACATCCTAGAAATCCGCCACTTCACGGGCACGTTATGGGGACCTCCTAGGCACGATATTTGAAGGAATTTTTCATTTTTATTGTTAACCCTTATTTCATGGAAAACTCACTGTCCCTTTAAAAACTTTTTGTCCTTGTTTCCTGTCCCCCAGGGCACTACCCGGACCCCCATACACCTTTTATGGCAAATATGTAGCATATATGCCCTCTTGGAGGGCACTCTAAAAATCGAACTTTGAGTCCCATTGACTTGCATGGAGTTCGTGTTCGAATTCGAACTTTTGAAAAGTTCGAGCTCGAATGCGAACCGAACTCGGGGGTGTTCGGCTCATCCCTAATCCAGAGTAGTGCAAGGCTCTTCTATAAAATGACTCATAATTACAAGGGGAAGTATTTCACTCCAATAAAGTGTGAATTACAAGATATTGAGCGAAAATAGAACACACAGTAACAATAAGGTTCTACTAGTCCGTCATGACTAAGAACATGAAAAACTGAAGTAAAGGATTTTAAGGCACTTTTGGCACTGAAGAATATTGACATTTGATTATTTGCCTGTGTTTAAATCCATATAAAATCATTGTAGAAATATAATATTTCTTTATCGCTATACTGAAACTGCACCAGAATGATAGAAAAATAAATAAAATATACACAACTTCCACAGCACTTGCGCAGACCGATGGATCGGAGCTGCACACACGCGTCCTGCCATCAAGACGCACGTTAGTGTGGGAGGTCTGAGAGCGGATGACGTCAGCACGCTCACCGACTGATCTGGTTACCAGAGGCCTGGAAATTCAAAATCCCGGCTACCTGGTGATGCGTGTTTGAGTCGAGGAAACTCGATCCGCGTTACATAGCACTACGAGAAAAATGACACTGCAGGGAGTGGGACACCTCACACACCCTGACCTGACTTTAAAATGCTAATGTGGTCAGGAAATCTAGAGTGTCCCTATAATGGACAGCCGCAATGCGAAAATCGCAAGCCGTTTGCCATTTGCGGCTCATCACGTACATACATGTGTATTGTGACCGAGCTGCTGTGTCAGTACCTCAAGTGGTAATATTTCTGAGCTGCAGGTGGATAATGGCAGCAGCAGGACTCCATGGAGCTAAGCAAGACCCTGCTTAAGCTCTGCAGGAGCTTGCGTGAGTGGGGTCACACTCGGACAGCAGAAGGATTCCAGGAAGAACACTAGAAACTCTTTGTTCCCAGTGTTTATCTGCGTAGAGAGAGAGGAAGCAGTGGATTGCGCCACTGTCCTCTCGAAGGGATCTGAGATGAGTATGGGATATTTTCCTGGGTTCAAATTAATGTGTTTAAGTGATTTTGCTTTCTCAAAATCACTTAACACCAAGGCTTAGTGGTTGTTTGCTGAATACCAGGTGTTGCAAATTAACAATCAAGATTGGAATAGCATGTTCTTCGTTTGCTCGCTGCATTTAACGGCTCCTGTATCAAATTTAGCAACTGCTCATGTACAGTAAGGAGGCACAGGTTTCAAGATCTTGCATCTCGGTTGGAATAGGAGGAGAAATTAACCCATTCATGCTGCTGGGTGTGCTATGCTGTCCTGGAACAGGTGGGCCTAAATACTGCATGGTGGCATAGCTCGCCCCACGGCTTTCTGGTAACTCCTACTGCCTGTCTCCCTTCACTGTAGCCGATCGACATCATTGGCTGCAGGGGGAGTGACTGAGTTCAGGCAGTCCTGCAGCAGCCAATGACAGCGATCGGCTGCTCCACGGAATTCGGGCCCATCTGCCCCCTGCATTGCCCCGGCGGCAAGGGGGTAAGATAAATTCTCGAGCCGGTAACAACAACTTTGGAATGAGGGTCCCGGGGAGCCAAGGCCTGATGGAAATTCTACATCTAAGGATACTCGTGCTGCTTTTTAACATAGCTATTTAAAGAATATCTCCAGTAAGTGTCATTGGGCAAGACACCTAACGGTACATACTCGCCACCCAGGACATACTTGAAAACGAGAGAAATCTCAATGTATCCTTCCTGGTAAAATCCTTTCACAAAATATCCCATGGTCCCTTTCCCCTATTCCCACTTCCGTTTTATTTTTCATCTTTCTCTTTTTTTTCTTTTTCTGAGATTTATATTAAAAGACACATTGCAGGACACAAAGCCCACACGCCGGATACACTGTATACACAGATATACAAATGCTAGACTGACACTACTGCCTGCGCAGGTTTAAGCAGCGATCTATAAAATGTTACTCACAGCTTAGAATATATTAATATAACAGAAAAAAGCAAGGCCCTGAACAAAGATAACAACAAAACTCACAACGAAAACTATAAATGGCTTTATGTTGTAACCTGCTATTATTAGGATGAGAGACTAACCATTCCAATTATGTTTCATTAGGTCACTGTGCTCCCTGGGGGGGCTGACACTTTAACCTACTAATGTCACTGTCATTAGGTCACTGTGCTCCCTGGGGGGGCTGACACTTTAACCCATTAATGTCCGTGTCATTAGGTCACTGTGCTCCTGGGGCGGACTGATCCTTTAACCCATTAATGTCACTGTTATTAGGTCACAGAGGTCCTAATGGGACTGACACTTTAACCCAATTAATGTCCCTGTCATTAGGTCACCGTGCTCCTGAGGCATTAACCCATTAATGTCACTGTCATTAGGTCACCGTGCTCCTGACACTTTAACCCATTAATGTCACTGTCATTAGGTCACCGTGCTCCTGGTGGGCCTGACACTTTAACCCATTAATGTCCCTGTCATTAGGTCACCGTGCTCCTGAGGCATTACCCCATTAATGTCACTGTCATTAGGTCACCGTGCTCCTGGTGGGCCTGACACTTTAACCCATTAATGCCACTGTCATTAGGTCACTGTGCTCCTGGTGGGACTGACGCTTTAACCCATTAATGTCACTGTCATAGGTCACCGTGCTCCTGGTGGGCCTGACACTTTAAACCATTAATGTCCCTGTCATTAGGTCACCGTGCTCCTGAGGCATTAACCCATTAATGTCACTGTCATTAGGTCACCGTGCTCCTGGTGGGCCTGACACTTTAACCCATTAATGTCACTGTCATTAGGTCACTGTGCTCCTGGTGGGACTGACGCTTTAACCCATTAATGTCACTGTCATAGGTCACCGTGCTCCTGAGGCATTAACCCATTAATGTCCCTGTCAGTAGGTCACCGTGCTCCTGATGGGATTGACACTTTAACCCATTAATGTCCCCATCAGTAGGTCACCGTGCTCCTGATGGGATTGACACTTTAACCCATTAATGTCACTGTCATTAGGTCACCCTGCTCCTGATGGGACTGAGGCATTAAACCATTAATGTCACTGTCATTGGGTCACCGTGCTCCTGAGGCATTAACCCATTAATATCCCTGTCAGTAGGTCACTGTGCTCCTGGTGGGACTAAGGCATTAACCCATTAATGTCCCTGTCATTTCGTCACTGTGCTCCTGATGGAACTGATCCTTTAACCCATTAATGTCCGTGTCGGGTCATTGTGCTCCTGGTGGGACTGACGCTTTAATGTCACTGTGTGATTGGCCTGCTTAATCCACTAAATATGCCACTGCCATTAGGCCACTTTGCTATCTGGTGAGCCTGACCCTGTTATCCATTAAATATATCATTGTCGTTAGATCATTATGTTATCCAGATGGATCTGTCCTGGTTATTGTCTCCTAGGACACAGAACCAAAAAAGGCTAACATAGACGGTGCTATCTCAATCTCTGGAGGAGGAATTTCCGAGCCGTTAAGTAGTGTATTCCATTGTGACCTTGTAGCAGTGGCGACTCTAGAAACAATATTTAGGGGGGGCACAGAAGATACCGCAGTCAAAACTGGGGGGGCACTAATAATTTTCACCACTAAATCATATCACTGAATAAAACTAAGGGCCCAATCACCTGTGTGAGCTAAAACACCATCGCTAAAGGAAACATTTAGCGCGAGTTGCTAAAACATAGTGCCTGACGTCCCACGAACAGATCACCTTGTCTGCAGTAGTCCATGAACAAGGTCGTTTAGCGCACGCTAGGGAAACTCTAAGACCCGGGCTGAGACCCAGCGCTAATGTGGTTGTGTACAGGATAGAACGTTTTTTTTTCCAGTGCCGGGCCATACCTATCCCCCGCCCTCACAAGCTTGAATATGAACACATCCAGTGAATAACCTCACACCCCTACATTATTAAAATCATCCAAGGTGGCCGTATCATCCATGGTTTGATGCACACATATATTAAGGCTGATGGGCATTGCATGATAAATGCCACCCAACAGCATGTAGAATCATTACACTGCATTTAATAGATCCAAAAGGAAGGCCAGGTGAGCGACAAAAATTTCCCTGCTGCAGCATATAAATAATACATGTTTCAGGGCAAGACTTATTCACATGTCCCTTTAAACATGGTCCACACAGTCACCCTAATAATCAACCGCTTCCATACTATGAATAACCCCCAGCATAAAATGTTTAAAATTAGGCAATATATTAGAATTAGGATATATGTGGATAAAGGATACTTTTATAATAGAGCCGACTGCAACAGCAACGACAATGCGGACCAGATCCATTGCTATAGTGTATGGGGCCAAGAGAACACCTGTGCTGCATTCCTTTCAATTGCCTGTTAATTTTGGGCGAAGATCTGTTTTTTTTGGAGTTAGCACCAGGGTTAAGCAGTAGGTAAAATGGTGCAATTAGCGCCCCTCAAAAAATTAGCGCTGGCACCAACTGATCTGCTAGCTGCAAAAGCGCTAGTGATCTCTAGCGCTCCCCATGTTAAGTAAAGGACGCGGAAAGTACAGTAAGCTCGAGCTACAAATCGCTAATAGCAATGCGCTAAGTGATTTTTCCCGTTTGTAGCGTGAGGCAAAAGATCTGTTGGTCAGGCGCTAGACTCGATTAACCTGGCGCTAACGCAAAACCATGCCGACGCAAGGGTTAACTCACACCAGGTAATAGTGCCCTAAATAAGTATATATAAATAAGATTCCAAAACCCCAGAGTAATGTGATGCAATGATGCCTTTTTATTGTACTAACATGATACTTTATTTGCCGCAGTTCGGCAGTTTTCGCTGAATGCCTGATTGCTCCTTCAGCGACTCCACTTTTAGCAAATTACAGTGACCATTCGCTAAATAGGGAATTCACTTTATTTTCGGCGAAATAAATTCCCCGAAATGTGACAAAAAGCAGAGGATCTAAAGACCATTAGACCCTTTAGATTCTAACTTCCATAATAACCCCTGAAATGCCATAAACCCAGAGAAATACAATAAAAATAATAAACAATGTGGCATTTAGGCTGGGGTCAGACCAGCGCACTTTTAACGTGCGTTCTGGCGCACATAATTACGGCCGCACTAGCAGCAGATGACGGGCAATGACAGCCAATATACGAAGTACGGTCGCACGAAAGTCCGGCCGCGCAACGCAAGTGGAAAACGAACGCATTTTTTCGAGAACGCCGAACCGCTAGTACGGACGTACAGAGTGCGCAGCTGCGGCATAGCGGCATGTGTGCGTGATTAGGAGACGTCAGACACTGCTAATGTCCAGCCTACATAACGTCCAGACGCAAAAAGAGTTTTATTGACGATCTGAAAAAATCACGCACGAAAAATGCGCATCGTATGACCGTTTTCGCGCACTCTGTGAAAAAATACGTCAATTCGTTCGGACGCACTTTTTTACGTTCGCGTGTAAAAATGCTTTCGTTTGACCCTAGCCTTAGCCTACTCATTAACCCCTAAAATGCCATTTATCAAGGTAAAACATGAAATGAATACACTGTGAGGCATATAGCTAACACATTAACCCCTAAAATGCCATTAATCAAGGAAAAAATAAAATGTATAATGTGAGGGATGAAGCCTACCCATTAAACCTTAATATACAACTAAACCAAGGCAAAAACTAATGTAATACACAATGTAATGTATAGTCTGAACATTAACCACTTCACTGCTGAGACATTTCAACCCTGTGAAAATGCTTAAGTTTAAGTGCCTGTTATTATTTAATGTTTTTGACTTTTATGTCAAACGGAATATGGTCATGTTGGGTATCATTGGAAAGGCCAGAATCTGCTCTTTCCAATGACACCTAGATCGTCCATATACGATGCACAGTGACGGAGATACACTGGTCCGAAGAAGTGTGGTAAGCTGGAAGCTGATTTTTGGTGGGGGGGCACATGGGGGGGGCAAGGAATAACCTAGGGGGGCAATTGCCCCCCCTTGCCCCCCTGTAGAGTCGCCTATGCCTTGTAGTATAATAGATCATGCATTAATCCTCGAATAATATGTTTGCGGCCAGTGTGTTTGTGTGATTGAGATAATTTATGCTTATATCTCTACATACAGCACTTAGTTAATCTGAATGAGGGTTTGCCATTGATATATATATATATTGAAAATGTGGTACTCTCCTACCGAATGGATTATTTTATTGCTTAAGGCTGGGGTCAGACTAACGCATTTTTAACGTGCGTTTAGGCGCACTTAATTACGGCCGCACTAGCAGCAGATGACGGGCAATGACGGCCAATATACGAAGTACGGTCGCACGAAAGTCCGGCCACGCAACGCAAGTGGAAAATGAACGCATTTTTTCGAGAACGCAGAACCGCTAGTACTGACATACAGCTGCGGCATAGCGGCGTGTGTGCGTGAATATGAGATGTTAGACGCTGCTAATGTCCAGCCTACATAACGTCCAGACGCAAAAAGTGTTTTATTGACGATCCGTAAAAAAAAAAAAAATCACACACGAAAATGCGCATCGTATGACCGTTTTCACGCATTCCGTGAAAAAATACGTCAATGCGTTCGGACGCACTTTTTTGACTGTCGCTGCGAATAATGCGTTCGTTTGACCCTAGCCTTATAGAGCCAGTTCTTCCTTTTCTTTCCATTTGGACTGCACAGTTTTCTCAATATGGGGAGTTATTTGGGAATCTGAAAAGGTAAGATATAAGGACACTGCAAATAAAGGGCATAATGTGCAATAGATAGAGCAGGACGTAACTCTTTAAACATTTAGGAATAGGAAGGAATACACTTTATTGATTTGAGTTTTTTTCAATGTATTTTGATATGTTATTATGTAATACTATCACCAAGTGATACAAACATAATTATAGCTGACCTTTTCACAGAGTGTTACTGCAAATGATCTGGAAGGAGCAGCCCCCAGGTTCCACCAACACTGTATCAAAAAGCTCAGCAAACTTTACTGCTGCATTACAGCTACCAGAGAAAGAGCAGAATACAGGGAGAGCTCTGGGGTCACTTAATACTGTACAGGGATAAGATTCAGGGGGATATAATGACTGAAAATTCCTGTACATTACAGATACAAGCAGGGTTATTCAAAGATCTCCAAATTGGGGCCGAAAGGTAACCAAAGAGTGAAATTCAGTGTACGGTTACCTTTCCTGGCCATTCGGCTATTCAGAGAGCAGCCAGTTCGCCAAATGTTGGCGAATTGCCTGCACATACGGTGCCTGTTCGAGGGCAGTGAAATCCCCCATAGAGAAGCAATGCTTTGTCTATTCAGAGAACAAAAACCAGCAGTGAAAAGTTGCCGAAATGCCCTGCTGTTCGGTGATTTCATTCGACAGGTTTATTCAGGAGAATCCCATAGGCTTCAATGTTAAAAATATTCCCGTTTTAATTCAATATCTAATAAACCGTTGATTATAATATTCTGCAGTAAAAGTTTCTTCATTTTTAGATTTTTTAGGATCTTTTAGCCAATTTTCGGGATTTTTTTGCGATTTGTTTTTTCCCGTTTCTTTTTTTAAATATTTTTTTCTTTATTCAGTAACAGCCCTTTTTATTATCATTCATTGGATTTTATGTGTAAATTTCAGACATTTTCGCTCAGTAGTTTCTTTGCAAACAGCGTTTCACTTTTCAAACATTCAAGCGTACTGTTTTGTTTTTTTCACTCCATTCGTCTGCGGTGTCGGCTTTTTCTGGCGGCTGCTCTGCGCTGTGAATGGCTCCTGCTCGGGTTTCTCCGGCGTGTTGGGCGGGGTTAATCCAGATGTTTTTGCGGGTTTCAGTGCGCGTTCGCCCTGGTTTTGCGGTGAGTGTTCGGCAGGTTTGCGGCGGCTTTTCCCTGCACTATGACAGCCCTGTGGTGCTTGCTGAATACACCGCAGGATCGCCGAAATGGGATCGCCGAATCAAACCGAATTGAAGAAAACGAAAAGTCACCGAACGTGCCGTGACTTTTCAATTCTCTTTGAATAACCCTGAAGGTGTTACTGTCATTTCCATACTCAGGAACATATATGTACATATTACTTTTTCTATTGATTTTTCTTGGAAGCTGCATTCTTAATCTGATTATGGTCTCAAATCCTCTTAATCAGAATATCTAAGCATTATTATCTGTCATTATTACATTTTCTGTATTTGACATTACAGACACCTCTGCCTGTATGCTGATAGTGCAGACCCCATTTCAAACTGTGCAAGGCAAGGGACATTGTCTAGTGTCTAGAACATTTTATACAATAAAATATTTTTGTAAGCAATGAATACAAATCGAAAAATAATTTAAATGTTTATTTTATTTTTTCAACTTTCTCAGAATATGAATAAACTATTCAATATTGACTTTTTTAATTTTAAAAATGTATGTGTTAACTATCCTTTTTTTCCAAATATAATAATATAAATATAGTACTGGCTATTTATGCCAACACAAAGGATTTCAAAGTGAAGGGGTTACTATAGCATCCAGTTCTGGTCGTTATAGATCTAAGCCTGACAAATGTTATAAGCAATAATCTGGTTTGGCAGGATAGAAAAGCAAGATCAGTAAGGCTGGGGTCAGACCAGCGCACTTTTAACGTGCGTTCTGGCGCACATAATCACGGCCGTAGTAGCAGCAAATGACGGGCAATGACAGCCAATATACGAAGTACGGTCGCACGAAAGTCCGGCCGCGCAACGCAAGTGGAAAATGAACGCATTTTTTCGAGAACGCAGAACCGCTAGTACGGACATACAGAGTGCGCTGCTGCGGCATAGCGGCGTGTGTGCGTGATTAGGAGATGTCAGACCCTGCTCGTGTCCGGCCAACATAACGTCCAGACACCCAAAGTTTCCTGGTTTGGATCTGTAAAAAATCACGCACAAAAATGCGCATCGTATAACCGTTTTCGCGTATTCCATGAAAAAATACGTCAATGCGTACGGACGCACTTCTTTACGTTCGCGTGTAAAAATGCTTTCGTTTGACCCTAGCCTTAAGCAGGATCATCTGTTAACTGGCTCCATTGTGACTGTATAAAGCAGATTTTTGGATGGGAGGGCTGTGGTAAGCTAGCATCATGCAGTTTGTCCCTTGTCGGTATATAGCATTCTCATTTTGTTTATTCGGAATGGTACAATTCGAAGGGAAATCAACCTCTTCCACGGATATAAAAAAAATCTCCTTTTAGTCACTGGATGTGGAATCGGGCCCGGCTTTTTAATTTAATCATGATGAATCACCAGTGGAACCTTCGAGCGTGGTATCACATTGTTCTTAACGCCCAGAAATTCTAAACCTCCGAGGCTGCATTGCTGGTTTTCGTTAAAATCGAGGGAGATAGTGTGGATCACAAAGCTCTTTTTGTTATCATTAAAGGGATACTCTATTAAAATTAGAGCCCCGCTTCCCTTAAATAATTGGGCAGATGTTGCCGACAGCATTTTTCTATTTTAGGTGATCTTACTCACCTTTTGTCCCTCAGCGACAGCTGCTCCTCCTCTCCAGCTCAGGGGCTTCCGAATCATGAAGTTCCTGCAGCTTTGCTACGCAATGTGTGTGTATACCTACACGAAGTGCATAGTGTAGGATCCGGAAATTGTCAGGGTTATTCAAAGAGATCCGAATTGCTTGAGAAAGGTAACCAAACGCTGAAAATCAGCGTTCGGTTGCCTTTCCTGACCATTCCGCTATCCAGAGAGCAGGCAATCGCCAAATCCTGGCGAATTGCCTGAACATACGGTGCCTGTTCGGTGCCTGTTCGAGGGCAGTGAAATCCCCATGAAAAAGCACTGCTTCGGCTATTCAGAGAACACAAACCAGCAGTGAAAGGTTCCCCTAATGCCCTGCCATTGGGTGGTTTCATTCGGCAGGTTTATTCAGGCGAATCCCATAGGCTTCAATGTTAAAAATATTCCGGTTTTAATTCAATATCTAATAAACCGTTCATTATAAAATTCTGCAGCAAAAAGTCTCTTTATTTATAGAATTTTTAGGATACTTTAAGCATTTTTCTGATTTTTTTTTTTTTTTTTAAAAGTCCGATTTTTTTTATTTTATTTTTTCAGTTTACTTATTTTTTTTGTAACAGCCCTCTTTATTATCATTCCCTGGACCTCCTGTGAAAATTTCAGACATTTTCGCTCAGTAGTTTCTTTGCAAACAGCGTTTCTTTTTCCCAGATTCATACAAATGGTTTTTCTAATTTATTCACTGCCTCCTCTACGTCACAGCTGCTTCGGCTCTGTGTGATTCGGCTCCTTTTCGGCTCCTGTTCGGCTCCTCTTCGAAGGTTAATCCAGATGTTTTTGCTTGTTTTCAGCGTGCATTCGGTTAGTTTTCGTCAGGTTTGCGGCAGCTTTTCCCTGCAATTCGGGGACCCTGTGTTGCTTGCTGAATACACCGCAGGGTCGCCGAAATGGGATCGGCAAAAGGAACCGAATTGAAGAGAACGAAAAGTCACCGAACGTGCGGTGACTTTTCGAATCTCTTTGGATAACCCTGTGTGTATCGCTCGGGACTTGCGCACTTTAGGTACGCAAGTTTCGTAGAGCCTGCGTGGAACCATGGATCAGAGCTGAGCAAACATGTGCAGAACCGATCTATCGGCTGCCTATCTGAGAACACTCGCTATCGCGAGAGAGGGGGACGTCAGCATTAGTGATCAATCTGGTCCCTGCCAGCCAGGAATTTCAAAATCTCGGCTTCTGGTGATGCTGCGTTGGTGGAGGAAACTCCTCCACTTCACCCAGTGATTGCACCATATAGAGGCTGCAGAGGGCACGGTAGCTTTTTAAAGTGGCCAGGGTGTGTAATGTGGTTAGGATGAGCAGAGCTTTCCTTTGAAAAGCTCTTTTTCCCATACATATAGGGCTCTATTACATTATTCGCGCAAACGTTAACGCATGCGCAATACCGCATTAACGCGAGGGGCAAAACCCTTTGCAATGAACCTCGTATTAAAATGTCTGCGGAAAAAATGCACGTTAATGTCTACCGCAGGTGAACCTGCGCGAACCCTTTGCGAGCGTAATGTACTTTGCGCGTCCTATACTTAACATTGTGAGCGCAAATGCATTTGTGCGCTGGTACGCGGATGTAATACAATCTATGCGGAAATTTTAACGGACAACGTTTGTGCGCATAATTTTAACGTATTTTAAAAGCTGGTGTTAATGGCAAATCTGAACGTCCTGGCTGAAACCAAATACACCAGCCCCGAAAAAAAAATACAGCAAAGTATAGTTACACATTCTACACATACCCAAACAATAAAATTGAGAAGTCGTGCGTGTTTTTATTATTGCTGCAGCATATATACTCAGATTGATTTTGACAGGCGCAAAAACTTAACGGGAGATAATTGTGGTTCTTAATTCTGATTGGCTGAATCGCGTGAAAAAAACAGTCTGCCCACCGATTTCTGCGCGCAACGATAATTGGGCGCGCGTTTTTGCGTGTCTTTTTTACATGCTTTATTTTTCGACGGATGAAAAAATGCACTCGGATTTTAATACCAGCGTTAATTTACACGCGTTAACGTTTAACGCTGCGCGCAAAAAAAATTGCACTGCGTGAGCTTTTTTGCGCAAGGAATGTAATAGAGCCCATAAAGTTTTTGAGGTCTTGCTGATAACAAGGGCGGGTACGTAAATATATAATTTGTTAGCATTGGAAATGATCAATTCCTGAATTTCATTCTATATTCCCTTAATTACCTCTTGCCCTGAGGATTTTTATTCTTTTTTTACGGCATTTAGTATCTCTACAATTTAAGCACAGGGGGTGACTGACCATGAGGGGCACCCCAAAGGCTTGATAAGGCCTGCCTTTCAGTGTGGCCCCAACCACTACTGATGAAAATCATGGGCAAATAGTCAATTTCGGTATAGCACAAAAGAGCATTCAAAACACTTTTGGCTGGTGCCAATAAGCTTCTCTTTCTGATTCACCCATTGGTGGCTCGTCCATATGGGAAGATGGGGCAGCTCCCCATCCATTTTTTTTTTTTTGCAATAAAAAAATAAAGAATTTAAACTACATCATTTTTTTCTGTTGTTTTTTGCGTGTTATTTAATGTGCCTTGACTAATAAAATGTGTTATGTCCCTTTTAAGCAACTCCTTGACCTCAACTGTTGCTAAGCGGAGAGATAAAAAAATAGATAATCTGATGCTTTATCTTGGATTGGGGGTCCAGAAATCTGATAAGGGCTCTATGGGAGGGCTTCATTATCATCTACTTCAAGTGTTGTTTACTTCAATGGAAATCTTTTCTGTTTCACCCCGGAGTCTGCCTTAGCCCCTTAATGACAGAAAAAGTGCTAAATAGCAATAGTAAACAGGATTTTTTCTTTCAAACATTGAAGTTTTATATACTCAGAGTTATTTAGAGTAAAATGAGTAGGATCAGTGGTTAGTTCGTTTTTTTATTCTATAATAAAATCACTTCAGTGTTCATTTTATTTTTTATACTGAATAATGTTTTATGTACATCTTGTGGCTAAATTTTGAATTTCACTTGCAATTATAGAATTTATCCTCAAAATGGCCATTTTATTTGCCTCATTAATAAGTCTATAAGGTTTATTCCCTATATATGGGATCGTCCACATATATTGGAGGTAGTCACGCCATATACAGTTGTGTTCAAAATTATTCAACCCTCCACTGAAATTGAGTGTTTTGGCCAGTTTGACATTGATTTTGATCATTCAGTCATCTTGCTTACAATTAAATCAAAGAGGCACGTGTAGGTCAGACAAATATAACATAACATTTATAATGAAAAAACCACAAATGTCTTTTCTGTGCTCACATCATTATCAGTTTTATTCAACCCCCAAGTGACATTCAATCTTAGTACTTAGTACAACATCCTTTTACAGTTATAACAGCTTTTAAACGTGAAGCATAGCTTGACACAAGTGTCTTGCAGCGATCTACGGGTATCTTCGCCCATTCGTCATGGGCAAAAGCCTCCAGTTCAGTCACATTCTTAGGCTTGCGCACTGCAACTGCTTTCTTTAAGTCCCACCAGAGGTTCTCAATCGGATTTAAATCAGGTGACTGCGATGGCCACTCCAAAATGTTCCAGCCTTTAATCTGCAACCATGCTCTAGTGGACTTGGAGGTATGCTTGGGATCATTGTCCTGTTGAAAGGTCCAACGTCTCCCAAGCCTCAGGTTTGTGGCAGACTGCATCACATTGTCATCCAATGTCTCCTGGTACTGAAGAGAATTCATGGTACCTTGCACACGCTGAAGCTTCCCTGTACCTGCAGAAGCAAAACAGCCCCAAAGCATGATTGACCCCCCGCCATGCTTCACAGTAGGCAAGGTGTTATTTTCTTCATAGGCCTTGTTCTTCCTCCTCCAAACATAGCGTTGATCCATGGGCCCAAACAGTTCTAATTTTGTTTCATCAGTCCACGGAACACTATCCCAAAACTTCTGTGGTTTGTCCACATGACTTTTGGCATACTGCAGTCGACTCTTCTTATTCTTTGGAGACAGCAAGGGGGTGCGCCTGGGAGTTCTGGCATGGAGGCCTTCATTACGCAGTGTGCGCCGTATTGTCTGAGCTGAAACTTCAGTACCCACATCTGACAAATCTTTTCTCAGTTCCTCAGCAGTCACACGGGGACTTTTCTCCACTCTACACTTCAGGTAGCGCACAGCAGTCGAAGTCAGCATCTTCTTTCTGCCACGACCAGGTAGCGTTTCAACAGTGCCCTTTGCCTTGAATTTGCGAATGATGCGTCCTATGGTCTCTCTTGGTATGTTTAACATCTTTGCAATCTTCTTATAGCCATTGCCCTTCCTGTGAAGAGTAATCACCTCTTCTCTTGTCTTCCTGGACCATTCTCTTGACTTCACCGTGTTTGTAACCACACCAGTAAATGTCTAGAAGGAGCTGAGTATCACAGTCATTTTAAAGCTGCCTAATCGGTGCTTATTATGCTTTATTGTTGCTCCGTGACATCCACAGGTGTTTTCAATACCTGATTGAAAACACTTGAATGAACCTCTGTTCTTCAGAGTGGTAGTCTTTAAGGGGTTGAATAATTGTGTCAATGAAGAATTCACAAAAGAAACATTTACTACTGTATTACAAAACCAATTGATGTCATTTTAGTTGCATATGGTTCTTTAAAAAGTCCTTGTAGGATTTCATTCTGAATACATTTACAAATGTACACTAAATTCCCTAAAACCTTTTACAGCATTGGGGGTTGAATAATTTTGAACACAACTGTATAATAAATATATATATTATTCCACAGTTCGTGTCTTTTTGTGTATTTTTTGTCTCCTTGCGTGCGACTCGGTCATCGGTAGGCGACTTATGCAGTCACATCTTGAGAATTTAGTTTGGTGTTGGTTGGTACCATTCTTCGTAGTTCACATCTATCCAACCCATGTCGTTTAGCTATTTTGCTCCATCTCCCCTCTGAAACAAGCCAGCAAGCCACAGCCACTTCCATCTTCCCCTCTGAAACAGCAAGCCACACTCACCTCCATCTTTCCCTCTGAAACAAGCCAGCAAGCCACACTCACCTCCATCTTCTCCTCTGCTATGCCGCCAACCTGCGTTTCCCACCCAGTCCCTATTCTAATTATATAAGCTCCTTCTCCCAACTGCTTCATTTCTTTCTCGGTTTAACCTTATCATTCCCAAGCTATATTCCCTTGTCTATCCTCATGCATTCTGCTATACTCTTTCTGATCATCAACTCCACATCCCCCCTTGCTCCCTTTTGTTTCACATAACTTAGTCCCTCAGATTGTAAGCTCACGGGATGCCTGACTGAGTACGATTATAAGTGCTGTATTAGCAAGACAATTATCTGTTCCTTATGTTTTTTTATGTCTCATGTCTGTGCTTCCCCATTCCAAAGCGCTGCAGAATCTGTTGCCGCTACTTAAATACTGGTACTGTTACTGATCCATCTTCATATTCACATGTTCATATTCATGTTTATATTCAGTAGGGTTGCACCGATACCACTTTTTTAAGACCAAGTACAAGTACCGATACTTTTTTCAGGTACTAATCGATACTGAGTACCGATACTTTTATTTAAAGTCATGTGACCGCTTTCCAATAAATAATTTAGGATTTTGCTGAAAGCCTGTACAGTTTGTTTTTATTGAAATGTATGGCCAGACACCCCACTTACTCACTACACAGCCTGCGCACACCCTGACCACACACAGACACCACACCTCAGATATATGTATACTTGCAGACCTCAGACCAGATATACCCATTCAGATGCATGTATACAGACCTCAGACCAGATATACCCACTCAAATACATGTATACAGACCTCAGACCAGATATACCCACTCAGATACATGTATACAGACCTCAGACCAGATATACCCACTCAGATACCCATATACAGACCTCAGACCAGACATACCTATATACAGACCTCAGACCAGACGCAGGGGCAGCTGGTCAGATGCATTAAAAGCATTTAGCCAGTGTTCCTCTCTGGCTGGCAGTGTTAACAAGCGGCCTCCAGGCTGTGGAGGCTGTAATGCTGCCTCCTGCCGGGATCTGGCGGGAGTCATGATTTCTCGCGGGAGCGCGTCACTGCCCTGCACAAGAGGTCCTAGTTCAATATTTCAAAGAATGGACAAAGAAAAAATTTTTTTTTAGATGCTTTGTGTAGCAGAAGAATAACTACATTAAGCAGGTGTAACCTTATAATGGAGGAAGAAAAAAATATGACTTAAGCCTGGAAGTAAATGGTTACATAAAAAGTTAATGATGCGTAAAGTAAGAATCCAGTACATGCCGCGGAGACGAATGCATAAAAAATCATTAAGGTACTAGTGTTGTTAGCAGGAAATAAATTTGTCAGTACAAGCTAACTGGTGCATAAGGCGGTTACATATCATTAAATATCCTTGTTTATGTTTCTTTATTAGTATGTCATCTGTGTAGATTGTATGCTGGATACGTGTGTTGCTACCAGTGTGCACTTGTTCATTTGATTCAGATACATCCCATTGGAAAGCACTGAGGCATGCATGGCAGCACTGTGCATTTATTGGAATCATTGTAAGCTATTTCCTGTTGGGAACAAAAGCTGAAGGTGGAGATAAATACTGCTGTTTTATTACTTGTTAAAGCTCTTTTTAAAAAAACAAAACATTGTGTGTGTTTTTTTAAAATATTCTGCACTGTTTTAATACATGTCATAGAAAGAGGAATACTGCAGGCAATCAGATGTCTAGAAAAATATAATATTACTGCTCTGGTGAAGAGTCCATATGCTGATCCCAGCGAAGCCAACGGCATAGACTTGTACAGAGAATAGAGGAATCTGGCACTCCTAAGTTAGGTCAGTCAAGTAAGTTTATTGAGGTGCAGGTTGTGGCAACGTTTCAGCCATGTCACTGGCCTTTGCCAAGCCTTGACAGAGGCCAGTGACATGGCTGAAATGTTGTCACAACTTCTATCCCAATAAACTTGCTTGAGTGAACCACCTTAGGAGTGCCAGATTCCTCTATCCGCTTTAGTACTACTTTATTGTAGTGTTGCACGTTTACAATAAAGCAACTGACACTCTGTGCTCTAGTTACAGGCCTTTTTATTAGTTGGTGTTCCTGTAAAAAGCAAACACAACATTTACCCTCCAGCGCTGGTGGTAAAACAGGAGGCATTTGCTGTTTCTCCATCAGGGTTCCCACCTGTCCGGTTTTGACCCGGACTGTCCGGTTTTGGAGTCATGTGTCCCGATTTGACACCCTCTGCCACCAGGACACATGACTCCGAGGTGCCGGCACAAGTCCACACCTCATACTTACATTTCCTGCGTTCCCCCGGCGCCGCAGTAAAATCCTCCGTCTATTTTTTTCATTTTGGAGATGCACTGCCCACTGTGGGAGGGGTTGGGTGGTGCGCCGGTGACGTGTCATCCAGCCCGCCTCCTCCCATGAGCCACTGTCAGACACACGCAGGCGCAATGGCTCACGTGACGAACGTTCACGTGGTTGCTCCTGCCGGCATGCCCTAGCGTGCGGCTCCCTAGTCCTGAGCAATGAGATGTGCTGCGGACGGTGCTGCATGGTCTCGCTCGAGGATTGATCTACTACTCTGTCTCCAGGCCAGCTCTCCATTCCGACTGGACCAATCTTCAAGCTGCATTGTGCAAGCAACTCTGTGTGAGTGAGGGGCATAGGCTTGCAGCATCAACGGCTCAGTTGGTGTGCCTGCCAGCCCAGCTGCGAGTGCAACAGGACACCGTCCATTCCGATTCCTGAGCAAGCATTAATAGGAAATAAAATTATATTTCCCCCTTTCCTATACACCAGTGTCTTGTGCCATAAAAATACTAGTCTGCCAGTGCCATACCATTGTGCCATGCATAATACCAGTGTGCCAGCCATTTCGCAAATGTGTGTGTGTGTGTGTCCCAGAAATCTATGGATTATTCCACAAAAGTGTGTGTGTGTCCCAGAAATCTATGGATTATTCCGCAATTATTCCGCAAATACCAGTCTGCCATGCATAATACCAGTGTGCCAGCCATACCAGTCTGCCATGCATAATACCAGTGTGCCAGCCATACCAGTCTGCCATGCATAATACCAGTGTGCCATACCAGTGTGCCAGCCATATCAGTCTGCCAGTGCCATACCAGTGTGCCATAAGCCCATACCAGAGTGCCACCCATACCAGGCTGCCATGCATAATACCACTATGCCATGCATACTAGTGTGCCAGCCACAATACCAGTCTGCCATGCATAATACCATCATGCCATGCATAATACTAGTGTGCCATACCAGTGTGCCATGCATAATACCAGTCTGCCATGCATACCACGTGCCATAATGTATCCGCTACAAAAAAAATGGCTGCCGAACCCAACACTAGAGTGTTTGGATTGAAGGAAAGGTGGCAACCCTACTCTCCTTGCAGCAAAGAGATTTACCATGGAGCCTTTACAGAAGACGGAATTTTACATTATTACTTCATTATAAATGTACAGTTTCCACACAAAGTTAGGGCTCTATTACATTCTGTGTGCAAAAAAGCTCGCGCAGCGTGTTAATTTATGCGTGAAGCGTTAAACGTTAACGCGTGTAAATTAACGCTGGTATTACAATCCGAGCGCATTTTTTCTCACATGGGTATATTTACCCCCAGCTCTTACATGGGTATATTTACCCCCAGCTCTTACATGGGTATATTTGCCATCTTTAATCTATATATCATTCACCATGTCAGAAAGACCAAAAAGAACAGGCAGACGCTCCCAGACACAGATAAGTGGGCAAGCAGCCTCTGTGTCGGAAGGCTGTGCCCCTGGTCATCGTGGACGTGGTGCATCCTCTGCAGGGGTACGCTTGTCCTTTCTAACTGGTGCTGGCCGTCTTATGCTGCAGCAACATACAGAGGATTTGCAGGATTGGCTAACCAGGCCATCCTCATCCTCCGAGTCCTCTGCCAGCCAGGCTTGTAGTGGTTTACAGTCCACCTCAGCTGCCAAAGCATCTAATGCAGCCTCCATGTCCACAGCTACTCCTGCCGTAGCCTCACCAACATACACGGAGGAGTCAGCTGAATTGTTTGACTACAATGACAGTGACATGCTGCTTGAGGATGCGCAGCAACTCCAGTGCTCTGATTCAAACTCTGAGGTTAAGGAAGGGAGTAAAATCAGCCTAGAGGGAGGGGGTGCCAGTGACACACAAAGAACTGGCACTCATGTTCCCCCAGCAGCTGCAGTATATTGTCAGGTTGGCTCCAGTGACGAAGAGATAGGGGGTGATGACAATGATGATGAGGTCACTGACTCCACCTGGGTGCCTGATCGAACAGAGGAGTCAAGTGAGGAGGAGGCGCAACAAAAACGGGGCACAATATCCTCTATGACCAACCATAGCCAGTCCAAGGCATCAGAAGTCAGAGCTGCTCAGGTGCAGAGTGCTGTTGTCTCAAAGCACACGTGCAGGAACTCTGCTGTCTGGGAGTTCTTCACAAAATGTGCAGCAGACTGCAGCGTTGCTATTTGTAAGCTATGTCTGAAGAGGATCAAGTGTTGGAAAAACATCACACACTTGGGTACCACGTGCTCGATAAGACATATGACCACCTGCCACGCATCCCGTTGGCACAACACTTTGCATAGGTCCTCCTCCTCATCTGTCTCTACCCCATTATATGTCCTGCCATGTCATTGCCTAAAACCTCCACTGACAGGGATGATGCCACAGTAATGGGTGTACCAGGTCCTTCCTCAGAATGTGACAGCATCCCATAATCTGAAGATTTACACAGTCAGATTACATTGCCCCAGCTGCTGCAGCGTAAGAAAAAATATAGTCCCAACCATCCCCTAGCACAGCGTCTAAATGCCAGCTTAGCAAAATTACTCGCATTACAGCTGCTGCCTTTTTTCAGCTGGTGGACTCTGCTTCCTTCCGTGAATTTGCCGGATGTGCTGTACCACAGTTGCAGGTTCCAAATGCCATTTCTTTTCACAGAAGGCCATTCCAGCACTATACCAGCATGTGGAACGCAATGTTATGGAGTCATTGGGAAAGGCATTCAGCAGCAAGGTGCACATTACTTTAGGCACGTGGTCCAGCAAGCATGGACAGGGTCGTTACATTTCCTTCACGGCACACTGGGTAAATCTGCTTGCAGCTGGGAGGGATCTGTGCTGGAGCTTGCACATCCACCACACCTCCAGAAAGCTGCTTATATGAGGTCTGTCTGCTCCACACCTCTTCCTCCTCTCTTCCTCCTCCAATGTCTCTGGTGAAGTGGATGTTAAACCGACTTGTGGATGGGGCTATGCAATGGCTCAAGCAAAAATATGCCATACTGTGCTTGAGCTGGTTTGTTTAGGGGACAGGAGCCAGAAATTCTGTTAGCTCTGCAGGGGCAGGCGCAGAGATGGTTAACACCACGCCAGCTTGAGCTGGGAATGGTCATCTGTGATAATGGCAGCAACCTTCTCTCCGCCCTACGCCTGGGTAAATTGACGCATGTACCATGCCTAGCACACATCCTAAATCTGGTGGTACAGCGTTTCCTAACCAGGTACCCAGGGCTGGCAGAGCTTCTCAGCCAGGCCAGAAAAGTCTGCAGCCACGTCAGACGGTCATTCCCAGTAAGTGTTAGCCTGGCAGAAATTCAAAGAGAACTCCACCTTCCCACAAACTGTCTGATCTGTGACATGCCCACCAGGTGGAACTTGACATTGGCAATGCTGCAGCATCTGCACAAGCAGGAGAGGGCCATCAATGAGTACCTGTGTGAGTATGGCACAAGGACAGGTTCAGGTCAACTTGGTTCCCCCCGCAGTGGCTGATGATCAAGGATGCATGCACTGTACTGTCACCATTTGAGGAGGCAACGAGGATGGCGAGCAGGGACAGTGCATGCATCAGTGACACAATTCCTTTAGTGTTCCTGCTGGAGCGCACTCTGCAGGGAATTATAGATGTGGCACTAGAGGCAGAGCAGCAGGAGGAAGAGGAGGCCTTCCTTAGCTCTCAAGGCCCCAGTCTTTACGCAGACAGCATTCCTGTGGGTCCTCAGATCAGACAGGAGGAGGATGAGGAGGAGGAGGAATATTTAAGTAGTGGGGGCATTGAAGGTGGGGATTCCGCAAGGGAGGGTTTTGTGTGCCCAGAAACCCAAGGACTAGTACGTGGCTAGGAGGAGGAAGTGCACGATGGGGTCATCCTCATTGATCAGGAAGTCTCGGAAGCTAATGCCACCTCCAACTTATGCTGCATGGGCTCCCTTATCCTGCAAAGCCTGCTAAAGGACCCCAGGATTCGTGCTATCAAGGAGAGGGATCATTACTGGTTGGCAACCCTTTCTTGATCCACGATACAAGGGTAAGGTTGCAGAGCTCATCCCTCACAGAGGGAGCACAGGATGAAACAGCTCGACTACGCTCTAAAGCGACACCTTTCCAGACACTGGTAGGTTACCAACTGATGACACAGGTGCTTCTGAGGCTGCTGTTTATCAGAGGAAGAGCGGGGAAGGGGGCCGCTTGACTGATGCCTTTTCCAATTTTTTTAGTCCACGACGCCCAGGGACGTCAAATGTAGGCACCCGTTGCCAGCATCTTCACCATATGGTGCAGGACTATCTAGGGGCAAGGGCACACCTGGATACCCTTACAGCAGATGATCCACTGGCTTACTGGGTGTTGAGAATGGATCACTGGCCAGAACTTAGCCAATATGCTATGCAGCTACTAGGTTACCCTTCATCCAACGTGCTTTCTGAAAGGACGGTCAGTGCCGCTGGAGGTTTTGTCACAGACAAAAGAGTGCGTCTGTCCACTGACTCTGTAGACCAGCTGATATTTATAAAAATGAATCAGTGCGGGATCAGCAGCTATCAATCAAGTAATGCTGACGTTATTGAATAGATCGGGATCTGTTCTGCATTATCAAAACTTCCACCACTGCACTCTTCCACAATACCTCAGAGGGTTTACGATGTGAAGGCACTTGCTGCCACCAAAGGCACAATATTTGGGTGCACTGCCACTGACGCCTATACCCGATTCATATCATTTTAATATTTGACCGCAGGGTCCAACCCTGCACTCTTCCACAATACCACAGAGGGGTTACAGTGTGACGGCACTGTTACAGACACTAAAGACCCAATTTTAAAGCACCTACTGTTACTTTCATCCAAAGCCTGCATAAGTTTCACCATTATTTAGCCAAAAAAATCACTAAACTTGTTCTGCGTGTCCTAAAATGTCTCCTCTTTTCATACAGGCTGCCGCCCCAAGCAGTTGTTTATGAATAGATTAAAGGAAAACCATTTACCGTCATTTGAAATGTCATTTTTTTTTGTTAAATGTTTCTATACATCCTACAAATCCGCCACTTCACGGGCAGGTTATGGGGACCTCCTAGGCACGATATTTGAAGGAATTTTTCGTTGTTATTCTTAACCTTTATTTCATGGAAAACTCACTGTTCCTTTAAAAACGTTTTTTTAAAACTTTCTGTCCTGGTTTCTTGCCCCCCAGGGCACTACCCGGACCCCCATACACCTTTTATGGCAAATATCTAGCATATATGCCCTCTTGGAGGGCACTCTAAAAATCCCATTGACTTACATTGAGTTCAGATCGTGTTCGAGTTCGAACTTTTGAAATTGTTCGAAGTCGAACCGAACATGGTGGCGTTCGGCTCATCCCTACTCCTCATAATAAAACATTTGCAATAGGTGCCTGGGCCTGGTGCAGCAGCATTTTATTTCCAAATGTAATTATTTTTTTTTAAATGTCCAGTATTTTTAAAGTGTTTGGTTGTATAAACTGCATTGCAATAACAGGTCACTGCATTGAGTCTCTAAAGTATTGAGTAAATTGAGAAACCACATAAGGGGTTATTCAGAGAGAGACGATCTGGCCCTGAAATTGCACCGAAAAGTGAATTTCCCCATACGGTGATATTTTGTGGCCATTCTGCTATTCAGAAAGCAGGCAATTCGCCAAATTTTGGCAAACTGCCTGAAAATACGATGCCTGTTCGACGGCAGTGAAATCCCCCATAGATAAGCAATGGTTAATATATTCAGAGAACATTGAACAGCAGAGAAAAGTTGCCGAAGTACCCTGCTGTTCGGTGGTTTGATTAATATCTAACAAACCGTTTATTCTTTTAATCTGCAGTAAAAAGTCTCTTTATCTATAGATATTTTTTTTAAGTTGTTTTAAGCATTTTTTGGGATTTTTTCACCAAAACGTTTTTCAAAGTTTTTGTTGAAATAGCTGTTTTTTTTTTAAATGATTTAACAGACCTTTTTTTTACCATTCATAGGACCTTATATGTT
Organism: Leptobrachium leishanense; assembly: GCA_009667805.1. NCBI lineage: Eukaryota > Metazoa > Chordata > Amphibia > Anura > Megophryidae > Leptobrachium > Leptobrachium leishanense. The sequence continues at coordinate 45,465,914 of CM019065.1, forward strand.
AATTCCAGACATTTTCATCCAGTAGTTTTTTTGTAAACAGCGTTTCAAATTTGGCACTTTCAATCGTTTTGTTTTGGGCTCTTTATACCCGTCCGGCGGCTGGACGGCGCTGTGATCTGCGGCTGCGTTTGACGGCTGTCCGGTGTATTTGCGGCGACTATCCAACAGCGGGCGACAGGTTTGTGGTGGCTGTCCGGCGGGTCGGTAGCGGCAGTTGGTGGTTTGCAGCAGCGTTCGGCGGCTGAATGGCTGCGCTTCAGGGACCATGCGGTGAATGCTGAATTCACCACAGGGTCAGCGAATTGGACTCATCGAAGGGCGGCGAATCAGCGGCTCTCTGAATAACCCTGATATTGATATTTCATTTGACACGTCATTTTGTTGGTGCAGCCGAATTTGGAGTGCCCAGGGTTGCACAAAGCTTAAATACACAAGCGGGTGCCATGATATCCCTCTTTAGAGTAAATATTTGCCAAAGATCCTGCATGTAATCTGCAGGACTGGTGACTACTCACTCCGCTATTGCAGGAATGTTTGCGATGTCACTTGAAGCTGTCACAAGCAGGGAAAGTCGCTATTAAGAGCAGTAAAAACACATATTTGGCATATTTGGATCACATAATAAAATATCCAGTATGTAGAGACTGTGGTTCTTATGATACTGATGGAATTATTACAGTTTCTTAAATAGCGCCAGCATGTTCTACAGCGCTGTACAATGGGCAGTACAAAACGAACGTAAAATTAACAAATAAGTTTGACATGCAGAGAATGATGGGAAAAGAGGGGCTTACAGTCTAAGACATTGGTCAGCAACCTTGGCCCTCCAGATGTTTTGGAACTACATCTCCCTTGATGCTCAGCTATTCATTAGGTTGCCTGAGCCTCCTGGGAAATGCAGTTCCAAAACATCTGGAGGGATAAGGTCGCTGACCCTTGATCTAAAAGGAGAGGGGCGACACACTGAGGTGAGGGTAAATAGCAGAGTATGAGAAGTAATGGGCTGCATGGGGGCTGTGTGGGAGATGGACCAGGAAAGGTAAAATGGTGGGATTATGGCGTGAGCTGAGCTGACAGGCCTCGCTGAAGTAATGTGCTTGAGAGACTTATGGTCTCCGGCATATTATAGGCAGTGTGCTTGCCTTTTTTGCCCCGAGCATGATATGTGCCTGCCTGGCTGTGACCCATAGTGAAACTACCACTACGTGCCTCTTGAGCAGGGGTTAGCAACTTTGGCCTCCCCAGATGTTTTGAAACTACATTTCCCTAATGCTCAGACACTGTGACCTGACCAGGCTTCATGGGATACGTAGTTTGGAGAAGTCGAGGTTGCTGACACTTGCTCAAGATTATAGGGTCAGTAGGGCCTTCTATTCAAATTTTCGTCTTTTTAACTTTCCTGGAACCTCCCCGCTAACTCCCCTTGGATCAGTAGAGATATTTTTGGAGAATAATGTTCTTTAATGAACACAGTGGGCCACATTACAATCTTGGTGCTAACGTTAGCGCTCACCCGCGTGAGTGTTAACGTTAGCCCTGTTGGCAACCGCACATTACAATCCAAACGTTAACGCGTTAGGTAACCCGTTTGCATTTGGTATCTTGTGCTTTTCAGCGCGAGGTCACTGTACTTTGCGCTCCCTATACTTAACATTGGGAGCGCAAAGTGTTAATCAGCGTTAGGATTACAAAGTCCCAGCACTGATTACCGTCCGGCTGCGGTTAGCAAAATGTTAACCAGAGCCAGGACTTGGTGTTAACAGGATTCCGCTTCTGCAGAATCCGTTAACACCAGCCTAAAAAAATAGTCAGATACTCACCTACTATCCCGCGGTGAGTACCGCGGCTCTGTCCGCCTCCTCCGTCCGGCGGGAGCAAGAAGAGACTGGGGGAAAAAGTCCCCCCAGTCTCTCCCTGCGGTTCACTACGCCGACCTGCCAGATCTCACGAGGCGAGATCCAGCAGGTCATGTCACCGGCTCAGGGGAAACTCAATGGAATCCAATGGACTCCATTGAGTAGATGCTCGCAGCGGCGCTTAGCGCTGCCGCGCGCATCCCAGGGCTTAGCGCCCGGTAACAATGCAGGCAGCTTTTTAAGCGCCTGCATTGTAATATCGCAGTAAGACGGGGGCGCTAGGGTGAAAACTGCGTGCAAAGTTTTTTTCTCCCTAGCGCCCCCATTTTAGCGGAACAATGTAATTTAGCCCAGTGACTTTACAGTGTCACCTAAAAAATGCACAAAGCATAACAAAGCACACGGGAGAAGCAAAACTATCATATTTGACCCTCTTCCCCCCCCCCATCTCCCACTCACGAGACCACCAGCTTTGTATGGGAGGGGGATAATATCCACAATAGAACTAAAAACATCACCATTGAAAAGTAGCATTAATAACAAATAATAATTAAATTTTTATTTTTTATATTTATTTATACCAATCCGTTTCGCTGGAACGTATGTTAGGACAGAAACCAAAAGTTGGCGCCTGTGCTTGGAAACCAGGTACGAGGATGACGTGAATGCAGTGGTGGAGGGAATCATTAAACACACAGGTCCTGGCCCTGACCTCTCCAACCCATGTTCTAGAAGAAGACTCTTTTCACAGTGTCCCTCCTGCCACATACAATCCCACCCCCCCCCCCAACCCAGCGAGTAAAACATCACAATGTGTACTTTGCTTAGCAGGTTATCGTGTATCAAAAGGTTATCCTCTTTCTGATTGTGATATTTACATATTACAAATTGTCTTCCGCTTACATATAATATGACGTTACGCCTCTTACCGGACCCCCCCCCCCAGATGTTTCATCTGTGTTTGCTAAAAATGTTCCCTTCCCTCCCACTGTATTAATGACGAACGTGTTTCCTAAATTTCCTTTTTTTTTTTGCCAACCCACCCCCTCTCCTGTTTGTCATCTCGAGTGAACCTTGAACAGGATGTTTGTGGTATGAAGTCAGCTTCTAACCTATAACAGCGTTATGAGCTCGCCAGTGTCACAACCTGGTCACATGGACCCTGGCCCTTACGCTTTAACTAAGCAGCTTCTCCTGCAGGTCTGCGTCTGAGAAAAGAAGACACGTCATGCTGGCTGATAACGCCTAAAGTTCTGATTTAACAGAAGCGGCATCGTACCGAGTGGGGGGGCCAGAAAGGCGACTGATCTGTGCAGATATTAAAATGGTCAGATCTACTGCTTCTCGGGATTTGTTTTGATCATAATGAGATTATCAGTAATGCAACTTCCAGCAAATACCAATATCTGTATGTGCTGCATAATGCCTGTGTATGGAAATTACAGTAACACCTTGTATCTGTATGTGCTGCATAATGCCTGTGTATGGAAATTACAGCAACACCTTGTATCTGTATGTGCTGCATAATGCCTGTGTATGGGAATTACAGTAACACCTTGTATCTGTATGTGCTGCATAATGCCTGTGTATGGAAATTACAGTAACACCTTGTATCTGTATGTGCTGCATAATGCCTGTGTATGGAAATTACAGCAACACCTTGTATCTGTATGTGCTGCATAATGCCTGTGTATGGGAATTACAGTAACACCTTGTATCTGTATGTGCAGCATAATGCCTGTGTATGGAAATTACAGCAAAACCTTGTATCTGTATGTGCTGCATAATGCCTGTGTATGGGAATTACAGCAACACCTTGTATCTTTATGTGCTGCATAATGCCTGTGTATGGAAATTACAGCAACACCTTGTATCTCTATGTGCTGCATAATGCCTGTGTATAGGAATTACAGAAACACCTTGTATCTTTATGTGCTGCATAATGCCTGTGTATGGAAATTACAGTAACACCTTGTGTCTGTATGTGCTGCATAATGCCTGTGTATGGAAATTACAGTAACACCTTGTATCTGTATGTGCTGCATAATGACTGTGTATGGAAATTACAGCAACACCTTGTATCTGTATGTGCTGCATAATGCCTGTGTATGGGAATTACAGTAACACCTTGTATCTGTATGTGCAGCATAATGCCTGTGTATGGAAATTACAGCAAAACCTTGTATCTGTATGTGCTGCATAATGCCTGTGTATGGGAATTACAGCAACACCTTGTATCTGTATGTGCTGCATAATGCCTGTGTATGGAAATTACAGCAACACCTTGTATCTGTATGTGCTGCATAATGCCTGTGTATAGGAATTACAGAAACACCTTGTATCTGTATGTGCTGCATAATGCCTGTGTATGGGAATTACAGTAACACCTTGTATCTGTATGTGCAGCATAATGCCTGTGTATGGAATTACAGCAACACCTTGTATCTGTATGTGCTGCATAATGCCTGTGTATGGAAATTACAGCAACACCTTGTATCTGTATGTGCTGCATAATGCCTGTGTATAGGAATTACAGAAACACCTTGTATCTGTATGTGCTGCATAATTCCTGTGTATAGGAATTACAGAAACACCTTGTATCTGTATGTGCTGCATAATGCCTGTGTATGGGAATTCTGGAATAATGCCTGTGTATGGAGTCCTTCCTTCTCATTAGGTGACCAAAATATATGAGTTTCATCTTAAGGATCTGGCCTTCTAAAGAGCATCAGGGTTATTCAAAGAGAATCGAAAAGTCATTGCACGTTCGGTGACTTTTTGTTCTCTTCAATTCGGTTCGATTTGGCGATCCCATTTCGGCGACCCAGCGGTGTATTCAGCAAGCACCACAGGGTCCCTGAATTGCAGGGAAAAGTCACTGCAAACCCGCTGACAACTCACCGCAAAACCCGGCGAAGGCACACCGAAAACCCGCAAAAACATCTGGATTAACCCGCCGAACATGCTGGAAAAACCTGAACAGGAGCCAATCACATGCAGCGCAGCCGCCGGAAAAACCCGACACCGCAGACGAATGGAGTGAATAAATTAAGAAAACAGTTTGCTTGACAGTTTGAAAAGTGTTTGCAAAGAAACTACTGAGCAAAAATGTCTGAAATTTACATATGAGGTCCAGGGAATGATAATAAAGAGGGCTGTTACAGAAAAAATAAGTAAAGTTGAAAAAAAAAAAAAAAATCGGAAATTTTTGTTTTAAAAAAAATCCCGAAAAATGCTTTAAATATCCTAAAAAAATCTATAAATCGACTTTTTACTGCAGAATATTAAAAGCAACGGTTTATTAGATATTGGATTAAAACGGGAATATTTTTAACATTGAAGCCTATGGGATTCTCCTGAATAAATCTGCCGCATGAAGCCACCAAATGGAAGGGCAATTCGGCAACTTTTCACTGCTGGTTTTTGTTCTCGGAATAGACGAAGCGTTGCTTCTCTATGGGGATTTCACTGCCCTCAAACAGGCACCGAACAGGGACCATATGTGCAGGCAATTCGCCAGGATTTGGTGAATTGCCTGCTCTCTGGATAGCCGAATGGCCAAGAAAGGTAACCGTATGTTGAATTTCAGCATTCGGTTCCCTTTCGGCAGCCATTCGGATCTCTTTGATTAACCCTGCATGTATTTATACATTCACATTTGATGGACTGTACTGCACACAGTGTTTATTATTATTTATTTTTGGGATATTCCAAAAAAAGCTTTAAAAAGAGACTAACAGGAATGATTCACTTCTAGCTTGTTGCTCTGGTATTTGGAACTCTGCCGATTATTGGTCGCTGTATCTGTTTTTCTCATACACAGGGTTATGTGGTGATAGCACACGTACAGGAGGAAGGGAAAGTCACAGAACGTCCAGCTACACTCCTGTTTTTAACTCCAACAGAGAGATGGCTTAACTGGAAAAAATATTCTCAGAGACTGTCCTCCTGGTACATAACATAGTGTGCATGCTGTCAGCTGATTTAATGACCTCATGTCTTCATGAAACGCTTGTAAATGGAGCATGGAGGAATGTTCCAGAACTTCAGAAAATTAAGAAAAACCTTCTACAAGTCACACCATTTTAAAAAGAAATCCGAGCATATTCGTTCAGTTTATAAACCGGCTTTTTCCGGCGGCTTCGCTGCGTGTGATCGGCTCCTGCTCGGGTTTTTCAGCGGTTTTCAGCAGGTTAATCCAGATGTTTTTGGGGGTTTTCGGCGTGCATTCGCTGGGTTTTGCGGTGAGTTTTTGAGGGTTTGCGGCAGCTTTTCCCTGCAATTCGGGGACCCTGTGGTGTTTGCTGAATACACCGCAGGGTCACCGAAATGGGATCGGCAAAAGGAACCGAATTGAAGTGAACGAAAAGTCACTGAACGTGCAGTGACTTTTCGAATCTCTTTGAATAACCCTGTATATGTCCCGGACATTTCGGTGCTCTTTCATTCCCCGCTCTTCCCTGCAATTCGGGCAGGGCCGGCGCTAACGTAAGGCGGCACAGGCGGCCGCCTTACTGTCTGGCGTCCTGCCAGTGTGAGGGGCGCCGGCCCGGGGTGTAATTGGATGACCGTCCGACCCCCGAGATTTGGCCCGGGGGTTGAGGGACCCAGATGCCGGGCAGCGCGAGAGCGCCTGCCCGGTCTTGAACAGTCCGTCCTGTGAAGTGGATGCGGCTGTGTGCGTGCGCAGCCGGTCACGTGGTCCGGCTAATCAGGTGGTACTGAGTCTCAGTACCACCTGACTGGCCGGACCGCGTGACCGGCTGCGCACGCACACAGCCGCATCCACTTCACAGGGCGGACTGTTCAAGATCGGGCAGGCGCTCCCGCGCTGCCCGGCATCTGGGTCCCTCAACCCCCTGCCGGAGCTGGGGCAACAATCCAGGTGAGAGCTGGGGGCAAATCCATGACCTGGGGGCAAATCCATGACCTGGGGGCAAATACATGACCTGGGGGCAAATACATGAGCTGGGCAAATACATGAGCTGGGCAAATCCATGACCTGGGGGCAAATCCATGAGCTGGGCAAATCCATGACCTGGGGGCAAATCCATGAGCTGGGCAAATCCATGACCTGGGGGCAAATCCATGACCTGGGGCAAATCCATGTGCTGGGCAAATCCATGACCTGGGGGCAAATACATGAGCTGGGCAAATACATGAGCTGGGCAAATCCATGACCTGGGGGCAAATCCATGAGCTGGGCAAATCCATGACCTGGGGGCAAATCCATGAGCTGGGCAAATCCATGACCTGGGGGCAAATCCATGAGCTGGGGGCAAATCCATGTGCTGGGCAAATCCATGACCTGGGGGTAAATACATGAGCTGGGCAAATACATGTGCTGGGCAAATCCATGACCTGGGGGCAAATCCATGTGCTGGGCAAATCCATGACCTGGGGGCAAATCCATGAGCTGGGCAAATCCATGACCTGGGGGCAAATCCATGAGCTGGGGGCAAATCCATGTGCTGGGCAAATCTATGACCTGGGGGCAAATACATGAGCTGGGCAAATACATGAGCTGGGCAAATCCATGACCTGGGGGCAAATCCATGAGCTGGGCAAATCCATGTGCTGGGCAAATCCATGACCTGGGGGCAAATCCATGACCTGGGGGCAAATCCATGAGCTGGGGGCAAATCCATGTGCTGGGCAAATCCATGACCTGGGGGCAAATCCATGAGCTATGCAAATCCATGACCTAGGGGCAAATCCATGAGCTGGGCAAATCCTTGAGCTGGGGGCAAATTCATGTGTGAGCTGGGGGCTCTCTGCTCCTCTAGATTGTAAAATCCGGGGTGCCCTCTGCTCCTCTAGATTGTAAAATCCGGGGTGCCCTCTGCTCCTCTAGATTGTAAGCTCCTGGGTGTCCTCTGCTCCTCTAGATTGTAAGCTCCTGGGTGCCCTCTGCTCCTCTAGATTGTAAGCTCCTGGGTGCCCTCTGCTCCTCTAGATTGTAAGCTCCTGTGAGCCGGGCCCTCTGCTCCTCTAGATTGTAAGCTCCTGTGAGCCGGGCCCTCTGTAAATTCTCGTGAGTCGGGCTCTCTGCTAAAACACCTTATTTTCTGTAAGTGCCCCTCCCGAGACTAGTCTCTGGATCCGCCCCTGCCTGGGATTGGAAGGGGGCAATGAGAGGGAGGGGACAACAAGCACCACGTGGTTCCCTGCCTGGCCTTGCTTCCCGAATCCAATCACAGGCGAGCGGAAAGGTGCGTGTGCACGTGTGCATCACATGCCTGGCCAGCGCCAGCGGCCGCTCGCACCAGTCGCCTCGAGACGTGACGTCACGTGTCACACGAGGGGGACGCAGAGAGCGACGGTGGCGGTGCCTAGCTTAAGCTAAGCCTAAAAAATTGTTGCTACTAAAAAACCTACTACCTGGTCTGGTCCCTGATTGTCCCTGGTGGTCTGGTCTCTCGTCTCACTCCCTCCCTGACTGCCTGAGAGTGTGGACTGAGTAGAACTAGAACGCCAGCGGGCGACGGGGGGGCCTGCAGTGCCAAGGTGAGGCAGCAGAAGTCAGCAGGCAGCAGTGAGCAGTGCTGTGCACACTGTCACAGTCAATCAGACACAGTCAGCTGAGCAGAGAGGTAAGAGACTCGCTGGGGGAAAATTTATACCATAAATAATACCCATATGAGCAGCTGGGGGCCGCAAATATACCCATACATGAGCTGGGGGCCGCAAATATATACCCATACATGAGCAGGGGGCCGCAAATATACCCATATGAGCAGCTGGGGGCCGCAAATATATACCCATACATGAGCTGGGGGCCGCAAATATATACCCAAATATGTTGTTCCTACAGTCTGACAAATGTAACTACTTCCTTTCCAGAAGAAAGACAGTGTTTCTATAAGTCCATAAAGACAGCACTGGTGGCTGTCCCCCCAATCAGTGACTCACAACGCTGCTAAAGGTTGTCCTTGCAAGACCAACTTTAAGCATCCTTTAATCTCTGCGTGACGACACCGAACACTCACGATAGAGATTATTATGCATCTCTATCCTGATTGGCTTGACATGACGGGGGGGGGGGGCACCAAAACAGACCTTCGCCTGACTAGGCAAAAAAGCTTGCACCGGCCCTGAATTCGGGTAATCAAAGTTCCCCACCCTGCGGTGAATTCACCATTCACCGCAGGGACCCCAAAGTGCAGGGAATCGGCTGCCGAATGCCACAGCAAACCCACCAGATGCCACCGCAAACCCATCGCCTATCGCCGCCAACCCGACAGACATCCGCTGCAAACACGCTAAATAGCCACCAAACCGAGCTGCTGTGCACAACGTTGACAGCCGGAAAAAAAAAACTGACAAGCCGCCGGATGGGGAAAAGAAAAAAAAAATATGATTGAAAGTGTCAAAATTTAAACACTGTTTGCAAAAACTCTACTTAACGAAAATGTCTGTAATTTACATATAAAGTCCTATGAATGATAATAAAAAGGGCTGTTACAGAAAAAAGAGAAACCGCTATAAAAAAAATTCCAGAAAAACGTCTAAAGGATCCTAAAAAAAAATCAATAAATAAAGAGACTTTTTACTGCAGATTGAAATAATAAACGGTTTATTAGATATTGGCTATTTTTAACATTGAAGCCTATGGGATTCGCCTGATTTAAGCCTGCCGAATGAAAGCACCGAACAACAGGGCATTTTGGCAACTTTTCACTGGTGTTCGATGTTCTGTGAATAGATTAACCATTGCTTCTCTATGAGGGATGTCAATGCCTTCGCAGAGGCACCATACTTGCTGGCAGTTTGCCAAAATTTGGCAAACGGCCTGCTCTCTGAATAGCCGAATGGCCTCAAAATGGCACCGTACGAGGACATTTCCTGTTCGGTGCCATTTCGGGCAAGATTGGCTCTCTGAATAACCCCTTAAAAGGTGAAACTCAGGAGAATTGACTGGAGAAATAAAAATTCTAGGTTAAAATAGCCAAACCAGTAAAATTTTCCCATTTATCTCTCTTTACAAATCGGCCGTCTGGTCTAGATAGTTCTCTTTTCCTGCCAGTTCTCCTGAGTTTCACCTTTTCGTGAATAGACCTGAAAGTTTCCGATTCAAAAAGTACATTTATTACCCTAAAACAGCCATTCTTTCTACAATGGTTGATAGAATAGGAGGGCATTAACTTTGGGCTACCAACGATCTGCCACGCTTCTTGTAAGGGGCCATTTTGGTGAGATGAGTGGAACATGATTTTCAGTTTTTTTATTCACTGAAGTAACATGTGAGAAAATAACTCATGGAAACTGTGCCAAGAAATGCTGTCAGTGTCCAATGTGGTCAATCAAGTCAATTTCGAAATGCCATGAAAATACAAAAACTAGGGAAACATTGAACCTACTAGCAAAGTAATAAATGCCAGATTCTTTGGGTTTCCAAGTAGAAACAATGGGCCATATTACAAAATTGGTGCTAACTTAACCAGAGTTGTTGTAAATTTAGCAACTCCATAGACTACAATCAGGGCCGGTGCTAGAATATTTTGCGCCCTAGGCAAGACCAGCTACTTGCACCCCCCCCCCCAAAAAAGGAAAGCGACACAACATGAAACTGCTAAATTTCTTTTTATTTTCAAGAATAAAGTTTGAAAAGCACCAATAGTAAAGGTAAAATAAATATAAATTAACTGTATTAAACAATTTTATATTGCCCAGGCCAGCTCACATCATTGATATACTGTATATTGCCCAGCCCAGGCCAGCTCACATCATGGTATATATATTACCCAGGCCAGCTCACATCATGGTATATATATTACCCAGGCCAGCTCACATCATGGTATATATATTACCCAGGCCAGCTCACATCATGGTATATATATTACCCAGGCCAGCTCACATCATGGTATATATATTACCCAGGCCAGCTCACATCATGGATATATATTACCCAGGCCAGCTCACATCATGGATATATATTACCCAGGCCAGCTCACATCATGGATATATATTACCCAGGCCAGCTCACATCATGGTATATATTACCCAGGCCAGCTCACATCATGGTATATATATTACCCAGGCCAGCTCACATCATGGATATATATTACCCAGGCCAGCTCACATCATGGTATATATATTACCCAGGCCAGCTCACATCATGGTATATATATTACCCAGGCCAGCTCACATCATGGTATATATATTACCCAGGCCAGCTCACATCATGGTATATATATTACCCAGGCCAGCTCACATCATGGATATATATTACCCAGGCCAGCTCACATCATGGATATATATTACCCAGGCCAGCTCACATCATGGATATATATTACCCAGGCCAGCTCACATCATGGATATATATTACCGAGGCCAGCTCACATCATGGTATATATATTACCCAGGCCAGCTCACATCATGGTATATATATTACCCAGGCCAGCTCACATCATGGTATATATATTACCCAGGCCAGCTCACATCATGGTATATATATTACCCAGGCCAGCTCACATCATGGATATATATTGCCCAGGCCAGCTCACATCATGGATATATATTGCCCAGGCCAGCTCACATCATGGGTATATATATATTATATTGCCAATTTGCCCCCGGGTAACATCAGGATTGCAAATTTGCGCCCCCCCCCATGTCCCCCCATTCCTGTTCGAATCGTATGTACACAACACAAGTTTTGTACCAAGACAGCAGTGACAGACAGGACTGACAGCAGGAGCACATACTCGGCTTGCCATTTAGAGGAGCATTTTATTTAATTTGGTCCTGTAAGGATTAATCATTCCTCAGTGAATTGTAATGTATTGAAAACCAAACTCACAAAATATAATCTGAAGAAACTTTTTTGACAGAGTAAAAACCATCAATTTATCTGTTTGCCTAACAGAAATATTTTTGGTTAATTTCAATAAAATCTAATATTCATTTAACACAGTCCTCTAAATACGGAATATAGTATTTCCTGAAACAGATACATTCTACTTATGCTGTGAAAACGCCTCAAGAACTGTTCTGTGAATTCATGCTGCTGTCTTCATTCAATACCCATGATCAGGTTTAGCCTGTGCTGAGTCATTCTGATCAGAAAGCAGCCTGACATTGCTGTACCATTGTGTGCTAACCTTGCTCTTCAATGAACATCTCGTGAGGCACAGCATTCTCATTGATGTAGTAGGCTCAGCAAGGACTCTGTCTCCAGGAGCCGAGGAGAGCAGCTTCTTGCTTTCTGTCGTCTCGACTCCGGACCGGCGCCTAGTCTCCGCCTCCTCCTTCCAGGCTTCCAACGGCGCCTGACGTGGTCACGTGGGGGCGCGCGTGCTGCCGCCAGCCCCAACACGTGCAGACGCCGCTGACGTGTTGAGTGTGTGCGGAGGCGGAGCCTGCTGGGTGTGTTGATTGCGGCACCCCGGGTCCCCGGCCGCTCCCGCGGGCTGCGCCGCGGCGCCGGCGGACACACACTGCACACACTCAAATTTTTTTTTCCGCGCCCGGCGCTGCGCCCTAGGCGGGCATGCGCTCTACAATAGATCTGGTACATTTACAATAGCTCTGGTTAAGTTAGCAGTAGCACCAATTTTGTAATACTGTAGATACTCTAGATATTGGTGACAATTTTTTATCTTAAAATTGGAGGGGGTCGCATTATATTCGAGACATCTGCATCGCGTGTAAAAAATAAAAAACTTGCCTTGCTCTGGATCTCAAGTCTCGCGGAAGTTCCGGTAGTCTCGCTGAAGTGAATGCGGGCTCCCTGATGCTTGCAAACACTTCAGGAACTCCAGGATTTGGGAGAGGTGGGATCCATCACGACCAGAGGGCACGCTCGATTTAAGCCAATCATTCAACTCGCTCGCCTCTGCCGGCCATCTAATCGCTAGTAAAGAAGACGGATGGCCGGCGGCTTCATACTTAGTAACAACTGCAATCATTCTAGAGCAGAGCACCCTGGCCTGAGGTGTAACCTGACTGTGTTAAGAGAAAATGGAAGGATTTTAATTGTTTACTGGTACAGTAAAATTTTGTTCCTCGCGTTATATTTGAGTCTTGAGTATTCTCTCATTTCCATAATAAATCTCTATCCATTGCGTTATATTCGAGTATCTACGGTACTGCCTTATATTTTCTAAGAATACAGACACTTCTTGGCACACTGTGCCATTTTTGAACCCATAAGATGATGTCTTGCCAGACTGTAGGATGTGAATTTATAAGATTGTGCCTCATGTACAATCTTTCATGTTAGATTAAAATTTTAGCCAAGACCACTAGCCACAATCCAGCATGCATCAACATAGAAAGCCCTTAAGGTAGAGGTGCTCAACCTTGGCTCTCCGGATGTTTCGGAACTGGATGATACTCAGCTACTCATTAGGTCGTCAAAGCCTGGTGGAAAATATAGTAAAACAACTAGAAGGCCAAGGTTGAGCACCTGCACGAACACTGTCAGAGGCATTAGACCGAAGAGCCGTCATCTGTGAACATGTCACACTAGGAGATCAAAGACTTACGATTTTGCCCTAAACAACCGAAATCCTGTAGGATCCAAGAAATTTGTCTCACAGGGCAAAATCGTGGCCAAAACCGTACAGTGTGAACCAGCATTAAGTCTTCTCTACCATGACTTCACTAGAAGACGGAACACACTATGAAGAAAACATGGCCTCCTTATGGGACTTAATCGATAATTTAGGAGACTAACCATTTCCTTGCTTATATATTTATTTCCTTGCTTATATATATTTCACTGTATACAGAATTATATTATGATAAGGGTAGGTTTGCGTTAACCTTAAAATGTGTTTTAGATGTTTTTGTCACTACACAAAACCTATACTTGTATATTTTGTTAATTGATTTCTTAATATTTAAAAATTTTCAAGACATTGCCAAAGCCAGAAAAATACAACATCGGTTACCTCCTTAATAATTACCTTCTTGTGCTTAACCCCTCCATCATTTCTCAAACTATGCCCAATTCAACTTTTTCCCTGACCTCATTTTGCCTTCAGTCATCAATCAAGTCTCGCACAAGGGGAAGCCAATTAACCTTTTAAAAGGTGCTGCCTGAAATAGCAACTCATCATTTTGAATTTACGTCCTCACGTACAAAACAACATACTTAAAATAAGGCAAAAGTACTTTTTTTTAAAAAATCGTATTATTTTTCTTTTAAATCTTACAGATATATTTAAGAAACGACATACTTTGCCAAGGTCAACCCTTTATTAAAGGAGCTCTTGGGAATGAGTAAACAAAAACATTCACAGAGAAAAATGTTCTACTTGTACCTTTAGAAAAAGTGGTGTTTTACTTGTTGACACATACAAATTAAGTGGCACTCAAAAAAAGGTAAAAAAAAACAAACAAACGCAAAAATCGGAAAGAAATGGGTGGTCAAACTAAAAACCGGTCCCATACACCAGATGATTAGTAAATTATACAACAGAAGTCAACATAAACAAAGTTTGTGAGGGCCCTGAGAACGAGCATCAACACAAGGGGCCACATTACATTCTCCACGCTAAAACGGGGGCGGTAGGGAGAAAAAACTGCGCCTGCAGTTTTCTCCCTACCGCCCCCGTTTTAGAGTGGAATTACAATGCAGGCGCTTAAAAAGCTGCCTGCATTGTTACCGCGCGCCAAGCCCCTGGATGTTCGCGGCGGTGCTGAGCGCAGCCGCGAGCATCCACTTGAGTCCATAGGACTCCATTGAGCCAGACGCCGACGGTCACATGACCTGCCGGATCTCGCCTCGCGAGATCCGGCAGGTCGGCGTAGTGATACGCAGGGGGAGACTGAGGAACTTTTTCTCCAGTCTCTCCCTGCTCCCGCCGGATGGAGGAGGCGGACAGAGCCACTGTCTTTGCCACGGGACAGGAGGTGAGTATACGATCACTTTTTTTTCTTTTTTGGCTGGTGTTAACGGATTCTGCAGAAGCAAAATCTGTTAACACCAAGTCCTGGCTGTGGTTAACTTTCTGTTAACTGCGGCCGGACGTTAATTAGCGCTAGTAGATTGCGCTCCCCATGTTAAGTATAGGGAGCGCAAAGTACAGTAACCTCGTGCTGAAAAGAGCAGGGTACCAATTGCAAACGGGTTACTTAACGCGTTTGGATTGTAATATGCGGTAGCCACCGCGGCTAACGTTAATGCTCACGCAGGTGAGCGCTAACGTTAGCAACAAGATTGTAATGTGGCCCAAGGTCTTTGAGGATCCTGAGAACAGGCAGCAGCATTATCGGTCTGCCCTTCGGTGAGTCCTCAGTCAGGTCTGACAAGGTTTTAGCTCAATGGTGCCATTACAGAGAAGGCTGAACCACATACAAATCAGACTGCTATCACTCAGAAAGGATGGCTGGAACTGAAGTGCCAAGGAAGTCCTCTCTGCGCAAGTAATATAGTAACCCCCGATGAAAGTTTTGCCCTTGTAAGGCCTTGTCAGGAGGGTAGAGCTGATAACCCTCTAGGCACCTCAAGCGAGGGGTCCACATCAGGATTACCACATACACTTTGAGTGAGCAAAGACAAGGTTTGTGAGGGCCCTGAGAACATGCTACAACACAAGGTTTGTGAGGGCCCTGAGAACATGCTACAACACAAGGTTTGTGAGGGCTCTGAGAACATGCTACAACACAAGGTTTGTGAGGGCCCTCAGGAAACAAGACAAGGTTTGTGAGGGCCCTGAGAACATGCTACAAGACAAGGTTTGTGAGGGCCCTGAGAACATGCTACAACACAAGGTTTGTGAGGGCCCTGAGAACATGCTACAACACAAGGTTTGTGAGGGCCCTCAGGAAACAAGACAAGGTTTGTGAGGGCCCTGAGAACATGGTACAAGACAAGGTTTGTGAGGGCCCTGAGAACATGCTACAACACAAGGTTTGTGAGGGCCCTGAGAACATGCTACAACACAAGGTTTGTGAGGGCCCTCAGGAAACAAGACAAGGTTTGTGAGGGCCCTGAGAACATGCTACAACACAAGGTTTGTGAGGGCCCTGAGAACATGCTACAACACAAGGTTTGTGAGGGCTCTGAGAACATGCTACAACACAAGGTTTGTGAGGGCCCTGAGAACATGCTACAACACAAGGTTTGTGAGGGCCCTCAGGAAACAAGACAAGGTTTGTGATGGTCCTGAGAATGGGCAAGAGCACAAGTGGCCTGCCCTACAAAGAAGTCAGCACACTAATTATAAGAAAATATGAAAATATTATAACTGCCAATAAACACATTGAGTGCCATGGGTGTCCGTTACCATTTTGCTACATGTGCTGAGGTAATTAAATCTTTGTGTCTGGTAGAAACATAGAAAAATGTCGGCAGATAAGAACCTTTCGGCCCATCTAGTCTGCCCAATTACATGGATACTTTACCTGGATTTATCTTTTGTTTAGGATAGCCTTATGCCTATCCCATGCCTGCTTAAATTCAATTACTGTTTTGGCCTCTACCACTTCAACTTTTATATTTTTTCTGTATTTACCTGCTTTATAAGTTTATGTTTATTGCTTATGCATACATGTTTATCCTGTTTTTATGATTTCTATTGTGCTATATTTAAGTTTGGATTGTATTTATTTTTTTATATTTTCTATGATTGATGCGACAACTTCTTTGTATTTTTTAGTATTACTCGATGACTCCAGAGTGGAAGCCACCTATTGCCACCAATCACAAATCCATAAATTATCCATAATAGTTCATGGCCTAAAAACTCCAAAGATGATACGGATGATGAAGTCTTTAAAAACTTGCTTGAGAGTCGAAACGTCGTCTCTGTCTGATGTCAGTCTAATGAAACGTCGTCTCTGTCTGATGTCAGTCTAATGAAACGTCGTCTCTGTCTGATGTCAGTCTAATGAAACGTCGTCTCTGTCTGATGTCAGTCTAATGAAACGTCGTCTCTGTCTGATGTCAGTCTAATGAAACGTCGTCTCTGTCTGTCAGTCTAATGAAACGTCGCCTCTGTCTGATGTCAGTCTAATGAAACGTCGCCTCTGTCTGATGTCAGTCTAATGAAACGTCGTCTCTGTCTGATGTCAGTCTAATGAAACGTCGTCTCTGTCTGATGTCAGTCTAATGAAACGTCGCCTCTGTCTGATGTCAGTCTAATGAAACGTCGCCTCTGTCTGATGTCAGTCTAATGAAACGTCGTCTCTGTCTGATGTCAGTCTAATGAAACGTCGCCTCTGTCTGATGTCAGTCTAATGAAACGTCGTCTCTGTCTGATGTCAGTCTAATGAAACGTCGCCTCTGTCTGATGTCAGTCTAATGAAACGTCGTCTCTGTCTGATGTCAGTCTAATGAAACGTCGTCTCTGTCTGATGTCAGTCTAATGAAACGTCGTCTCTGTCTGATGTCAGTCTAATGAAACGTCGTCTCTGTCTGTCAGTCTAATGAAATGTCGTCTCTGTCTGATGTCAGTCTAATGAAACGTCGCCTCTGTCTGATGTCAGTCTAATGAAACGTCGTCTCTGTCTGTCAGTCTAATGAAACGTCGTCTCTGTCTGATGTCAGTCTAATGAAACGTCGCCTCTGTCTGATGTCAGTCTAATGAAACGTCGTCTCTGTCTGTCAGTCTAATGAAACGTCGCCTCTGTCTGATGTCAGTCTAATGAAACGTCGTCTCTGTCTGATGTCAGTCTAATAAAGCCTTTCTGAATTTGAATTGGAGTGCACGTATCACCTTTGGAGTGGATAAGTATGGTGGGATTTGTCTGTTCTTGATACAAGGAGGCACACGTTTATTTTTATATTTTGTCTGAAGGGACTGTGCCGCCTCGATCATCTGTCTTCAAAACTCTTTTGGTGTGAAGAATTTTCTACATTTTTTCCCCATCACATGCATGTTTGCTTATAGTATATTAAATTTATATTTAATAGACCCGTACCCACAGTGAGTTTCGTTTTCGTCTTTTCCCCCTGCCTCGACAGCATTGCATAAAATGCCTCCCACGCAGATTACAAGCATTCATAAGAAAAAACGTGTTCGCTTATTGTCTCATTAGGTAATGTAAAGACTGGGCCGCGGTTGCCCACATTTAAAAAAAAAAAAGATTCTCCCGCCCCTGGGCCTTGCATAAAACGTACGATTTGTCAAGTGTTATTGTTCACGAACCTTTTTATTCAGGGGTCAAGTCCTAAAACAATTGATATGGGACCTCACCAAGATTTCTGTCCTCCAATTAGCACTTATCATCTCACACGTAAGATAAACATACACTCAAATCTTCTAAATTTATATATAGATATGTGGAGTTTAGCAAAAATATATGATAAGCGACAATAAAAATATGATTTGACGGGAGAAATATTATTGACACCAGAATTCAAGCTGTATAGTTGTCAGGATCCTGGCAGAGGGGATTAGGGTAGGAGCCCGATATGCGGTGATAAACAAGCTGAGCCACGTAGATGAAGTACAAGAGGGGGTTTATTAGAATACAGCAATATGGACAATGCAGGAATGGAGATGACTGAGAAGGCAATGCAGGGAGGAACCAAACACAGGGAGACACTGAGGGAAAACACAGCAGGAAACTTACATACAGCACGAGACAGGAAACAGAGGGCACTGGAAGTTAGGAGGCAGAGGGCACAGGAGGCTTGGCAGCAGCGGGTACTGGAAACGTGGCAACAGCGGGTACTGGAAACGTGGCAACAGCGGGTACCGGAAACGTGGCAACAGCGGGTACTGGAAACTTGGCAACAGCGGGTACTGGAAACGTGGCAACAACAGCGGGTACTGGAAACTTGGCAACAGCGGGTACTGGAAACGTGGCAACAGCGGGTAATGTACGTAGTTCTAAGTCCATGCAATAGGTCGTGGCAGGCGGCTGGCAAACGTAGTGAATGTCCATAAGCAAGAAGCCGGTACACGGGGAAATCAATATCAGCAGAGGATGGGAGCAGGTCACAGGAGAAAGGCTACCAGGAAGTGAATGTAATAATGCAGCCCTGAATCATGGGTGCTTCACCCTTATAAAGGGAACCACAGTCCTATTATTGGTAGCACCTGAGGAGGACACAGTCTGAAGGAAAGCAGAAGGTGGCTTAGCAAGAACAATGCTGTATTGGTCCAGTCAGGAGGGTGCAGTACCACTCTTGGCCTTCTTGCCACGGCAGCGACGGCGTGAACCATGACAATAGTGTATGGGACCAATGGGTTCCTTCTGCAAAAATAGCAAACCCCCCCCCCCCTCAATTTGGCCCCTGGTTTTATTTTTATTTTTATTTTGCTACCATGACCCTTCTGTACACTGCAGATCCCCATTCTTGGACTCATTCCATGGCTAGCTACTATGATCATCGTCCTGTGTACCCTTCATCGATCCTTCCAATACCACATTGTATAGGTTATGTCGTGTTCACATTTTATTGCACTTGTTCTTTTTTTTTACTAACTGGTTTAATATATTGAAAATTATTAAAATAAAAGATTTTAATTAAAAAAATTCCCAAGAACTTTTTTGCACATGTAGGTCAAGTGACCTCAACTCAAAGGCCATTACCAAGAGCCTGTAGCAAAAGGAGGTTTCTCCCAGACAAGTCAATGAAAACGGTAGTCCCAGATTTCCATGCTTATATGTTAATAAATTATGGAGCTAAAAAATAATGTAAAAAAAATACATACACTTGTAGAGATTTTGTTGTTGAAAAGAAAGGGTGACCAAGTGTCCACTGTGGGTAGAATACCTTATTTCCGCCACTATCCATGTTCTTGTTTGCAATATAATGACCTAAAGTCCTGCACGATGTTCATGCTACATGTGGCACCATGATCTATGGCAGTGTTTCCCAAACCTGTCCTCAGGACCCTCTGCCTCACCAGGTTTGCAGGATATGTGAATCACACTACAGGTGATATGTTTTGCTGCTCAGTGATTGCAGGATTCAGTCTGTATTTCCCCAAGGTGATCTGCAAAAATCTGGCCTTGTCATGCCCCATGATTCAGTATTTATATGTATATTTTAATGTTATGTGCTGAATCTGCCTTTTGCTGCTTACAGTTATTATTTAATAGATATTTTGTACCTGCTGGGCTTCCTTAGCCTTGCTGCATCCAGCTAGCTCCACCCCTTTTTGCTCAGTCTAGTTTCTGAGGTAAATTACTGGTCACCTAGCAGCCATCTTAGCTCAATGCTGGACAGAACTAACGTCTTTTCACCTGCATTGCTGTACACTATTACGAAGATTGTCAGTCTGATCATTAAAGTTTTCAACGGGATTCATCTTTCTACGTGTCAGTTTTGCTGAGTTGACGCTGTCTGCCGAACTTTCATCGTGTGAGTACTGGTCAAATACAGACTTAGTTTCAAGCACCTACGCCTCATAGCTTTGCTAGCGAGGCAGAATAGGCCTGGTTGAGGGTCCCGAGGAGAGGTTTGGGAAACACTGAAGTATGGTGTAGTACGTCTTCTATTTATTGATAATTTTTCCAACGTTTCTATGGAATGTCTTCTGAGAGGACATCAAGCTAAAATTAAAGCACTTCCATTTTTCCCCTCACGTACTTGTTCATTCCACACGTTTGCCAGCTCCTGTGGCTCTCAGCTAAAGAGACACTCTAGCCACCATGACCACATCATCTAATTTGAGTGTTCCTGATGACAGGAGCCTGTCTTCCCTCAGCAGTCCCTGATCACAGTGAACCAATGAGTCAGGTCTACCCTAAAGGCTGTCAATCAGCACACAAAGCAGCATTTCTGTCCACTAGATCGAAAAATGAATGTCCCCCCCCCGCTTACTGAATAGCCGAATGGCCACGTATTGGCACCGTACGGGGAAATTCACTGTTCGGTGCCATTTCGGGGTCCGATTGTCTCTGAATAACCCTGTGAGGGTTCACAACCCAGGGTTGGATGAATAATTATATGCAGATATAAATGTAAGACATGAGAAATACAGGTGGAGAGTGGCCAGATAGGAGCTAACAGCATCTTCACTGAAGCTAAAAAATTTGAAGAAAAAAAAAAAAGAAGAATTAAAGATATATGATAATTAAAAATAAAGAAATTAGAAATGAAGAAAATTAAAAACTCAAACAATTGAGAAAATAATAATCAAAAGTGAAAAAACGCAATAGCAACATGTAAAAAGAACTGCTCCAAATGATAACGATAAAAAATAAATCATGTAAAAATATAACAAATGATGAATAACAAATAAAATAAAAAAGATAGGAAAAATTTCAGAAATATATACTTTATATGCTATATATATAAATAAAATGTCAAAAAATAAATAAAATAAAAGTAAAAATTTAGACAAATAAAAGTAAAGAATTCGTGGAAAAATGGACTGAAAAATAATTAAGAAAAAGTTAAGAAAAAGTATAATAATTGTGGAAAAATAATAAGAAAAAAAATGTAAAAGAAAATATTGATAAGGAAAATTATTCCTTGTTAAATAAGCCCAACGTCCACTGGATATAATAGATGCATTATATTATATATCATCACATTATACTATAGAGATAGAAGAATTGTTGTTGCAGTGAAGGTTAACTTTGGTATTGTAGATGCATGTATGACTACATTTCCCATGATGCTTGACCAACCCAAAGGTTACCATTCAATACTACGCTGCTTGTTTACATGACAGTAAATAGTAACAGAAGTCTTTATAGTTAACAGCTAATAAAGCAGACGACTTGCCCTCCAGGAGGAAAGTGAGGGGGCTGAGCGTGAATAAATGAGGATTCTGTATTTTGTTTAACGTGATTCCCTCCAGAATCCAAACTTGTGATAATGTTTCCATTTACCACCTACATTCAAGCTGTTGAGCATATTCATCATTTGGCAGACGGCTAACACCTTGGCAAGCGTCTCACAATGAAAAGCCATATTCATGGCCAATATTCCACGTCTGGATCTACATCCAAAAGGAGAAAAGCTGCTGTAAATTCTGAATAAAAGGCCAAGTTTACTTGATACATCGACTCCGGATCGCTGGGAAGTGACATCTACATTCTCCAGATGTGAGCTGGGATTATGTGGGGCCTACACACACATCCCGTGAAGTAATGGTGTTGTGTGTCTGAGGTGTCATTTACACTACATTTTACTTACATAGTTAAACCGCTCCCTGTTATATCGAGTGGTGAGTCCATATAATTACTCAACACACTGTTCCATGGAATCTGTCTATAGTCTGAGCTTGTCAGTAGGACGCCAAGCTAAGGAATGTCCCAATTTAAAAGGAGGCTTCACAGTGGACTTACTACGTTATGTGAGTATGAAACGCTCAATAGTTACTCACAAAATAAAAATCCCCTTCCTTCAATCAACAATAAAACCAGGGGTCAAGTCGAGCAGGAACGCTTGGGAACACAGTTCCTCCACTGTTTTTTCAGGAGGAATAGAGTTCCCTTTTGACCCTCACACTGGAAAGTTTTCATTAGGCTTCAATCATATCTTTCCTTGTTATGTCACCAGAAACATTATAATTTATTACAATTATCATGATCATTACCTAAAATCCAGAATATTTGGTCTCAGAGAGGGTGATGGCATGCTCTATGCGTGCCGACGTTACTGGTGACCAGGAGATTCAAAATCTCAGCTGCTGGTGGGAATGGGTGGGTGGAGAAACCCCTCACCAGATTTGTGGAGCTGGGAGTGGGGGGGGGGGGCGGGGAGGAGGATGGGTCACACTTCACATCCTGACCACTTTATAAATGTAAAGTGGTCAGGATGAGTAGAGTATTCCATTAAATATCAATAACAATTCTTTCTTGTTGGTGGTTTGTGGAAATTGGCAATAATTTTGAGGTTCTCAAGGGATGCTACGCACCAAATTTTTAAGTTGAATTGATTTGCTGAAGGAGGGCAGTCAGTTGATAAATTGAATTACTCTACACTGATCAACCGCACCATTAAAACCACCTGTCTAATAACGTGTAGGCCCCCCTCGTGCTGCCAAAACAGTTCTGATGCATCAAGGCATGGACTAAACGTATCCTGTGGTATCTGTCACCAAGACATTAGCAGTGGATCTTTTAAGGCCTGCAAGTTGGGACACGGAGCCTCCATGGATCTGATTTTTTGTCCAATCATATCCGACAGGTGTTCAATTGGATTGAGCTGTGGAGAATTTGGAGGCCAAGGAAACACCTTGAAATCTTTGTCATGTTGCTTAACCCTTTCGCTGCTGAGGCTTTTCACACCTCTGTGCTGAGGTCATTTTTACCGCTTTCGCTCATCATGTTTAACCGCGTTTTGAAGACTTATTTTGATAAATGACCCAGACATATTATATATCGTTCTTTCCGGCAGACTCGGCAGATTCATAATATGTCATTATTATATGTATACGTCATGTCCAACAAAAAATGCAATAAAATTCGAATTTTCAATAATTTACAACGTGTAAAGTGTTTTTTTTTCACATTTTAACATGCGATTGTTTGCGGTTATATTTTCTATGGGGTGCACTTGTTAAAAAAATTAGAAATGGGGACTCGTTACATTTTTTTTTGGGGAGAATTTCGCTATTTTTAACAAACGCACCGCATACAAAAATCGTTAGTGCAGCATCATTGTTCACATTATAATTGAAATGGGAACAATATTGCTGCATTAACAAAACCAAATATTTTTTTATTTTTTATTTTTTTAAAAACTTTTTACATGTTCAAGTTTGGTATCGTTGGAAAGGCCATGCCAACCCCTAGCTGCCACGGATCAGGAGGTAGGGGGTTCATTGGAACCCCCTATCTCCACCATTGCTGGCAGCTAGGGGTTAACTACAGGACTGGCGTCAGGACACGGCTGTGCCCTTCCAAACGGTGCCTGGCTTAACCCAGTGCACCCCGGCGATCGGGAGGGAGAGAGGTCCAAAGGACCTCCCCCCCTCCCTTTCAGGTGCCTCCACCTCACACGCGGGGGGGGGCGCCTGAATTAGATGTCATCGTGCCGCTGCGATGACATCTAATGGCCCCGCCGGGGTCCCCGAGTGCTGGGCTGACATCGAGGATGTCAGCCCACACCGGGGGGCGCAGCGATCGGCCGGAATCCGGCCGATCGCCGGCTGCAAAGGGAGGATGCGCTCAGCGCGTCCTCCGCATGGAACAACACTGCGGGTGGACGTGCTGAGCGTGTCCTCCGAAGTGAAAGGGTTAAACCACTCCTGAACAGTTTTTGCAGTGTGTTAGGCTGCATTATCTTGCCGAAAGAGGCCACTGCCTTCAGCCAACACCATGGCCATGAAGGGGGTGTACATGGTCTGCAACAATCTCTAGGTAAGTGCCATAACTATTTGGCCTATGTCAAAGTCCCTCGGATCTTTTTGTCCATTTTTCTGCTTCCATCACATGAAATTTTAGAACTGTTCAGTTGCTCCTAATATATCCCTCCCTGTGGCAGGCTCCATTGTGACCGGTTATTCACTTCACCTCTCAGTGGTTTTAATGTTGTGGCTGATCAGTGCATGATAAGGTGATGTGGTTTCATTCCTGTAACACATGAATTCAGTATTCTCCAGGGTAGTACTTTCAAGCACCACCCATCATCATGTAGAAGCGACATGTGTCCAGGAAAATATGGTGGATCAGGCAACCCTACACAAGGTAGAGGTAGAAACATCACACTGATATGGAAGTTTTGGCTGACGAAATGCAAGGCTTGCTTTAGAGCAGGGGTGCTCGACCATGGCCCTCCAGATGTTTTGGAACTACATCTCCCATGATGTTCAGCCACTAATTTGGCTGATAGAGCCTTGTCGGAAGTGTAGTTCCAAAACATTGGGATGGCTAAGATTGAGAACCACTGGTTTAGCACTGAGTTTGGTGGCTGTATATTTACACAGAGAGGGTTGGTGGAGAATTGCAAAGGGAGCTCCCGATTTGTGGCCAAAGTAGCTGAACCTGAAACATTTTCCAACTCTGTAAATCCGTTGCAATTCTCCACCGTTTCCTGACTTTGTGAATAACTCCCATTTTTATGACAAGCCATATTCATTGTCATACTTTAGCCAGGATTTGATGAACACCAGGCAGATTAAAAATTAAACTCTACCAGGTTCGATTAAATCCTTCCGGCACTAGGTCATAAAATAAATTATTTCTCTAGGACAAAAGAGACAAGATTTTCTTCTTGAAACCAAAAAAGGTTATTTTTTCCTAGTCTAGAGTGCCAGTCGAATGGATTGTGTTAGTCACAAAGCAGAGTGCCAAATCCCAAACGTAATTTCCCTCATTGAACGTTGGAAGCGCTCCCCAACCGTGGAGATCAGCAGCTTTTGATGTCATTATTATGTGAGGGAGTTTCCTGAACTCCAACATAAAATAGACTCTTTCATTTTTAATTAAAGTTGCTCGTTAGCCCAAGAGCAACTTGTTTTTATAGGACACGCCCTGCACCACTGAAAGTAACCCCTCCAGCACCGGTGTGATATCACCCCTATAATGTTACACCACCTGCCAGAGGAAAACAAGCTGACATTATGCAAAGGATCACACACATATCTGCTTATAGGTGATCGATTCAGACGTTTTAAAGAATATCCTGATCAAAGTTTGGCTGCCAAACGGAAAAGCTGGTCCCGTTCACTACATTTTGCATAAAGATAACACGTTGAAGTTCTCTTCTCTTTGCAAATCCAACATATCTAATATATAAAACATATATATACACGTTACAATAAAAGGTAGATTTGAGCTTTAAAAGGAATACTATAGGATTAAAACAGAAAGGGGTAGGAAATTAAATATTAATCTCTCATGCCACCCTCCTCACTCTCACCCTCCTGTTTGAACCCTTTAGTGTCCTTTAAAAACTCCCCTGAATCCAGCGCTGGTCTCCCTCTGGTCTCTGCGGGATATGACATGCTTCCTGCTGAGCAAGTCATGTGACCGCAGAGAGGCTGGGTGCTCCAGCCAATCCAGTGGCTTTCAATGCAGGAAGGTTTTTATACCATTGGATGGTGCTGGTTCCTAAAAGGTCTCCAAGCCCTGAAACCTGAGTTGTCGATTACATACTCCTAGTGGACCTGCGACTTGTTCCACTGTCACCTGCGATTTCCAGACTGCCCGCCGCCATTTCTCCGACTGGGCGCTCAGGAGGATACACACCACAGAAGTAGCGGCTTGCAAATTAATTGTGCATGCGCATGAATCCCAGTGACTTTTCGTTATAGTGATGACGTGGCACCCCGTCATAATGTCCATAAGCTGCCCCAAATTGATCCTGCTATTTAAGAAGACTTCAGAGGGTCAGTCCTTGCTCCTATAATGCCTTTTGTCTAAGAGCTAGTGTAAATTGTTATATTGCATTCTAGATGTGAAACCCCATTGCTTGTATACTGGAATTAGAACCTTTGCTGCCTGCTCTCTGACCTTTGCTTCATTTTGACCTTGACTAGGCCTTTTGCAACATCATTGCCAGTACTGTGCCTACTATACAAACCTGATGCCACGATTACAGATTTGACCAAGCTGTGTCTTCTAACATCGAGCCAGTCATCTGTGTTTGCTACGTACAGGCCATTTCACTGCTTTGAGGTTCTGCTGCAAAGAACATTACACGGAGTTTCAAAGCTGGGTAGACTCTGGTTTTAAGTGATTTTGCAAAATCAGTGAACACTTAAAAATATACATACTGTAAACCCCGTAACTTACCTCTGTCCCTACTGTGCAGCGATCGGAGCAATTCACCATCTTCTGGCCATATACAGAAGAACACTGGGAACAAATAGTTCCCCTATATTTTGTATCAGAAAGGAGCACACATCACAAAAAACGTCATCTCCGGTCTTGTGCTTGGGGCCATGACTGACAACATTAATAATCCCATTTTGCTGTGTGGGCCAGTGGTTTCTCCAGCAGAGTATTCTCTGGAGCAGACCATCAGGTTGTGTTCCCCTACAGACAGATAACTCTTTTCCAGTCCCCACAAACATCAGTTGACACTTGATGAGGTGATGCAAAGTACTTATATATTAAGAAGAACACCTATATTTACACGTGGCCATGTTGTCTGTTGTTTATTACAGACCATAACGACGGAGAGGGGACAAAGAAAAACCACGTCAACAAGAAGGTGCCTCAAAATGGGTTTTGTAAATGGACCATGACCTTGACAGGAGGTCAGCCACGGTGCTGCTCTACAGGTCATACAATCTCTCCTTGGAATGTAAGGGGTGAGATGGAAGCCAGGTTGGTCTTTCTGGTAGAGTTATACAAGAGGTGCCATGGACACCTATATAATAAGGTAGAGGAGACGGCCCTTCCATCGCAACTGGGTACCAATCTCCTGAAAGGACTCACCCAACCCTTCTTTAATGGTACCTCATAAACTGAAAACAGGACATCGGACATTCCATATGCATAAATGACCAACGTCTCCACTAGGGGACCACTAGGGGAAGTAGGCAGTTGCCTAGGATAGTAGAGGTAATTACACTGACTGAGGAAAATCCTGGACCAGTTTACTTCCACACTGCGCCAAACCACTTCCAAAATGTGGGATGGTTGACAACCCAACGCATTACAAAAAAAAAACACACTGAGCAATTTAAATAAGTGCTGTGGAAATGTTGGTGCTATTAAATGATGATGATAATAATAATAATTGGGGCACCTGTAAATACAAACAGCACGAGCAACAAGTGGTGTATGCCCCCAGTGGGTGACTGTATGCCCCCAGTGGGTGACTGTATGCCCCAATTACATGCCAGAATGTACAAAGCACTTAGGCAGAATAAACTCACTGCTTATAAATCAAACCAAAAGAATTACATTATTATAGTTTACAGTTAAAACCACAATCTTTTTGCCAAACTCCAAATGATTTGATATACACACACCCAATCCAAAAGGAAATAACAGCCTGTTACTCCCTTGGATTTCTGAAAGATTAGTGGACCGTTCTGCTATATCTGTTTTTTATCATTTTATGTATAAACCGTTTACTGAGAGCAATATATTTTATGGGTGTTATATGGATGAATCACTCTTATCAAAGAAACTGCGAAGAAGGGAATTTCCACATAATAAACACTTCTCACTTTACCAGCACAGAGCCAGATCATACCGTTCCGCGTAGCTTTGCAAGTACAGAAAGCTTTTCTTCAGAAATTGTGTGATGATGAAATGATAAATATATACACACACGCACAATTCCTGGACAAAAAAAGTCACACACTGTAATATTTCTTTGGACCTCTTTTTGCTGTGATTGCTACTGCGGAGGACGTGTGGGGGACGTCCTAATTGACTCCCCAAACGTCCTCCGCTTGCGGGAGCCCCCACGGAGATACTCACCTCTCTGTCCGGGGTCCTGTGGCGTTCTGGCTTCAGCGTCCTCAGACGCTGAAGTTAAGCGCCTCCCGACGTCAAGCAGCTAAGGAGGGTGTCATTCGAAAGGTCTGAGCATGGCCTTTCCAATGATACCCAACATGACCATGTTTAAAGTAAAAAAAAAAAACATGTTTTTTTTGGGTGTTGTTTTTATTAATGCAGCAATATTCTATGGGGCGCGTTTGCTAAAAATCAGGTAATTCCCCCCAAAAAAATGTGATGAGTCCCCATTTCTAATTTTTTTACAAGCGCACCCCATAGAAAACATAACCGCAAACGCTCATGTGATGAAATGTGAAAAAAAACACTTTACACGCTGTAGATGATTAAAAATTCAAATTTTATTGCATTTTTTTGTTATAATATATAGGCAGTACATGACATATACATATAATAATGATATATTATGAATCTGCTGAGTCTACCAAAAAATATATATATATATTTCTGGGTCATAGAATAAAACGTGACGTTTTGGCTTCTAAACGCGTTTAAACATGAGTAAAAGCGGTAAAAATGAGCTCAGCACAGAGGTGTGAAATGGCTCAGCAGGCAAGGGGTTAAAATAACGCACACAAAAAACTCAGACACACTTGATGGGGATTGAAATTCTTAACTGAATGCAAAAAAGGAGAGAAAAGTGCTCAGGTATGCACACAAATTAGCTATAAATTACCCCAAATTAAACACTATTACCCCCAAAGCAGTCACATAGTTACATAGGCTGAAAAAAGACATGCGTCCATCGGGTTCAGCCTCTCACACAACACCTACTGCTGTTGATCCAAAAGAAGGCAAAAAACCCAGTCTGAAATGCTTGCCAATATGCAACACACTGGGAAAACATTCCTTCTTGACCCCAGAATGGCGTCAGATTTCTCCCTGGATCAAGAAGCTTTTACCCACATATTAAATATTATAACCCTTAATATTCTGTGTTTGCAGGAAGTCATCCAGTCGCTGTATAAAAGTCTGTACAGTCTCTGACCCAACCACCTCAACAGGCAGAGAATTCCACAGCTTTATTGTTCTCACCGTAAAATAACCCTTCCTATGCTTTTAGGCGGAATTTCCTTTCGTCCAGTCTAAATGGGTGACCTCGTGTCCTGTGTATAGTCCTGTTACTGAATAGGTTATCAGACAATGGTTTATAATGGCCCCAAATATATTTATATAAGGTTATCAGATCCCCTCTAAGGCCCCATATACATTTATATAAAGTTATCAGATCCCCTCTAAGGCCCCATATACATTTATATAAAGTTATCAGATCCCCTCTAAGGCGCCGTATATATTTATATAAAGTTATCAGATCCCCTCTAAGGCCCCATATACATTTATATAAAGTTATCAGATCCCCTCTAAGGCGCCGTATATATTTATATAAAGTTATCAGATCCCCTCTAAGGCCCCATATACATTTATATAAAGTTATCAGATCCCCTCTAAGGCGCCGTATATATTTATATAAAGTTATCAGATCCCCTCTAAGGCCCCATATACATTTATATAAAGTTATCAGATCCCCTCTAAGGCGCCGTATATATTTATATAAAGTTATCAGATCCCCTCTAAGGCGCCGCATATATTTATATAAAGTTATCAGATCCCCTCTAAGGCGCGTATATATTTATATAAAGTTATCAGATCCCCTCTAAGGCGCCGTATATATTTATATAAAGTTATCAGATCCCCTCTAAGGCGCCGCATATATTTATATAAAGTTATCAGATCCCCTCTAAGGCGCCGTATATATTTATATAAAGTTATCAGATCCCTTCTAAGGCGCCGTATATATTTATATAAAGTTATCAGATCCCCTCTAAGGCGCCATTTCTCTAAACTAAACAGGTTTAAGCTTGTTAGCCTTTCCTCATAACTTCAAATCTTCCAAAGACTTCAACAGCTGCTCACACATTTAAACATTTTACCAAAATTTTAACTCTTTAAAGATTCTAACAACTTTTAATCCTTTCAGGATTAACATTTTTTAACCCATTCAAGGTTTTTTTTTAACAAGGTTTTTAATCCTAAACTCTGTTGGAAAATGATGGGAATTTAGTTCACAATATATTGTCATAAATTGCTCAAGCCTGTCAACAACACCAATGTATCCCAGCTTCGACAGGTCCTACTGTACATCACCTAATGACCGCCATTATGGGATTTATCCACTTACTTTCCTCCAGAAAGGATTCCCTCCACAGATCGAGGACGTGCTTTTTGGAATAGCTTCTTCTTCTTCTGCTAGCGACACATTAATGTCTCCCATACAAAGTATATGTGACATTAATGTACAGTATCCTGCCGTAACATCTGAAGCACAAGCAGAGCTTGTGTCTCGGATGGAATAAGACAAGAATGAAGTATAGCACTCAAGCCATTTTGCTGTACAGCTCGAGCGCTATGCATAGTGTCCAGGTTGTGATCTGGCCTCTGGGGGCCAAGGTTTGCCATCACTGAATTGATTCAGAACACACATCCTAGATTAATAATAGATTTATGTAGGGCACTAATACATTCTTCACGCACAATTTTGCGCATTAACGCAAGGGGAAAAAGCCTTTGCGCTGAACGTCATATTACAATGTCCGCGCAAAAAATGCGCGTTAACGTCTACCGCTGGTGAACCTGCGTGAACCCTGCGCGAGTGTGATGTACCGTATTTTTCGCTCCATAAGACGCACTTTTTTCCCCCCAAAAAGTGGGGGGAAAAGTGGGTGCGTCTTATGGAGCGAATATGGCCCAGCAGCTCGTGGATGTGCCTCCGCTCACCTGCCGCCGCCGCGTTCGTCTCCCTCTGAGCATGCGTCCGGCGGCAGGAAGCTTGGGCACTCGCCTGGGGGAGCCACGTGACCGCGATCTCCCGAGATCGCGGTCACGTGGCTCCCCCAGGCGAGTGCCCAAGCTTCCTGCCGCCGGACGCATGCTCAGAGGGAGACGAACGCGGCGGCGGCAGGTGAGCGGAGGCACATCCACGAGCTGCTGGGCCATATCCATATGTGAGCTGGGGCATTATCAATGTGTGAGCTGGCTGGGGCAAATCCATGTGTGAGCTGGCTGGGGCAAATCCATGTGTGAGCTGGCTGGGGCAAATCCATGTGTGAGCTGGCTGGGGCAAATCCATGTGTGAGCTGGCTGGGGCAAATCCATGTGTGAGCTGGCTGGGGCAAATCCATGTGAGAGCTGGCTGGGGCAAATCCATGTGAGAGCTGATGGGGCAAATCCATGTGTGAGCTGGCTGGGGCAAATCCATGTGTGAGCTGGCTGGGGCAAATCCATGTGTGAGCTGGCTGGGGCAAATCCATGTGTGAGCTGATGGGGCAAATCCATGTGTGAGCTGGCTGGGGCAAATCCATGTGTGAGCTGGCTGGGGCAAATCCATGTGAGAGCTGATGGGGCAAATCCATGTGTGAGCTGATGGGGCAAATCCATGTGTGAGCTGGCTGGGGCAAATCCATGTGAGAGCTGGCTGGGGCAAATCCATGTGAGAGCTGATGGGGCAAATCCATGTGTGAGCTGGCTGGGGCAAATCCATGTGTGAGCTGGCTGGGGCAAATCCATGTGTGAGCTGGCTGGGGCAAATCCATGTGTGAGCTGATGGGGCAAATCCATGTGTGAGCTGGCTGGGGCAAATCCATGTGTGAGCTGGCTGGGGCAAATCCATGTGAGAGCTGATGGGGCAAATCCATGTGTGAGCTGATGGGGCAAATCCATGTGTGAGCTGGCTGGGGCAAATCCATGTGTGAGCTGGCTGGGGCAAATCCATGTGTGAGCTGATGGGGCAAATCCATGTGTGAGCTGGCTGGGGCAAATCCATGTGAGAGCTGATGGGGCAAATCCATGTGTGAGCTGGCTGGGGCAAATCCATGTGTGAGCTGGCTGGGGCAAATCCATGTGTGAGCTGGCTGGGGCAAATCCATGTGAGAGCTGGCTGGGGCAAATCCATGTGTGAGCTGATGGGGCAAATCCATGTGTGAGCTGGCTGGGGCAAATCCATGTGTGAGCTAAGGCATATCCACGTGTAGCTAAGGCATATCACGAGCTGGGGCAATATCCATTATTTCACTATTTCATTCAGAATATTTATTTTCGGTTTTCCTCCTCTAAAAACTAGGTGCGTCTTATGGTCAGGTGCGTCTTATGGAGCGAAAAATACGGTACTTTGCGCGTCCTATACTTAACATTGTGAGCGCAAATGCGTTTGTGCGCTGGTGCTCGCATGGTATTACAATCGATGCGCAAATTTTAACAGACAACGTTTGCACGCATAATTTTAACGTCTTTGAAAAGCTGGTGGTAACGGCAAATCTGAACGTTCTGGCCGAACCCAAATACACCAGCACGAAAAAAAAATACAGCGCAGTATAGTTACACATTCTACACATACCCAAACAATAAAATAGAGAAGTTGTGCGTGTTTTTATTATTGCTGCAGCATATATACTCAGATTGATTTTGACAGGCGCAAAAACTGAACGGGAGACAATTGTGGTTCTTAACTCAGATTGGCTGAATCGCGTCAAGAAACAGTCCGCCCGCCGATTTCTGCGCGCAGCGTTAATGCGCGTGCGTTTTTGCACGTCTTTTTTACGCGCGGTATTTTTTGATGGATGAAAAAATGCGCTCGGATTGTAATACCAGCGTTAATTTACGCGCGTTAACGTTTAACGCTGCGCGGAAAAAAATAGCGCTGCGTGAGCGTTTTTGTGCAAAGAATGTAATAGAGCCCGTAGTGTTTTATGATAGACAAATTTTATTGTTCTTGATTGGAAATTATTGGATTCATTTTGTAATTGAAGTGTAAGGCCCTGTTCACACTGTGCGATTTATCGCGTGGATTTTGCCGTGATATTGTACATATTTCCGCGCGATATCGCTCTATGTAGCTTCTCCAATGCATTTCAATGGAGCTCTTCACATCTCACAGCTCAATGTCACCTGTAGCTCGTCGTTGGTACATGACCCTTTTTACTCGATTTGCGATCTGCGATTTTGCAATTTGCATTGGTGGTGTTGTGCAATATCGTGCATAACGCTGACATCGCGTGATATTATCGCTCAATATCGCTAAATGTCGCGAATATGAAAATCACGCTGAAAAACGCACGATTTTCATGTCGCTCTGTGTGAACGCGGCCTTAGTTTGCCTGCCAGAGATCTCATGCGCAAAATATTACATGCTCTCCTGTGAAGCACATTAACAAATGTTATTACATTATGCAAGTCACTCCGACCTTCACGCATATTGGATCCTGCCTGACCCACACATTCCGGCCTCTTCAGATTGCGATTAAGGTATAAAAAATGACGATTGATTTACACACTACAAGGACCAAGGAGTCCCATGTGCACGTTATGACTCCATTGTTCAAACTATGTATCATTATCCACTCGAGCTTCCGAACGTTTCTACATCGCGTACGTACCACAAATTTTGCATTACTTGGGACTTTGCAATGTGCGCGAGTTTTGTAGCACATGGACAGAATAGGTGATCGGGCTATTGGCGGATGCCCAGAACCGGACGACCGACTGCCTCTCTGAGCGGTCTGAGAGAGGTTGACGCCAGCATGCACCAGTGTGTGGCTACACAAATCGCATAGCGTAGGAACTAAACTGCGCACCACTACGGACTTGCACACTTTACATACGCACGTTCCACATCCTTAAGGTGTCCTGAACTCACTAGTGACCGACAGCCAGGAAATTCAAAAATCTCGGCTGCTGGTGACTCTGGAGTGGGTGGAGGAAAGTCCTCTACTTCACCCAGTGTTTTTAGCAGATAGGAAGGAGAAGAGGGAAACTCTACACAACCTGGCCACTTAAAAAAGGTATCGTGGGTCAGGAGGATCAATCACTCTCACCTTGCAGTCCTCTCCTCCTGTTTCCAACCCCAACCCCTCTAGATTGTGAGTTCCTACGGGAATAGGGCCCTCATCCCCTCTTGTACTGTTTGTCAAATGTTGTTCAATGTATTGTAACCCTGTCTATACTGTGCTTATTGTACAGCGCTGCGGAATATGCTGGCACTTTATAAATAAAGAATAATAATAATACAGTGCCCTATTAAAGGCATTATTTACCTACCACCAAAATCCAGCAGACGAAGAAGAGTCTGGAGTGAGGCTTTGATGTGTCAGCCCAAAACCTGCGGATAAACAAAAAAAATCACTGAATATCCGCATTGTGTTAGACAATACATTGTGGTTTGTAATTTGAAGTCTTCTTCATGCAAAACATGACAGTTACTGTACTTGTCTCATTCACCCCACCATAATACCTAAAAATAAGAGATTTGCATGATAACAGATACTCAGCTTTGGTCTGATTTGAATATTTTGCCAAGGGGCGTCTGAGCTTCAAGTAAATACTGGAAACGCGTTCGTCGTTCGTTGTTGTGAGCTCAGACAGTGTGTAAGTGTTACTGAGCGTTGTGGGTCCCTGAGCAGAGGAAGAACAATAGTGACACGAGAGGATGCAAATCTATGCACAAAACAGACATCTAAACTGATGTGAACCTTTCATCAAGAGTGAACCCACTGATTACTGATACGGTCTGTGAAAAGGGAAAAGGGATAGAATAACCATTGTGTCCATATCCGAAGAATGTCCAGGCTTTACCAGATACCTACAAGAGTCAACAAACTAATGAACAGAATAAACACCATTACCTGAGCGATAATCAGGATAATCAGGGAAGAGGAGAATTCCCAAACATGATCAATCAACACCAACTCAGCAAAAAAAAAAAAAATGTGGCATACACTGGAATTTAACTATAAACAAATAGGCCCCTATTACATTCCTCGCGTATTTGCTTTTGCGTGCGCAAATGCGCATTTGCGCGAGGGGCAAAACCCTTTGCGCTGAACGTCGTATTACAACATTCGCGCAAACGATGTGCGTTATCGTTTAACACGGATGGACCTGCGCGAGCGTGATGAACTGTGCGCGTCCTATACTTAACATTGTGAGCGCAAATTCTTTCATGCGCTGGTACGCGAATGGTATTTCAATCGATGTGCATTTTTTAACGAACGACGTTTGCGTGCAGAATTTTAACGTCTTTTAAAAGCTGGTGGTAACGGGAAACCTGAACGTTCTGGCCGAAACCAAATACACCAGCACGAAAAAAAAAAATTACAGCAAAGTATAGTTACACATTCTACACATACCCAAACATTAAAATTGTGAATTTGTGCGCGTTTTTACTATTGCTGCATCATGTATACTCAGATTTACTTTGACAGGCGCAAAAACTTAAGTGAGTCAATTAAGGTAAATTGATGTCAATTAAGGGTCTTAATTCTGATTGGCTGAATCTCGCGAAAAAAAAAGTCCGCACACTGATTTACGTGCGCTACGTTACAGCGCGCGTATTGCTCGTCGTTTTTACGAACGTTATTTTTTGACGGATGAGAAAATGTGTTCGGATCGTAATACCACCGTTAATTTTCACGCGATAACGCTGGACGATGCTCGTAAAAAAATTTGCGCTGCGCGAACGAAATTGCGCGAAGAATGTGATAGGGGCCATAATTGGGAGTTAAAACAAACAAGATGGAATATCAGCTATAGAGTATCTCCCAACAACAATGCATGAACATACACACATTAATTGAAAAAATGGTTCACTTACTGATATAAAGCCTATAAATTTCATGACCTGGAGTATCTGAAGTGTTCATCGGTTCCAATACATAGTAGTTATAAGAAAATCCAACATCGACAAAGATTTTTGATTGAAGTTAGATCAAGATTCACATCTCATTCAGGAAGGTAATCATACCATATACCTCAAGAAAAATAAATAATGGTAAAAATATAATAGCAGCATATCAGCAGGGGGACCCAGCTGTCACTAAGGCCGGATGTCACGACCACTCGACGCGTTTAGTCTTAGTAAAGACTTCCTCCTCAGGAGCAGCAACATTTCCACTGTCGATGTGGGATTTCCATATAACTACTATCAGGGTTATTCAGAGAGCGGTGAAAAGCAGGAGAATGACTGGAGTATGGAAAATTCTAGGTCAAAATAGCCAAACCAGAAAAATTCTCCCATTCTTCTCACTTTCCAAATCGGCTATTTTGACCTCGAATTTTCCATTCTCCAGTCATTCTCCAGCTTTTCACCGCTCTCTGAATAACCCTGTATGTATCGGAACTTATGAACATTTCAGATACTACTTCTCATGAAATTTATAGGGTTCAAAAGAGTAAGTGAACCATTTTTTCAATTATTGGTAGTTAACTCTTCTACCGGGTGATTTTCCATAAAACCACAACCAGCACCCAGTGGATTTATGGAAGACCACTTTTTTCCATTACAGAAAGTGTAATGGTCCCCGAAGTGTGCGAAATGCGGATCTGCCGAAGACGCGGAACAGACCGTTGAACGCCGCCGCCAACCTCTGATCAACCCACCGAATGCTGCCGAAGACCACTGATCAGCTTGCTGAACCCCCCCCCCCCGAAGACAGCTGATCAGCCCAACCAACGCAGCTGAAGTTCAGAAAAAAAATATCTAAAAAAAAACAGAACTCTGCAGTTCGTTAAAAGGCGTTTAAAGCAATAAAAATGCATGGAAATAATAAAAAATGTCCTATAAAAAAATAATAAAAAGGTCTGTTACAGAATAAAAAAACGTCAATCAAAAATGTTGCCGTTAGAAAGATCCAAAATAATTGTAAAAAAGAAATAAAAAGGCTTTTTCCTGAAAATGAACAGAATAAACGGTTGAATAAAAACGATAATATTTTTTTAGATTGACTCCTACGAGATTTGCCTGTTTAAAGCTGTTGAACTGAACCATTGAAAGTCAAGGCATATCACTGACATTTTGGTGCTGTTTGGTGTTTTCTGAATAGATTAACCATTTCTTCTCAATGGGGAACTTAACTGCTGCCAAAGATTGTCAATCTGCGGCGAACTGCATCGTATTTTGCTGTCGATTCGGCAGTATTTAGCTTTCCGAGTAGACGGACTGCCACGAAATTGCACCGCTCCGTGAAATTCACCGTTCGGTGCAATTCGGTGGCAAGTTCAGTGCTCTTTTAATAACCCTCTAGGGGCTAAATTACATTCTCTGCGCATTTGCGCTCGTGCAGCGCAATTTTTTTGCGCACGAAAAAAAAACGTGATCGCGCGAAAATTAACGTGGTATTACGATCCGAGCGCATTTGTTCTTCCTTCAAGATTTTTCGTGCGCAAATCTGACGCGCAAAGCCATTCGCAAATGAACGCTGCGTGCAGGAATGGGTGGGCAGACTGTTTTGTCACGGGATTTGTCATGGGAATCAGCCAACATCAATCACCCATTTCCAATAAAATATTTACAAACTAAAAAAAAGGGAAAAAAAAATTAACAATGACACAATTTATATATTTTATTGTTTGGGTATGTGTAGAATGTGTAACTGTACTGTGCTGTATTTTTTTTTCGTGCTGGTGTATTTCGTTTCGCCCAGAACGATCACATTTACAGTTACCACCTGCTTTTCAAAGACGTTACGAAAATGCACGCAGACTTTCGTGGCGCGAAGATTGTAATACCATCCGCGTACCAGCGCACGAATGCATTTGCGCTCACAATGTTAAGTACAGGAAGCGCGCAGGAAAATTAGTTCGTGCTGGGTCAATCGTGGTAGACGATTACGTGCATCGTTTGTGCGAACGTTGAAATACGACGTTCTGCACAAATGGTTTTGCACTCGCGCAAATGCGCATTTGCAAGCGCGGAAAACAAATGCGCGAAGAATGTAATAGGTCCCTAGGTGTATAGTGTTTTTTTTATCCCCTGGTTCCGTTTTGTGGATTTTTCCCATGATGCAACATTTACCAAAATCTTAGCACAAGTTTCACTCATCCAACCTCCGGTGCTGAACTTTGTTTATATCTCATACAATGTAATCCTAGGAGCTGGTTTTTTTTTTATGGAGATCTGACCTTTTTGTTCCATTCTATGTTCAAAGCCACACAGTCAGGAGCAAGTGATATAAATACAGTGGGGGGCAGATTACAACACAAAATATCACAAAATTCATGCACCCAGTGACACATACAGTTCTGTTCAAAATTATTCAACCCCCAATGC
The DNA here is from genome assembly GCA_009667805.1 of Leptobrachium leishanense. Taxonomy (NCBI): domain Eukaryota; kingdom Metazoa; phylum Chordata; class Amphibia; order Anura; family Megophryidae; genus Leptobrachium; species Leptobrachium leishanense. The sequence continues at coordinate 45,504,146 of CM019065.1, forward strand.
TGTAAAGGGTTTTAGGGAATTTAGTGTACATTTGTAATTGTATTCAGAATGAAACCCTACAAGGACTTTTTAAAGAACCATATGCAACTAAAATGACATCAATTGGTTTTGTAATACAGTAGTAAATGTTTCTTTTGTGAATTCTTCATTGACACAATTATTCAACCCCTTAAAGACTACCACTCTGAAGAACAGAGGTTCATTTTAGTGTTTTCAATCAGGTATTGAAAACACCTGTGGATGTCACGGAGCAGCAATAAAGCATAATAAGCACCAATTAGGCAGCTTTAAAATGACTGTGATACTCAGCTCCTTCTAGACATTTACTGGTGTGGTTACAAACATGGTGAAGTCAAGAGAATGGTCCAGGAAGACAAGAGAAGAGGGGATTACTCTTCACAGGAAGGGCAATGGCTATAAGAAGATTGCAAAGATGTTAAACATACCAAGAGAGACCATAGGAAGCATCATATGCAAATTCAAGGCAAAGGGCACTGTTGAAACGCTACCTGGTCGTGGCAGAAAGAAGATGCTGACTTCGACTGCTATGCGCTACCTGAAGCGTAGAGTGGAGAAAAGTCCCCGTGTGACTGCTGAGGAACTGAGAAAAGATTTGTCAGATGTGGGTACTGAAGTTTCAGCTCAGACAATACGGCGCACACTGCGTAATGAAGGCCTCCATGCCACAACTCCCAGGCGCACCCCCTTGCTGTCTCCAAAGAATAAGAAGAGTCAACTGCAGTATGCCAAAAGTCATGTGGACAAACCACAGAAGTTTTGGGATAGTGTTCTGTGGACTGATGAAGCAAAATTAGAACTGTTTGGCCCATGGATCAACGCTATGTTTGGAGGAGGAAGAACAAGGCCTATGAAGAAAAGAACACCTTGCCTACTGTGAAGCATGGCGGGGGGTCAATCATGCTTTGGGGCTGTTTTGCTTCTGCAGGTACAGGGAAGCTTCAGCGTGTGCAAGGTACCATGAATTCTCTTCAGTACCAGGAGATATTGGATGACAATGTGATGCAGTCCGTCACAAACCTGAGGCTTGGGAGACGTTGGACCTTTCAACAGGACAATGATCCAAGCATACCTCCAAGTCCACTAGAGCATGGTTGCAGATTAAAGGCTGGAACATTTTGGAGTGGCCATCGCAGTCACCTGACTTAAATCCGATTGAGAACCTCTGGTGGGACTTAAAGAAAGCAGTTGCAGTGTGCAAGCCTAAGAATGTGACTGAACTGGAGGCTTTTGCCCATGACGAATGGGCGAAGATACCCGTAGATCGCTGCAAGACACTTGTGTCAAGCTATGCTTCACGTTTAAAAGCTGTTATAACGGTAAAAGGATGTTGTACTAAGTACTAAGATTGAATGTCACTTGGGGGTTGAATAAAACTGATAATGATGTGAGCACAGAAAAGACATTTGTGTTTATTTCATTATAAATGTTATGTTATATTTGTCTGACCTACACGTGCCTCTTTGATTTAATTGTAAGCAAGATGACTGAATGATCAAAATCAATGTCAAACTGGACAAAACACTCAATTTAAGTGGGGGTTGAATAATTTTGAACACAACTGTATAAGGGGTTATTCAAAGAGCACCAAACTGTACCAAACAGTGAATTTCCCCATACGGTGCAATTTCGGGACTATTCGGCTATTCAAAAAGCTGGCAGCGAAATACGGTGATCTTTGGCAGCAGTGAAATCCCCATAGAGAAGCAATGGTTAATCTATTCAGAGACACCGAACAGCAGAGAAATGCCAGTGAAATGCCCTGATTTTCGGTGGTTTCATTCAACAGGTTTATGCAGGCAAATCTCATAGGTTTCAATGTAAAAAAAATCCCCGTTTTTCTCAATTATTTATTCAACCATATATTATTTTCATTTGCAGCAAAAAGTCTCTTATTTATTTATTTTTTTAGAATTTTTTAGGCATTTTTAGGTAAATTTTTGATTCAGATTTTTTTAAATGGAGCTTTTTTTTATTCTGTAACCGGCCTTTTCATTATTCTTCATAGGACCTTATATATTATTTTCATGCATTATTTTCTGTTAAAATGCCTTTTAACCCCATAGTGACCGGGCGGTTTTACCATTGTCAGTCCGAAAGTACCCACTGCTGTTTTTGCATTTCTGCGCTGTTTGTGCTTAGCTCTAATTTTATTCTTATTCATTTATGGAACCCACACATATTATATACTGTTTTTCTCGCCATTAAATGGACTTTCTAAAGATTCCATTATTTCCATCATATTTGTATAATCTACAATAAAAAAATCTGAGATCTGATGAAAAAATGAAATGAAAAAAAAAACTTTTTCGAACTTTAATCCCCAAAAATCTACAACCGGGGAAAAAAGACCTTGGCTAAATAGTTTCTAAATTGTTTTCTGAATTTTATAAATACCCAATTACACAATTTGTTTTTGCTTTTTAACCCCTTCACTGCTGCTGAGCCTTTCACCTCTGTGTGCTGAGCTCATTTTCACCGTTTTATGCTCATCATGTTTAAGCGTGATTTGAAGTCCTGCTTTATTATGTGACCCAGACAATTTTTTTTTTTAAAAGAAAACTTTTTTTCTATTACTTGTCATTTTTTGGTATCGTTGGAAAGGCCATGACCCTCTAGCTGCCACGAACCAGGAGATACGGGCGTCCAAATGACTCCCCTAGCTCCACTTGGCAAAGGACCTCCCCTTTCCCTTTCAGGTTCCCCTCTGCTGGCAATTGGGGTGCCTGAAAATGACATCATCGCATGCAAGGAAGCCATTCCGGCATGGGACCCTGGACAGTGAGGTGAGTATAAGGAGGGAGGGGGTTAAAGGACCTTGATGTACACAGTACGTCCTTGGTCCTTAAGGGGAATCTTCCCAGGACATACTATGTACGTCAGTGGTCCTTATGGGGTTAAAAGTTGCTTTTTGTTTTTTTACACCTGTTCGGCAGTTGGCCAGCTTTTCTCTGAGACATTCAGCGGTTTATCGGATCCATTCGGTGATTTTTCAGCAGTTTATTGGATCGATTCAGTGATTTGTCAGCGGTTTATTGGATGCGTGTGGTGATTTTTCGGTGGTTTTTCGGCAGTTATCCGATCGATTTGGTGGTTTATCAGATGCATTCGTTGGTTTAATACGATGCACTTTGGAGGCCCTGTGGCGAATGCTGAATTCACCGCAGGGTCGGCAAATTGAACTTGCTGAAGTCTGCTGAACCAGAGAGCACCAAAATGTCGGTGACATTTCGGTGCTCTCTGAATTAACCCTATAGAGTAAATTATTTTCTATTTAAAGCAGTAGTGAAGAGGCAAATGGGGTTGGACAAGTGAATGTTTAGACAGGGCTGCAGGAGATCTACTGTGTTTTCTAGCCTACCCAAGGTAAGAGATGGCAGCTGAATTAGATCTGATAGTGGGTTATCAACACTCAATGTTACTCCTGGTGATGTCATTTACATACATTCCACACAATGACAGGCAATAAATCGGTTTTATGGACTTCTGACCCATTCTATGCCAAATGTCACACAGTGAAGAGCAAACAGATCCTTGGGGGGGGGGCAGTTCACAACACAAAATATCACACAATGGATGCATCCAGTGACACGTATAGAGGAAAATATTTTCTTAACTAAACATACAAGAAAAAAACAAAGCACATGTAAGATATCAGCAACATCAAATAAACTCAATAAGGACGTTTCATTTTTTTGGTGGGAGTGTCCCTTTAAGGCAGCAGGAATACCTACCTGGGTAAACAATGCAGGCTCTCATGGCTACTGGGACAACCTTCATACCTGCATCTAGATATCCATCTCTTCAAGGTGCAACAATAACACACCTTTGTCAAGGCCATGTCACTCCCGTCTAATTATGAGTCTGTCAGTCCTTATCTTGCACGGCAGGTTTTTTTAACACTTCGACTCAAAGAGGATGGGCTCCTGCATAGCCTCAGGTGTGACCTTTACACAATACCTGCAGTTATAGGCTGTTATCTTAACACCACATCCTTCAAGTTTGCTTATAGACATAATACATGGGATGAAACCTACCAGTAATCTGCAGCACTGGGAGGGAGCTACATCCCTGCAGCATGTTTTACACTTCATGTTTATTTTAACCATACGGCTAAGTAGATTATTACCTAGTATTGCACCACCCTCTAGCTTACTTTAGGTACGGTAATTATCACATGCAGAGGCGTAACTATAAACCTCAGAGCCCAGGTGCAAGAATTCATTACGGCTCGCCCAGGAAAAAACATATTGTGCCTCCGTCCCGTCACGATGCACTGTACCCCTCCAGGCAGGGCCGGTGCTCCCACTAGGCAAGGTAGGCAACCGCAGAAGAGTGGAAACCATTATAGTTGCAAAGGGGGGGGGGGGACTCCATATTAATGTCCATTTATTTCCAATGTGATGTCATAAACGCCTGTGTTGTTGTAATGGTCAGCGGTCCTATGGACTCTATCGAGTGGATGCTCGCGGCTGCACTCAGTGTCCCGTCCCGTAGCGCGCGGTAACAATGCAGGCAGCTTTTTAAGCGCCTGCATTGTAATTTCACGCTAAAACGGGGCGGTAGGGGGAAAACTGTGGATGCCGTTCTTTATCCCTACCGCCCCCGTTTTAGCGTGGAGATCGTAATGCAGCCCATTATGTTTTTCCCATTTAACAAATCAAAACATACATACAGGGTTATTCAAAGAGAATCGAAAAGCCACCGCACGTTCGGTGACTTTTTGTTCTCTTCAAATCGGTGCGATTTGGCGATCCCATTTCGGCGACCCTGTGGTGAATTCAGCAAGCACTACAGGGCCGCCGCAAACCCACCGCAAAAACGACTGCACACCGAAACCCGCAAAAACCTCTGGATTAACCCTGCCGAACACACCAGGGAAACCCGAGCAGGAGCCGATCAGAGCGCAGAGCAGTCGCCGGAAAAACCCAACACCGCAGACGAATGGAGTGGAGAAAAAACAGTACGCTTGAATGTTTGAAAAGTGAAACGCTGTTTGCAAAGAAACCACTGAGCGAAAATGTATGAAATTTACATATGAGGTGCAATGAATGATAATAAAACGGGCTGTTACAGAAAAAAGGAAAAACGTTAAAAAATGTTTTAAAAAAAATGAAACTTTTTTTGCAAAAAAATCCCTAAAAATGCTTAAAAATCTATAAATAAAGAGACTTTTTACTGCAGAATATTATAATCAATGGTTTATTACATATTGGCTTAAAACGGGAATATTTTTAACATTGAAGACTATGGGATTCACCTGAATAAACCCGACGAATGAAAACACCGAACAGCAGGGCAATTTGGCAACTTTTCACTGCTGGTTTTGCTCTCTGAATAGCTGAAGCATTGCTTCTCTATGGAGATTTCACTGCCCTCGAACAGGCACCGAACAGGCACCGTATGTGCAGGCAATTCGCCTAGATTTGGCGAATTGCCTGCTCTCTGGATAGCCGAATGGCCAAGAAAGGTAACCGAACGCTGATTTTCAGCATTCGGTTACCTTTCGGCAGCCATTCGGATATCTTGGAATAAACCTGATAATGTTTGATTTATTAAGAATTACCTCGCTGCGACTAATGAATCTGCTGTCAGGTTTTGTTTATGTTCATGACAAGACGACCGCGACAAAGACTCAGAGGACTTCAAATACAACAAACCTATCCTTCAGCCACCATGCATGTCCACTACCCATTTTATTTACATTTTTGTCATATATATATATATATAAACACTACAAAAAAACAAACAAAACAGCCCACAAAAAAGACAGGGCCATATAGGTGCAGACCAAAGGCCCAGAAAAACTGGGCCTAACCCATGCTATGGTACCTATAACAACCCTGAACACCTAACACTGAGCCAGCCTCATACAATAAAGAAAGCAACAAAAAAAATTACAATTTGTTAAAAATCAAGAAAAGTTAAATTCAGCAAGTATTAATGTATAAAGGACGTACTAATGAAACCATCCGCACGGTCAACAGGCCTCAATAGGCATATAACCACAGGAGCAAACTGTCACGTTTTTCGTCTCCAGCCCTGTCCCCCGTCCTCTGTATATGTATATGCAGGCCTTGATTCTTGGCTGCCAGTCCTGGGTTGCAGCTCAGGGGTTAATATGGTTTCTGTTCTCCCCGCTCAGGTGTTTGCCTTTGTCCTGATTCACGCCCCATAAGAGAGCAATGCGTCCATAGTGCATTGCTCTATCATTTTCACTTCCTGGTTTCCAGTGTTTGCTGTATTCTGAGAGCTGCCTGCTGATTTGTTCCAGTCCCTGTTTGTATATTCTTTTGATAGTACTTTGGTCTTATTTTCCTTGTCTGTCTGTTACCTCTGTTTATAGTGTTCTTGATTTATTTCTGTTTCTCCTGTGTTTTTCAGTTGTTCCCTTGTGTTTTGGTTTTCTGTTTGTGTGTTATTCTGATTTCCTGGTTATTGGTTTGTCTGACTTTCCTCTTGGTTCTGTACCCCGGTATCCGTATGAAGTTCTCGCTCTGGTTCTGACTTCTGGCTTTTCTCGTGACTTTTCTTATGCATGATCCTTGTCTGTACCCTTTACATTAATCCCTGTCATCCGTATTTGTCATAATACTCTGCACGGCTTCTAGGTAAATTTCCTCTATATTAGATCTGGCTATCTCAAAGACCGGCCTATTAGATCAGGGCCTCTGTGGTATTGCCATGCAGAGGTCTCTGGTTAACCTTGTGTTGTCACCTATACTACTGCCTACAGCGTATCTCTGCATATAGGGGCTTTTTTACATGAACCAGGGCCTCACCTTGGCGCGAGAGTGACACAAACGATAAAGACAAAGGGTTATATTACATACCGAATGCTAACTATATAGTTCGTTTATGTACATGTTAACTACATAAGTGATAAGTGACTTTAATGCATGCCCCCATATTAAATCCCTAATGCTAAAGAGGTTAAAAATCAGTGATTGCGCTGGCTTACTCTACTTTGTGCTCCCCATGTTAAGTATAGGATGAGCAATCAGTAATTAGCGTTAGGCTAAGTAAGGTATTACAAAGTCCTAGCGCTAATTAGCGCAATGATGGGTTAAGCTAATTCTTAGCGACACCTAAGAGCTGCTGCTAAATGATTCCGTTTGTGCGGAATCATTTAGCACCCCCTAAAACCCCCCACCAATAAATCCGATACTCACCTCTCATCCCTGGGCGAGAACAGGTGGCCTAATCCGCTTCTTCTTGTCGCTGGGAACAGAGTGAGACTTGGAACAAATAGTCCACAGTCTCCCTCCTCGATCACTCCACGGCGCTGTGCGATCTTGTGGCCCAGCAGCACAAGCCTTCATGTAGTCCTGTGGACTCGCTACTGCAAGTATCACCGTGGGTATCGCATGGTTCCGTGGCAAGGTGCTGAATTTCACACTAAAATGGGGATGCTACGGGGAAATCTGCAGGCGCTGGTTTTCCCTGGTAGCATCCCTATTTTAGTGGAAACTATGTATTATAGCCCTAATTGAAGACACAGAAAAAAACAAAACCCATCATATAATACATACATACATACAAGCCAGGAAATAACAGGCTCTTATAAATATGACGTATATACATATTACAGGCAATGTCACATTAATTCATAATGTAATCCATCATAATCGTACAAACCCAATCAATAGTGGTACTATCAATAATGAGATATGGTATACTGGAGCAATTAATCCTAATAACATTATCATATATGGCACAAAAAATGATAAAGCAGCACATCCAATTACTTGGTAATTACTTTCTTAGATCAATCATATCATAACACAATGTATCTAAAATGAATCAGATCTGCAATCATATTATTCCTTTTAACCTTATTATAAATCGCGCCAGCACTGAACACAGTAATAGACCTACAAATGGCTCCTTACCTCTATGCTGTCTGGCATTTTTTCCTTGAGAAAGTTTTTTACCAGATACGATACATTGAGATTTCTCTCGTTTTCAAGTATGTCGTGGGTGGCGAGTATGTACGTTAGGTGTCTTGCCCAAGGACACTTACTGGAGAGGTGCTCTTGCTGGGATCGAACCTGTGTCTCCACAGTCTCTCTCCACGGTTATAGAGCAGTGATGTTACCTCTAGTCCACCCAGCCGGCATGCCTGCTGGTGGTGCTGGACCTGCTTGTGCCGCAGTTAGGCCTCCTGGGAGTGCAGTACTGGATACATATCCTCTGGGCCTTCTGCTCCTGATCATAGAGGTAGGAGGCCTTTTAATATCAGTAACGGACAGAGCTCTGGACCCTGTCGTGGTTTTCTACATACTCCTCAGCGAGTTCCTGTAGATTCTGTGATCCTTTGGTTTTGACTCCGGCAAAGTATTCTCGGTACTGATTTCGACTTTTGTCCCTGTCTAGATTATACTGATTCTGTTCTGTGTTCTGATCCCGGCTTTTGTATCTGGACTTTGGTTTTGCTCTATACTCCCTGTATGTTATATGTTATACAGATTCTTTGTACCGACCTCCGGCTACGATCTTTCTCTTATCCCTGTGGCTTCAGTACTTCTAAGTATTGTCATTGTTCTCATTCTTTATTCAGAAATACACCGGCCATTCTAAGGACCAGTCTTATCTGCGTGCTGGGTCCTAGTCTATCCATGACACTAGGAGTATCAGGTGTGATAAAGATATAAAAGATAGACCTCAGACCATAAACCCAGATAACTGACAGGGTTATTCAAAGAGATTCGAAAAGTCACCGCAAGTTCGGTGACTTTTCGTTCTCTTCAATTCGGTTCCTTTTGCCGATCCCATTTCGGTGACCCTGCGGTGTATTCAGCAAACACCACAGGGTCCCCGAATTGCAGGGAAAAGCTGCCGCAAACCTGACGAAAACTAACCGCAAAACCCACCGAATGCACCCCGAAAACACGAAAAAACATCTGGATTAACCATCGAAAAACCTGAGCAGGAGCCGATCACATGCAGCGAAGCAGCCGAACAGGAGCCGATCACACGCAGCTGGAACGCAGAGGAGGCAGTGAATAAATTAGCAAAACCGTGTGTATGAATGTGTGAAAATGAAACAGTGTTTGCAAAGAAACTTCGGAGCGAAAATGTCTGAAATTTGCATATGAGGTCCAGGGAATGATAATAAAAAGGGCTGTTACAGAAAAAATAAGTAAACTTAAAAAAATAATAAACAAAAATCGGACTTGTAAAAAAAAAAAAAAAAAAATTAAGAAAAATGTTTAAAGTATACGAAAAAATCTATAAATAAAGAGACTATTTACTGCAGAATTTTATAATGAACGGTTTATTAGATATTGAATTAAAACGGGAATATTTTTAACATTGAAGCCTATGGGATTCTCCTGAATAAACCTGCCGAATTAAACCACCAAATGGCAGGGCATTTCTGGAACCTTTCACTGCTGGTTTGTGTTCTCTGAATAGCCGAAGCAGTGCATTTTCATGGGGATTTCACTGCCCTCGAACAGGCACCGAACAGGCACCGTATGTGCAGGCATTTCGACAGGATTTGGCGAATTGCCTGCTCTCTGGATAGCCGAATGGCCAGGAAAGGTAACTGAGCGCTGATTTTCAGCGTTCGCTTACCTTTCTCAAGCAATTCGGATCTCTTTGGATAACCCTGTGAGTGTTCAAACTATAATGTAACTTTCTCAACGCATTTCACCCATCAGGGCTTTATCAAGAATATAAATAAGTATCAACCACAACACACCCACCAAAGGCATTACATCAGAGGTCAGCAACTTTGGCCCTCAAGACATCTTGAAACTACATTTAACCTGATGCTCAGTCAACCTATAGTGTATCATGGGAGATGTAGTTCCAAAGCATCTGGAGGGTCAAAGCTGATGAGCCCTGCACTAAGTCAAGAAATGCCCTTAAGCTTTATTGCTATTTCAACTTTATCCATCTCCTGTCCACAATTAACCCCACTTATTACGAGCTTTTTCATTGCATTATTCTTCACTGTTGTACAGAGAGGTCCAGTCATCTTAATGTCCCGTGATAGATTTTCTTCCTGCACTAATAACCTTTTATTACATTGCAGGGCCTTCATTTTAGTATTTAAGCCTATTTAGACCACTTGTATTTATCACCGTGATGTAACTCCAGAGGTTTTCCTGCTCCGTTTACGTCCCTCCTCCATCATACTCCATATAATATGCCGCGAGTCGGTGCCATCTAAAACAAAGTCCTCTTGTAACAACCGCGACACACCCTTCCCGTGACTTTGGTAAATTCCTGTTGCTGTGTGTTGACTTCTAGCCTTAAAGATTTTTTGAGACCTACGTGGAAAATTACACCTGTCCCAGTTAATCTGCAATAAACCTGTTAGCAAACCCCACCTGGTAGACAGTGCTTCGCTCACTGTGAATTACGACTTCATTGCTATTGTTGGAAACATCTGATAGGCCACGTTGCCGACCCCTGGTTTAAAAGATTATTAGTGTTCCAGATGTATCAATATATCCAATAGGGTGACAAAAAAATAGTTGTTAATCCTTGATTTGTTGGTGGTCCATGATGACAGGTTGGAGTCGCACTGAACCACTACATACGAGTCATGTACACCTCTCATTTCTTCATGACGTTCATGAATATGACAGCATGTGGACATCAAGGCTTTAGCCAAACCCTTGGCCCACACAATAGAAAAGGGCATTGCGAATGCGGGACTATGGGTGGTCTGTTTATAAAGACCAGATCTTAGGTACAGGCTACGTGCACCAAATTGATACTTATCGCATAGTTACAGTTTGTAAAGTAATTTGATCAGAGGAATTCTATAAAATACTGATTCATAGAGCTATTAAATACACAGCAAGACGGGGCCATAAATAGTGAAAGACCAGAAGAAATCTACTCTCAATTTGGATCTCCCAAGATATTGGTCAGGCTTTCCTTCACCGTAGCCACTTAAATTACCTTTAGTGGTCATGGTGGCTAGAGAGTCCCATTAAGGCTTGTGTCAGATGAGCATTTTTGGAGAGTGGAAGGAACATCCGTGAGAGTGGATGTTCCTTCCACTCGACGCCCGTCTGGCCACCTTGGTGACCGCAGTTAGTGTATCCAGCGCTGCAAGGCTCGATCCCCGTATGGAGGATCCCGCTTTGCAGCCCCGTCAGTGCGCGTCTAGCATTTTGACTGGGAGGCTTTGTGCAAGGATGCTTGTTGCGTGCGCAATTTACAACCCTCCAGCAGACGCGAGTAGGCACGTCAGTACGGGCGCACCTAGTGCGCTCGTCTGACACCAGCCTAACCCAACTGAATAGTATGATGTATATACTGTACCGTAGATACTCGAGTATAACGTGACCCGAGTATAACGCGAGGGGTAGAGATTCATTATGGAAATAAGAATATTACTCAAGACTCGAATATAACGCTAGGAGCAAAATTATGAAAGTATAAATTTTCCAAAACACGACAAAAGTCTGTTAAGTTACTGTTGTTCCATGTTTTCATTTCATGTTTATTCCACCCCACTCTCACCCTCGTTCCTCCAATGGTTGTTAGAGAGCAGGGGTGCAGAGTGAGAGGTAATGCATTATCGTGACTATTTTAGAATGGTGATCGATGTAATGGAGCGTTTTGATTGCTTGGAATATAATTCTCTTATGATAAAGTTCTGCACATGAAACTAAATAAATAAAATCCGTAAGGGCACATTTTTTAGATTTAATTATTGCAATTGTATTTAATAAGTTTATATATATATATAATGTTAGGAACCTATGCATATACTCATGCACTACAAAAAGACACATTTTGAAATTGATAAAAGCTTGCTTTACCTTGAAAAAATTAATATCATTTATATGAAGCAGAGTATATGATAAATTTGATAAATTGTGACATACAGAAATTATTTATTAAAGGGGTTAATGTTACTGTTTTTTATTGCAAAGGTTAATGTAGGTTTTTGGATTGAAGGGTTAATAGAGGGCTGAATAGTATTGGAGATGTTTTGTACAGGGGTACTTGAGGGCTGCAGTCATTACGGTTTAATGGTTAAAATCAGGGCTGCCTGGTTAAATTGGGGTTCCAGAGCGCACGTGTCAGACGGCTCCTGGAAGCAATCAGATCTTCACTCCCTCGCAGCTGTCCCGTGTATAACGCGACCCCTACAGTTTTAAGCTTGATTTATTGCTCAAAAAACTCGAGGTATACACGAGTATCTACGGTAATAATGATATTATTTCTATGTTATTATTATCATTATTCTTTATTGAAATAGGATGGTTCGCTGCATTACAGCTTTGGAGAACCAGGTGGATCCTCATCTCTATCTCTCTTCCCTACAATTGTAGAAAACTGATTCGTATCCCAGTCAGACCACTTCATCAGTGAGTGTCCTTGGCCAAGGCACCTAATTATATGTACGTGCCTACCTCACAATATACCTGTATATCCCTTATAGATCGCAAGTTCCCTCTGGGTCTCCTGATCATACGGTGTCATATTTGTCAAGCTATATTGTATGTTCCAATGAATCATCCCCTCGTTCACATATCTTCTACAGGGCTGTGTATGTTGGAGCTACGCAAATAAAGTATAACAATAAAAAACTAGCACTATTCAAGGTAATTAGACAAGAGGATGATACACTTGAACATACAGTCAGGTCCACAAATATTGGGACATCGACACAATTCTAACATCTTTGGCTCTATACACCACCACAATGGAGTTGGAATGAATCAAACACAAGGTGCTTTAACTGCAGACTGTCAGCTTTAATTTGAGGGTATGTACATCCAACTCAGGTGAACGGTGTAGGATTTACAGCAGTTTGCAGATGTGCCTCCCACTTGTTAAGGGACCAAAGGTAATGGGACAATTGGCTTCTCAGCTGTTCCATAGCCAGGTGTGTGATATTCCCTCATTACCCCAAGTACAATGTGCAGATAAAAGGTCCAGAGTTAATTTCAAGTATGCTATTTGCATTTGGAATCTGTTGCTGTCATCTCTCAAGATGAGATCCAAAGAACTGTCACTATCAGTGAAGCAAGCCATCATTAGGCTGAAGAAACAAAACAAACCCATCAGAGAGATAGCAAGAACATTAGGCGTGGCCAGAACAACTGTTTGGAACATTCTTAAAAAGAAGGAATGCACCGGTGAGCTCAGCAGCACCAAAAGACCCGGGAGACCACGGAAAACAACTGTGGTGGATGACCGAAGAATTCTTTCCCTGGTGAAGAAAACACCCTTCACAACAGTTGGCCAGATCAAGAACACTCTCCAGGAGGTAGGTGTATGTGTGTCAAAGTCAACAATCAAGAGAAGACTTCACCAGAGTGAATACAGAGGGTTCACCACAAGATGTAAACCATTGGTGAGCCTCAAAAACAGGAAGGCCAGATTAGAGTTTGCCAAACAACACCTAACAAAGCCTTCACAGTTCTGGAACAAGATCCTATGGACAGATGAGACCAAGATCAACTTGTACCAGAATGATGGGAAGAGAAGAGTATGGAGAAGGAAAGGAACTGCTCATGATCCTAAGCATACCACCTCATCAGTGAAGCATGGTGGTGGTAGTGTCATGGCGTGGGCATGTATGGCTGCCAATGGCAAAAGCAACCAAAGAGTTTTTGAAGGGACAGAAGTGGAATGTTATGCAATAGCCAAGTCAATCACCTGACCTGAATCCCATTGAGCATGCCTTTCACTTGCTGAATACAAAACTGAAGGGAAAATGCCCCAAGAACAAGCAGGAACTGAAGACAGTTGCAGTAGAGGCCTGGCAGAGCATCACCAGGGATGAAACTCAGCGTCTGGTGATGTCTATGCGTTCCAGACTTCAGGCTGTGATTGACTGCAAAGGATTTGCAACCAAGTATTAAGAAGGGAAAGTTTGATTTATGATTATTATTCTGTCCCATTACTTTTGGTCCCTTAACAAGTGGGAGGCACATCTGCAAACTGCTGTAAGTCCTACACCGTTCACCTGAGTTGGATGTACATACCCTCAAATTAAAGCTGACAGTCTGAAGTTAAAGCACATTGTGTTTGTTTCATTCCAACTCCATTGTGGTGGTGTATAGAGCCAAAGATGTTAGAATCGTGTCGATGTCCCAATATTTCTGAACCTGACTGTATATTGTGAGGCATATTCCTGACATAACTGTTGTATTCAGTCAATCGATTTCTGTCCTGTAACCTAAATGCAGCATGTTAGGAAGTGGTGGATATTGGATCCATCTGAAACTAAACACATCTACTTAATTATGACAGCCATTACTGTGTAAATGAATATTACCAGCAAGTAAATATTATTTAAGAGACGTCCTGTGTTCCTTCTGCATTCCTTTGATCTCTTTCTATTACCGTGACATGATACATAAACGGAACTACACAATTATGTTGTGATTCACTGCACAGTTTATCCTGCTCACCCAAATATCACAAATCATTAAAAACAAAAAGTATGTGGGTGAGTCGGTTTATTTAAATTGGAGATTTAGAAACATCGTCAACAAGTCAGTACAAATGCCGGGGAATAATCACCCAGTCAGGGGCTGGAAACTCGTGGATATATACTGGTATAAACATTCTAGGGAAAAATATGCTGTTATCTCGGCAGTGAAATTGTCCGGGTGCTTCAGCAAGAAAGAAAATGCTGATTCAACGTTTATCGCAGCCAAATCTGCTCAAGGGAGCATCTTTTAACTGTCTAGCATTTAATAAATGTTAGCAATGCAGGCGGCTTCTGACTTGTTAAAGTGATATTATCCAAGCTTATGTGTGTCCGATTACCTCTATTTTTCTGCATGGGTATCCGAGCTACATAGCGGGCATGACTCGTATTCTTTGGTAAGTGAAGGATATTATGGGGAGTTATTCAGAGGAAAACAAGTTGGTCCTACAGTAGCATTGAGGCATGTCGTCATTGTGACGATAGTGACTTTGGACTTGGGGTACATAGAAACATAGAAACATAGAAAAATGTCAGCAGATAAGAACCTTTCGGCCCATCTAGTCTGCCCAATTACATGGATACTTTACCTGGATTTATCTTTTGTTTAGGATAGCCTTATGCCTATCCCATGCTTGCTTAAATTCAATTACTGTTTTGGCCTCTACCACTTCAACTGGAAGGCTGTTCCATGTATCCACCACCCTCTCAGTAAAATAATGCTTCCTGATGTTACTTTAAACCTTTGCCCCTCTAATCTAAGACTATGTCCTCTTGTTTTGCTACTTTGTTTCCGTTTAAATATACTCCCTTCCTCTACCTTGTGGATTCCCTTTACGTATTTAAATGTTTCTATCATATCTCCTCTGTCTCGTCTTTTTTCCAAGCTATACATGTTAAGATCATTAAGCCTTTCCTGGTAACTTTTCACCTTCAAGCCGTACACCATTTTAGTAGCCCTTCTCTGAACTCTCTCTAAGATGTCTATATCCTTCTGGAGATACGGTCTCCAGTACTGCACACAGTACTCCAAGTGAGGTCTCACCAGTGCTCTGTACAGTGGCATGAGCACTTCCCTTTTCCTACTGCTAATACCTCTCCCTACACAACCAAGCATTCTGCCAGCATTTCCTGCTGCTCTATTACATTGACTACTTACCCTTAGATCCTCTGAAATAATGACCCCTAAATCCCAACCCTCAGATGTTGAGGTTAGGACTGTATCAAATATTCTATATTCAGCCCTTGGGTTTTTACGTCACAGGTGCATTATCTTGCACTTATCCACATTAAAACTCAATTGCCACAGCTCCGACCATTTTTTTAGTTTACCTACATCATTTGTCATTTGGCTGATCCCTCCAGGAACGTCAACCCTGTTGCAAATCTTTGTGTCATCAGCAAAAAGACATACTTTTCCATTAATACCTTCTGCAATATCACTAATAAACTAATAAACATAGACATAGAAATGCTTTTGAGAGGTTTGGGACTGCTGGTTTTGGTGGGTCTGACAATTTATATTGTTTCCCAGCCCTCTCCTATGTCAAATCCACCCCATGCCCCTTGTAGGGTGTCCATGTTCTCTGTGTCATATTCTCTGATGTCTGTTTTGAAGCTTGGGAGATATGTTGTATTGTTTCCTGTTCTGTTTATTGTAGAGTGTTGTGTTGTATATGCTGCGCCGTTTCCCTGATATATACTGTATAGTCGTTTTATGGTACTAAATGTATCTATGCTACCATCTAACCCGAGAGGTTGATTAAGCCATATCTCTGCTGGCTTCACCTCTGAAATTGGAAGGGTCCAGTTTTGGAACTGTGCCTTTCTCCTTGCTGTCATGAGGTAAAGGGGAGTTCCTTCCTTTGCCTGTTACAGCAGTGTGTGGGGGAGGGCTGTTCAGTATGTTATTGCTGGGTGTGTTTTACCTTTGTTGGGCTGTCCTTCCCTCGAGTGTGTTGTCCCTTTGGTTCTACTGATCCTTACTTTCCTTGGGTATGCCCTGTGTATACATAGTCAGCTGTAGTTCATAATAAACCAGCTTAAGTTTTCTATTAACCGTACAATGAGCTCTGGCTATTGACTGGGTGGGATTGAGCCAGAATCAGTACTTCTACGGGATAGTGTCAGCAAGAGGAAGTGTTTCTGCATGGAGATACCCATCCTGGGTACCGAGCTCCACGACAGTCAGTTGTACCAAGCTCCAAGACAGACATGACTGTTGTGGAGCTCCGTACCCAGGGTGTGTATCTCCATGCAAAAACACTTCCTCTTGCCGTCACTATTCCGTAGAAATACTGATTCTGGCCCAATCCCACCAAGTCAATAGCCAGAGCTCATTGTACGGTTAATAGAAAACTTAAGCTGGTTTATTATGATCTACAGCTGACTATGTACACACAGGGCATACCCAAGGAAAGTAAGGATCAGTAGAACCAATGGGACAGCACACTCAAGGGAAGGACAGCCCAACAAAGGTAAAACACACACGGCATTAACATATTGAACAGCCCCCCCCCACTGGGTGGGATTGGGCCAGAATCAGTACTTCTACGGGATAGTGATGGCAAGAGGAAGTGTTTCTGCATGGAGATATCCACCCTGGGTACTGAGCTCCACGACAATCATGTATTATAGAAATATTGCCATGGTAGACTGAGGGAGAAAGAGTATCCCCAGCCAATCGCAGAAAACTAAGCATGTAACAAAATGCTAAGAAAATGAGTAAAGTGCTCTATTTTTGGCATGCCACAGCGTTTTGGTAGAACCTGCTAACACTTTTAACAGCAAAAGGGTTTATTGTTACCATTTGGCTACATTTTTGTTTATGTTGGCACTGGAAGCTCGGCATTTTTGAATTATTTGCATGTCTTCTTGACCAGCAGCTAAGCCACAGCTCGAGATGCAGAGCCCTGAGTAAGCACAACGTTTTTATTCGCTCAGCAGGTCCAGACCACAGGGACACTACATCCATTCATACATAACATTTGTGAAGGAAAAGGAGGATATATGTTTATTATTTGCTACTTTAAAATTTGCCAATCTCTTCAATAGTATCCCTCAATACAGTCAGCACTAAGGGGTTAATCACTAAGCAAAGTGTGCGGTGTTACAATGACGATAAACTCCGGCATTTCCCAAAAGGAAAATTCAAACAATGACAGGAGACATGAATGAATCTTCTCCCTCCACTACTGGATTATCCCTCTTGCGATTGACTGTCAAATTCTATCATCATTACATCAACGGTAAACAGTCTTGGTTGGCAAGAAGCATGGACTTGAAGTAGGAGTAGTAAGAAGTAAAGAATAGTACTGGAAGAACTGGAGCAGGTACATGATAAAACATAGAAATAGAGGTTGGGAACTGCACATGCACAATGAACATTAAAATAGTATAAAATATTACAGGGAGAAGAATTAACTTTAGATTTAGAGGAGGGTTCTTCTTGATGATGTCCACTGGACATTTAGGTTGCCCTTAATAGGTGTGTTCAGGGGGTATGCCCAGGTACACCTTATGTTGGGGGAGGAGGTCCTCTTTCACCTCTAGCATTGACATATTAGATGTCCCTTATCTCAGGGCTTAAAATTTCAAGTCCCAAGCTACTAACTAGGCCATAATAGTTAATTGCCACCAGTTGCGCCACCTAATCCCTACCCAGCCCTTAACCCTGCCCCTAAACACCCCCCTTAATTTATCTTATGAAATTACACTGTTTAAAAGGTTTTATTTAGAATAAAGTTGCAAAAATAACATTGATACCCAGACATCAGACCCCAGAAACATGTATATCCAGTCATCAGACCCCAGTGTGAGCAGACCGATGAGGCAGGGAAGCTCCTCTCCACCCCCTGCCAGTGACAGAGATGAGCTGGGTCAGGTTAGGCAGCTGTTACCTGCCACCGTGCAACCTGGGGAAGGGGGGCTGCATGGTGGCACTGCCAGAATACACAGCAGAAAATAATTCATGCGTGTGCATTTCCACTCGCCCTGACTTAATTTCTACTCGCCAAATGCGAGTAGGCGAGTGGAAATTTTGAGCCCTGCCTTATCTGATTCATGATGAACAGCCAAAATGAAAAATGAGCTCTAATGAAAAATTTGCATTTTGTGCAAAATCTTCTCAACATAAAGTTTCACCTAATAAATGTTACACTTTAATGTAACGAGCTCCGCACGCCAGTGGTTGCCCTGTAGATGCAGGTGGAACACCTT
Organism: Leptobrachium leishanense; assembly: GCA_009667805.1. Taxonomy (NCBI): domain Eukaryota; kingdom Metazoa; phylum Chordata; class Amphibia; order Anura; family Megophryidae; genus Leptobrachium; species Leptobrachium leishanense. Next base: position 45,522,798 of record CM019065.1, read on the forward strand.
GGATTCAATAAAAGATGATGTACTTTAACTTCCATGTTGAAGAGTGCCTGGAGTCATCCAGCTGGTGGAGTCACTCAAGGTTAACAGTTACAGATGTCATGATATCCATGTTTGATGTCTGTGTGGCTGTGAAAAGATGTGTTTAATGACTGCGATGAGAGAACACCTGATATCCAGTAAGCAAGCAAGATATTAAGGACTACAGAGAGATTCAATCTGCGTCTACTGAACTTTAGAAAGCCGCTGGAGATCCTTCTCTGAGCACAGCTCCTCGAGCGCATGTTTTTCGTGTATAATAAATATCTATATTTTTGCAGTTTACAAAGGAATGTCGCCACTGCCAGTGTTGTAAACACCAGTGAAAATCAGCAGTGTTACAGCGCTGACAAACGCCAGCGTTTCACAGAACTAAAATTTAAAAGAGCAACAGGAGAAGCTGCACTGTGAAGCTTCTCCTGTCACTCGCTGGATTTTAGCTTTGTGAAATGTTGGCGTTTGTCATAGTTGCATCAACAGGGCTTTGTGAATCACTGCTTCCGTGTATATTGTGTGTGTTCATATATGAATATATATATATATATATATATATAACGATGCAGTTCTTTGAATTGATGTGATGTGCAAGTGGCTTCTGCAATAATAAAAATAACCATTATAGCAAGGAGGCTTTTTATCTCACTTTTTGTCCTCCACCACAAACATTGTAAGTATATTTATATATATATATATAGCAAAAAAAAACTGCGCTCATTCCTTAGGTGTCCTGGAGGGGTTGAAGCCCAGGAGATTAAATCCTCCCAAAATTATATCCAAATGACTCTATGGATTCACTCAGGGTCTAAAGTAAAACTTTATTTAACCTTTCCCTGCTGGGGGGCCAACTATTTCCTGTTGGGTGGGTCTGGATCCTACAGACGGCAAAGCAAGCTCCACTGGCGTCTATGGACCGTGAGAGGCATGCCCACCAGTTGGGGCGCGGCATGCTTCGTTGGTTCCCGCGGGATGGCCTGAACTCAGGACGTCCGCCTGCAGCCAATGACGCACACGCTTGTCAGCTGCATAGGCGGGCCAGAGGAGGGGCCTGCCGCAGCAGCTGGCAAGCTGGGCGTACTAAAACGCCCTGCGGCGTTAACGCAAGGCTACCAGGCACAAGTCACCCGGCAGTAAGGACTTAAGCTACATTAAAAACAACCCAACAAGGGCTGCTTTTAATATAGCTTAAATAAAGATTTATTGTTTTATTTAATACCCTGAGTGCATTTATAGAGTAATTTGTGTGTATATATATAAACACATGGGGGTAGCACTCAACCTAAACTAATCATTCAGTGATATATATATATATATATATATATATAGCAAATTTAATTTATAATTAATTTATAATCTGCAAGTATGTACAGTGTAGTAGGGGTATGAACACATATTTAGTGCCACCATTTATATAATCATGGGAGACAGTACATAACAATTAAACCATTTTTAAGTACATAGCTCACAGCCAAAAATTTACTTGAGGCTTCTTTTATTCTGCACTTTGTTCCATACTGTCAGTGCGAGTTAAGACAAGTTGGCGCCTACATGAAACAGACAATTTTAATACGTGACAGGCAGCATTTAGACATAGATATGATTATATACCGTTTTAATGGTAGTTTCCTTCTAACTAATTGCGGAATGCGGAGTAAGCTGCCATATTGTTCTTTCTTTCATTTGCATTGCCTGCTAATTACTTTTATTAAAATCGTTCTAATTTAAATTAAAATAGTTACAATTACAGAGGACCCTAAGTGAACAACGGGCGAGTCGGGAATAATGGGCTATTCCAATCTTGTTTGTTCTTCTATAGGCTCGAACCTGTTTTCTGAATGAATACCAGCTCAGAGACCCTGGGGTTAAGTGATGTTGCTTTTTCAAGATCACTTAACACTTTTAAAGTAAATATACTAAAAAAAAAATCATTACTCACCTCTGATCCAGCAGTGCAGAGGGTGGTGCAATCTGTCGTCTCCTTTGCCTGTATGCAGCGGATCAAATAGTTCCCATTGTACTTCCACTGCCCTTGGGAAAGTCCAAACCTTAACAAGAGCCCTTATGAAAAAAAAGAAACAGAAACTATGACCCTAACCCGAAAAATACATAATCAGAAACTATAACCCTAACTGTAACGTTAACTGTAACCTTAACAGTATCCCTTATGAAAAAACAAACAGAATCTATAACCCTAATTCTAAAAAAAAACAAGCAGAAAGAGTAACCCTAACACTAATTATAAAAAACGCACAATCTTCAACCTAAACAGTAACCTTATTTCTAGCAGTAGTCCTAATAGTAACCCCAACCCCAACTATAACCATAAACCATGTGGAAACAGTAACCCTAAGCTTAGCTACTTTGTGGTCCAGAATATTGGAAATGGTCGGATGCTTCTGATATTCCAAACTAGCCATTTTACCTTATTTTGAAATTCCAAATTTTGGGATTCTGAAGTATTCCGGTCACGTTTCCATCGGTTCCAGCCATGCCCCCTGGCGGTGAGAGCAATCCAGGCCTGCTCTTCCCTATCTGGGTTTAGCCATTCCGTCCTGTGCCGCTCCTAGATTTCCGTGTGGCTGTTCAGGCCTGGCGTCACATATCCTATTAGCTCAGTCCTGTTCACTATACAGTATATATTGCAAGCAGTGCAGTAGCTCCCTGCTCTTGCATGGGTTCATGTTCCTGAGGGTTCCTGGTTGTTTTGTTGTTGAAGGTTCCTGAGTTACTGCTTCCTGCATTCATGTCTTGGATTTCTGTGTATGACTTAGGTCTGGTATCTCACTGTTCTCTTGAGTTATCCCTGTACTCTGTGTATTGATATTCTGGTTCCTGATTCTTGGCTTTCTGACATACTCTCCTAGCTCTTGATCCTTTGGCTCTGGTTTTGACATTTCCATTACATATTCCTTGTTTCCTGTGTATTCCCAGCAACATATTATATTGTCCTGCTGCATCTTGTTTAACCCTCATGCTTCCTGTTCTCCTGTCTATGTTTTTTTTTCTTGTAAGGTTTCCTAGGCAGAAGGCCATACAAGGACCTAACCCCAGAGTTAGGGATCCCTTTAGAGTTCTTCTGTGTTTTTCTTGTTCTCCTTCCATTCCTGTTCCAGTTCTGTTATTCTTGTCTTGTATCTACGTATCTAGAATGTGTGTGCTGTGGTCTCTCTATGCAGCCAGCAACGAACCTGCTTCAAGGGCCGAATATCTTGTACAAAGGGCCCACCTTGGCTCACGCCGGGTGCCCCTTTACAATTCCGAACCAAATGGTATAAAATTTTATGATTCCGCACATGTCTGTCTGTTTCAACTCGAGGCACAAACTAGAATAGAGCCAGGAACAGGGAGCCACTAAAGGTTATCAGCTCACGCCAAAATTTCCTTTCAACAGCTCCCAGTTACCAGTTACAATTAGGGATGCATCGAAACGGAAATTTCTGGCCGATACAAAACTGAAAATTCGGGATCGGTTCGACCAAAAACCAATACCGAAAATCAGACATGAGAACCTGGGCCTAGGGGCCGGGCCGAGCTGGGGACTCGCCTGATCCCGAAGGCCAGCCAAGCAAGCTGCTCAGCTGGGCCTCCAGGCCCAGGTTCGCATGGCTGATTGGTTGCACCTACATACTCACCTACAGCCTCCTACTTCGGCCCTGAGCTCCAGCGGTTACAGTCCTCCGGCTGTCGCCAGCTGCTCGGCCGTCCTCCAGGCTCAGGCGAGCCCCCGGCTCAGCTGGGCCTTGAAGGCTGGCTGAGCAGCCTGCGACAGCCAGAGGACAGTCACCGCTGGAGCTCAGGACCGAAGTAGGAGGATGTAGGTGAGTATGTATCCTACACATACTCACCTACATCAGCCCCGGGTCCTCCACCAGTGGCAGTGTTCCTGCATCCAGTGCCCGCTCTCTGTGTCAGTCGCCGGTATGACATCTCGTCTCGGCCAGGCCTCCAGGCCCTGTTTTGAAAATCTAAATTTTCGGACGATTATTTTTTGGCTGAATTTCCATATCGGCCAAAACCGAAAACACTAGTTTTGGCCGATAATTTTTGGTGGCCGAAATTTCGGTGCATCTCTAGTTACAATGGAATAGAGCCACCAGTGTACACTGTCGAGGAAATATAATAAAGTCCAGAATACTACAATCTGTGAAATTCTTCAGCAATAGTCATAAAGTTGGCAATATTGCTACCTGATATTTGCCTCTAACCTGTTTCTTCCATACATACACTTGTATGCAAGATTGCCAAAGACCATCTCTGAAGTCAGGCCCTCCTGATCATGTTCTATGGCATGTTTCAGGTTTTCCTCCAGAAGGTGAATAGGTTTGTTTCTGCCCACCAAAACCTCAAAATTCTTAAACACTGGAAATTCTAGCAATGCAAGCTCGGACATAGCGCATGACGGTAATTCGTAGCTGTGAGCCTCGAGATGTCATGAGTCAGGGAAAACGTTGGTTAATGCAGGAAATGCAGCCACACATGTCATGATGTAAAGTAATTCAAAACAGATAATGTCATAAGGTAGCTGTTATTAAGTGTAATATACCCACCCCACAGCGTAATTTCAAATCCCTTGGGGTGGATATTCAGAGCATGGCAGCTGCCTAATGATTTGAGAGATTTAACTCCATACGTGTAGAAGCCTGCAGCAACATGTGTGAATTTTCCCACTCTCCATTATGTGGATTAAACCGCACAGATGATACACTTTGAAATTAATAAATAATGAATACAATGGCTGCAAAAACTGAGTATCAATGGAGGTGAGTAAATATGGGATTTGGCAGTGAGATCTAGGAGGGTGGAAGGTTTACTCCCCCATACTCCTCAATACCTGCAAAGAGATCTGGGTAAAAACAAGGAATTTGTATTTACCACTTAGTGGCAACACACAGGGCACAGTTTGAATATGTTTCAACAGTGCAGGGTAAAATCGAAAGGGGTTATTCACTAATCACCTTTGTGCCACCAAAGTTCACCGTTGTTGTAAACAGGGATGGACTGACCATTAGGGCAATAGGGCACTACCCAGGGGCACTCGCCTAGGAGGGGCAGAGCTGCTGTGAGTCAGTGTAGCCGCAGATAGATTTTCATTTTTAAATAAATTCTGTATTACAACAATGTAAATATCGACGGTGCTTGTATGTGGGTAGGCACAATGAGGGGCTCCAGGATCTCCTATTGCCCAAGACCTCCAAAAGTTGTCAGTCCACACCTGGTTGTAAACAACGGTAAGAATTAACTTTATTTCCCAGGGCTGCCGTGTGAAATCTTGGAACCCCTTAGGGCCCCGTTCACAACTAAGCCTTTTAAAGCGCGTTTCTGTGCGCTATAAAACACACGAACAGGGTAATCCCATGATTTCCTATGGGACCAGTTCACACCTGGGCGCTTTAAAATGTCCTACCCACAAAGAAGTACATGAGCTTCTTTGGTGCATATAGCAGTGCGTTCGCGGCCATAGACATAGCCGTGAACGCGCTGCAACGCGTAAACATACGTGCGTATTGCGCACGTTTGAAAAATGCTGAGGTGTGAACCCCGCTTTACTGAACCACTGCTTGGGTCCCCCTCCCTCAGGCGCTCATTTCAGTAAACTAATAATAAAAGATTTTACCGCCTCTTCTCCTTACTTTGTTTTACAGGGAGTGGGCTAAATCCGTGGTGGTCCAGCAAAGGCATGAAAAGTGTTCCCTGGTGGAAGAATGTTCAGTAGGCACCAGGTAATCACTCCGTCAGTCATGAGTCAGAATGTTCTTAACAGCTTGAGAGGTCACAGCCCACCAGGAAATTTGTTGGAATTTTGGTGGGCCAGTACTGGGTGGCATGGACTCTTATCTGTATTCTTTAGACAAGTTGCACAGTGTTTGGCAAGGACCAGGGCCCCTTGGTGCCATTGGTCACCTGAACATATCATGGGTTGTCACCACTCTTAATGCGGCCCTATTGTTTCCACTGCAGTAAACCTTGACTATCCAGAGAAGCAAAATTCCAAACTTGCAGGTGAAGTTTCTACAAATAATGGCAAACAACACTGAACCACGGTATAATGTTCTTCTGTATTCTTCCGTAAAATGAATAAACTCTGACTATTCTCCATTCAATGTTGTTCTACCATTGTTTGCATAACCGCTGTGGAATACACTTTGACGATTTCCACTGATGATCTCCACTGAACTCAGATAGAAATGTAGCGCTCACTCCCAGAGGAGCCGCTGAATTTAAACCTCGGGTCAGTCTCCCCGCACTAGGGAATAAATATACACCAGCACTGTTGTGGATTTTATACGTTATATAGTTTACTGATCTCAAATAAACTGGCATATATAAAGCAGCACGGTATACATATATATTTACAGATGTTCGTAATGCGAGAAACGCATAGCGGAAATGGAAAATAAATATTAACCCCTTCGTTGTTGGAATGTGAGTCCAGTACAGGTTGTGTCCCAAAAAGGTGTACGTGTATGCGTGTGTTGGTACCCGGGTACAAGATTCAACTGGCCAGTGAATAATTTACAGGTGTCTTCGACTAGTCACATTGGGGCCCTGTAGGTTTAGACAAACTTGCAGCGTGCTTTATTATTTTTACTGCGGCCGGGAAGGCCTCTCACCCATCCGCCAGATACTCTGCGCTCTGCTCGACCCAGGACGTCTCTCCGCTTGGCTTGACTGGGACTCTGTGCCACCGGATCCGCTTGCCTTGCTTGTCCGTTTCTGCCACAAGATGCTCAGCTCACCGCCTGCACTCCCATTAGGTCATCTGCGGTCTCCTAACTCGGGGTCCTTCAGCTACTCTGTATCTGTATAAACTTATCAGCGGTGGATCGCTAGGTCTCTGACAAGTAATGTGAACCGATCTCCAGCTCCGCAAGGCCGCACCTGCGCTCCGGCCTGGTCACGATCGTTGTCTCTCTCACGTGCGTCTTGCTCTCTTGCTCCTCGGCGTGCTCTGGCTTTCCCCTGCACGAGGCTGCGGATGTAAGTCTGTTTCTCCCCACCCACTTCCGGTTCCCGGCGCAAAGCATACTGGAAAACGTAGTCCCATTGTCCAGTGTCTCTTACATTGCGCTTGTCTCCCTCTGGTGGCCAAAAATAAGTACTACAGCAACAGTGGTTTAAACCAGCGCTACAGAAACAAAGCCTTAAAAAAGGGTAGTACACAACAATGGACAATGTCGACTGAAACACGGGAGGTAACTATGTTGAAATCTATGCCGAACAACTTTGGCAGAAACTACACTGGAAACAACAATGGAAACCCAAACCCAACTGAGAACTATGTTGAGAACCATGTTGAACAACTTCATCAGAAACTATGGTGGAAAGATAGATGATAAGTATGGAGACCTACAACGGAACTTTGCTAGATAGGGAATTAACCAAAGTTGATCCATTATAATTCAATGAAGTAAACCCATATCAATGAAATATGTGGATGTCATCTATGTATGAAACCAACTGGAGGTCCTTTCTTTAGGTTTACACTCTTTCTGCTAAACATGACAACTTAACATCAGAGTTATACAAATAGAAAAACTAGTCATTAACCACTGGGTGTTGCTAGTGTTAGTATTAGTACTACTGGTTGTTATTTCGGCAGGGCCGAGTGAGATATCCCAACATGAAGCACCAAAAATCCTCTAAACCACAAACTACACCAACCCTGTATTTTCCCAAAGGGAGTAATGATGGAGTAGGAAGGACATACCAGACCCAATTACCAGTCCTTATTATGGCTGGGTTTATAGCGTGTCTGGGTGGATACCCATCATGCACCAGGATATAGAATAAACCTGGTGGCTGGGGAAGACAGACAAGATAAAGAGCAAACCCAGTCCTTTTGTGGCTGGGAAGACATTCAAGACATAAGCCTATGCAGAGTGTGACAGTGGAGTAGTCACCAATGGTAGTAGACACTCCAAGGGATGACTAAATCAGGACTGACCTGGGTCAGTCACGGATAATCAGCAATGTAGTCAGGACAGCTAGAGCATGTATATGGATAATCAGCAATATAGTCAACAACTAGTTAATGCAGCTGGGGTCGGTACACGGGTGATCAGCAATGTAGTCAGGATGGCCGGAGCCTGTATACAGATAATCAGCAATGTAGTCAGAAAAACTAGGGTAGTTACACGGGTTATCAGTAACGTAATCAGATGCAGAGTCAGTGGGGGCGGAGCTGCTGATGGCGTTGCTGACACTCGGCTGCCTGGAGTGGATGTGTGTGTTTTACTACTGCCGAGAGCCATACCAGGTGAGTAGCAGCGGGTGTAGTGCTGGGGAGCACTGGGCAGCCAGATCCTTGGAGCACTGAGAGCAGTCAGATCCTGGGGAGCACCGAGAGCAGCCAGATTCTGGGGAGCACTGAGAGCAGTCAGATTCTGGGAGCACCAAGAGCAGCCAGATCCTGGGAGCACTGAGAGCAACCAGATCCTGGGGAGCACTGAGAGCAGCCAGATCCTGGGGAGCACTGAGAGCAGCCAGATTCTGGGGAGCACTGAGAGCAGTCAGATTCTGGGAGCACCGAGAGCAGCCAGATCCTGGGAGCACTGAGAGCAACCAGATCCTGGGGAGCACTGAGAGCAGCCAGATCCTGGGGAGCACTGAGAGCAGCCAGATCCTGGAGAGCACTGAGAGCATCCAGATCCTGGGTGCACCAAGTAGCCAGATCCTGGGTGCACCAAGCAGCCAGATCCTGGGTGCACCAAGCAGACAGATCCTGGGGAGCTCTGAGCGAGCCTATGTAACCTGTGTGATACTAGCCAGTACCTCACCAGCCACTGACCTCACCGCCCGTCCCTGACATAGCTGGATTGGACATGGAGAATGGTGGCAGAAAAGAAAGAAGGAGATCAGTGCATGTTAACAGAAACACAGATGATTTTAGAAGCCGATACTGTTATACTGCTTTTCTTTATTAATACATATAATTGTTTCACTTTCAAAACAATTGATTTGTAGTTTAAATGTTCTGTAGTAGAAAACCGTACAGTCCACATTACAGTCACAGCTGTTAGTGCTCTGATCTCACAAGTTCAGCATCAATGGCCAGATTGAGCTTTGCACGGCTGCCTTTATCTGTCATCACCTTGCTGTGAGCTGCTCCCTTATCGAGTGGCGCTTCCCAATCCCAAAAAGAAATCAATCTGACACAGCCTGAAGCTATGGACACTTCCTCTTAAATTTTCTACTACAGCCCAGTCATGTGAAACATCAGTTTATGATAGTATTCAGTATCAGATCAATACGTTAGTTTACTTAATTACAATAAACTGCTCTTTCTTGCCCAAAAAATATGTGAGATTTGTAGAAAATCCCTAATTATTTACTCTTAGAGTAAAACAATAATTTTCTTATAATTATTTTTTACAGATTATAAATTGTTCTGTGTATTATGTCTTCTCTGCATCACTGAGCAACGCATACGTATCAGTAATTCCCTTTGTTTAGTCTGTGAAGAAAGTAATGCAAGTTTCTCTTCCACATTCAGAGCAGAACGCACCAAAAATTGGTACTTTAAGGTGTGAATGATTGAATCTGATAAATTGTTAGGGCCATGTAACTGCTTTTTTGTGATTCAACCAGAAGCTCTGTCAATCAGAGAGCAGGGAATTACTTTTCCTGGCACTCAGCAATTCCTTTGAGAATATTGAGTGGGTCATATGACTCAAACATTAACTGGGCCTACCATTTCATATAAATGTTTTACAACATTTTTTTAGGTGTGTGGGATGTGTGTGTGTGTGTGTTGTGTTCCCAAATTGTAAATGATCTTTTAAATGCACAGTTGGATATCAAACAGTGCAATGTAAAGCAAAGAGAGACAGAAGGTAGTTTTCTATGGAAAGAAGCTATGTAGCTGAAAACATGATTTAACATTTGTTATCTTTTAATGTACATCAGTTTGTGCCACGGCTTGCTAGATGTTCCAATGTCATTGAGCATTTTTCACTTTGCTAAATCGCCAAGCGCTATTGTTTCTGAGAAAAGCTAACAGTCACCATTATAGGGAAATTGGGGCATTGTCAGGACATGTTACTTTCGCATGATCCGCCTCAGCGAGAAGCGATGGGGAATGAGTAAGAGCATTGGGTGATCAGGCAGACAGGACTGAGACTCAGGAAAACTATGTATGAAAAATTCTTAAAAGAGTTTACAGCATTTCACATTACACGCACGGAATATAAAGACCTCTGAATTCATAGAACAAAGGGTTAAAGGTAGAAGTTATATGGAGGCATTGAGAGAGGTTATATGGAGTAATAGAGGGTTATAGGGAGAGGTTATATGGAGTAATAGAGGGTTATAGGGAGAGGTTATATGGAGTTATAGGGGGGTTATAGGGAGAGGTTATATGGAGTAATAGGGGGGTTACAGGGAGAGGTTATATGGAGTAATAGAGGGTTATAGGGAGAGGTTATATGGAGTAATAGGGGTTATAGGGAGAGGTTATATGGAGTAATAGGGGGTTATAGGGAGAGGTTATATGGAGTAATAGAGGGTTATAGGGAGAGGTTATATGGAGTAATAGAGGGTTATAGGGAGAGGTTATATGGAGTTAATAGGGGGGTTATAGGGAGAGGTTATATGGAGTAATAGGGGGGTTACAGGGAGAGGTTATATGGAGTAATAGAGGGTTATAGGGAGAGGTTATATGGAGTAATAGGGGTTATAGGGAGAGGTTATATGGAGTAATAGGGGGGTTATAGGGAGAGGTTATATGGAGTAATAGGGGTTATAGGGAGAGGTTATATGGAGTAATAGGGGGTTATAGGGAGAGGTTATATGGAGTAATAGGGGGGTTATAGGGAGAGGTTATATGGAGTAATGGGGGGTTATAGGGGAGGTTATATGGAGTAATAGGAGGGTTATAGGAGAGGTTATATTGAGTAATAGGGGTTATAGGGAGAGTTATATGGAGTAATAGGGGGGTTATAGGGAGAGGTTATATGGAGTAATAGGGGTTATAGGGAGAGGTTATATGGAGTAATAGGAGGGTTATAGGGAGAGGTTATATGGAGTAATAGGAGGGTTATAGGGAGAGGTTATATGGAGTAATAGGAGGGTTATAGGAGAGGTTATATGGAGTAATAGGGGTTATAGGAGAGTTTATATGGAGTAATAGGGGGTTATAGGGAGAGGTTATATGGAGTAATAGGGGGGTTATAGGGAGAGGTTATATGGAGTAATAGGGAGGTTATAGGGAGAGGTTATATGGAGTAATAGTGGGGTTATAGGGAGAGGTTATATGGAGTAATAGGGGGGTTATAGGGAGAGGTTATATGGAGTAATAGGGGGGTTATAGGGAGAGGTTATATGGAGTAATAGGGGTTATAGGGAGAGGTTATATGGAGTAATAGGGGGTTATAGGGAGAGGTTATATGGAGTAATAGGGGGTTATAGGGAGAGGTTATATGGAGTAATAGGGGGTTATAGGGAGAGGTTATATGGAGTAATAGGGGGTTATAGGGAGAGGTTATATGGAGTAATAGGGGGTTATAGGGAGAGGTTATATGGAGTAATAGGGGGTTATAGGGAGAGGTTATATGGAGTAATAGGGGTTATAGGGAGAGGTTATATGGAGTAATAGGAGGGTTATAGGGAGAGGTTATATGGAGTAATAGGGGGTTATAGGGAGAGGTTATATGGAGTAATAGGGGGTTATAGGGAGAGGTTATATGGAGTAATAGGGGGTTATAGGGAGAGGTTATATGGAGTAATAGGGGGGTTATAGGGAGAGGTAATAGGAGGGTTATAGGGAGAGGTTATATGGAGTAATAGGAGGGTTATAGGAGAGGTTATATGGAGTAATAGGAGGGTTACAGGGAGAGGTTATATGGAGTAATAGGAGGTTATAGGGAGAGGTTATATGGAGTAATAGGGGGGTTATAGGGAGAGTTATATGGAGTAATAGGGGGTTATAGGGAGAGGTTATATGGAGTAATAGGAGGTTATAGGGAGAGGTTGTATGGAGTAATAGGGGGTTATAGGGAGAGGTTATATGGAGTAATAGGGGTTATAGGGAGAGGTTATATGGAGTAATAGGAGGGTTATAGGGAGAGGTTATATGGAGTAATAGGGGGTTATAGGGAGAGGTTATATGGAGTAATAGGGGGTTATAGGGAGAGGTTATATGGAGTAATAGGAGGGTTATAGGGAGGGGTTATATGGTGTAATAGGGGTTATAGGGAGAGGTTATATGGAGTAATAGGAGGGTTATAGGGAGAGGTTATATGGAGTAATAGGGAGGTTATAGGGAGAGGTTATATGGAGTAATAGGGGGTTATAGGGAGAGGTTATATGGAGTAATAGGGGGGTTATAGGGAGAGGTTATATGGAGTAATAGGGAGGTTATAGGGAGAGGTTATATGGAGTAATAGGGGGTTATAGGGAGAGGTTATATGGAGTAATAGGGGGTTATAGGGAGAGGTTATATGGAGTAATAGGGGGGTTATAGGGAGAGGTTATATGGAGTAATAGGGGGGTTATAGGGATAGGTTATATGGAGTAATAGGGGGGTTATAGGGAGAGGTTATATGGAGTAATGGGGGGTTATAGGGAGAGGTTATATGTAGTAATAGGGGGGTTATAGGGAGAGGTTATATGGAGTAATGGGGGGTTATAGGGAGAGGTTATATGGAGTAATAGGAGGGTTATAGGTTATATGGAGTAATAGGAGGGTTATAGGGAGAGGTTATATGGAGTAATAGGGAGTTATAGGGAGAGGTTATATGGAGTAATAGGGAGTTATAGGGAGAGGTTATATGGAATAATAGAGGGTTATAGGGAGAGGTTATATGGAATAATAGGGGGTTATAGGGAGAGGTTATATGGAGTAATAGGGAGTTATAGGGAGAGGTTATATGGAGTAATAGGGAGGTTATAGGGAGAGGTTATATGGAGTAATAGGGGGGTTATAGGGAGAGGTTATATGGAGTAATAGGGGGGTTATAGGGAGAGGTTATATGGAGTAATAGGAGGGTTATAGGTTATATGGAGTAATAGGGGGGTTATAGGGATAGGTTATATGGAGTAATAGGGGGGTTATAGGGAGAGGTTATATGGAGTAATGGGGGGTTATAGGGAGAGGTTATAGGGAGTTATAGGGAGAGGTTATATGGAATAATAGGGAGGTTATAGGGAGAGGTTATAGGGAGTTATAGGGAGAGGTTATATGGAATAATAGGGAGGTTATAGGGAGAGGTTATAGGGAGTTATAGGGAGAGGTTATATGGAGTAATAGGGGGTTATAGGGAGAGGTTATATGGAGTAATAGGGGGTTATAGGGAGAGGTTATATGGAGTAATAGGGGGTTATATGGAGAGGTTATATGGAGTAATAGGGGGGTTATAGGGAGAGGTTATATGGAGTAATAGGGGGGTTATAGGGAGAGGTATATGGGGTTATATAGAGAGGTTATATGGAGTAATAGGAGGGGTTATATGGAGAGGTTATATGGAGTAATAGGGGTTATAGGAGAGGTTATATGGAGTAATAGGGGGTTATAGGGAGAGGTTATATGAGTAATAGGGGGTTATAGGGAGAGGTTATATGGAGTAATAGGGGGTTATAGGGAGAGGTTATATGGAGTAATAGGGGGTTATAGGGAGAGGTTATATGGAGTAATAGGGGGTTATAGGGAGAGGTTATATGGAGTAATAGGGGGTTATAGGGAGAGGTTATATGGAGTAATAGGGGGTTATAGGGAGAGGTTATATGGAGTAATAGGGGGGTTATAGGGAGAGGTTATATGGAGTAATAGGAGGGATACAGGGAGAGGTTATATGGAGTAATAGGGGGGTAATAGGGAGAGGTTATATGGAGTAATAGGGGGTTATAGGGAGAGGTTATATGGAGTAATAGGGGTTATAGGGAGAGGTTATATGGAGTAATAGGGGTTATAGGGTGAGGTTATATGGAGTAATAGGGGGGTTATAGGGAGAGGTTATATGGAGTAATAGGGGGTAATAGGGAGAGGTTATTTGGAGTAATAGGGGGGTTATAGGGAGAGGTTATATGGAGTAATAGGACGGTTATAGGGAGAGGTTATATGGAGTAATAGGGGGTTATAGGGAGAGGTTATATGGAGTAATAGGGGGTTATAGGGAGTGGTTATATGGAGTAATAGGACGGTTATAGGGAGAGGTTATATGCGGTAATAGGAGGGTTATAGAGAGGGGTTATATGGTGTAATAGGAGGGGTTATATGGAGAGGCAAACTGGCAAATCTTTACAATGTGCAAGAACTCCTATGAAATGTAATAATGTGTTGTTTCCTTACTGCTGTAAACAGTATGACTCATGATACCATCAGACACTTCCAGAAAACAGTGCTGCAGTGAACTCCTTCCCTCTACAACTCCTGTACTAAATTGCTCCCCCCTGCAGCAGAGACTGTGCAGATCTTATGCATCTTAAATTTGCCTAAATATCAAAATGTTCATAAAGACAAATTATAAGATTAATTGCAATGTCTTACAGTCGTCAACAGTAATATCAGCGGATGGCTTCTTTCTAATGAACATAATATCAATGGCTTGACGAGTTACCCTGGGTAAACTGAACCTGGCATGGAAATACTCATTTTAAATGCTAACTCCATTATGACAATGCTGCCCAGATTTTCATATTGCATCATCACTGAGAATAGGAATGGCAATGATAAGATTATATGTGGAAGAAAGATGTGGTAAGGAATTAAATGTAAATGGGGTTTAAGGGTATGTAAGAGAGGTTAAGCTACATTTAGGAAAGCAGGGAGATAGTGTAAGGGGAAATAGGGTATAGAAGAAGGTCATGCAAGGTTTTAGCTAATTGGACCTTATTTTAGCCTATACCTGTCTTCTACGGTGGAGATGATGGTAGATATAGTGTTGAGCCCCTAATACGCAGGTGTAACAGCAATTGGGGTTTACTGGTCTCTGGCTTGTGGACGAGACCCAAACTTGTTACAGCGTCCGACCCTTCTCTCCAGTCAAGCTGATCTGCAGCATCTTTCCTTTTCTCACAACCCTCAGCCAGAACTTGAGGGAGTGCTGTATAATTCCCTCCACAAACATCTGACACAGTTTAGTGCAGGGAAGACGAAGAATAATCTTTAATTCGATATGGGGACCAGTTATATGAGAAACAGGGAGGTGGAGGTAAAATTACATAATCAACAGAATATATTGTCTACATGAGGGGATGTGAATTCCTTCAGGAGACAGAGAAACCTGATGAGTTACACTAGACAAGATTAGCAACCAACAATATCAAATTAATCCAGGGTCAAACAGTTATACAGATAGCAAGAACAATAAGTCTACATTATTTTACTAACAGAAACCAACTCCCAAAAAACAGTCAGTTTACCAAGACATTTAACAACATTAACCCCTAGGTGCCCACTTATGCCCATTGTCTGAAAATTTGCCCACGGTCCCTTGTGTGGAGGCCAGCCTCCACACTTCTCCAACAGTCACAGAGGCTGTGTATAGCGTGGGCAAAGCTGCCAAAGAGGGTGAGGGCACAAAGATAGAGAACTTCGGTTACAGCAGTTACCATCTCTATGCCTACGTCTCCCTTATCCCTAAGATCCTTATCTCGAACTCTAACAGGACTATACAGAGAGAGGTGAAAACCTTGAGAATGACTGGAGAATTAGAAATTCTAGGTCAAAATAGTCAAACCAGAAGAATTCTCCCATTTATCTCAGCTCCAAATCAGCTATTTGTTCATTCTCCTGCCAACTCTCAAGGTTTTCACCTCTCTCTGAATAGCCCTGTAAATGTACCGTAATGCAAGGTCACCCTAAACCTGCAAAACAGAAGGCTATATATATATATATTATTTATTTTTTGCAGAATCAATACAGGGCAGCATTATTGTGGATATGTTTAACTCTTTGTTTTGTGTAACTGCTGCTAAAATGAATCTGCAGAAGCAAAACTATTCACTTTCGACATATTTCCTTTTCTGCAAGAAGTCAATTTGAGAATTTTGCGAATTTTTTTAGCAGCTCAGCAATCTTGCCTTTTTTTTTTGTTGTTGCAACTTGTATGTCAACTCAGCACAACGCACTTCTCTAGGATATGATTTACTAGGTGAAAAACCCACAAGGGTTTAACATATCTGTGCAGCATCAATATCATGATATATAACACGAAGCAATATACATCCTAAACAATGGTAACCAAACCAACATCATAGGGTTTTTACAAGCTTGCTACTTCTTGCCTAGATACACTTTGTTTTAGATTGGTTTCTATAGTCAGCAAGGTAGAAGCAGCGACACGGTGCACATTTGGTGAATTCACATTTACAGATGTTTTTACCACTTGAAATTGAAATAAACTTAAAATTAGATCTGTAATAAAGCTAGAATCTGCCCTATCGCATTCAATCGAAATCCACCTTTTTACACCAAAACCCATAATATACTACACGACACTAAAGGGGTTATTCAGAGCGCACCGAAATGTCACCGACATTCAGCATTCACCGCAGGATCCCTGGAGCGCAGGGAAAAAGCTGCCAAACAGATCCGAAAAATCGCCCAAAAAAAAAAAGGCACTGAAAATCCGATACGATCCGAAAAAAAACAATTTGATCCGAAACGCCACAGAAAACCCGTTGAAACATATGCGATGATCCGCCACAAACCCGCCGAACGAGTCCAAAAAAAGCTGACGATTTGCAGAACATGGCGCCGACCAGCTGCCGGAAAAAGCCAACAAGCCGGCGAACGGGGTAAAACAAAATAAATAGATTGAAACTTTCAAATTTTAAACGCTGTTTGCAAAAAAACGACTGCATGAAAATGTCTGGAATTAACATATATGGTCCTATGAATAATAATGAAAAGGTCCATTACAGAAAAAAGAAAAACGCTATTTAATAATTTTTTTATGAAAAAATCACAACAGGGTTATTCAAAGAGATCCGAATTGCTTGAGAAAGGTAACCGAACGCTGAAAATCAGCGTTCAGTTACCTTTCCTGGCCATTCGGCTATCCAGAGAGCAGGCAATTCGCCAAATCCTGGCGAATTGCCTGAACATACGGTGCCTGTTCGGTGCCTGTTCGAGGGCAGTGACATCCCCATAAAAAAGCACTGCTTCGGCTATTCAGAGAACACAAACCAGCAGTGAAAGGTTCCCGAAATGCCCTGCCATTCGGTTGTTTAATTCGGCAAATTTATTCAGGAGAATCCCATAGGCTTCAATGTTAAAAATATTCCCGTTTTAATTCAATATCTAATAAACCGTTCATTATAAAATTCTGCAGTAAAGAGTCTCTTTATTTATAGATTTTTTAGGATATTTTAAGCATTTTTCTGAATTTTTTATTTTTTTTAAAAAGTCTGATTTTGTTTTTTTAAGTTTACTTATTTTTTCTGTAACAGCCCTTTTTATTATCATTCCCTGGACCTCATATGCAAATTTCAGAGATTTTCGCTCAGTAGTTTCTTTGCAAACAGCGTTTCACTTTTCAATCATTCATGCAAACTGTTTTTCTAATTTATTCACCTCCCTCTGTCTGCGGTCTCGGCTTTTTCTGGCGGCTTCGCTGCGTGTGATCGGCTCCTGCTCGGGTTTTTCCGTGGTTTTCGGCAGGTTAATCCAGATGTTTTTGAGGTTTTCGGGGTGCATTCGCTGGGTTTTGGGGTGAGTTTTCGTCGGGTTTGCGGCAGCTATTCCCTGCAATTCGGGGACCCTGTGGTGCTTGCTGAATACACCGCAGGGTCACCGAAATGGTATCGGCAAAAGGAACCGAATTGAAGAGAACGAAAAGTCACCGAACGTGCGGTGACTTTTCGAATCTCTTTGAATTACCCTGCAAGAAATGCCTAAAAAATTCTGAAAAAAGGACTCTTTTTGCTGCAAATTAAAAGAATAAATGGTTTAATAGATATTGAGTAAAATCGGGAATATTTTTAACATTGAAACCTATGGGATTCCCCATGATTAAAACCTGCCGAATGAAAACACCGGACATCAGGCTATTTCACTGATATTTCTCTGCTGTTCGGTGTCTCTGAATAGATTAACATTGCCTCTCTATGGGGATTTCATTGCCGTCGAACAGCATCGTATTTCGCTGGCAATTTGCCATTTGGTGAAATGCAAGGTTTTGAATAGCCGAATGGCCACGAAATTGCACCGTACGGGGAAATTCACCGTTCAGTGCAATTTCGGGGCCAGTTCGGCTGTCTCTGAATAAACATGCATGTGTACTGACATGATATATATTTAACACATAGACAAGGAGGCAAGGCACTCTGAACCCACTCGCAACTTCAATAGATTTATCCACATACCATAGGTTTGGTCCACCGGAATGAGGTTGGTCAATTCCAATACTGATTTCTGTCAAAAGAAAGAGAATCCAGGCACCCCAACAGCAGTACAAAGTGCATCTTGTCAGGAATGGGGTGGCCCACCACATGGACGCCCAGCAGAGAGAAAAAGAGAAAGCCCTAAACTAAGAAACCGGTCCTTAAATGGCCAGATCTATTCTAAAAGGAAGGAGGAATAACACGGCAGAGTCAATAAACAGGCCGGGACACACTGTTAGCAATCTAATAAGTAATTCTAAGGCACTAGAACTCCGATGGAAATCAAAGGGAGCGAGGCAGGTAATAGGGGAGCAGAGAAACGAGGGATACGCGATGCGCTGTAGGAATCCAGACGGAAACCACGAAAGCGTTGTTTCAGCATCTGGAAGTTAAGGAAGGACGGCGGTCGTGACTGGTCGCCACTGAAGACATGCATGGACGGCCGTCATTGGCTGCCGCTGAGCTCATGGAATGATGATCGCCTCCGAAAACAGCCGAGGAGGCTTCGGCTGTGCCCAGAGTGTTAGCAGAGACCCTTGGCTAACGCACTGGATGGCCCTGAGTGGAACGCCGCTCTGGTGCGTGGCGACAATGTCCAGCAGGAGAGTCCTCTCTGAGTTTGGGTATGACACAGCCTTTATTGGATGGACTTTGGGGACAGTGGCCACATTTCAGCCGAATTTTTTTTTAGATAATTAACGAAAAAAGAAAGAGTTCACATTGTTTCGAGACTGCAGATCGATTTGCGATAGTAGAGTGTTTCCAGAGCGAGTGTGTTAAAACATATGTCCCTGTCAATCTCAAGGCCACTGTGAGAACAGTAACCGAAACGCGGGTAAATCCCCCAGAATATCTCGCTACTAAAATATGTTAAACAATAAGCTGCCAAGAGTTGCGTAGCAAGGTCTCTGAGCTGCAAGGGTCACCGGCTCATGTTACTGAAAGACATGACGCAACCCCAGAGCTGGATAAACGATCATTTTATACGCGAAAACAATAGACAAAACTGTAGCGTTGTATTAAAAGGCACTGGAAGGAGTCATTACGGATTCTTTGCCCCAGCACCGGCCGGTGGATTATTGGGGTGGGATTGACACGGTTGAGATACGCTTTGTGTGGGGGGTCAGTTTCTGTTAAATCAAGGAAGCAGTCATGCAACATACCCGAAGGACTTTCTCACAGTGAGGTGGCCGATCAAGTTGCTATGTTTTGCTCATTGTCCTCCTGACTCTAACAGTGTGATAGTCTAACATTTGGAGACATTAAAACAGAACCACATTGCTTTTGGCATATTAGCAAGAAAACAAAGACGTATGTGTTTGGGGTGGTACAAACCCCCTTTCCTCGTCTCCCTCTCGGGCATCATGCAACTAGCGGGCACCTCAGTAGGACATCATGGAAAAGCAACAGAGCAGCAGGGCCTGGGTGACTTATTGTTTGGAGAAAGGTTACCCATTGGTGTGATGTTGGGGCCCTGAGCAGTCAAATTGTGTCTGGACAAACAGCAGAACTCAAGTTAATGCCTGAAACATTTCTGAGACCATAGAGAACGTACTTTAGCTTTCACTTAGGATGTTTTTTAAGTATATTTCCCATGATGCTTAGTCAGTCATTAGGTTGGCAGAGCATCGTGGGAGATGTAGCTTCGAAACATCTTGGCTCTATTACATTCCTTGCGTAAAAACGCTCACGCAGCGCAATTTTTTTTGCGCGCAGCGTTAAACATTAACGCGCGTAAATTAAGGCGCGGGTATTACAATCCGAGCGCATTTTTTCATCCGTCCGAAAATATCGCGCGTAAAAAATACGCGCGAAAACTCGCGCGCATTGACGTTGCGTGCAGAAATCGGTGGGCAGACTGTTTTTTCACGAGATTCAACCAATCAGGATTAAGAACCACAATTGTCTCACGTTCAGTTTTTGCGCCTGTCAAAATCAATCTGAGTATATATGCTGCAGCAATAATAAAAACACGCACAACCTCTCAGTTTTATTGTTTGGGTATGTGTAGAATGTGTAACTATACTTTGCTGTATTTTTTTTTTGTGCTGGTGGTTCGGCCAAGACGTTCAGATTTGCCGTTAACACCAGCTTTTAAAAGACGTTAAAAGTATGCGTGTAAACGTTGTCCGTTAAAATTTGCGCTAAGATTGTAATACGATGCGCGTACCAGTGCATGAACGCATTTGCGCTCACAATGTTAAGTATGGGATGTTCGCACGAACTTGCGCGTGCGCGGGGTCCGCACAGGGACACTCGCGTTAGACGTTAACGCGCATTTTGTACGCGAACGTCGTAATGCGACGTTCAGCGCAAAGGGTTTTTCCTCACGCGTTAATGCGTTTTTGCGCATGCACAAAATTGTGCGCGAAGAATGTAATAGGGCCCCTTGAAGGCCAAGGTTGCTGACCCCTGGTCTACACATTTGGGGTTATTCCGTAAACAACATTCATTCATTGAAAGAACGGTGGATTTAGTTTGCCGAAACCCTGGAGGATCAACTACAGTGAATTTCCCTATATAGAGAACTGCCACCATAATCCTACATGATGTTCGCAGGTCTTCCCACCATAGTTTCGGCAGAAGTTGTCTAGTGTAGTTTTCAGTGGGGTTTCCCTTGTAGTTTGTGATAAAAGCTATACCAGAGATTTCACTATAGTTGCCACAGTAGTTTCAGTCGAAGTTGGTGCAATCAGTTGAGGGCCAACGGTAAATGGAGGACAGCCACAGTTTACATTTTACAGAATAATAGTGGTGGTGCCGTTGTTTGCAGCAACTTCGCCTGCCATTGGTGGATTTTGCTTTTCTGGATAGTTAGAGTTTATCGCACTTGTAAGAATGGCGAATTTTACTATAGCAGTGAGTGGTTCGCCCCTATAGTTTTAGATCACCTGCGCCATTACAGAAGACTATCAGCGACACCTCATTGAAGAGGCTTATCTCTTTAACATAGGGGGTCTGCCAGGGTGCAGATGGGCTTAAACACTGCAGGGCAGCACAGCACGAGTCGTGGCTTTCTGGCACTCCTATGACCCGCCTCCGTTCCCTGTGGGTCGATTGGCATCATTGGCTGCAGGGGAATTGCCTGAAAGTCCAAATATTTGCATTTTGGTTTTTAAAAATTTCTGTTCGGACCATTCAGAAAATATTGGACTGATATGATGTTGGAGTGGTATGGAAATTCAGAGGCACACATATTGTTTTCCCTTATAATCCCTCTACATTCCCCTTTCCCCTCAATACCCCTTTATTTACTTCCTCTATACCCATTTCTAAACTATCCCCCTCTGCCTCGTTCTATTTCCCCATACCAGAATATATTTAGGATAAAGATTAGGATTACTTTTAAGGTTAGGATAAATGTTACTTTTAGGTTTAGGGTTACGTGTAAGATTAGGATTAGGGTTATGGTTACTGTAAGGGTTAGGATAGGGTTACCTTTAAGGTTAGAGTTTGGATTAGTGTTACTTTTAGGTTTAGGATTACGTTTAAGATTAGGATTAGGGTTATGGTTACTTTAAAGGTTAGGGTAGGGTTACGTTTAAGGTTAGAGTTAGGATTAGTGTTACTTTTAGATTTAGGATTACGTTTAAGATTAGGGTTATGGTTAAGATTAGGGTTATGGTTACTTTAAGGGCTAAGGGTTACCTTCAAGGTTAAAGTTAGGATTAGTGTTACTTTTAGATTTAGGATTACGTTTAAGATTAGGATTAGGGTTATGGTTACTTTAAGGGTTAGGGTAGGGTTACCTTTAAGGTTAGAGTTAGGATTAGTGTTACTTTTAGGTTTAGGAAGGATTACGTTTAAGATTAGGATTAGGGTTATGGTTACTTTAAGGGTTAGGATAGGGTTACGTTTAAGGTTAGAGTTAGGATTAGTGTTACTTTTAGATTTAGGATTAAGTTTAAGATTAGGGTTATGGTTAAGATTAGGGTTATGGTTACTTTAAGGGCTAAGGGTTACCTTCAAGGTTAGAGTTAGGATTAGTGTTACTTTTAGATTTAGGATTACGTTTAAGATTAGGATTAGGGTTATGGTTACTTTAAGGTTAGAGTTAGGATTAGTGTTACTTTTAGGTTTAGGATTACGTTTAAGATTAGGATTAGGGTTTCCTTTAAGGTTAGAGTTAGGATTAGGGTTAGTTTTAGGGTTTAGGGCGAATACTTCTGCTTGTTTTATGATTATAGTTACTTTTAAAGTTAAGGTTAGTGTTGGTATTAGGGTTACTATTTATGTTTGTTTTACAATTAGGATTAGGTTCTTTGCTTTGTGCAGTGAATGCAATTATTTCAGTCATCGAATAATTGTGAATTAATCCGATTATATAAAATTTATTTTAGATGCTTCCAAATCCC
This sequence comes from Leptobrachium leishanense, assembly GCA_009667805.1. Lineage (NCBI taxonomy): Eukaryota > Metazoa > Chordata > Amphibia > Anura > Megophryidae > Leptobrachium > Leptobrachium leishanense. The sequence continues at coordinate 45,545,507 of CM019065.1, forward strand.
TAATATTTTTCTGAATTTATATTCTGACTGAAACGAATCACACAAGTCTACTACTTAATATTTCTGATGATGCCCATTCTCTGTATTCCCAGAAAAATTGACTACTGTAGATACTCGAGTATACCGCTAGATTTGGTGACAAAAATTTACCTTAAAATTAGAGGGGTCGCGTTATATTCGAGACATCTGCATCGCGTGGAAAAAAAACAACAAAAAAAACTTGACTTGCTCTGGATCCCAAGTATCCCTGAAGTTCCGGTAGTCTCGCTGAAGTGAATGTGAGCTCCCTGATGCTTGCAAACACTTCAGGAACTCCCGGATTCGGGAGAGGTGGGATCCATCACGGCCAGAGGGCAAGCTCAGTTTAAGCCAATCATTCACCTCGCTCGCCTCCGACGACCATCTAACGGCTAGTAAAGAAGACGGGTGGCCAGCGGCTTCATACTTATTAACAACTGCAATCATTCTAGAGCAGGGCACCCAAGCCTGAGGGGGAGCCGGACTGTGTTAAGAGAACCTGGAATGATTTTAATGGTTTACCGGTACAGCATAATTTTGCTCCTCACGTTATATTCGAGTTTTGAGTATTCCCTCATTTCCATAATAAATCTCTAGCCATCGCGTTATATTCGGGTCGCGTTATACTCGAGTATCTACGGTAATTTAAAGGCTGGGAAGTATAGAACACATATTCTGAGTAATGTATCAATAAAATAAGATATATCAGAGGTATCAGCTTATGAATGGTTCCCAGGGTCTTCAAAGTGTATTGAATACACATTCCTGGTTTTTGCATCATGTTCACAAATGGGGAATAGTATTTATTGTAAATTACATTTCTCCCCAAACCATCCTGTGTGTGTGTGTGTGTGTGTACACAATTAATCAATGTCATTTTATATTGTTAGGCCCCTATTACATTCCTCGCGCATTTGTTTTTGCGTGCGCAAATGCGCATTTGCGCGAGGGGCAAAACCCTTTGCGCTGAACGTCGTATTACAACATTCGCGCAAACGATGCGCGTTATCATTTAACGCAGATGGACCTGCGCGAGCGTAATGAACTGTACGCGTCCTATACTTAACATTGTGAGCGCAAATTCGTTCGTGCGCTGGTACGCGGATGGTATTACAATCGATGCGCATCTTTTTACGAACGACGTTTGCGTGCATAATTTTAACGTCTTTGAAAAGCTGGTGGTAACTGCAAATCGGAATGTTCTGGCCGAAACTAAAAACACCAGCACGAAAAAAAAAATACAGCACAGTATAGTTACACATTCTACACATACCCAAACAATACAATTGTGAATTTGTGCATGTTTTTATTATTGCTGCAGCATATATACTCAGATTTACTTTGACAGGCGCAAAAATTTAAGTGAGTCAATTAAGGTTCTTAATTCTGATTGGCTGAATCCCGTGAAAAAAACAGTCCGCACACTGATTTACGTGTGCAACGTTACTGCGCGTTTTACTCTTCGTTTTGTGCATCGTTTTTACGAACGTTATTTTTGCAAGGATGAGAAAATGCGTTCGGATCGTAATACCACGTTAATGTTCGCGCGATAACGCTTACGCTGCGCGCAACAAAAATTGCGCTGCGCGTACGAAATTGTGCAAAGAATGTAATAGGGGCCTTAGTGTTTTATGCTGTAAATATCTGAATTATTCATCTAGTTATTAAGAAAATAAAGCCCCAAACTTCCCTTATTAAGAAACAATAAAAAATTATTACAACACTATAGAAAAACCCCGAAGCATAAATAAGAAATCACAGTTTACCCATTGCTGATTGTGGTTTCATTTACTATAAATGATCTCGTATTTGTGGATGTAGTTTGTATTACTCATTTTAGCATTTCATACCATCTGGGTAGGAATCTCTATCCATAAGTCCATTTGTCTTTCTATCTATGTATCCAGGCATATACACATCCCTCTATATATTCCTGGAAATGCCTTATCTGCTCATCTGTCTTAAAGAATCCCCAAAGTTTCCTTGTTGAGAAATAATCAAAATTCATTGCATCAAATTAAAGAAATGAATCACTGTGCCGAACGCAGACTGCGGTTTCCATTTACCATAAATCACTTAATAGCCTCCCCTGCCATTCCAGTAAATTAATGTGCTCATTGTGCTGTAATGACATGTATATTTAATCTGTAAATAAAATGTTATTTATTGTAAAAAGTTCTCATACTCACCTGCTCCACGCTCCCTCGCTGCTTCTCTGTCCTCCGCTTTTTTCCCCCTGCACTTTCAGTTTGCCGGCTGCTCTGTGTGTGTGTGACTCACTACACAGACAGCAGGGGTAGCACTGAGCCAGCTTAGGCTAGGGTCAGACTAACGCATTTTTCGCATTGTCTGTGAAAAAGTGCGTTCAAACGAATGGACGCATTTTTTCACGGAATACGCGATAGCGGTCATATGATGCGCCTTTTCATCCGTGATTTTGTACGGATCATCAATAAAACACTTTTTGTGTCTGAACGTTATGTTGGCCGGACATTAGCAGCGTCTGACGTCTCCCAATCACGCACACACGCCTCTAGCGGACGCAGCGCACTCTGTACATCCGTACTAGCGGTTTGACGTTCTAGAAAAAATGCGTTCGTTTGCCACTTGCGTTGCGCGGACGAACTTTCGTGCGGCCGTACTTCGTGTGTTCCCCGGCATTGGATGTCATTTGCTGCTAGCACGGCCGTGATTTTGTGCGTCTAAGGCTAGGGTCAGACTGAGGCAGTGCGAACGCGCGTTCTGGCGCACTTAATCACGGCCGTGCTAGCAGCAGATGCCGGGCAATGACGGCCAATATACGAAGTACGGTCGCACAAAAGTCCGGCTGCGCAACGCAAGTGGAAAATGAACGCATTTTTTCGAGAACGTTAAACCACTAGTACTGACGTACAGAGTGCGCTGCGTCCGCTAGAGGCGTGTGTGCGTGAATTGGAGACATCAGACGCTGCTAATGTCCGGCCAACATAACGTCCAGATGCAAGAAGTGTTTTATTGATGATCCGTACAAAATCACGGATGAAACTGCGCATAGTATGACCGCTATTGCGTATTCCGTGAAAAAATACGTCCATTCTTCGAACGCACATTTTCACGGACAACGTGAAAAATGCGTTAGTCTGACCCTAGCCTAAACGCACGTTAAAACTGCTTTCGTCTGACCCTAGCCTTAGCCTACGCAATTTGCGCAGCTGAATGCTACACTAATTGCGTAGCTCAAGCTGACTTTGCTTCCTGGTTCTATTCTCTTTTGTGCCTCCAGAGGCACTGAGAGCAATTGAAAGCTTGAGCCAATGGGAAAGCTCCATTGGTCTCAAGCAATTCTTTTCTAAAAAAAAACACCCCCATGGGAGGCAGAGCTCCCCATGGATTGATTGATGCAGGACAGTCATGTGACTGTCCTCGTCAGTCGTGGGGAGGGGGGGTAGGCAGAGCTCAGCAGTCAGCATGTGTGTAATAGCGCCCTCTATTAGTCAGTATCTTAGAAGTAAAATCCTATATGCAAACTTTATTTTAAAGAGTTGTAATAGCACCCTCTATTAGTCAGTATTGTAAGTGCATGCATGCTCTTAGAACTAAAAAAAATGCGAACTTTACTTTATAAATAGTGAAACTCTATTCTCCTATATAACGATAATCAAATGCGTAAATTGCGACTGCGTAACCCTGTGTATATCTGGCTCTGATACTAGCCAGTGCCTCACCAGCCACTGACCTCACCGCACGTCACTGTAATATACTGTATGTGGACGCCGCCGTATCCATTCGTGATTTAAACTTTCTGGAATTGACACGCATCTCTTTGTCCACCCGTCTATCTATCCTTCCATCTCCGGCTGACTATCCGTGTATCTACAAAATCAGAATGGCTGCACTCAACCTGACAATGTATTTTACATCAGGTGCTTCTAAGGCCAATGAGAATAACATTCAATATTTGCACGATTCAGAGCTCACCACTATAATATAGTCCTAACAATTTTAAAAACATACAGGGTTATTCAAATTGATGATTGGTGATCCGAATTGTGGCCGAAAAGGTAACCGAACAGTGAAATTCAGCGTACGGTTACCTTTCCTGGCCATTCGGCTATTCAGAGCGCAGACAGTTCGCCAAATCCTGGCAAATTGCCTGCACATACGGTGCCTGTTCGAGGGCAGTGAAATCCCCCATAGAGAAGCAATGGTTAATCTATTCAGAGAACAAAAACCAGCAGAGAAAAGTTGCCGAATTGCCTTGCTGTTCGGTGGTTTCATGCGACAGGTTTATTCAGGAGAATCCCATAGGCTTCAATGTTAAAAATATTCCTGTTTAAATTCAATATCTAATAAACCGTTCATTATAATATTCTGCAGTAAAGAGTCTCTTTATTTATAGATTTTTTAGGATCTCTTAGGCATTTTTCGGGATTTCTTTGCAAAAAAAACCTCAGATTTTTTTTGTTAACGTTTTTTCTTTATTCTGTAACAGACCTTTTTATAATCATTCATTGTATCTTATGTGTAAATTCCAGACATTTTCGTGCTGTAGTTTCTTTGCAAACAGCGTTTCAATTGTCAAACATTCAAGCGTACTGTTTTTTTCTCACTCCATTCGTCTGCGGTGACGGCTTTTTCCGGCGGCTGCTCTGCACTGTGATCAGCGGCTGCTCGGGTTTCTCCGGCGTGTTCAGCGGGGTTAACCCTTTCGCTGCTGAGGCTTTTCACACCTCTGTGCTGAGGTCATTTTCACCGGTTTTGCTCATCATGTTTAAACGTGTTTTGAAGGCTTATTTTAGTATATGACCCAGACATATTATATATCGTTCTTTCCGACAGACTCGGTAGATTCATAATATGTCATTATTATATGTATACGTCATGACCTGTCTGTATATTATAACAAAAAATGCAATAAAATATGTATTTTCAATAATTTACAATGTGTAAAGTGTTTTTTTTCACTTTTTAACATGCGAGCAATTGCGGTTATATTTTGTATGGGGTGCGCTTGTTAAAAAAATTAGAGATGGGGTCTCGTTACATTTTTTTTTGGGGAAAATTACACGATTTTTAACAAACGCACCGCATACAAAAATCATTAGTGCAGCATCATTGTTCACATTATAATTGAAATGGGAACAATATTGCTGCATTAACGAACCAAAAAAAAAAAAAATGTTTATTTTTTTTTATAATTTTTTTAAAATATATTTTTATTTTTAATTTTTATTTTTTTAAAAAAACTTTTTTCACTTTCGTGTTTGGTATCGTTGGAACGGCCATGCTCTGGCCGATCCAACCATACCAAACTTTAACCCCTAGCTGCCACGGATCGGGAGATAGGGAGTTCATTGGAACTCCCTATCTCCACCGTTGGTGGCAGTTAGGGGTTAACTCTAGGACTGGCGTCATCGTGCTATGCACGATGACGCCAGTCCTCAGGGGGAGTTCCCGGAGGCTTGGCCGACATCCAAGATGTCGGCCAGCTCCGGGAAAGGATCACGAACCGGCGCTTTTCAGCGCCGATTCGTGATCCGGCTCCACAGGGGTTAATGCCAGGTACCATTTGGAAGGGCAGGCTGTGCCCTTCCAAAAGGTGCCTGGGTTAACCCCCGCAACGCCGCCGATCGGGAGGGAGAGAGGTCTGAAGGACCTCCCCCCCTCCCTTTCAGGCGCCTCCTCCGCACATGCGGGGGGGCGCCTGAATTAGGTGTCATCGCGCTGCCGCGATGACACCTAATTTCATCGGCGGCGGTTCCGGATGCTGGGTTGACATCGAGGATGTCAGCCCGCACCGGGGGGGCCAGCGATCGGCCGGAACCCGGCCGAACGCTGACCCCAAAGGGAGGACGCGCTCAGCGCGTCCTCCGCACAGCAGGAGCCATGTGGAGTATGCGCTGAGCGCGTCCTCCGCATGGAAGTGGTTAATCCAGATGTTTTTGCGGGTTTCAGTGTGAGTTCGCCGGGTTTTGCGGTGAGTGTTCGTCAGGTTTGCGGTGACTTTTCCCTGCACTACGACGGCTCTGTGGTGCTTGCTGAATACACCGCAGGGTCACCGAAATGGGATCGCCAAATCGCACCTAATTGAAGAGAATGAAAAGTTATCGAACGTGCGCCGACTTTTCAATTCTCTTCGAATAACCCTGATAGCTTCTCCCCACATCATCTCTTCCCATGATAGACTGCAGGATTTCTCACACGCAGTCCCCATCCTCTGGAACGCTCTACTCTGTACCGTCAGACCTTCCCCTAGTTTCCCTTCCTTCAAACACTCCCTTAAGACATTCCTATTTAGGGAAGCCTACCACCCAACTCACTGATGCAACCAGTCTCTCACTCTCAACTTGCAGTCCATCACTCTCACCTTGCAGTCCGTCACTCTCACCTTGCAGTCCGTCACTCACACCTTGCAGTCCATCACTCTCACCTAGCAGTCCATCACTCTCACCTTGCAGTCCATCACTCACACCTGGCAAGTCGTCTCCTCCTGTTTCCACCCCCAACCCTTCTAGATTGTGAGTTGCCACAGGAATAGGGCCCTCGTTTCCTCCCGTACCGGTTTGTCAATATGTTGTTCAGTCTGAATGTATTGTAACCCTGTCTATATTGTGCCCATTGTACAGCGCTGTGGAATATGCTGGCGCTATATAAATAAAGAATAATAATAATAATAATTTAGGGATAAATGGTGGAGATTTGACTACAAAATATGATCATACACTGCATAAGCCGGCCAAAAAGTCAATGTACTGCACCGTGTCAGTTCCTAATCTTCCTAACTTAATCTCTGTTCTTATGAGGTGAGCGCACATGGGACATACAGCCTCCTGCAGTTCCCGGTAGATATTTTGCAACCAAATTTCCATAGTTTAATTCTTAGTCAGGTGTTTTTAAAATACAGTATCTGACAGAAGTGAGTGCACCCCTCACATTTTTGTAAATAATTTATTATATCTTTTCATGTGACAGCACTGAAGAAATGACACTTTGTTACAATGTAAAGTAGTGAGTGTACAGCTTGTGTAACAGTGTAAATTTACTATCCCTCAAAATAACTCCACACACAACCATTAATGTCTAAACCGCTGCCAACAAAAGTGAGCACACCCCTAACTGAAAATGTCCAAATTGGGCCCAAAGAGTCAATATTTTGTGTGGCCACCATTATTTTCCAGCACTGCCTTAACCCGCTTGGGCATGGAGTTCACCAGAGCTTCACAGGTTGCAACTGGAGTCCTCTTCCACTCCTCCATGATGATATCTCTCTATCCGTCTATTTATCTCTCTTTCTTTCTATCTATCTATATACCGATTTGCATTTATCCAGTTCACCCATGAACTGGCCGTGTCCTCAGTAGATCCGCGTCCACAGTATGCTTGTCCCTTTTCTGTTACATACTATTCAGCATTCAGTTTTGATTTTCCCAGTAGATTATTATTATTATTATTATCCTAAATTTATATAGCGCCACATATTCGGCAGCGCTATACAAGATCGGTGTACAAAGTATTGATACATTAGAATACCACACATGGATGGTACAGCCTGATTCTGGGGGACCCTGTTCCCAAGGGAACTTACAATCTATGAGATGTACAAGTATTTTGTGAGGTAGGCGCATCCATATCGTTAGGTATCTTGCCCAAGGACAGTCGCAGGTGGCGTCGTCTGAGTGGGATCGAGTCGTCTTTCCATGATTGTAGATCAGCGACCTGGTGGTTAGGTTGAACGCGCTTCTTGTATAGTCGAGACTTGCTTCTCCACAGTTGTATTGGAGGGATGTGCTGAATGGTATTTTGATTTGCTTCTCCATGGTCGAAGAGCAGAGACGTTACCACTGGACTCCACAGCCGATATTGTGTGGTAGGTACCATTAAGCATGTACCGTTAGGTGTCTTGCCCAAGGACACTTACTGGAGAGTGCTCTTGCCGAGATCCTTGTTCACCATTTTTTTTCTTCCTCAATATGTGTTTACAGGAGACAGCTATCACAGCTCGTTCAATGCCTAAACAGAAAGCCATTCAGCATACTAATGGAAAGTGCCCCGTGGCTTCTCTTAGATCACACTCGTAATTCAAGTTTCTTTATATTGTTTTTATTAAAGGGAAATTCCAACATAAAAATCAAAACTTATAAAAACAAATGTGTTCGCTATTAACCCCTGCTGTCCCCAGGTCAGTTTGTGTGTTTTCGATTTTAATAAGTTAAAAAGTACTATTCGTTCCCGTGTTACCGTCTCCTCCTCATCCGACCTGCTTGTCAAATCACTTGCTTTTCATAGAGAGACACTGAGGACGAAGATCCGCGTGGCCATATGTGGCTAGTAAGAGCCCAGGCAAAAATAGTTCAGCTAAAGGAATATCGGAGTTTGAATTTTCATAATCGAGCTGTTTTACCCTATAATTTGCAATTCTTCACCAATTCACTGATTCATGATTAACCCTTTACAGCAGAGATGTCAAACTCCGGCCTCCTTGATGTTGACGGCCGACAATTCCCGATAATCTTTCATGGATCAGATGGCCAGAGAATCATAAGAGTTGTAGTTCAGCAACTTCTGGGTTGACCAGAGGTTGACATTCCTGTCTTTTCAGCCCAAAACACGCGTCTCTGTCACTGCGCGCCCAAGTGCATTGTGTAACATAAGAGAAAAGGGGTCCATAACCAATGTTCTTGCATTAAAAGATTGGTGGATCTTGTTTGGCAAGCTTCGGCGGATCATTTACCCTGGAATTACAGTGAATTCGCTATTTAGGGAAGTGCCACCATAGTTCTTATTTTTTATCATTCTCAACCACGTAGGTTTTGCTGATGTAGAACAATGTACATATCACCGGTGGTTCTACATTGTCCAGCCTTGTTTTCACCATTGTTTTCAGTGTTGTTTCCATTGGCGTTCAATGTGCAACACTGGGTGGATATACTGTAAAGATCGGGGAACAACATCAGGGGCCAAAATGAAGGGGATCTCGTGGGAACGCAGTTCCACCACTATTTTTGCTGAAGGAACGGAGTTCCCATTGGTCCCACACACTATAAAGCTTGTATACAGGTGTTCAATCTTTCCCTGTTAAATCACAATATACATATATAGGATTTATAATATATTTTTGTTAAAATCCAAATCTATACATAAATATATCAGATTTGAGTGTGGATATTTGTTTTAACCCCTTCACACCCAAAATCGAGTTTTTGCATTGAAAGTCCACCTTTAGCATATCAAAAGAGAATCTTCACACCTTTTTAAAGCAAGATTAGTGTGTCCCCTGTGGAGAAATGAAATAATTTGTTTTACAGCTCTCCAAGCAAATGGAGAGACATAAAACAAGCAGCTAATAGCAACCCTAAACCTCACTGTAACAAAAAGTTCAAATAGATTACTGCAGTATTCCAGCAGCCAGGGAGAGGGCAGAATACAGGGAGAACTCTGAGGTCACTCACTGCTCTAAAGGGAAAAGATTCAGGGGGTTATATAATGACTTAATATCCCTGTACAGTACAGATACAAGGTGGCGCTGTAATTTACATACACAGGCATTATACAGCACATACAGATACAAGGTGTTACTGTAATTGCCATACACAGGCATTATGCAGCACATACAGATACAAGGTGTTGCTGTAATTTCCATACACAGTCATTATGCAGCACTTACAGATACAAGGTGTTACTGTAATTCCCATACACAGGCATTATGCAGCACATACAGATACAAGGTGTTGCTGTAATTGCCATACACAGGCATTATGCAGCACATACAGATACAAGGTGTTGCTGTAATTTCCATACACAGGCATTATCCAGCACATACAGATACAAGGTGTTACTGTAATCTCCATACACAGGCATTATGCAGCAAATACAGATATTGGTATTTTTTGGAAGCTGCATTGCTAATACTCTCATTACGATCTGCAGGAGATCTGGACATTTTTTTAAATTTATCTTTATCACAGTTACTGTATATAGCCCAAAGGCCATTTCTGCCTGTATGATGATAATGCAGACCACGTTTGAAATTGTGCAAGGTAAAAGACACCATCTACAGCTCAGAATCCTACATTTCAACAATATTTCTGTAAACGAAAAACGAATACATGAAAAATTAAAAATGAGCAAATTAACATTATTTCAAAATTTTCTCAGAATAACAATTTATATGTGAAATTTCTATTTTACCCTGTATTTAATTGTTAAACGTCGCATCCCATGGTTCAAATAACTGCTATTTTTTTCCCCGCAAAAATCACTTGGTAGTGAAGGGGTTAAGTGCAAGATAAGTGCTAATTGGGCGACAGAAACTCGTTGAGTTCCCCCACTCTTTTTTTTAGAACTTTACCCCTGAACAACATTGATCAGAGAATAATAGAGAATAATTAATAATTTTATGGTAGAATATATCATTGTTCAGTGTTGCTTGAAGCAGCTCTATCGACCACTGGGGAATTTTCCATCTCTGGAAAGGCCTAAACTTTACCGAAGTTGCACCCATGGTTCCATTGTATGAATCTATGGTGAAATTTGTTGCCACAACGGTGCTTAATAAATAACCACTTTATGTGTTTGGCACGTACATTAAATTGACCCGATAACCCCCGGGCACCTAAACTCAGACCCCCTGGATGTTGATGACCTACAATTCCCAGATTTCTTTGCATGCAATAGCTGGCCAGAGAATCAGGGAGATGTAGTTCAGCAACGTCTGGGGGGGGGGGGCAGAGTTTGAGATTCCTGGTTTAACCCATTATAAATGTCGCTAACGAATGCACTTAATTGTCAAAATTAAAAAGATATTAGCCAAAATCAAACAAAATGTCATTTATTATTTTATATGGTATGTAAATACAGTATCGATAATAATAGCAGCTTGGAGGAGCCTGGAGCATGTAAACCCACATATATCAACCCATCTCACTTTCACGTTTTATAGCATGCACTGACAGCCTGTTGAGGCTAGGGTCAGACGAGCGCATTTTCGCGTTGTCTGTGAAAAAGTACGTTCGAACGAATGGACGTATTTTTTCACGGAGTACGCGATAGCGGTCATACGATGCGCATTTGCGGCCGTGATTTTGTACGGATCATCAATAAAACACTTTGTGCATCTGGACGTTATGTTGGCCGGACATTAGCAGTGTCTGACATCTCCAATTCACGCACACACGCCTCTAGCGGACGCAGCGCACTCTGTACAACCGTACTAGTGGTTTTACGTTCTCGACAAAATGCGTTCGTTTTCCACTTGCGTTGCGCAGCCGGACTTTTGTGCGACCGTACTTCGTATATTGGCCGTCATTGCCTGGCATTTGCTGCTAGTGCGGCCGTAATTAAGTGCGCCTGCACGCGCGTTCGCACTGCCTCAGTCTGACCCTAGCCTAAAGCGTATCATATGCCATTAGTACTTTAACTCCTCTATGTGACAGTTTTATGGCCAACGGGAAGGTCACAGACCAGACTGACCCATGGTTAACGTTAAGTATTTCTATTCCAGGGTTTCTCATGTTTCACATAATTCCATACTAGCTGGAGGTTCATTCATTACATTATTAAAGGCACACACTACGCATCCTGAGCATGTCATAGTTTAAAGTGTTCAGGATGGGTGGGTGGTGGGTTCCCCCCCCCCCACAGCACCCCCTGATCTGGCAGAAAACATTGATTGAAGTGGAGGAGTTTCCCCCACCCCACCCAGCATCACCAGCAGCTGGGATGTTTGTGCGCAAGTCCCATAGCGGTGCGCAGTTTGTCGTACCTACATTACGGAAGGTGGGTAGGAACATCAATTACGTAGAAAAGCTTAATTGACTTCTGGGTTCGGGAGACCCTGAGACGAAGAGGAGGAGCAGTGAGGGGCAAAAAGTTAGTAAAATCACCCAAAAATAGCGGGGGGAGGATTAATTGGACAGAGTCTGTCAGCAGCATCTGCCGAATTATTTAAGGGCAAAAAAAGGGAACTCTGTTTTTCGATTCAGAGTATCCCTTTAAGCTTTAATAGGTAATTTCTTAAAAATATTAGGGCCCTATTACATTGATAACGCTAACGTTAGCCCTCAGCTGTGTGAACGTTAGCGTTAGCCTTGGTTGCCCTAGTGCCAGGGACAGGCAGTCAGGGGTGGCAGGGGAGGCAGAGCCTCCCCTGCCATTCCAGTAAATTAATGTGCTGTAATGACATGTGTGTATTTAATCTGTAAATAAAATATTATTTATTGAAAAACGTTCTCATACTCACCTCTCCACGCTCCCTCGCCGTGCTTCTCTGTCCTCCGCTTTTTTCTCCCCCGTACTTTCAGTTTGCCGGCTGCTGTGTGTGTGGTTCACTACACAGACAGCAGGGGGCAACACTGAGCCAGCCTAGCCTATGCAATTTGCGAAGCTGAATGCTACGCTAATTGCGTTGCTCAAGCTGGCTTCCTGGTTCTACGCTCTTCAGTGCCTCTAGTCACGTGACTGACTACTTGTCCATTGTGCGAAGGAGCGCAGAAGAGAGAGACAGACTGCGCAGCTGGAAGTGGAAACCGGATGCAGGACGCCTGTAGGTAATGTATTTGTAAAAAATAGAGATATGCTCATACTACTGATATATAGAGTGTCAATTTCACCATCATGCTATATACTGAGTCAGTATATATATACAGTCAGGTCCAGAAATATTGGGACATTGACACAATTCTAACATCTTTGGCTCTATACACCACCACAATGGAGTTGGAATGAAACAAACACAATGTGCTTTAACTGCAGACTGTCAGCTTTAATTTGTGGGTATGTACATACGGTGAACGGTTTAGGACTTACAGCAATTTATAGATGTGCCTCCCACTTGTTAAGGAACCAAAGGTAATGGGACAGAATAATAATCATAAATCAAACTTTCCCTTCTTAATACTTGGTTGCAAATCCTTTGCAGTCAATCACAGCCTGAAGTCTGGAACGCATAGACATCACCAGACGCTGAGTTTCATCCCTGGTGATGCTCTGCCAGGCCTCTACTGCAACTGTCTTCAGTTCCTGCTTGTTCTTGGGGCATTTTCCCCTTCAGTTTTGTCTTCAGCAAGTGAAATGCATGCTCAATGGGATTCAGGTCAGGTGATTGACTTGGCCATTGCATAACATTCCACTTCTGTCCCTTCAAAAAAACTCTTTGGTTGCTTTTGCAGTATGCTTTGGGTCATTGTTCATCTGCACTGTGAAGCGCCATCCAATGAGTTCTGCAGCATTTGGCTGAATGTGAGCAGATAATATTGCCCGAAACACTTCAGAATTCATCCTGCTGCTTTTGTCAGCAGTCACATCATCAATAAATACAAGAGAACCAGTTCCATTGGCAGCCATACATGCCCACGCCATGACACTACCACCACCATGCTTCACTGATGAGGTGCTATGCTTAGTGCATGAGCAGTTCCTTTCCTTCTCCATACTCTTCTCTTCCCATCACTCTGGTACAAGTTGATCTTGGACTCATCTGTCCATAGGATCTTGACCAGAACTGTGAAGGCTTTGTTAGGTGTTGTTTGGCAAACTCTAATCCGGCCTTCCTGTTTTTGAGGCTCACCAATGGTTTACATCTTGTGGTGAACCCTCTGTATTCACTGTGGTGAAATCTTCTCTTGATTGTTGACTTAGACACACATACACCTACCTCCTGGAGAGTGTTCTTGATCTGGCCAACTGTTGTGAAGGGTGTTTTCTTCTCCAGGGAAAGAATTCTTTGGTCATCCACCACAGTTGTTTTCCGTGGTCTCCCGGGTCTTTTGGTGTTGCTGAGCTCACCGGTGCGTTCCTTCTTTTTGAGAATGTTCCAAACAGTTTTGGCCACGCCTAATGTTCTTGCTATCTCTCTGATGGGTTTGTTTTGTTTCTTCAGCCTAATGATGGCTTGCTTCACTGATAGTGACAGCTCTTTTGATCTCATCTTGAGAGTTGACAGCAACAGATTCCAAATGCAAATAGCACACTTGAAATTAACTCTGGGCCTTTTATCTGCACATTGTAATTGGGGTAATGAGGGAATATCACACACCTGGCCATGGAACAGCTAAGCCAATTGTCCCATTACCTTTGGTCCCTAAACAAGTGGGAGGCACATCTGCAAACTGCTGTAAATCCTACACCGTTCACCTGAGTTGGATTTACATACCCTCAAATTAAAGCTGACAGTCTGCAGTTAAAGCACATTGTGTTTGTTTCATTCCAACTCCATTGTGGTGGTGTATAGAGCCAAAGATGTTAGAATTGTGTCGATGTCCCAATATTTCTGGACCTGACTGTATATATAGCATGATGGTGAAATTGCCACTCTATATATCAGCAGAAAATATAGTTACTGAGGTGAGTATTGTAAGTGCATGCTCTTAGAACAGTAAAAAACAAAATGTGAACTTTACTTTAACCCTTTCGCTGCTGAGCCGTTTCACACCTCTGTGCTGAGCTAATTTTTACCGGTTTCGCTCATCATGTTTAAATACGATTTGAAGTCACATTTTATTATACAACCCAGACATATTATATATCGTTCTTTCCAGGAGACTCGGCAGATTCATAATATATCATTATTATATGTATACGTCATGTCCTGCCTGTATATTATAACAAAAAATGCAATAAAAATAGAGTTTTCAATTATCTACACTGTGTAAAGTGTTTTTTGGCATATTTTATCATGCAAACCTTTTCGGTTATATTTTCTATGGGGTGCGCTTGTTAAAAAAATTAGAAATGGGTACTCGTTACATTTTGTTGGGGAAAATTACGTGTTTTTTAGCAAATGCCCCCATAGCAAAAATCGTTAGTGCAGCATCATTGTTCACATTATAATTGAAATGGGAACAATATTGCTGCATTAATAAAAAAAATTATTAGTATTTTTTTTTTTTTACATTTTGCATGGTCATGTTTGGTATCATTGGAAAGGCCATGCTCTTCCAATGTTATCAAACATTAATCCCTAGCTGTCACGGATCGGGAGATAGGGGGTTACAATGAACCACCTATCTCCACCATAGGTGGCAGCTAGGGGTTAATTGCAGAACTGACTCCATCGCGCTATGCGCGATGACGCCAGTCGTCAGGGGGTTATCCCGGAAGCTTGGCCAACATCCAAGATGCCGGCCAGCTCCGGGAGGGGAGCCTGTTAGCGCCATATTGCGATCCAGCCCCCTAGGGGTTAAAGAAAGCCGCCCCTTGGAAGGGCAGGCTGTGCCCTTCCAAACGGTGCCTGTCTTTTCCCGGTGGCCCGCACGGATGGGGAGGGGGAGAGGTCCAAAAGACTTCCCCCTCCCCTTCAGGCACCTTCCCCGCACTGGCGGGGGGTGGGGTGCATGTAATAGATGTCATCGCATAGGTGCGATGAGGTCTATTGTGCCCGCCTGGGTCCCGGAGGCTGGGTTGACATCGAGGATGTCAGCCCGCACCGGGGGGCCTCCGCGATCGTCCGGAATCCCGGCCGATCGCTGCTGCAAAGGGAGGACGCGCTCAGAGCGCCCTCCGCGGCGAAGTGGGCATGCGGCATCCTCCAGCATCCTCCGCATGGAAGGGGTTAAAGTAAAAGGTGTTATAGAGCGCCCTCTGTTGGTCAGTATTGTAAGTGCATCTTCTTAGAATAGTAAAAAACAAAACGCAAACTTTACTATAAAGTAAAAGGTGTAATAGTGCCCTCTATTGGTCAGTATTGTAAGTGCATGCTCTTAGAACAGTAAAAAACTAAATGCAAACTTTACTTTATAAATAGTGAAACTCTATTCTCCTATATAACGATGATCAAATGCGTAAATTGTGACAGCGTAACCCTGTGTATATCTGGCTCTGATACTAGCCAGTGCCTCACCAGCCACTGACCTCACCGCACGTCACTGCCTAGCGCGGGCGCACCATATTATAATCCGAACGCTAACAGGTTAGAAAACCAGTTAGCGATTGGGATCTTGTGCTTTTCAGCGTGTGGTTACTGTACTTTGCGCTCCCTATACTTAACATGGGGAGCGCAAAGAGTTAATTAGCACTAGGATTACAAAGTCCTAATGCTAATTACTGTCCTGCTTCGGTTAACTCGAAAGCTAACCACAACCAAGACCTGGTGCTAACGGATTCCACTTCCTTTACACTCCATGGAGGGGATGCACGGCGCCTAGTGTTCCCGCGAGCATCCCGAGGCTTAGCGCCGTGCTACAGTGCAGGCTGCTGAATTAGTGCCTGCACCTTAATATCACACTAAAACGGGGACACTGAGGAGAAACCTGCAGGCACAGGAAGTCGGAGGCAGTGGACGAGGATTGAATCTCTTCTGTGCTAGGGGATTAGTTGGACGACTACGTCCGACTTGTTAGTCGCTCAAATTGAGACCCAATGGACGGCCAGCTTAAGACTCCTCCTCATTCTATAAAGGTCAGAGGGGACCATTTTTATTTCTTACTTTTCTCGAAAATTATAGAAAGTCGCAAATACACAAATAAGACAAAATTCTGATTGTGTTAAGGATGACAGAATTCAGAAGCTATTCAGAGTTATCTCAGCGTATCTCAGCATGTCCTATATGTTCTGAAACGACGGCGCTTCACCACAGAAAAACTAGACATGTGCATTCGTTTTAGTACTAAAACGATTTAGTCCGAATTTTGGGATAATTTAGTTTTCGTTTGGCTCAAGAGAAACGAAACTGCTCAGTACAAAAAACGAAAGAATCTAAAATAAAATGCACTACATTTTAGTTTCAGTCCTTTATGTGATATTACATTGATGAGTGAAGGAGACCAGCAATGAGGAGCGCAACATCGCAAAGCTACAGAAAAGGTTTGTATGTGTAATCCTTCCTGACCCCTACCCGAAAATCTGACAGTGATAGAGCTCCAGAATACTCACTCACAGCACAGACAGCCAGCAAAGGAGAGGAAACCTTTACTTAACCCTTGCATGTCTATGAGGCAGACAAGATGATAAAAGCAGCTGGAGGAGGAAAACATTAAAATAAATCACACTGAAAGCTAATAACAGAGGAGGGCTGGATAATAAAAAACACTTTATAACAAGCAGCACTGGGAGAAGAGTGGGACTTTATACAACGTGTGTTATCTCCCATCCCGCTCTGCATAATAGGGGCTTAGGTCTGATACATTTTATATTATCCAGGATCACTATCCCCCTTTCTTCATCTATAATACACATTTTATATAAAGTCCCTCTCCTCTTCCAGTGCTGCTTGTTATAAAGGGTTTTTTACGTCTGATACATTTAGTATCCAGCTCTCACAGTTACTCTGTCATTATGAGCCTTCAGTGTGATTTATTTGAATGTTTTTCCTGTATTTAAAGTGCTTTATTTTATTATAAAAATAAATTTGCACCAGTCATCTCTTCTCTGAGCTTTCAGACCGATTTACGTTAATATTTTCCCTCTCCCCTGCTTTTTTAATCCTCTCTGTCTCCCCCACAGAGATACAAAGTTTAAGTAAAAGTTCCCTCTCCTGTGCTGGATAAGCATTCCATTCCGAAGTTCTGCACCCTCCACATGCCAATGCAGTAGGATGTTCTATACAGCGAGGGGCATTAATTAATGCAGGAGGATGTTCTATACATTATACAGAGAGGAGCATTTTTTTTAGCCCTTTAAATCCAGTGGCTGTGAGCGCTGAGATCGACTGCTTGTTATATTATCTCTCAGTACAATGTATCAGGCTCAGCTGTTACAATAACTGACTGCTGCTCATTACAGTGCTCAGTGTTTCAGTAAAACAAGGAAATAATATTGTTCTAACCTCTTACATATAAAAATATTATTTACTAGTTTTACTGAAACTCTGAGCGCTGTGATGAGCAGCAGTCAGTTACTGTAACAGCTTTGCTTGACACATTGTGCTGAGAGTGAGAGATACTGTAACAAGCAGCGATCTCAGCCCTCTGAGGAGCCACTACAATAGTAATTGTATCCGCTGTTTTTCGGATGAATGAAATTAGTTTTCATACTAAAGAACTGAAAACGAATTTCTTTAGCAACTAAATAAATTGTGTTTTAGGACTAATCCATTAGTTCCAAACGAAATTTTGTGCTGTGCACATGTCTAAGAAAAACCCAAACAGCCACAACAGAAGCTTCACAGTGAAGCTTCTCCTGCAGCTGTTTGGATTTTTCTTTTGAGACACTTTGGTGTTTGTTTGTCGACATTGCATTGTCGATTTTGCCAGTGTTTACAAGGGCGGCAAACACCGGCACTTTCTGAATAACCCCCTAGATTCAGTTTTTTTTAATCAATTGCAACATAGGGAATCCAAAGTTTAGCAACTTTGTTACGACAAGTGTCTGAAAGGAGAGCATTAAGGCTGGTGTCAGACGAGCGCAGTGTTCACGTCCGTGATTGTGCCTAAAAGTACGTCCGTGATAGCATGAAAGAAAGCCCATCGGAGCCCGTTACACGAAGTACGTCCGCACTGAACTGAGGACGCACAACGGCCGCGGCCCACGGACGCAAGGCAGGCAAGAACGTACAACCCCTAGAACGGCCGCACAAAGTGCGCTGCGTCCGCAACGTCCGCATAGCTTTGTGTGTGAGTGATGGAACGTGGTCAGACGGACTGCATTTATACGTCCAGCATTTTTCACGGACAAAATGGTTTTGCTTTTTATTTTATTTTCCCTCCTACATCCGTCAAAATATACGTCAGTGAAAAAAACAGACTGTGTGGCCACTTCTGCGTCTCCCGTACTGACGTACGTCCGTGTGCACGGACGCACAGTCCGTAGAAATCACGCTCGTCTGACCCCAGCCTAAAGGGGTTTAACGTTAAGTACTATATACCGTATACTATAATGATTTCTTTTAACCATATTCTGCAATTTATCTTATATATATATATAAAATCTTTTTAAAAACATACCAAATAACCCTTACGCTTACACACCTAGCGTATAATTATCTTAAATTAGATTATAAAAAGCTTAAAAGAGTAGATAAGCGGCGCGTGAGCTTACGATCTACACGTCTACGTTTGTTTTTCCTATGCTTAACTTCCTAGTCTTTAACTGGGTGAAAGGGGGCCAAAGGGGACGGGATCCAGACAGATCCCAAATAATAAAAAAAAAAAGAGAAAGCTACACCCTCCCCCATAAGAGCAGCTGCGATAAAATTGCAGTTTCCATAATTAGATAGTTCCCTGCGCTGCAGATAGTAAAGAATAGTGAGTGAGTGTGCGAGAGGGGGAGGCAGAAAGAAAAGAGAGGGGAGGAGGCAGAGAGGGATAGACATAGGAGGGGAGTGAATACTCAATTCTCTGTCCTCTGTCCCGGCAGCTGACCGAGAAAAAAAAAAAGGAGCCAGAAAGACTTGAGCTAGAGGACCCATACGCATGTTTCTTTCTTCCTTTCTTTTTTTTGTTTTTTATGCTGTTTTTTTCCTCGCACTCCCTCTTTTTTTATTTTTTTATTTTTCATTCGTCGCCCACCCTTTTTCTCCTCTCCCAAGTCCCAGAGCCAAAAAGTTTGAGAAGCATCTGGTTTTCTTTTGCGCTCCTGGAGACAAATTGAAAAAGTTGGAGAGTGGGTGGGGGGGTTGGACTGGAAGACTGGGAGAGATGGGTGAGTCGATACCCCCCACTCTCGTCCTTTGGAAGCGGGACAGGGTAGGCTGAGGAACATCTAGGATGCTGATTTTGGAACGGGAAGGGTTCCCGCAGAAGAAGACATGCGACTTATTTCGTCCGGCTTTGGAGTATTCGTTCCGCTGGATTTTGAGCTGTGGTTCGACGAAGTCGTCCGCGTCCGACTCGGAGGTGGGATTTACAGGTGGTTCTGATTCTGGATCGTGGGTCGGTGCCATCTCCTCGTTTTCCTCGATTCTTCTGGACTAGTCGAAGGAAGACCTGTACGAAGGTGAGCTTACCGAGCGAGAGGTAACGAGAGAGGCGGAATAAGTGCGTGCGGGAATATTCACTCATAAATTGTTCGTCGGGTGTAAATTTGGAATTTGAGGTCAAAATTGCCGGGAAAATAACTTGAAAGTTTGAGAATATTTCTTTTTTTTCCTCAGTTTTGACCTAAAGTTACCAATTTTCCCTGGTCTTCAGACTTCAGTCAACTCCTGGGCTGGTGAATAACCTTGCGTAGTGTGTGTGTGTGTGTGTTGTGTGTGTGTGTTTGTGTGTGTGTGTTTGTGTGTTTGCCAAGAGATATACAAGGAACAATCAAGGACAGGATCGATAAAGGGCTCGGCAATACGTGTGTGACCCGCTACCTACTGATAGGGACCATATATCTTTATACTTGACGTATCATGCTATGTTTTTGGTTTATTACACGTGTGAAAAATTTTGAAGAATACACCACATGTCAAAAACAAAGTATCCCAAACACTTTGGACCCACCAACGTGTCCCGCAGAGCTAGAGGGTCGTAGGGAACGTCATAAAGCGGTATTTTATGCCGTATCACATATCGTCAGGCTATCCACACACTTACCTGGGAACCGTATACGCCAGCTCACCTTGAGACTCCCAAGGGGTTAACCCTTTAAAAGGCCAAAACAAAGATCCCGCGTAACAATCAGGGCTCACAGATCTATGGGACGGAGTCACTTGAATCCAAGCAGGAATTTCAGCTATGAAAACCCGAGAAGAAGAAAAGAAAAAACAAACACATTTCCAAGCGCAGCCAAACGATAAAAATCAGTGTTAACAAAGGCAGGATTTGACGCCAGATCCCCTGATAATCTGCCTGTGCCCCGTTCCCCATCACGGTACATTAATATCAAAACAAAAGCTGCGTGATCTCACTAACCAAAACATTCATTTTGTTCTATCTTTTTTTCGGGGGGGGGGGTCCTCAAATGAGCACGAGCACCAATACGTGACTTCTAGGTTTTAACTAGTAAAAGAAAATAACATGAAGGATCCGCTTAAGGCTAGGGTCAGACGAACGCATTTTTCGCGTCGTCCGTGAAAAAGTGCGTTCGAACGAATGGACGTATTTTTTCACGGAATACGCGATAGCGGTCATACGATGCGCATTTGCGTCCGTGATTTTGTACGGATCATCAATAAAACCCTTTTTGTGTCTGGACGTGATGTTGGCCGGACATTAGCAGCGTCTGACGTCTCCTAATCACGCACACACGCCGCTAGTGGACGCAGCGCACTCTGTACCTCCGTACTAGCGGTTTGACATTCTCAAAAAAATGCGTTCGTTTGCCGCTTGCGTTGCGCAGCCGGACTTTTGTGCGGCCGTACTTCGTATATTGCCTGTCATTGCCCGTCATTTGCTGCTACTACGGCCGTGATAAAGTGCGGCTGCACGCGCGTTCGCACTGCGTTCGTCTGACCCTAGCCTAAAACGCGCTACTTTGAATAATATGTTGTTCCTGATCAACTCCTAACCTGAAAATATACATATATGCAGGAAAAGTGGCCTTGCGCCTATTCCCTACCAGGGCGGCTGCGCGCCGTAGACCATAAGTATCCAGCCTGCTTCATGTATAAAACAAAAGAAAAAAGGTTGTCATTTGCACTCACCCCTGTAGCTCCATGCGAAACAAAACAAAGAGGTTTTGGTTTACTTGAATGGCCATTAAAGTGTAAGCTCACCTGCCACGTCGTGGCACCTCTGGTCAGGCGGTTCCTACCTAATGAAACCAAGCTTCTCTCTAAGCAACCACATATCCTCATGCTGTTACTGGTCATATCCCCAAAAGGCTGAATCGACCCCTCTGAAAGCACCCAGGACAGGGGTCAGGAACCTCGGCCCTCCAGGTATTTTTGGAACTACATTGCCCATGAGGCTCAGCAAAACTACTGAATGGCTGAGCATCAGGGGACATGTAGTTTCAAAACACCTGGAGGGCTAGGCTTGCCAGGTCAGCCATATTTTCCTGCTCACGTATTAATATTTCATGCAGAGGGGAGCACATGGAAAAGTGCTGCCCTGTAACATGTATGATTCATATGCTGCAGGATGGATATCAAGGCAGATCACCTGAGATTCCTTATCTGCAGCGTATAGATTCTACATGCTGCAGGGTGGCATCTTTCACGCACTGCCCATCAGCATGAATACATTATAGGAGTCCAGGAATACATGGCCGATCTGGCAACTCTATGGAGTGCCGAGGTTGCTGACTCCAGACCTAGGATCTACAGATCTTTAGGATGTTTCTGCCTGACTGCATAGTTGGTCTTGTAGATTCGCAGCAGTTCACTGTTTAGTGAATAAACCCCATGACATAATTGATTTATACATTACAAGGCATTTACTGGCTGCGAGTGCTCCCCGGGCATGGCTACAGTGGAACTCAACCATTTTTATCTCGTGTGTGAGTGTGAACTGATGGTATAAACTGGGGGAAATAACCTCAGTGACCCCGAAAAAGTGGAACAGCACCCATAGGGTTAATTAAAGGGACAGAACCATGAACTGGACTGAGTAAAATTGACTTTTCGGAGGCCTGACGTTATTTCCAGGTTTTGCAGCTATCAGTTGTTTGTAACGCAGCCTGATGCTGATAGGATTAAAGAAAAGTAAAATCCGGTGTAAGTGATGAAAGGCAACGTAAGGCCCTGGCACTGTGTCAGGTATGCCAGCTGTGCCAGGCGTATGAGATGCCATGTGGCGGTTCCAAGGGCCAGCTGTTCTGAGGAGCACTTTTTCGGTCGGGAGTGGGTACTGTGGTTAACCCTGTAAGTACAAAACTTTTATGCAGCGGGTAGGGCTGCCAGATCGGCCATGTTTTCCTGGACACATACAATTTATTCATGTTGATGGGCAGTGCGTGAAAAATGCCACCCTGCAGCATGCAGAATCCAGGGGAAAAAAATGCAAAAGTAATCCCAGGTGAGTGCTGCATAGTGCATAGTCTGCGGGGCAGCACCTTTACCTGTGCTCTCCCTCTGCATGAAATAGTAATAGGTGTCCAGGAAAACATGGCCGATCTGGCAACCCTAGCAGCAGGACAGAGGACGCGTCCCCGCCTTGTTGTACTGAAACGATGTACATGTTTTCTAATACTAGAACACTGATAGTGAACCTTGGCAGCCCAGATGTTTATGTACTACATGTCCCATGGTGTCTAGTCAAGCGTAATGCTGGAAGAGCATCATGGGACATGTAGTTCAGAAGCCAAGGTTCACCATAACTGAACTAGAATGATAGGATTAAAGCAGGCCAGTCGAGAAATCTGCAGCTGCCGGGTTTTTGTGATGTAGACACCGCTCGTCAGCGTGCTGAGGTCTGTTGTGTGGCTTTTAATGTATAGATAAGGGTTTTTCACAATACAGCAGCGTTAAACACAAATCCGTCGCTATGGTGATGGAGATTGGGTTACAGAGCGTCCCTGTGTTATGATCGAATATGGACAAGGAGATCTAGAGGCAGGACTGACTAGCATTTTATTTTTGCATTTTAATAGGGGTATTTATTCTCCCTTACTAACATCAACACCCGTTAAATCATACTGAGGATTTGTTTATATTGTAAAAAAAATATTTTTTAGACCAAAACTGGTTTACATCGTCTGATTGTCGCAGCAGAGGCTAGATTCCAAGTCAGGTGTAAACTTAAACTTAGCAACTTCATACACCAGTGTCTCCCAACCCTGGTCCTCAGGTACCCCATAACAGGACAGGTTTGCAGGATATGTGAAGCACAGCACAGGTGATATGATTTGCTGCTCAGTGATTGCAGGATTCAGTCTGTATTTCCCCAAGGGAATCCTTAAGGCTGGCAGCACACGAGCAGATTTTTTGCGTCCGTCTGTGCGCGCAATTTGCCGTCCGTCGCAGCATTTTAATTGAGTCAATGAAGAAAACCGCACGATGCACCTGCACACTCGTTCACACATGGCATTCGCGTATTGCTACGGACGCGAAAACGGCATGGACGTGAAAAAGCTAAGCGGACGCAGGAACTACGCGCTGCTTCTTGTGGGCGTAAATATTTACGAGCGCAAGTGCAAAGGCCGGCACGCTGGAGCATACTCCGATGGCAATACTGATCATCTGTTGAACACAATATCTCCCGTCAAAATGTGCGTCCGTGGCGGACGCACTTTCACGCAGTACACACAACATTTCCCGTCAAACAATGCGTCCATAACGGACGCACAGAACGCAGAACCTGAACGCTCGTGTGCTCAAAGGGGATCAAAAAGTAAAGTTCCCTTTTTTACCCTTAAATAACTGGGCAGATGCTGCTGACACCCTCTGCCAAATTAGTATTATTTTTTTAGTGATTTTACTGCCAAGCGCAGCTCCTCCTCTTCGGCCCAGGGACCCCCGAAACCCGGAAGTCCCTGAAGCTTTTCTGTGCAATTTGCACTCCTACGCAACTTGTGTAGTGTAGGAACCACAAATTGTGCACCGATAAGTGACTTGCGCACTTTATGTACGCAAGTACTGTAGCTCCTGCGCTTCAGCGATCGATTTCAGAGAGGGTGACGTTGGCATGTTCTCTGTGTAGTGATGTCACTAGTGACCAATCAGGAGCCAGGAAATTCAAAATCCAGGTTGCTGACGACACTGAGTTGGGTGTAGGAAACTCCTCCACTTCACCCAGCGTTTACACCAGATTGGTGGAGCTGAGAGGGGCACTCCTTTGAGGCCAGGATGGAGACGTCCGCGGACTCTTATCTTGGAATATTGCGCATAGAATAGGAAATAAATAATGGGTGTCAATTAGGAAAAAATGTCTATTTAGCTAAACTTTAAATACAACAAAAAAGGGAAGAAACCACTGTGGTACTCTGCAGAAGTGGCCAAAATAGTGAAGAACAAAAAGACAGCATTCAATAATTATAAAAAACTCTGAGTGAAGAAGATAGGCAAACCTATAAGATTAGGCAGAAAGAGGCAAAGCAATTTATAAGAGCTTCCAAAGCACACGCAGAAGAGAAAATAGCTCTGTCAGTAAAAAAGGGGGACAAAAATTTTTTAGATACATAAACGAGAAAAGAAAAGTAAAACAAGGATTAGTTAGATTAAAAACAAAGGAAGGAAGGTATGTAGAAGAGGATAAAAGTCTCGCTGACTGCCTCAATGAATATTTTTGTTCAGTCTTTGCAGAAGAAAAGGAAGGAAAGGGACCTCAGTTAGGAGGAAACACTAACGAGACATTTACATATGAGTTTACAGAGGAGGAGGTTCTACAGCAGCTGTCTAAAGTAAAGACAAATAAGTCAATGGGGCCTGATGGGATCCACCCTAAATTATTAAAGGAGCTCAGTGATGTAATAGCAAAACTGTTAACAGATTTATTTAACCAATCCTTGTTAACGGGAGTCGTCCCAGAAGACTGGAAATTAGCAAATGTTGTGCCCATTTACAAGAAGGGTAGTAGGGAGGAATCGGGGAACTATGGGCCAGTTAGTCTTACGTCAGTAGTGGGGAAATTAATGGAAACCATGTTAAAGGAAAGGATTGTTGAACATCTAAAAACACATAGATTACAGGATCAGAAACAACATGGGTTTACCTCAGGGAGATCATGCCAAACTAATCTTATTGATTTTTTTGATTGGGTAACAAAAATAATAGACATAGGTGGTGCAGTAGACATTGCTTATTTAGATTTCAGTAAGGCTTTTGATACTGTTCCGCATAGAAGGCTTATCAATAAATTGCAATCTTTGACCTTGGATTCCAATATTGTTGAATGGATTAGGCAGTGGCTGAGTGACAGGCAACAGAGGGTTGTGGTAAATGGAGTTTATTCGGCGCAAGGTCTTGTTACCAGTGGGGTACCTCAGGGGTCAGTACTTGGACCCATTCTCTTTAATATTTTTATTAGTGATATTGCAGAAGGTATTAATGGAAAAGTATGTCTTTTTGCTGATGACACAAAGATTTGCAACAGGGTTGACGTTCCTGGAGGGATCAGCCAAATGACAAATGATTTAGGTAAACTAAAAAAATGGTCGGAGCTGTGGCAATTGAGTTTTAATGTGGATAAGTGCAAGATAATGCACCTGGGACGTAAAAACCCAAGGGCTGAATATAGAATATTTGATACAGTCCTAAACTCAACATCTGAGAAAAGGAATTTAGGGGTTATTATTTCAGAGGATCTAAGGGTAAGTAGTCAATGTAATAGAGCAGCAGGAAATGCTGGCAGAATGCTTGGTTGTGTAGGGAGAGGTATTAGCAGTAGGAAAAGGGAAGTGCTCATGCCACTGTACAGAGCACTGGTGAGACCTCACTTGGAGTACTGTGTGCAGTACTGGAGACCGTATCTCCAGAAGGATATAGACATCTTAGAGAGAGTTCAGAGAAGGGCTACTAAAATGGTGTACGGCTTGAAGGAGAAAAGTTACCAGGAAAGGCTTAATGATCTTAACATGTACAGCTTGGAAAAAAGACGAGACAGAGGAGATATGATAGAAACATTTAAATACGTAAAGGGAATCCACAAGGTAGAGGAAGGGAGTATATTTAAAAGGAAACAAAGTAGCAAAACAAGAGGACATGGGGGCGTGGCTGGCTACCATCGGGAGCGGACGTGTTTTGGTGGAGCTCCACACGTCTGCTACCCTTAGGGACCCACAGCTGACTAATTTGACGACGATTCCAACATTGGGGTGCCTGCGGGGCTAGCCACAGGAACTGAGCTTTCCGGGGTCAGATTGTCCCCCCCCCCCTCGGACCAGAGACACGACTCCTGGAGCCTTCGTTTCCTGCGGCACACACTCTCCTGTCGGCCATCTTGGGGCCTAGGACCAGTCTCCAGACCTGTTTTTCCTGCGATATCGCATCTAGGAGTACGGCTGCTGCGAGTTTGGGAGATGGAGGGCCCCCATTACCCAGCTGTTGTAGCTGTCCCTGAAGCGACTGAGGGATCTGACTGGCGGAGACGGTTGGTTTGCCCTTACCCCGTCAGGACTCTGGAGTCTGTTTTGGACGACCTTGAGGCCTGTCTGGATGCCGCGGAAGGTGAGGACGATGACAAGCCGCTTACACGTGGCACATGGCGCCGACTTATGGAGGTGTTGGGCGGACGAGCGGAGGCGCCGGATCAAGAGGACGCGGGAGGCGGATCAGAAGCGGAGATGCCTGAGAGTGAAGGGGGTGCCGAGCAGCTACCGGCAGAGATTGAGGAGGTAGCAGAAGACCCTGTGCGGTTCCTTGTCACCCCACATAAGCTGAGACCACGACGGTACCCTAGGAGGCAGTTGACCGGTGGGCGGCGGCGCTTACCTGGGGCCTCTGCGGTGGAGGAGTTAACCCGGAGGATTTCGGCCGGCTGCGCAGTATGGGAGAAGACACGGCAGGACACGACTGATCACGCGGCCTTTTCGCTGGATACGGGCTGAAGCTCTCTGTTTAGTCACTTATTTGGCCGGTTTTCCGTTGCAGATCTGGGCGATTTTTATCTGATGACCCCCCATGCCGCTTTCTGCCATTTCTTCTGCTGTGCCCCCCATTTTATTTTATTTTACCTTGTTATATGAGACACTTTGTTTATTATTGACAGACACTGAAATTTTTGTCCCCATTCACGTTTGATTTTTCCTGCAACACCTTTGCAGATCTTCCCTTATGCCTTGCTGTGTTTCGAGACCTCGCCTGCTCTGCATCAACCTGTCTGCCCCACTGCTCCGGCAGTTTCGAGACACTGGCTGACAACAGGTCCGCATTTTTTCCCCATTTACTTATTTGACACCAAATTGATGTTCTCTCAGTTGTTCTCCCCCCCCCCCCACTTAATTCAGAGTCGCTTCAGACTTTATTTTATTTCTTTTTTCCCGATGCCATTCCCCGGTAGGGGACATATATGAGACTTTCTGGTTTTATTATCTGAAGTATTTTTGATGTCTTTTGTTATACCCCTCTCCCGTTTTTGGACATTTTGCTGATTTTCCATTTCTAACTATTGCTGAGTAATCGCTGTTTAACCTTTTCTTCCATTTTCAAGCAGTCTTAAGATGATCTTTGTGATATTTCTCTTATTTTCTCTATTCCTAACTTTGAAGTCTCTATATACTATTCCAAGCTGACTAAGTATGGCCCTGTGCGGCCATTCTATTTACAGATGACTAGCTTTGGCCCTGCGAGGCCATTTTCTTTATGATTGTTTTGATGACTGTTTCAAAATAAAAAACTTTAAATATAAAAAAAAAAAAACAAGAGGACATAGTCTTAGATTAGAGGGGAAAAGGTTTAAAAGTAACATCAGGAAGCATTATTTTACTGAGAGGGTGGTGGATACATGGAACAGTCTTCCAGTAGAAGTGGTAGAGGCCAAAACAGTGATTGAATTTAAGCAAGCATGGGATAGGCATAAGGCTATCCTAAACAAAAGATAAATCCAGGTTAAGTATCCATGTAATTGGGCAGACTAGATGGGCCGAAAGGTTCTTATCTGCCGAAATTTTTCTATGTTTCCATTACTAGAGAGCATTGTGAGGTCTGTGACAGAGAGCTCTCTGTGCATGAAGAGGGAGAAGCATGTCATCCGTTTTTTAAGAGATATGAATAGTAGGCTCAGAGGTCCCGGGGTGAGCGACCCAAAAAAAAAACAAAGAAATCCGGAAGTTGGAAATGCGGACGTGCTTAACCCCTTCGCTGCCGGGCCATTTCACCCCCGGGGCTGAGCTTATTTTGACTGTTTTTCGGTCGTTACGTTTAGTTTTGTGGGACACTCCGGCGTCACTGCGGTCAGGACCTGCTGGACGTGTCCTCCGCACACACGAGTGGTTTAAAAGGCTTTGAGAAACACATCGTGATTCAAGACCAACTGGTGATACTCATGCATAAAATAAACATGTTTTGTTTAAGAAATATATTTAAAAAAATACATTAATAAAAAGCACAGAAAAAGAAGCCAAGTGTTAGTGATTAAAGATAAGCGCGAATCATTTTAATGAGATGATGGACCAAGACAGATCACTCCTTGTAGACACATCAGTTCTTCAGTCTAACATCCACAGATACAAACACGCCTCTCACGGGAGACATTATCAGGGTTATTCAGAGAAAGGTGAAAATCAGGAGAGCTGGCAGGAGAAGAGAACAATCTAGACCAAATAGCCGATTTGGAACGTGAGATAAATGCGAGAATTTTTCTGGCTATTTTGACCTAGAATTTTCACTTCTCCAGTCATTCTCCTGAGTTTCACCTTTCTTTGAATAGACCTGATAGCCTTGATGCAGTTTGCATCATGCCTTAATAGCAGGGTATGCCGGTATACATTGTGATATAGCCACTGGACACACACGTCAGTGAGCGCTTCATTATTTTTCTTTATTTGCGCAGCCGCAGCGCATGCCGAGTAGTCATTTCAACAAAAATATAACAAATATAAAGTCTACTCCTCATGTGGAGTCTAACTAAACATTCGGTATACCTAACTATAGTATTGGGTGGCTAAGCTGCTTACCAATAATGCAAAACAAAACAGACTATCTGTAACTTTAGGTCTGGGTGGAGTAGAGATAACATCACTGCTCTGCATGGAGAGAGCCTGTGAAGTCATGGGTTTGATCCCGACGAGCACCTCTCCAGTAAGTGTCCTTGGGCAAGACACCTAATGGTACATACTCGCCACGCAGGACATACTTGAAAACAAGAGAAATCTCAATGTATCCTTTCTGGTAAAATCCTTTCTCACAAAAAACTTTAGGTCTTTCCTCCTTCTCTGCTGCACCCAGCACAAAGACTGACTATCTCAGAGGGAACCACAGCTCCTATAAGGGCATGGCAGACCTTATCAGGTGTAAGCTGACAACCCTATAGGAGGGAAAGGGCTTTTTCCATCCGCCTTCTAATAAACCTATAATCTATTACTCTATCCCCCTAATCACACTGTCACAATAGTTATACTGAAACGAGGTAGTCAGGGTCCTGCTTCCTACAGAGCTTAAATTCTAGCGGACCTTCCTCAATGT
Source organism: Leptobrachium leishanense (assembly GCA_009667805.1). NCBI lineage: Eukaryota > Metazoa > Chordata > Amphibia > Anura > Megophryidae > Leptobrachium > Leptobrachium leishanense. Next base: position 45,575,361 of record CM019065.1, read on the forward strand.
GGGTAATATGGCTGGGAGCCAATGTAACGACAGTGTCTTTCTGTATTCATGCTCACAAACAGCCTTACAACAGTATTCCTAATTATGTATGACATGACCAGCAGCAAGCAAGAAGAGTCGATCTGCGACTCTCGTAATCCATAACCTCCTTCACCTTTCCTCCTCCACACCTCCAGATACGGTTTTCCTAGCTATCAGATCCATTCACTGGTTTAAAACGGATTACATCATTTCTGAAGCCCAATGGAAAAACCCTAAAAACAAAATCAATTTCAAGAAATTATATCAAATGACTGAACTTTTCCTTACGTACAGCTGCGTGCATTGTCTTAGGCCCCGTTCACACTGTGCGATTTGAAAATCGCGCGACTTTCCACGCGATTTTCATATTTGCGACATGGTGCGATAATGTCGCGCGACATCGCTGTTTTGTACGATTTTTGCAAAGCACCACCAACACAAATCGCAAAATCGCAGATAGCAAATCGCAAAAAAAGGGTCATGTACCAGCGACATGCTACTGCGACATGCGACGTCACGCGGCAAGATGTGAACAGCTCCATTGAAATGCATTGGAGAAGCTACACAGCGCGACGTCGCGGCAAAATCTGCGCGATAAATCGCACAGTGTGAACGGGCCTAAACCTGCTAACCACATCCTCCCACTGTCTAGTGGTACCTTCAAAAATGAAAGACCCTCTGTGTCACTCCCATAGATATGGCTTGTACACCTGGAGGTGTAGAGGAGAATCCATCTTCAGATCTGATCGGTCTCATCACTTCTTGCATTAACACTTTCACTGTCCACTTTCCCTCCCTGCCTCTGGTTTACTCTTATGCTGTCAGCCTTCAGGTGTTTTCACTCCACCATACACCTTATCAGCTCCTTCAAAGCCTATGCAGTTTACGCAGAGTTCTCTTCGTCTCTGGCCATCAACCCCACACCCCACCCTCTTCCTTTCGTCTCATGTCCCTTCATGACCTTTATATTGTTCGCCTGGAACAAGCAGGCCATTGCAGCACTATTCAAGGGCAGGGCCCTCTATATTGGCATGCCTTTTGTTCGTATCTTCCTATTTGGAAAACACTACAGACTATGTTAGTTCTATATAAACACCAAGTAATGTAACAAAAAAAAAGGAGCAGGATTGTCTTATTGCTTTTTTCTGCTCCTTTTGATCACCTGTCTTCCATTTTTCTTATTGTGTGTTCAATTTAAAAAAAAATATATGGGGGTAGGAGGGACCTGATGGGTTAAATATTAATCCATCCTGAACATCACAACATGTTAAGATCACGCCTGTTTTTAGCTAAGAGCACTTAAAAACTGTAATTTGCCATTGCAGTGTAATGCCTCACTTGTCGAGACACTAAAAAATGATTGCGCTCCCCTTGTTAGCTGTAGGAGACGCTAAGTACAGTAAGCTTGCGCAACCTGAGAAGCGCAGAACATTTTTACCCCAATTTAGCGTCAAGATCAGAATATCGATGTGAGATGCTAAATTTACTAATCCTAGAGCTAACGCTTACATATCGAGATAAAACATTATCACCAACTATGGAATAGTGCACATTGTCGGGCCAGCGCTGCATATTTTCTGCAGTAGAGATCACGGCACTAGTAGACTGTTATGAGCTTGATCTGGTTGACACCCTTCCAGGAGGAGGGACAGTCCTCTGATTTGGAAGGCTGTCGCAAGGACATCCAAAATGAAGATTGGGGACACCTAGCTCCCATGATCCTTTTTAATCTTTCACACCCAAAATTGAGTTAACTTGATTTGGCAATTTAATACATTGAAGAGCATTCACTAGCAAATCAAAAGACCATTTTCACATATTTTTAAAGCAGCATTTGTGTTCCCCCTGTGGAGAAACAAAATTCACTGTCTTATCTCTGTCCGGTCACCCTGGAGAGAGATAAAACAAACTATAAATAGCAGCCACCGACCTCACTGAAACAAAGTTCAGACACATTATTGTTGCAGTACAACAGCCCGGGAGAGGGCAGAATACAGGGAGAGCTCTCGGGTCACTCACTGCTGTACAGGGATAAGATTCAGGGGGTTATAATGACTGAAAATCCCTGCACAGTACAGATACAAGGTGTTGCTGTAATTCCCATACGAAGGCATTATTCAGCACATACAGATACAAGGTGTTGCTGTAATTCCCATACACAGGCATTATGCAGCACATAAAGATACAAGGTGTTGCTGTAATTTCCATACACAGGCATTATGCAGCACATACAGATACAAGGTGTTGCTGTAATTCCCATACACAGGCATTATGCAGCACATACAGATACAAGGTGTTGCTGTAAATCCCATACACAGGCATTATGCAGCACATACAGATACAAGGTGTTGCTGTAATTCCATACACAGGCATTATGCAGCACATACAGATACAAGGTGTTGCTGTAATTCCCATACACAGGCATTATGCAGCACATAAAGATACAAGGTGTTGCTGTAATTTCCATACACAGGCATTATGCAGCACATACAGATACAAGGTGTTGCTGTAATTCCCATACGAAGGCATTATTCAGCACATACAGATACAAGGTGTTGCTGTAATTCCCATACACAGGCATTATGCAGCACATAAAGATACAAGGTGTTGCTGTAATTTCCATACACAGGCATTATGCAGCACATACAGATACAAGGTGTTGCTGTAATTCCCATACACAGGCATTATGCAGCACATACAGATACAAGGTGTTGCTGTAAATCCCATACACAGGCATTATGCAGCACATACAGATACAAGGTGTTGCTGTAATTCCCATACACAGGCATTATGCAGCACATACAGATACAAGGTGTTGCTGTAATTCCCATACACAGGCATTATGCAGCACATAAAGATACAAGGTGTTGCTGTAATTTCCATACACAGGCATTATGCAGCACATACAGATACAAGGTGTTGCTGTAATTCCCATACACAGGCATTATGCAGCACATACAGATACAAGGTGTTACTGTAATTTCCATACACAGGCATTATGCAGCACATACAGATACAAGATGTTACTGTGATTGCCATACACAGGCATTATGCAGCACATACAGATACAAGGTGTTGCTGTAATTCCATACACAGGCATTATGCAGCACATACAGATACAAGGTGTTGCTGTAAATCCCATACACAGGCATTATGCAGCACATACAGATACAAGGTGTTGCTGTAATTCCCATACACAGGCATTATGCAGCACATACAGATACAAGGTGTTACTGTAATTTCCATACACAAGCATTATGCAGCACATACAGATACAAGGTGTTACTGTGATTGCCATACACAGGCATTATGCAGCACATACAGATACAAGGTGTTGCTGTAATTCCATACACAGGCATTATGCAGCACATACAGATACAAGGTGTTGCTGTAAATCCCATACACAGGCATTATGCAGCACATACAGATACAAGGTGTTGCTGTAATTCCCATACACAGGCATTATGCAGCACATACAGATACAAGGTGTTACTGTAATTTCCATACACAAGCATTATGCAGCACATACAGATACAAGGTGTTACTGTGATTGCCATACACAGGCATTATGCAGCACATACAGATACAAGGTGTTGCTCTAATTCCATACACAGGCATTATGCAGCACATACAGATACAAGGTGTTGCTGTAATTCCCATACACAGGCATTATGCAGCACATACAGATACAAGGTGTTGCTGTAATTCCCATACACAGGCATTATGCAGCACATACAGATATTGGTATTTTTTGGAAGCTGCATTGTTAATAATCTCATTATGATCACTACAAATCCCCATAAGCAGGAGATCTGAACATTTTTATTATTTATATTTATCACAGTTCTTAACAATAAGGCCATTTCTGCCTGTATGCTGATAATGGAAGATAAGGGACACTATCTAGGATTAGGAACCTTTCATTCCAAAAATATTTATGTATTTCACAAACGTGAAAAAATATTGTAAAACAAATCTCAGATCAACATTCTCTATGCAAATTTTCTATTTTGTGCTGTATTTATGTTTCAAATAAATGATATGATAAAATTTTTATCAACAATAATCGCTCTGTAGTGAAGGGCTTAATTAATTATACCCCGATTCCTCTAGCCTTGAAGTTCCTTTGTGAAGAGCTGTCTCGTCAGTTGCCGTTAGTGTGTTAGTTTTCTTTCATCTTTGTTTAGTTGTTGGTAACTTTTGCAAAATATATGTAGATTTAAGGATAAAATGGTGACGTCCAGCACTCTGATATGAATCCTGGACCCTGATATCCCAATTATCCAACCTGATGATTGGGCTAGATTCACTACAGCTCCCTGCTAGATCTAGAAATGAGCTGTGAGATCTCACGGGGATCTGCAAGCCTTAAGAAGTTAAGATCACCAAGGAGAGGATTCCTTAAAGAAGCATCTTTAAAAATGTGACCCATAGGGAACCCAGCCCTTGGCCCCGTGAGATCCCCGGGAGATCTCACAGCTCATTTCTAGATCTAGCAGGGAGCGCTAGTGAATCTGGCCCAATGGTCAGACACTTCAGACCGGAGTCCATACCACTCATCCTGCTCTGTCTTGGGGCTCTCTGGTGGAGAATCACTCATTTGGAAATAAAACCAATGGTGGTGACGCATTGTTTGTGAGTAGATCTGACGGATTGTGTTTCCTTTTAAACTCTCTGTGACCTCGGGCAACTCAATTTCCCAGTGACATGAAATTACAGCGAGCGAGGGTACATGATGGGACAAGGGCATCCATCCTTTGTAAAACTGGGAGTTCCTATCGATTCATTCTTAACACACGATTATACCGTGATACATTGTATCAGACCCAAAGGTACAACAAGTGCTCTCTTAATTACATTAGCTCCTCTACATTGTAAGCCCATCCGAGCAGGGCCCTCTACACCTCTTGATTCTGCTACTATGCTTGTTTGTAATTTTGTCTCAGACCCCATTGGTTATTGTAAAACGCTGCGGTAACTGTTGACGCTATATAAATGATGATGATGACAATAATAATAATAGATGTGCCGGAGCCGTGGTCAGGTTAGTCCTGTAAAGAGGGCTGCTACCAGTGTGTGAGTTGCTGGAAGAATAAAAGAAGATAAATTAAGGAGAGATGGGGGCACGGAAGCGGAAAACTCGATAAGTGGAGCTGGGACAGGTGATAAGGCCTGGAATGCCCCCCACCCCGGCACACAACTTCAGGCTTCTGACATTGGATATATAAATATGTCCATATTGCTGTCTCAATATGTCCACCTGCTTGTCTGTCTCTGGTTTTCTTCTTCATAGACAGATGTTCCTAACTAGTTAGGAACATCTACTATTTACATGGAAATTCCCTAAACGTTCCTGCTGTTAGTTTCCATGGCAGAATAGGAAATGGCCCAGTACACCTGGTGTCACGTTTTACCAGGACTCGGAGCTGTACGAACGTTAGGCTAAAGAAGCTCCAAGATGACACAACAGGACTTCTTCAAACAGATCGATACAGAAAGGGATTCTTTAAGCCAGGAGTCAGCAACCTTGGCCTTCCAGATGCTTTTGGAACTACATCTCCCATTAGTCTCTACCATAGGGTTGCCAGATCGGCCATGGTTTCCAGGACGCATATCATTTATTCATGCTGATGGGAAGTGCATGAAAAATGCCACCCTGCAGCATGTATAATCCATATGCTGCAGGTGAGAAATGAAAAGGGAATCCCAGTTGACCTGCCTTAATGTCCTTCCTGCAGCATATGAATTATATATCTTGCAGAGCAGCACTTTCCATTTTGCATTAAATATTAATATGTGTCCTGGAAAACATGGCTGATGTGGCAACCCTACTCTACCACCTAATGAGTTGCTGAGCATCATGGAAGATGTAGTTCCAAAATATCTGCAGGGCCAAGGTCGCTGACTCCTGGCTTAAGCTGAGGGTCACTTTTAAGTCTTCACTTGAGGAAATGTTCCAGACCTGAGTGTTAGCTTTGTTTATTAATGAAGCGCTGATAAAACAGGAATCCGCAAACCGTTGAAAACAGGAAGCGGACGGCCAATATTGATACAACTGTTACATCATCTATATGTCCCTGTTACATAACAAACGTGTGGATGTGCAAGACCTTCTTGTATGTGTCTGCAAAACTCTGCATACACACTTTCCATGCTACAGTGAGAATGAAATGTAAAAATCTGTTAAAAGCGTTTTTTTGGGGGGGTACAGAACACTGTGTTTGGTTATCTATGTTCCCTGAGAATGTTAGGCACCACTCACTAGGGATACATAAAATAACATCCTCATTCAATTACTTAAAGCATGCTCCATCCGACAGCAAAGTAGGGCTCTATTTGGACTAAAAGATGGCCTTTCAGCGACCCAGGAAAAATGGCCACTCTGATGCTTCCTGACCCAGCAGCTCTGAGAACTGCTCCTTGGTGGTCTAGTCGACCGGTGGACGAAAAAGGTGGGGAACGCATTCCTCATTACACAGGCTTTTCTCTAAAGTCATGTGCACCGGAAAATGCATTCCCTGCTTACTGCATCTGCAGAATACCACGAGGAGAAAACAAAACAAACTGTTGCATCTAGCATTTGAGTTGATTTTATTTGTGTTGGGGCCCTCAAGCAAGTGGACGCAGGGCAGGGTGCTTCTACCAGCTAGACTAGGCTCTAGACCAGTACTGTCAAACTCCAGCTCCCCCAGATGTTTCTGAATCGCAACTGCCATGATTTCCAGGCCATATATTACATTCAAAGAATTCTGGAAATTGTAGGCAATCAACATCTCGGAGTTTGACAGGCCTGTTCTAGACTCAAGTGTTCTAGAGGTACTAGATTGGAGCCCGAGGAGAACAATAACGCAAGCCCCCAAGATACTCTGATTTAGGAGCCAAGTTATACATGTTGTCGTTATATACAGTTGTGTTCAAAATAATTCAACCCCCACTGAAATTGAGTGTTTTGGCCAGTTTGACATTGATTTTGATCATTCAGTCATCTTGCTTACAATTAAATCAAAGAGGCACGTGTAGGTCAGACAAATATAACATAACATTTATAATGAAATAACCACAAATGTCTTTTCTGTGCTCACATCATTATCAGTTTTATTCAACCCCCAAGTGACATTCAATCTTAGTACTTAGTACAACATCCTTTTACAGTTATAACAGCTTTTAAACGTGACGCATAGCTTGACACAAGTGTCTTGCAGCGATCTACGGGTATCTTCGCCCATTCGTCATGGGCAAAAGCCTCCAGTTCAGTCACATTCTTAGGCTTGCGCACTGCAACTGCTTTCTTTAAGTCCCACCAGAGGTTCTCAATCGGATTTAAGTCAGGTGACTGCGATGGCCACTCCAAAATGTTCCAGCCATTAATCTGCAACCATGCTCTAGTGGACTTGGAGGTATGCTTGGGATCATTGTCCTGTTGAAAGGTCCAACGTCTCCCAAGCCTCAGGTTTGTGACGGACTGCATCACATTGTCATCCAATATCTCCTGGTACTGAAGAGAATTCATGGTACCTTGCACACGCTGAAGCTTCCCTGTACCTGCAGAAGCAAAACAGCCCCAAAGCATGATTGACCCCCCGCCATGCTTCACAGTAGGCAAGGTATTCTTTTCTTCATAGGCCTTGTTCTTCCTCCTCCAAACATAGCGTTGATCCATGGGCCCAAACAGTTCTAATTTTGTTTCATCAGTCCACAGAACACTATCCCAAAACTTCTGTGGTTTGTCCACATGACTTTTGGCATACTGCAGTCGACTCTTCTTATTCTTTGGAGACAGCAAGGGGGTGCGCCTGGGAGTTCTGGCATGGAGGCCTTCATTACGCAGTGTGCGCCGTATTGTCTGAGCTGAAACTTCAGTACCCACATCTGACAAATCTTTTCTCAGTTCCTCAGCAGTCACACGGGGACTTTTCTCCACTCTACGCTTCAGGTAGCGCACAGCAGTCGAAGTCAGCATCTTCTTTCTGCCATGACCAGGTAGCGTTTCAACAGTGCCCTTTGCCTTGAATTTGCGAATGATGCTTCCTATGGTCTCTCTTGGTATGTTTAACATCTTTGCAATCTTCTTATAGCCATTGCCCTTCCTGTGAAGAGTAATCACCTCTTCTCTTGTCTTCCTGGACCATTCTCTTGACTTCACCATGTTTGTAACCACACCAGTAAATGTCTAGAAGGAGCTGAGTATCACAGTCATTTTAAAGCTGCCTAATTGGTGCTTATTATGCTTTATTGCTGCTCTGTGACATCCACAGGTGTTTTCAATACCTGATTGAAAACACTTGAATGAACCTCTGTTCTTCAGAGTGGTAGTCTTTAAGGGGTTGAATAATTGTGTCAATGAAGAATTCACAAAAGAAACATTTACTACTGTATTACAAAACCAATTGATGTCATTTTAGTTGCATATGGTTCTTTAAAAAGTCCTTGTAGGATTTCATTCTGAATACAATTACAAATGTACACTAAATTCCCTAAAACCCTTTACAGCATTGGGGGTTGAATAATTTTGATCACAACTGTAAGTATAATTTGATCGGCCTTTGGCTTCTAACATGGAGACAGGCCTTCTTCAGGGCAGCATATAACCCACCCATCATTGAGGAAGTATTATGAGTTACTCCACGTACACCTGCTTCAATTCGTACTCAATTGTGAACCCCTAGACTCATAGATCTTTGGTGGAGAAATTTGTCTCTTGGGGGATGGAGTCACTTTAAAAGAGCTCAAAAAAGAAGTTAGTTAGTATGGTTTTGTAAGGAAATGGGTTCCAAATATATCATCATCGGCCCATCTGAAGGCCGTCTCACTGCTGAAACCGCACGGGAAGAAGTTTAAAATGCCGAATTCCCAGATTAAAACAGTTTATCCAAATGATTCACTGCAAACTGTTACAATAGATTAGCTGCAAATTTGGATTTGACTTTGCACCCCTTCTCACAACCCTTGTACATTTGCCGGGAGGGGAATTGGCTAATCTCTTGTGGCTGTGGAGTTGACACATGTGGTTTGTTTCCTTCTCCTTGGTGTGTGGGCACATTGTGCTAAAGACGATGAATTTGCTGACTCAAGTGCCTACCCTAGACTTTTTTGAATTGTACGATCCTTTGTGGGTTCATGCTCAAAACAAAGCAGTGAGACCAGGGATATGATCATATATATATTATAGATACAAAACCAAAAAAATAATATCTAACACTCTGCCTGTCACTCTGCAACTCTGTCCCATGTTGGGTGCTAAGTAGATCCCGGGAGGAGACAGCTTTTGAAAAAGTCGCTTCATTTTAAAGGACGAAACGCGTCAGCGTATCTTCCCCTTCGAGGGTTTTCATATATTGCTAGGACTTTACTGTATTTTCGGACTCTTCCACGGACTGTGCTTTGGAGAACTGTCTTTTTCCACCTGAAAGGATTGGACTCGGAACTCCACGATAGAGACGGTATCTGTGGATTGTCTGTTAATTATGGGATTTTGCACACAAGTTTGTCCTAGCGTGCCACTTTCTTCGTGAGTGGTTTTTAATCCTACCTATGGTTATGTTTATTAAATTTTCGTAGTTTTACGCTATATACAGTTTTTCTTCTGCATTTTCCAGCTTGAAGAAAATAACCCCGTGATGACCACTACATCTTGACCATGCATTTTTGAATCTACATGAGGACTTTATTTATTTATTTATTTGTTATATTTTTATTTTTTTTGCTGCTCCGGTATTATTTTATTAAGGAGAGTTCTCTTCCCCCTTGGTTTTGTGTTACCTTGTCCAAATATATGTTTGTTTGTTCATTATTGTTATTCCAAGCACCATTCTAGGGGGGTGCGTAGATTTTGGTAACAGCCGTCTTTTGGTGATCTAACACATTTTTGCATATAAAAGATCCCGGGAGGAACCAGCTCCTTGATACACATCCGACAAAGGCTGGGACCCAGCACACTGTATTTTCTACAAAAGGTACATTATTGGGTATGCAAACGCAACCAAGCTTAACTTAGTTATAACAACAATTACTCAGTTCTTTATGGCAATCAAGTTGTTGAATCACAAAACTTTTTTAAAGGTTTGTCAACTGAGATGGGACTTGTGGGACATCCAAGAAGACCATCTGGAAATAAAAGTTATTACCTCTCTCCTCAATGCTGTGAGCTCAGATATCTTGGTCTAAAATCTATAAATTTTGCACAATTCTTACTTTACTGAATAAACCCCTATAATAAGGCAGCTCAGACAGTTTCCACTCTTGTGTTTCGATGGGTCGTGTTCCTTAGGGTTGCCACCTGTCCAGTTTTCACCCGGACAGTTCGGGTTTGTAATCATCTGTTCGGGTTTCAGCCCCCCTCCCACTCGAACACATGATTCGGAACGGACCAGGCCCAGAGTGAATACCAGCGAGTGCCTGTGTGAGTGTATACAATTGAGAGCCTGTATGACTGCATATCTGTGAGAGCCTGTGTGACTGTATACCTGTGAGCACTGGTGCCTGTGTGTCTGAGTGTATACCTGTATGTATGTACTTGAGAGTCTGAGTGTATCAGTGTTAGTTTCTATGAGTGTGTTTGTGTCTCTGTCAGTGTCTTTAACAGTGTCTTCCTGTGTCTGTCAGTAAGAAAAACAAATCTGGATGATGCACATTGGCAGCATTTGGATCTGTGGTCCGAGGACCCTGAAGAATGTATGAGCAAGTGGTGATCACCCAACACCAGGATTAAGAGAGCTTTAGACCACCCAAGTGGACCAGGCAATGTTTCAATTCAGAATGAGTCTTTGTCAGGGGTTTGGGTCGAAATCCCGTCAACCAGGTTCCCAAATCCCAACATCCCGATGGCCAACTTCCAGCAGAACAAGTGCCCGACATACCAAGTTCCCGACACAGACAACTTCCCGACATCCAAAATCCTGATGGCTATTATTATTATTATTTATTTACAAAGCGGCAGCATATTCAAACCAGGTTAAACCTAACCCTAACTCCCTAAGCCTAACTCTAACCCTAAATGTTGGACGGTTAGGGCTAACCGTCGTGATTTTGGATGTCAGGAAGTTGGCCGTCAGGAACTTGGTATGTCCGACACTTGTTCTGTCTGTAAGTTGGCCGTCAGGAACTTGGTATGTCCGACACTTGTTCTGTCTGTAAGTTGGCCGTCAGGAACTTGGTATGTCTGGCACTTGTTCTGTCTGGAAGTTGGCCGTCAGGAACTTGGTATGTCTGACACTTGTTCTGTCTGGAAGTTGGCCGTCAGGAACTTGGTATGTCCGGCACTTGTTCTGTCTGGAAGTTGGCCGTCAGGAACTTGGTATGTCCGGCACTTGTTCTGTCTGGAAGTTGGCCGTCAGGAACTTGGTATGTCCGGCACTTGTTCTGTCTGGAAGTTGGCCATCGGGATGTTGGCATTTGGGAACCTGGTTGTCGGGATTTTGTCCAGCACCCTTTGTCAGCTTATCGCTCATGATTCTCATCTGGAATCAGTATTTAAAAAGAAAAAAACAGCTCTGAGAAACAGTTATGAAGTGAATTTGCAAAATAACTTAAAGAATCTATACTCCTCTCTTCTTCTGCAATGCAGAGGACAGCACAATCCACCACCGCCTCCTGTTTTCTCTTGCGTTAGGAAACTGAGACAGAGTACAGCCACAATGCGCATGTGTGACTGGATGCTGACCCAGCCGCGTGACTCCATCATAGGGAAACCTCAGATATCCTTAATACAAAAAGAGTGTATGAAGCGTTTTTGAGTGTTCGTGTTTGGCTTGAAGGAAAGGTGGCAACCCTAGTGTTACTGAACCGGCAGCAAGTGTGAGAATTTTTAAAAAAAGAATAAATTATGCTGAATCTATTCTATATGGACCGGCATAAGAAAGTAACTGCAGCTTTTGTTTAGAATTCTCACACATCATCCTGTATAAATCCTTACCTGGGCTTTCAGCACAATTTACAGTTATAGACTTTATTCATCTTAAAATGATTTTTCTCACACCTCCAAACCCATGAAGTAAAGGCCCCGGTCAGGAGATATAGCCTGTCTTCTCTGTTCCCAGTCATAGATCCGACTCCTGCTTGGAGGACATGTCTATGCCTGCTCCGTCCTGGTGGAATTTCCTTTTTATTTCATCCTACCCTTACGTCTCCGCGCTAAGCTCCACTTCTATAAAGATTCTTTATTCAAATTAAATATATTAGGAAGGCACATGGGCTAATCCTTTAATCCTATTGCTACCAAGCGCTTTTCATTGAAGAAAAAAATCAGAACATTTATTTAAAGCATGGGATGCGTAATTAACAAGTAAACGTGAGGAAAATAAAAAAAATCTTACATAAAGATTATTATTCTAATATAGTTATCAGATTAAAATTATGTAAATTTGCTCATTTTTAATGTATACGTGTATCCTTTACAGAAATATCGCTGGGATGAAAGGTTCTAAACTCTAGATGGTGTCCCTTATCTCGCACAATGTCACATGGGGTCTGCATTATTGGCTCGATCCTCATTTTCCTACAGAGCACCACAATCATGGAATAACCTCCCAGACGCCATCAAATCTTCCCCCAGTCTAAAGTCCCTTAAGAGATCCATATTAACGTACCTCAATGAGGAATGCACCCGTAAACATGTAACATAGTGACTATGTACAGAATGCGTCTGTAAACATGTAACATAGTGACTATATTTCCTGCATATTTATTTTCTGTTAATCTGTTTTGTGTTAATATCTTGCATTTTACTACTTTGTATTTCTGTAACAATTCAATGTTCTTGAACCCAGGACATACTTGAAAACGAGAGAAATCTCAATGTATCCTTCCTGGTAAAATCCTTTATAAATAAATAAATACAGGCAGAAATGGTCTTTGTGTCAAACAGGATTAATGTGATAAAGTTAGATAATGGTCATATATCCTGTATATAACCCCCTGAATCTTACCCCTGTACAGTAGTGAGTAACCCCAAAGCTCTCCATGTATTCTGCCCTCTCCCTGGTTCTTGTAATGCAGCAGTAAAGTTTGTTCAGCTTTTTGTTACAGTGAGGATAGGGGCTGCACCTTGCAGCTTCTTTACAGCAATACAGGGAGACAGGAGGAGATCTCACAGAGAATTAATTTTCTCCCTAGAGGGCACTCTAACCTTCCATTAATTAGGCAATGCAAATAGGGTCATTCATTGTTAATTTTCACTTTTACTTGTACTTCAATACTAAATTGTATACACGTTTTTGGTAGTGAAAGGACTAAAAGAACATTCCAGGTTGTAAGTGATATCCATCTTTTTAAATCAGTTAAATAGATTAATTAACCATTTAATAACTGAATGACTAACGGTGATAAAAAAAAAAAAAAATTGATAGAATAATGAAAATATTCCCCTCTGTGATCACTGAATTTGCTGTAGGTCCCCGGGTTTTGCAATTCTTCTCAGATCAGGAAGTGGCTCAGCCAATCATCATTCTTTCATTTTATTATGGGAGGAGAGAATATCACACCCCAGCAGGGATTTATGGGAATGTAATCAAGTTCTTGACCAAGATGCCAACCCTGGCGTAAACTTAACCAGAGCTGTTGTAATCGTCCCAGATCCTTTATGGAATTGCTAAGTCTGCATCATGTCTGGTTAACCCCTTGTTGCCAGGCGGGTTGTGCCCAGCGGGGGGGGGCACTAACGCCGGTGGGACGTACTAGTACACCCCGCTTTCAGGCTGCTGCGGCGGGCCCCTCCTCCGACCCGCTGATGAGCGGCAGCTGTCATTGGCTGCAGAGGGACGGTCTGAGTTCAGATCTTCCCTCGACAGTGAATGACCCGTGCCTTGTGGCTGGAATGGGGCTTCTTGTCTTTTCTAGCTCTGTCCCCCTTCCTCTGTACATCTCATTTAATTTTTACAGACTTTCTATGTCATTGTTATTATACATAGAAATCCCCCCACCTACCTGCTGTACGTTTACCTTTACCATTCGTGAAATAAGATCCAGACTGCCAGCTCACTGAGCGGGACCCTCATCGCCTCTTCTTCCCCCCATGCCTAACTTGTTTTGCTGTGCAATTACTCGCACGTCTTTCTTACCTGTTACAAAGCGTTGAGCAATATGCGGGCCCTTAACAAACAATCATTTTAACAACACCTGGCGTTAAAGTGTATCCCTATCCACGGCGACTAAAAAGCAGTCAGACATAAATATGAGGGGGGAGGTGATCCAGGTCATAAGAGAGGAACCACAGAAGTTGTGCGGAGACATAAACAGAGACATAAGGACGGGGCTATTCAGAGAGCACTGTAATGTCAACATTTCGTGCGCCTCCGTTCTCCGTACTTCGGCGAGTTAATTTCGCCGACCCTGCGGTGAATTCAGCATTTACCGCAGGGACCCCGAAGTGCGGCAAGTAGACCCACCGATCGCATTTTCAAACAGCCACAAAACCTCCGGAAAACCGCCGAACGAATCGTAAAACTGCCGAACAGATCGAAAAACCGCCGAATAGATCCAAAAAGCCACCGAACGCATCCTCAAACCGCTGCAAAACCGATCACATATTCCGCCGAAAAGTCGCCCAATGCACCTGACGATCCGCTGAACAGAGCCGAAAAAAAGTCGACCGGCTGCCGAACAGGAGTAAAAGAAAACCACTAACACAAAACACCACAACTTTTAAAAGAAGTTTTCAAAAAAACTACTGCATTAATATGCCTGGAAATAATATATAAGGTCCTATAAATAATAATAAAAAGGTCTGTTAGGGAAAAAAAATAAACTTTTTTAAAACCATTTAAAAAAAAATCTGAAAAAGAATTTAAGTGAAAAAAATCCCGAAAAATGCCTAAAAAATCTGAAGAAATAAATAAATAAAGAGACTTTTTGCTGTAAATGAAATGAATAAATGGTTGAATAAATATTTAATTAAAACAGGGAATATTTATAACATTGAAACCTATGGGATTCGCCTGATTAAACCTGTCGAATGAAACCACCGAACATCAGGGCATTTCACTGACATTTCTCTGCTGTTCGGCATTCCCTGAATAGATTAACCATTGCTTTTTTATGGGGATTTCACTGCCGCCGAAGATCACCGTATTTCACTGTCAATTTGCCAATATTTGTATAGCCAAATGGCCACGAAATTGCTGTGTACGTGCAAAATCACCATTCGGTGCAATTTCGTGGCCAATTCGGTGCTCTCTGAATAACCCCTATAGTCAGTCATACAGACAGAGACAAAGAGGGAAAGACATGAACAGAGACAAAGATATAGAGATAATAGATTGCAGAATACATATAGATACAAGTAAATGATACAAACGCCCAATCATAGTATGACAGACACAGACGAATGGAGAAGAGAGACAAGACAAACAAAGAGCGGCAGAGACTTACAGATGGATGCAGAGTAACAGAGGTAGGCAAACAAGTAGGGCAAAGACAGAGGGATGTCTCTGTTCTCCCTGTTGGTCTTTGTCACTGTTTGTCTTTCTACCTCTGTCCTCCCTGTCTGCCTCTGTTACTCTGTCTTATTTTTTTCTCTGCCCCCGTCTTCTGTCTTTGTCACTGTTTGTTTCTGTCACTTTACATCTGTTTGTCATTCCATATCTGTCTTCTTTGTCTCTGTCACTCTATGCTGTTTTGTCACTGTCGCACATTTTGTCTGTCTGTGTCGTTCTTGCTTCCATATGTAATATGTTTGTAACTGTAATATATTATTTATCTATTAAGTCGCCTACTGATGACCGGTTCGGGCGCAGGGAGACAAAAAATACTCATTAAAATACACAAACACATAACTGTGGAATAATATATATATTTATTATATATAGGCCACAGCTAAAAACTCCACACAATATACCAACCATCATGACATAACCATTCCCATAACAAAAATAAAACAATAACCCTGTGCTGAAAGAGGACTCCCCACAACCACCACACACCTCCAAACCAACCAACCAACCAACCACCAAAAATCTTCCCAACTCCCAACTATCTGACCAAAGTTATCCTAACTAAAAAGGAACCCCTAGCCAGCACTGTCTACAAGCCCCCGCCGTGACAAAGGAGCCCAACAGAAATACTGTACTAACGAAAAAACCAACCCAACCTGGAATTAAATAAAACAGGGAGGGAGGGTGGGGATTATCACCGCTCTACCTCAGGAGAAAAAAGGCGCGCAGAGCCTCTCCACACGCGCCTTAAGTACCCTCCTGTCGACTCCTCCCACACCTCTCCCGCTCAATCTCCTCACGCGCTGCAAAACCTTCTAGAAAAATCCTCCCTGCGTCCTGGCATCAGAGGCAACTTAAGGGCCCTACATCTTAGGTGCTTCAGGCCTTATGTATCGGTTTATGTCGCATGGAGGAGCAGACAGGGGTGACAGAAACATTCACATGGAGTGGAAGATAGCCTAATGTAGTTAGCAATTCAGAGATCAAAATTCTTTAATTTTTTGTTTTATAATTTTGTGTGTTTTTTTATATTTATGTTAGAACACACTGTAACTGCACAATATCATGGATATATAAGACACTCTGCAGAATGTTATCTGATAAAAACTGATTTGCGGCTTTAATTCCTCATAAAACAATGATTAAATCCTAATTAGATAATGGCTATGATCCTCTTTCTCATAAAAACATCTCCGCTTTTAGGCTGAGTTCACACCGGCGTGTTTTTTTTCGCGCACAATACGCGAGTTTTTAAGGCGCGTCTCGCGCAAACGTAAAAAATGCACGAACGCGCATTGCAGGTCCTTCACGGCCATAGACTGCAGAGTGAATGCGCTGCAAATACACCCCAAAGAAGCTCCTGTACTTCTTTGGGCGTAGGATGTTTTACAGCGCGTTCCTGCGTGCCGTAAAACGCCCAGGTGTGAACGGGTCCCATAGGAAATAATGGGATTTCCCTGTTTATGCGTTTTACAGCGCGCGGGAACGCGCTGTAAAACGCTTAGGTGTGAACGGGACCTTAGTGTGTTTGGATGAATTTGATCAATGGACGGAAAACCTTAAAAGCAAAAGACTCTAGAAGGCATCTGTGGTTCTTCTTTCTAAATCACCCTGTACACATTGCCTGAGCAGGAGCAACGCAGAGTTGTCGCTACAGACAATCTTGGTTACATTTGTCGCTGCGCTAAACAAAAAAGTAAAAAGCGCATTCAGCATGAGGAGAAATGCAGCTAAATATACAGGTTTATAAGCTGAGAGATACACGTTAGAATGTTACTGTATGTTGCATTATTGTCTGTAGCAATATGTTGTGCGTTATATAGTATGTTACTAAATTAACATTTTTGGAGTTTTAAGTCACTGCTCGTGTTAATGAGAGTCTCTGTGTATTATCACAACCAGTCTATGGCAGTTCCAGGCTGAGTGCTGCACGCCACATATCTCCTCACACCATGATAGTCTACCCCGCATGATGTGATGTGTCCATGTGCCATGCGGTGCACGGAAAGGGTTACTAAATGTCAGATACAGCTCTGTACAGATAAGAGGAGCTGCATGACAGGAAGTAATTGAGAGCAAAAGCAGTGATAGGGGAAGCGAGAACACATGCGTGAAACTGACCTGCATAAACACACGTAGCTCACATCATTTCCTGTAACCATGAGTAATCTGTGCAGTGACCCTGTATATTGATACCGAGTATCTACACGCTGATAATGAACACGCCGCGCTGTATAATGATACCGAGTATCTATACGCTGATAATGAACACGTCGCGCTGTATAATGATACCGAGTATCTATACGCTGATAATGAACACGTCGCGCTGTATAATGATACTGAGTATCTATACGCTGATAATGAACACGCCGCGCTGTATAATGATACCGAGTATCTATACGCTGATAATGAACACGCCGCGCTGTATAATGATACCGAGTATCTATACGCTGATAATGAACACGCCGCGCTGTATAATGATAAGGAGTATCTATACGCTGATAATGAACTCGCCGCGCTGTATAATGATACCGAGTATCTATACGCTGATAATGAACACGCCGCGCTGTATAATGATACCGAGTATCTATACGCTGATAATGAACACGTCGCGGTATAATGATACTGAGTATCTATACGCTGATAATGAACACGCCGCGCTGTATAATGATACCGAGTATCTATACGCTGATAATGAACACGCCGCGCTGTATAATGATACCGAGTATCTATACGCTGATAATGAACACGCCGCGCTGTATAATGATAAGGAGTATCTATACGCTGATAATGAACTCGCCGCGCTGTATAATGATACCGAGTATCTATACGCTGATAATGAACCAGCCGCGCTGTATAATGATATCGAGTATCTATACACTGATAATGAACACGCCGCGCTGTATAATGATATCGAGTATCTATACGCTGATAATGAACACGCCTCGCTGTATAAAGATACCGAGTATCTATACGCTGATAATGAACACGCCGCGCTGTATAATGATACCGAGTATCTCTACGCTGATAATGAA
Organism: Leptobrachium leishanense; assembly: GCA_009667805.1. Lineage (NCBI taxonomy): Eukaryota > Metazoa > Chordata > Amphibia > Anura > Megophryidae > Leptobrachium > Leptobrachium leishanense. The sequence goes on from CM019065.1 coordinate 45,593,842, forward strand.
CACACCAAGCTGTATAATGATACCGAGTATCTATACGCTGATAATGAACACGCCGCGCTGTATAATGATACTGAGTATCTACAGTTGTGTTCAAAATTATTCAACCCCCACTGAAATTGAGTGTTTTGGCCAGTTTGACATTGATTTTGATGATTCAGTCATCTTGCTTACAATTAAATCAAAGAGGCACGTGTAGGTCAGACAAATATAACATAACATTTATAATGAAATAACCACAAATGTCTTTTCTGTGCTCACATCATTATCAGTTTTATTCAACCCCCAAGTGACATTCAATCTTAGTACTTAGTACAACATCCTTCTACAGTTATAACAGCTTTTAAAAGTGAAGCATAGCTTGACACAAGTGTCTTGCAGCGATCTACGGGTATCTTCGCCCATTCGTCATGGGCAAAAGCCTCCAGTTCAGTCACATTCTTAGGCTTGCGCACTGCAACTGCTTTCTTTAAATCCCACCAGAGGTTCTCAATCGGATTTAAGTCAGGTGACTGCGATGGCTACTCCAAAATGTTCCAGCCTTTAATCTGCAACCATGCTCTAGTGGACTTGGAGGTATGCTTGGGATCATTGTCCTGTTGAAAGGTCCAACGTCTCCCAAGCCTCAGGTTTGTGACGGACTGCATCACATTGTCATCCAATATCTCCTGGTACTGAAGAGAATTCATGGTACCTTGCACACACTGAAGCTTCCTTGTACCTGCAGAAGCAAAACAGCCCCAAAGCATGATTGACCCCCCGCCATGCTTCACAGTAGGCAAGGTGTTCTTTTCTTCATAGGCCTTGTTCTTCCTCCTCCAAACATAGCGTTGATCCATGGGCCCAAACAGTTCTAATTTTGTTTCATCAGTCCACAGAACACTATCCCAAAACTTCTGTGGTTTGTCCACATGACTTTTGGCATACTGCAGTCGACTCTTCTTATTCTTTGGAGACAGCAAGGGGGTGCGCCTGGGAGTTCTGGCATGGAGGCCTTCATTACGCAGTGTGCGCCGTATTGTCTGAGCTGAAACTTCAGTACCCACATCTGACAAATCTTTTCTCAGTTCCTCAGCAGTCACACGGGGACTTTTCTCCACTCTACGCTTCAGGTAGCGCACAGCAGTCGAAGTCAGCATCTTCTTTCTGCCACGACCAGGTAGCGTTTCAACAGTGCCCTTTGCCTTGAATTTGCGAATGATGCTTCCTATGGTCTCTCTTGGTATGTTTAACATCTTTGCAATCTTCTTATAGCCATTGCCCTTCCTGTGAAGAGTAATCACCTCTTCTCTTGTCTTCCTGGACCATTCTCTTGACTTCACCATGTTTGTAACCACACCAGTAAATGTCTAGAAGGAGCTGAGTATCACAGTCATTTTAAAGCTGCCTAATTGGTGCTTATTATGCTTTATTGCTGCTCCGTGACATCCACAGGTGTTTTCAATACCTGATTGAAAACACTTGAATGAACCTCTGTTCTTCAGAGAGGTAGTCTTTAAGGGGTTGAATAATTGTGTCAATGAAGAATTCACAAAAGAAACATTTACTACTGTATTACAAAACCAATTGATGTCATTTTAGTTGCATATGGTTCTTTAAAAAGTCCTTGTAGGATTTCATTCTGAATACAATTACAAATGTACACTAAATTCCCTAAAACCCTTTACAGCATTGGGGGTTGAATAATTTTGAACACAACTGTATACGCTGATAATGAACATGCCGCGCTGTATAATGATACCGAATATCTACACGCTGATAATGAACACGCCGCGCTGTATAATGATACCGAGTATCTATACGCTGATAATGAACACGCCGCGCTGTATAATGATACCGAGTATCTATACGCTGATAATGAACACGCCGCGCCGTATAATGATACCGAGTATCTAAATTCTGATCAAGGAAGTGCTAATGTTAAGGCAGCCGGAGTACAACGAGCAACTGGAAAGTTGCTTGTTATTCTCATCTGTAGCCAGTGGGGGGGGGGGGGTGTATTACAAGCTTTCAAACTCCAGTGCTCTGTGATTTTTCAAATGTAACATCATCTACCAGTATAAAAAAAAAATATTTGATTAAAAAAATTCTATGCTTACCTGCCGTCCCACATTGAAGAGAAGGCGTGATCTGCTACATCCTCATGCATCAAAGTGCAGGACACTGAGATCAAGCAGTTCTATGATGTCCTTCTGATGGAACAGCATGATCCCATCTTGTTCACCGGACTTTTCATGGTGTCCTATGGACTTTAGGAGAGAATGCCACAGACAGTGCACACCTCTTCTTCCAATACCGTTTAGCTATTCCCTGAAATTTCGAGCAGAGACAATAAAAAAGTGTCCGGGTCATAATTACGCCTGTAATAGGGAGCTGCTGAGACTTAATGGCTCGTGCCATTGTTCCATCCGAGCACGTCTCTATTACCGGCTCTGCCTGAATACAACCCGCTGTGTGCTAGTGCCTCAAATTTCTTTTGTAATACAACAATATGCCAAAAAAATAAACTTTAGCTTTGAGTATGAGAAGAGACAGGACTTTTCAATTTCTATGGGCAGTCTGGGGTCAAAGGTCTCCATCAGGGGTCATTCATGCAGGAGGTGATGTCATGGAATGAAAGCAGATCCATTCTAAGACCAGACTCCTCCATTCTTCCCTGTTTGGTCGGAGACAGAAAATAGATGCAGCAGCTTCTTGGTCTGCATCCCCTACACCGTGTGTGGTCCTCTTAGTGACATGAGTGACATGCGTGCTATAATAGATATCGGCCGACCACATACTTGGCCTTTATTTATTTTTACTACACGGAGAATAACGGAGGCGCAGAGCCAAGCTTCATCCACGGCCGCGTTGCTATCCAATGCCATGCTTCCCGAGTGTCCTCGCCTAGAAGGAACAGTCCATAGTTTCTACCAGATCTCCTAGATTTATATCCTGACTTTTTAGAGGGTCTAAACCAGTGATGCTAAACCTTGGCATCCCAGATGTTTCTGAAGGACACGTCCCATGATGCTCTGTCAGCCTTATGTGTGAATAAGCATCATGGGACATGTCGTTCTGAAACATCAGGGGTGACAAGGTTCATTCACCATCACTAGCCTAAACTGTCAGGGTTATTCGAAAAGTCACCGCACGTTCAGTGACTTTTTGTTCCCTGCACTTCAGGGCGATTCGGCGATTCCTAGTTTGCCGACCCTGCGGTGTATTGAGCAACCACCGCAGGACCCCGTAGTGCAGGGAAAACTCACCGCAAACACAACGAACACTCATCGAAAACCTGCAGCAACTAAAGCAAAAACCAAGACGAACACGCCGGAAAAATCCGAGCAGCCGGCGATCACAGCGCAGAGCAGCCGCCGGAAAAAACCGACACGCAGACGAACGTGGTGGAAAAAAAAAACCCAGTTGGCTTGAAAGGTTTAGGCTAGGGTCAGACTAACACATTTTTCGCGTTGTCCGTGAAAAAGTGCGTTCGAACGAATGGACGTATTTTTTCACGGAATACGCGATAGCGGTCATACGATGCGCATTTTCGTCCGTGATTTTGTACGGATCATCAATAAAACCCTTTTGCGTCTGGACGTTATGTTGGCCGGACGTGTGCAGCGTCTGACGTCTCCCAATCACACACACACGCCGCTATGCGGCCGCAGCGCACTCTGTACGTCAGTAGTAGCGGTTTGACGTTCTCGAAAAAATGCGTTCGTTGGCCACTTGCGTTGCACGGACGAACTTTCGTGCGGCCGTTCGTCGTATGTTCCCCGGCATTGGACGTCATTTGCTGCTAGCACGGCCGTGATTTTGTGCGGCTAAACGCACGTGAAAAAATGCGTTCGTCTGACCCTAGCCTAAAAATTGCAATGCTGTTTGCAAAAAAAATACTGAACGAAAATGTCTGGAATTTATACTTAAGATCCAATGAATGATAATAAAAAGGTGTTACAGAAAAAAGAAAAAACGATTTAAAAATGAACGGAAAAAAAATTTGGACAAAAAAATCACCAAAAAATGCCTATAAGATACAAAAAAAATAAAAATAAACAAGGTTATTCAAAGACATTCAAATTGTGGCCGAAAGGTAGCCGAACAGTGAAATTCAGCGTACGTTTACCATTCCTGGCCATTCGGCTATTCAGAGAGCAGGCAGTTCGCCAAATACTGGCGAAGTGCCTGCACATACGGTGCCTGTTCGGTGCCTGTTCGAGGGCAGTGAAATCCCCATAGAGAAGCAATGCTTTGTCTATTCAGAGAACACAAACCAGCAGGGAAAAGTTGCCGAAATGCCCTGCCATTCGGTGGTTTCATTCGACAGTTTTATTCAGGGGAATCCCATAGGCTTCAATGTTAAAAATATTCCCGTTTTAATCCAATATTTAATAAACCGTTGGTTATAATATTCTGCAGTAAAAGGTCTCTTTATTTATAGATTTTTTAGGATCTTTTAGGCATTTTTTGGGATTTTTTTTTGCGAATTTTTTTTCAGTTTTTTATTAATCGTTTTTTCTTTTTTCTGTAACAACCCTTTTTATTCTCATTCATAGGATCTTATATGTAAATTTCAGACATTTTCGTTCAGTAGTTTCTTTGCAAACAGCGTTTCACTTTTCAAACATTCAAGCGTATTGTTGTTTGTTTTTTTTCACTCCATTCATCTGCGGTGTCGGCTTTTTCCGGCGGCTGCTCTGTCCTGTGATCGGCAGCTGCTCGGGTTTCTCCGGCGTGTTCGGCGGGGTTAATCCAGATGTTTTTGTGGGTTTCGGTGTGCGTTCGCCGGGTTTTGCGGTGAGTGTTCGTCGGGTTTGCGGCGGCTTTTCTTTGCACTACGACGGTCCTGTGGTGCTTGCTGACTACACCGCAGGGTCGCCGAAATGGGATCAACAAATCGCACCGAATTGAAGAGAACGAAAAGTCACCGAACGTGCGGTTACTTTTTGATTCTCTTTGAATAACCCTGAAAGAGACTTTTTACTGCAGAATAAAATAATAAACGGTTCATTAGATATTGGAATAAAACGGGAATATTTTTAACATGGGATTCTCCTGAATAAATCTGTCGAAAGAAACCACCGAACAGCAGCGCATTTCGGCAACTTTTCCCTGCTGTTCGGCGTCTCTGAATAGATGAAGCATTGCTTCTCTATGGGGATTTCACTGCCCTCGAACAGGCACCGAACAGGCACCGTATGTGCAGGCAATTCGCCAAAGCCGAATGGCCCTGAAATGTAACCGTATGCTGAATTTCAGTGTCCGGTTACATTTCGGGGCCAGATTGGCTTTCTTTAAATAACCCTGTGTAATAGATGTTGTTGACATATGCATTGCCCATATAAGATTATATATTATATTATAATATATTATTATACAGTTTTTAATTTATATCTTATATAACAAAAAAATGAATGGAAAAATGTATCTCCATAATGTAATGGTTTTCATTTTATTTTCATGGCTTGTTCACCAATAATACTATATCTGTCTCTCTTGTTGCCCGTTGGCCGGTTGTCCATCATTACGCGGTAAAACCACTGTTTCATTATTTGCCGTTTGTAATAACTGATGCCTGATCTGTTGGCCTCCACTTCCCCCTTTTTTCATCACATCTGCCTCCTTCCTCTCCTGTCTCCTTGTCTCTTTGCCTAACAGAGGCCTGTTACTAGTGATACGAGGTCAACCAACCCCGCGTCTTGTTTAGAAATAACGATTATTGGAAATCAAGGGGACTAATAATAAGGCCTGTGTCAGACGAACGCAGTGATCACGTCCGTGTTGCCGCACATTTTAATGTCCATCGTAGCATACAATTATGATCAAGAGAGACCCACACACGAAGTACGTCCACACAGAAGTGCGGACGCACAACGCACGTGGCACTGGTTGCAATTTAGGCAAGAACGTCAAACCGCTAGGACGGACGCACAGATTGTGCCGCGTCCGCGTAGTTTTGTGTGTGAGTGATGGAACGTAGTTAGTCAGACTGCATTTTTGACGTCCGGCATTTTTGACGGACAATATGGTTTTTCATATCATGTATCAATTTTTTTCATTTTACATATTAATTTTATTTCCCGTCTACATCAGTCAAAAAAAACGGACCGGGTGGTGTCTACAGTACCATCAGTCAGAAAGTACGTCAGTTGTGCACGGACGCACAGTGTGCTCAGAATGTGTTCGTCTGACATTAGCCTAAGAGAAGTTAATAAAAATGGCATGAGATTTGGGTCCAGTCAAGGAGAGACTAAAAGGGTTTTTCAATAAGAGCTGAACTTGCCATCAAATTTCACCGAACGGTGAATTTCCCCATATGGTGGAATATCGTGGCAGTTCTTCTGTTCAGAAAGCTGGCAATTATTATTATTTTTTTTTTAAAAAAATCTTTACTTTAAACATGGTCATGTTTGGTATCATTCGAAAGGCCATGCTCAGGCCTTTCAAATGATACCAAACATGACCCCCCCTAGCTGCCTATCTGTTCAAAGGAACAAGATGGCGGCCCCCACCGGATCTAGGACACGATCTGGTGCCGAATGGCGCCAGATCGCGGCCCGGCATTTAAGGGTTTAAAGCCAGGCACCGCTTTGAAGGGCAGACAAATTTTATTTTTCCTTTTACATGAAAATACTCCAGAAAAAGAAAAAAAAACCAGCAACATGTGTTTTATAATGTGTTTTTATTTATAATACACAAGTAATTTAGTTACAGCTTATATAAGTGGAAATTGATCATTTCCAACAACTCCAGGTTTATGCCAGGTGATGTCTTTTCTTTCAGGCTTATGTGTGAAAGCAGAAACCTTCCCCAGTGACTGATTGCAGCGACAAAGTCCTCATTTATTATATATACTCTGGTTATGCCATAACATAATGTCTACACCTTATATATATATAAATACTGTTACTGTACAAAGATTGTAAAACAAGGAAACACTTCAGCCATCAGTGTAGTTGTAAATATCTGTGGATGTGGGGTATGATTGTGAGCCATCAGAGTTTTGCATGCATATGCCTGGTAATATTCAACTGCTTACTATCGCCACCTTGTGTTTGAGAATGAAATTACTGGCGTAAAATAGTCATCCAAGAACAGTAGCATGATATTTGGCCACCCTTAACGAAAAAGTATTATTTTTGTTTGAAAAGTCGTCACTATCGCTTCAAACCAACAGATTACGTTTTTCTATGCACGTTAAAGTACTTTGGCGCAAAAACGAAATTAGTTTTAGGTTTAGGGTTACTTCTACAGTTACATTTAACCCTAACCAACAGATTCAATTTTTCTACACTATCGTCACTACAATTCTACCACGCACACTTCATTTTTAGGCATCAGACACTGCTCCTTTTTTAGCGCGAATAAGTTTGTCTTGTCCTATGCAGTATCACAGAGCTACACAGCAATAAAACTCACAGTAATGTGCAGTGTGTATGAATTTATAACAGAGCTCCACAGCAAAAAAACTCACAGTAATATGCGGTGTGTATGAGCATAACAGAGTTCCACAGTAATAAAACTCACAGTAATGTGCATTGTGTATGAACGTGTCACAGAGCTCCACAGCAATAAAACTCACAGCAATGTGCATGTGTGTGAGCGTATCACAGAGCTCCACAGCAATAAAACTCACAGTAATTTGTGGTGTGTATGAGCATAACAGAGTTCCATAGTAATAAAACTCACAGTAATGTGCATTGTATATGAACGTGTCACAGAGCTGCACAGCAATAAAACTCACAGTAATGTGCAGTAATGTCGTCCCAGAAGACTAGAAATTAGCAAATGTTGTGCCCATTTACAAGAAGGGTAGTAGGGAGGAATCGGGGAACTATAGGCCAGTTAGTCTTACGTCAGTAGTGGGGAAATTAATGGAAACCATGTTAAAGGAAAGGATTGTTGAACATCTAAAAACACATAGATTACAGGATCAGAAACAACATGGGTTTACCTCAGGGAGATCATGCCAAACTAATCTTATTGATTTTTTTGATTGGGTAACAAAAATAATAGACACAGGTGGTGCAGTAGACATTGCTTATTTAGATTTCAGTAAGGCTTTTGATACTGTTCCGCATAGAAGGCTTATCAATAAATTGCAATCTTTGAGCTTGGATTCCAATATTGTTGACTGGATTAGGCAGTGGCTGAGTGACAGACAACAGAGGGTTGTGGTAAATGGAGTTTATTCGGCGCAAGGTCTTGTTACCAGTGGGGTACCTCAGGGGTCAGTACTTGGACCCATTCTCTTTAATATTTTTATTAGTGATATTGCAGAAGGTATTAATGGTAAAGTATGTCTTTTTTGCTGATGACACAAAGATTTGCAACAGGGTTGACGTTCCTGGAGGGATCAGCCAAATGACAAATGATTAGGTAAACTAAAAAAATGGTGGGAGCTGTGGCAATTGAGTTTTAATGTGGATAAGTGCAAGATAATGCACCTGGGACGTAAACACCCAAGGGCTGAATATAGAATATTTGATACAGTCCTAACCTCAACGTCTGAGGAAAGGGATTTAGGGGTTATTATTTCAGAGGATCTAAGGGTAAGTAGTCAATGTAACAGAGCAGCAGGAAATGCTAGCAGAATGCTTGGTTGTGTAGGGAGAGGTATTAGCAGTAGGAAAAGGGAAGTGCTCATGCCACTGTACAGAGCACTGGTGAGACCTCACTTGGAGTACTGTGTGCAGTACTGGAGACCGTATCTCCAGAAGGATATAGACATCTTAGAGAGAGTTCAGAGAAGGGCTACTAAAATGGTGTACGGCTTGAAGGAGAAAAGTTACCAGGAAAGGCTTAAAGATCTTAACATGTACAGCTTGGAAAAAGACGAGACAGAGGAGATATGATAGAAACATTTAAATACGTAAAGGGAATCCACAAGGTAGAGGAAGGGAGTATATTTAAAAGGAAACAAAATAGCAAAACAAGAGGACATAGTCTTAGATTAGAGGGGCAAAGGTTTAAAAGTAACATCAGGAAGCATTATTTTACTGAGAGGGTGGTGGATACATGGAACAGCCGTCCAGTAGAAGTGGTAGAGGCCAAAACAGTAATTGAATTTAAGCAAGCATGGGATAGGCATAAGGCTATCCTAAACAAAAGATAAATCCAGGTAAAGTATCCATGTAATTGGGCAGACTAGATGGGCCAAAATATTCTTATCTGACGACATTTTTCTATGTTTCTATCAGCGTATCACAGAGCTGCACAGCAATAAAACTCACAGTAATGTGCAGTGTCTATGAGCGTATCACAGAGCTGCACAGCAATAAAGGTCTATGTTTTAAAAGTAAATTCATTTTAAATAAAATTGTAAAAACGGAAATCCCAGTCCACAATTATTTTTCCAATGAAACAAGAGATTAAGCTCATGTTATCTTTGTATACATGTTTATGTCTTCGCCACCAACCTTCTTTAACGCAAAATGACTGGTTATTTGAAATATTGGAAGATTTGCAAACATGTTTATCTTCTCAGAACAAATTAGATCGAACCTCCTGGCGTGCAGTCTCTGGAAAAAACGTGCCTGGTCTCAATAGCATCGGAGTCTAATAATTACTAATAAGCCACAAAACGCCCAGAAATTGCATATAAATGAGTTTTTGTGTATAAAGAAAGTGGTATCCATGCCCATAATGGAGGTAATAGCTTTACTTTTGATCTCCCTTTTGATCTCCCTCTTTCCAAGCTCGCTCAGCTTTGCTAATTCACATGAGCCGGAAGCAAAGGTAAAAGGGGATATTAAATGCCGGCAGCCGTGGGATTACTCGGCCATGGAGAAGACGAAATACATTGTAATCTTCTCGACTTAACTGCAACAAGTTGTTCACAATGAACCCCTAGACATGAATGCACACCCACGCTCAAAATATAAAACCCAAAGCTTACCGGTCATATTAAATTATCCAAGCGATAATAACGCAGATTTTTCTTAATAATATGAAATTAGACAATATATTTAACTTCCAAAGCTTGTCCCGGCATCTGCATGTACAAAAACAATAAACGAAAAGGCCCAGAAGTGACCGTAGAATTTTTGATAAGCCGCGGCTACAAGGAAAGCAAATAAGATAATACGAAACGAGATCTTTTGATAGATGAGTGGTTAACCCCTTCACTACCAAAGCATTTTTTGTTGAGACTTTTATTATCATAACTTCACACGCCGCGTTTCAAATAAATGTTAACAATTAAATATAGGGCGAACTAGTCGTTTTGCACAGAAATTGTTATTTTAAGATAGTTATAAGACTTAAATAATGTTAATTTGTTCATTTTCAATTTTTCATGTACAGTATTCGTTTATCCTTTACAGAAACATTGTTGAAATGTAGGATTCTGAGCTCTAGATGGTGTCCTTTATCTTACACAATTTCAAACGGGGTCTGCATTATTATCATACAGGCAGAAATGGCCTTTGTGCTAGATACAGTAACTGTGATAAAGATAAATAATAAAAATGTTCAGATCTCCGGCTTATGGGGATTTGTGGTGATCATAATGAGATTATTAGCAATGCAGCTTCCAAAAAATACCAATATCTGTATGTGCTGCATAATGCCTGTATATGGGATTTACAGCAACACTTTCAGGGTTATCCAAAGAGATTCGAAAAGTCACGGCACGTTCGGTGACTTTTCGTTCTCTTCAATTCGGTTCCTTTTGCCGATCCCATTTCGGTTGACCCTGCGGTGTATTCAGCAAACAGCACAGGCCCGAATTGCAGGGAAAAGCTGCCGCAAACCTGACGAAAACTAACCGAATGCACGCTGAAAACAAGCAAAACATCTGGATTAACCTTCGAAAAAGCCGAACAGGAGCCGAACATGAGCCGAATCACACAGAGCCGAAGCAGCTGTGACGTAGAGGAGGCAGTGAATAAATTAGAAAACCCATTTGTATGAATCTGTGAAAATGAAACGCTGTTTGCAAAGAAACTACTGAGCGAAAATGTCTGAAATTTTGACAGGAGGTCCAGGGAATGATAATAAAGAGGCTGTTACAAAAAAAATAAGCAAACTGAAAAAAAAAAAAAATCGGACTTTTACATTTTTTTAAAAAATTCAGAAAAATGCTTAAAGTATCCTAAAAAATCTATAAATAAAGAGACTTTTTGCTGCAGAATTTTGTAATGAACGGTTTATAGATATTGAATTAAAACGGGAATATTTTTAACATTGAAGTCTATGGGATTCTCCTGAATAAATTTGCCGAATTAAACCACCGAATGGCAGGCATTAGGGGAACCTTTCACTGCTGGTTTGTGTTCTCTGAATAGCCGAAGCAATGCTTTTTCATGGGGATTTCACAGCCCTCGAACAGGGACGAACAGTCACCGTATGTGCAGGCAATTCGACAGGATTTGGCGAATTGCCTGCTCTCTGGATAGCCGAATGGCCAGGAAAGGGAACCGAACGCTGATTTTCAGCGTTCGGTTACCTTTCTCAAGCAATTCGAATCTCTTTGGATAACCCTGTTTGTATCTGTATGTGCTACATAATGCCTGTGTATGGGAATTACAGCAACACCTTGTATCTGTATGTGCTGCATAATGCCTGTGTATGGAAATTACAGCAACACCTTGTATCTGTATGTGCTGCATAATGCCTGTGTATGGAAATTACAGCAACACCTTGTATCTGTATGTGCTGCATAATGCCTGTGTATGGAAATTACAGCAACACCTTGTATCTTTATGTGCTGCATAATGCCTGTGTATAGAAATTACAGCAACACCTTGTATCTGTATGTGCTGCATAATGCCTGTGTATGGAAATTACAGCAACACCTTGTATCTGTATGTGCTGCATAATGCCTGTGTATGGAAATTACAGCAACACCTTGCATCTGTATGTGCTGCATAATGCCTGTGTATAGAAATTACAGCAACACCTTGTATCTGTATGTGCTGCATAATGCCTGTGTATGAAAATTACAGCAACACCTTGTATCTGTATGTGCTGCATAATGCCTGTGTATAGAAATTACAGCAACACATTGTATCTGTATGTGCTGCATAATGCCTGTGTATGAAAATTACAGCAACACCTTGTATCTGTATGTGCTGCATAATGCCTGTGTATGGGAATCACAGTAACACCTTGTATCTGTATGTGCTGCATAATGCCTGTGTATGGAAATTACAGCAACACCTTGTATCTGTATGTGCTGCATAATGCCTGTGTATGGAAATTACAGCAACACCTTGCATCTGTATGTGCTGCATAATGCCTGTGTATAGAAATTACAGCAACACCTTGTATCTGTATGTGCTGCATAATGCCTGTGTATGAAAATTACAGCAACACCTTGTATCTGTATGTGCTGCATAATGCCTGTATATCGGGAATTACAGTAACACCTTGTATCTGTGCTGTACAGGGATTTTCAATCATTACAACCCCTTGAATCGTATCCCTGTACACATTGAGTGACCCCACAGCTCTCCCTGTATTCTGTCCTGCCCTCTCCCTGGTAGCTGTAATGCAGTAGTAATCTATTTGAACTTTTTGTTACAGTGAGGACTGGGGCTCTAATTGCTGATGGTTTTATGTCTCTCCAGGGTGCTTTATAGAGCCATAAAACAAAGGATTTTGTTTCTCCACAGGGGACACATTAATCTTGCTTTAAAAAGGTGTGAAAATGGTCTTTTGATATGCTAATGAGTGCTTTTCAATGCATTACAATGCAAAATCGAGATAACCCCTTAACACTCAAAATCGAGTTAAGAGAGTTAACTAATAAATAAACCATTTTCCACACTTCCCAAATGTCTCTATTCAGGAGGGGAGTCTCTATTTTGGTCCAAGTCTCTCTGTCCCTCCTTTATTTATTTTATTTATTTGCAAAGGATTTTACCAGGAAGGATACATTGAGATTTCTCTCGTTTTCAAGTATGTCCTGGGTTCAAGAACCTTTCTCTTTAAGGCTAGGGACAGATGAGCGCATTTTCTGCGGCCACCGTCAAAATGTACGTCGATGCGTGCGCACGCATTTTTTCACGGAATACGCTTAAGTGGTCAGACGATGCGCAATTCTGGACGTATTTCATGACGTAAAAAGAAGTCTAGGGAAATCCGGCTGTTTGAACGTTATGTTGGCCGCACACTAGCAGCGTCTGACATCTCCTAATCACGCACACACGCTGCTATGGCCGCAGCTGCGCACTCTGTACGTCAGTACCAGCGGTTTAACGTTCTCGAAAAAATGCGTTCATTTTCCACTTGCGTTGCGCGGCCCCGGACTTTTGTGCGACCGTACTTCGTATATTGGCTGTCATTGCCCGGCATCTGCTGCTAGTGCGGCCGTGATTATGTGCGCCAGAACGCGCGTTCGCACTGCCTCAGTCTGACCCTAGCCTAACCCTTTCACTGCTGAGCCATTTCACCCCTGAGTGCTGAGCTCACTTTGACCATTTTGTGCTCATCATGTTTAAATGCTATTTGAAGTCGTGTTTTATTGTAGGACCCACACAAATTATATATTATTTATTTATAAAGTATTTTACCAGGAAGGATACATATCCTTTTTTCCACAGTCTCCGCAGTTTTCAAAATATTCATTCGGATATACTATTATTATTATTATGTGTATACGTGTTGTGTTAAATTTCAGTTCGATTTTCAAACTATTTATCTTTCTACATTTTTTTCTTCCATCGCATGGGTTACCCTTTTTTTTAAAAAAAAAAATTAAAAAAAATCTGAACTGGAGAATTTTTTTACTGCTATTTTTTTCTAAGAAAATACATGAATCCCCTAGTTGGATGCCGAGACACAGCGACATGTTGGGGCTGTCTCCTCCTATATCATCCACAGCAAACTTGTTAAAGCAGCATTAAAGAATGAGAAATCTAACATCGACATCAAGTTCACAAACACGACCCCTTAGTGAGTAAAGTGATAAGCATTCCTTACTCCAGTTTTCCTGCCGGGCAGGAGTTGAAATAGCAGCTCCTGATTGGCTGAGCCACTTCCTGGTCTGGGCAGAATTCCAGCTGTTGTCTGCAAAAGCCCAACCTTTAAAAAATGAGTTTGTTTAATTGTTTTTTTTTTTTATTTGATTTTTTTATTTTACATTTTATTTTACCATTTTTTCACTATACATATTCTCATTTTCGCCCTATTGTCAAGTCACTCGGTATCCTCGTCTCTTTGTGTATTTTTTATTGGCAAACCTTTCCTCATCCCAAGGATTTCACCATTTTCCTGATTTGAGCCTCTTAATCCCTTCAGGACATACAACACCCCAAGGCAATCACAATAGCAAGTGCCTTTGTCGATCGTTGTCACTAAAGGGTTAATGTGCTCCTGATAAGCCTATGACGGATTCTCATGGTGGCAGGAAATCGACCTCTGCTGCTTTGGAGACAGAAGTCGAGGAAGCAGAACCCCCATTGTTTCTGAGAGGGATACAGGGACAATGATCGGTTTTGTTTCCTATTTAATGACAGTCTTTAAGGCTCCTACTCAGTTCATCCCCTTTTCTCTGCCAACATTTCTCCCCCACTTTTATTTTTAAGACAAGCGACTGTCCCCTTTCCACCTCACACACAGTGTGCGTCTCACAAAGCGTATCAGCTTATAGTATATTACATGTAGTCCAAGCCCCTATCTGAGCGTCCTGTGATAGGTCATTGGATTTCACAGGGTAATATAATATCTGGGAATTTCCAGGGAATGGTGGATTTTCAGGGGAAAATAGACAAAAACACGTTGCCCGCTCTCAGAATTTGTTTTTGTACACTTTGGGTCCTATTCTGTAGTTGTTGGTAAAATGGAGGCGGTAAGCAGGAATAATGGACGCCTGTAGAGCTTTCCTTACTATCTTGATTTTAGCGTTGTATTCTGGGGTAGGTGCTTTATTAGCATCTATTCCTGGAACAAAGCGCAAAGATGGCAGATAAAGGCAGCAGAGCAGCTTGCCGCCGCGATTGTCGGTTATAGGAGTCCATAGGACACCATGGAGCATTGCACGTCCCGCCCGCAAGCTTGTTCTCTCGAGATCGCAAGGCACCGTGGATCAATCGCAGAGGGAGACTAGGAACTATTTGTTCCCAGTCTCACTATGCTCCTGGTGAGAAGCGGCGGATCCCGCCACCCTTTTCACCGTAGGATGAGTTTTAATGGGTTATAATGGGGGGGGGGTTAGGTGAGCGTGTTAAGTGATTATCCAATCACAAAATCACTTAACACCAGCTTTGACCTGTTGGTATTTCACAGTGAAATAATGTCTGCCAGGTGGAAGCGCAGACTACCTTGGAATAGCATTTTGCAATTTGTTCTGGTGACGGGAGCGCCACCGTGTGGGAATATAACGAATCCTTAAAAGTGTGTATCTAGTGCCACGGAGTATAACCACTCTTCTTTTTTATTACCTTGGAATAGCGTGCTCTTCCACCCGGCGGTGAAAATTAACGTATCCAATAATAAGTATAAGAGACATTAATGTACAGTAACCTCGCGCAAGGAATTGCTTCAAAAGCTCAGCTTGCGGCTCGAATAGAATGGAGTTTCCTGTCGATAAGCTAACTACAAGAGGCGTTATGTTTAATGTTATGTGTAAGGTTTCCTGTTGTTACCTAATTGACAACTATGGAATATTGCCCTATGAGTCTAGAGAACCATCTGTACATCTGTAAGGTCTTACCGTACAAAATCGCCTTTCACGTGCAATTGCACAACCAACTCAACCCACTTTGCCATTCTCCTTGCGCCAATTCTTGCGTCAATCTACGTGACGTAAACTCTCCAGGTGGGATTCCTCTTAGCATGGGTAGTTGTTTTAATGTGGGTGGAACGCTCCACTAGAGCTTAAATTTATGCCTTGCTTGAGCATCATTGCGTTGACGTGATTACGGTCCTATCCTACAAGCACTTTCTGGTTGCACAAAGATGACGTCAACAGGAAAGGAGGTGCCCAGCCTACATTTGGTTAATTGTCCTGTTGTGGTTGGTTGTTAGCCCAATAGTGCCGGCTGGGTGGAGTAGAGGTAGTACTGCTCTATAACTGTGGAGAGAGACTGTGGAGACACAGGTTCGATCCTGGCAAGAGCACCTCTCCAGTAAGTGTCCTTGGGCAAGACACCTAACGGTACATACTCGCCACCCAGGACAAACTTGAAAACGAGAGAAATTTCAATGTATCCTTCCTGGTAAAATACTTTCTCCATAAAAATAGTGCATTCCTGTTGTTGCTATTTTCTGTGTTTGACCCAGCTTCTCCACAACTATTCTCCTGTTTGAAACCTTGTGTATCGACCTTGCTTGTCCACGACTACTCTCCTATCCGTAACCCTGTGTACTGACCTGACATATACTCTCTTGTCTGATATAACGTCTAGTGAATCGGCTTGTCTCTACTACTCTTCATGCTTCTCTATCTATCCTAAGGGCATTCCTATAGGCCTGCTGTGCCAGACATGTTTCAAGCCCAGCCATTATATGGAGTGGAAATTGGGTCTGGTCCAGTACCCTCAGCCCTCAAAATTGCTAGCACCTACCACTTGAAGAACTGGCATTGAACGTGGGGAAAAGGTTGCTTCTCACTGCGTGTTGGGGGTCAATAGCCAGCCACCACAACATCGCAAGACGACGACTTGTACTTGTCAGGAGAATAAACACTTTACCTCTTCTGTAAGGGCTCTTTTTAAGTAGTGCACTGACTTTTTACCAGCAATATCACTGCGAGCCATTATCCAGAGAGTGAGACCAGAACACCATACGTACGACTGAACCAGGAATATTGTTATTGTGTTTTTTACAGCAATGTAATTTAGTTTCTTCATATTTTTTTATGACTGGTGTTTTTGATGGCGACCATAACCAAACGTCCGTTGGCATGGGACATCACACGCATGCAATATAATGAGAGGCTCACGGTGTGGTCACCCTCCTGCCTTTCCCCCTCACTACGCTACTGGTCGTATTACAATACTCAGAAATGTTCAGCCGTGAGTCTTCTAGGTTCCACCAATGACCACCATTTTCGGCACTGCGAATGATCAGTAATTACCTGGGACTCCGTTAATTCATTGCTGCTCTTAGATTAAGGTTTTATCATGACCGTATCTTCCATTAACACAAAACCTGTTAACTGGTGAAGATCCCCTGGCTAATGTTCAGCTTTGCATGTCAGTGATGGCTGCAGTCAGATTCTCCGGCTATCAGACCCGTGTGAGAGTAACCAGGCACAGATTATCTTTCAATGGAAGATAAGGCTTTCATGTTTATGCTTTTTAGAGCAAATTAGGTGTTCCTTTCAAGGAACGGACAGTGATGTCATGCTGACAACTGACTTTCACAATTTAGGCAAAAACAGAAGTCAGAAATAGATCTTCACGCCAGTGACGCAGGATACTGTCAATTTTTAACAAAACCGAATCTGAATTTTTAGTAATCTGGTAATCCTCCACCTCAAATATTTACACAATAAAATGTGCAATCGTCCTCACTGTAATATTTCATTGGGTGCCTTTTGCTGTGATTGCGGCACGCATTCGCCGCGGCATCGTGTCGATAAGCTCATGCAATGTCACAGCATTTATTTCCGTACAGAGTCGCATTCATTTGTGGCCAAGATCTTGTATTGATGATGGGAGAGTCGCAGTGCTGCGTAAAGTCTTCTCCAGCACATTATCCCAAAGATACTCAATGGGGTTAAGGTCTGGACTGTGCGGTGGCCAATCCATGTGTGAAAATGATGTTTCGTGCTCCCTGAACCACTCTTGCACAATCTGAGCCCGATGAATCCTGGCGTTGCCATCTTGGAATATGCCCGCTGTGCCATCAGGGAAGAAAAAACTAATTGATGGAAAAACCTGCTCATTCAGTATATTCATAACCTCAGTTTTAACCGGTTGAAACATATTAATAACTGCAGTAATTATCCAATGGAAGGCTTGTTCCTAAATTACAAGACAAGGGTATACAACAGCAGTTTGTAAATTGCCATTGTCTTTACACTCTCTGTTTGTGTCTCTGTTAATGGCGACTCTCCACTCAGGGGCATCTTGGATTGGACAAAATACGGAGTGCTCCTCTTGGATCAGGACCGGGCCCAGAACTTTTTAAGTCTCCTCACCTTTAACGCTGTAGATATTTTTGAACGCGGCGCACCTTTTGCAGTTTCACACAGATTTGCAGTTGACCACTTTGGCTTTTAGTCAGTATTTATTTTAAGAAAGCGGAGAACTGGTGAAATAACAATGCAAAATGCAAAAATTAATAATGCGATCGCGCAAAGACACAAACCATGAGTATACCTCGAAGAGAAAGCAACCACTGCAAACGGAAGACGGGGGCTTTGGGTTATTATCTAGAACAATCGTACAAGAAGCCAGAAATGTATGACGAAACAGGAAGAAAAGACATCAGAATAGATGGGTGTACAGGAAAGAGGATTAATAGAAGGAAAAGGGAGGGACATCATCACAGATGATTTGTAGGATCCCGATTAGAGCGTTAAGCTCTAGAGACCTTATGTGCATCAGTATGTACATGAAACGTCTAAGAAAGGCTACTGGAATAGTGAAATGCCTATATATAAATCATTGTTGAATGGATTAGGCAGTGGCTGAGTGACAGGCAACAGAGGGTTGTGGTAAATGGAGTTTATTCGGCGCAAGGTCTTGTTACCAGTGGGGTACCTCAGGGGTCAGTACTTGGACCCATTCTCTTTAATATTTTTATTAGTGATATTGCAGAAGGTATTAATGGTAAAGTATGTCTTTTTGCTGATGACACAAAAATTTGCAACAGGGTTGACGTTCCTGGAGGGATCAGCCAAATGACAAATGATTTAGGTAAACTAAAAAAATGGTCGGAGCTGTGGCAATTGAGTTTTAATGTGGATAAGTGTAAGATAATGTACCTGGGACGTAAAAACCCAAGGGCTGAATATAGAATATTTGATACAGTCCTAACCTCAACATCTGAGGGTTGGGATTTAGGGGTCATTATTTCAGAGGATCTAAGGGTAAGTAAGTAGTCAATGTAATAGAGCAGCAGGAAATGCTGGCAGAATGCTTGGTTGTGTAGGGAGAGGTATTAGCAGTAGGAAAAGGGAAGTGCTCATGCCACTGTGCAGAGCACTGGTGAGACCTCACTTGGAGTACTGTGTGCAGTACTGGAGACCGTATCTCCAGAAGGATATAGACATCTTAGAGAGAGTTCAGAGAAGGGCTACTAAAATGGTGTACGGCTTGAAGGAGAAAAGTTACCAGGAAAGGCTTAATGATCTTAACATGTACAGCTTGGAAAAAAGACGAGACAGAAGAGATATGATAGAAACATTTAAATACGTAAAGGGAATCCACAAGGTAGAGGAAGGGAGTATATTTAAACGGAAACAAAGTAGCAAAACAAGAGGACATAGTCATAGATTAGAGGGGCAAAGGTTTAAAAGTAACATCAGGAAGCATTATTTTACTGAGAGGGTGGTGGATACATGGAACAGTCTTCCAGTAGAAGTGGTAGAGGCCAAAACAGTAATTGAATTTAAGCAAGCCTGGGATAGGCATAAGGCTATCCTAAACAAAAGATAAATCCAGGCAAAGTATCCATGTAATTGGGCAGACTAGATGGGCCGAAAGGTTCTTATCTGGCGACATTTTTCTATGTTTCTATGTGTGCACACCTCCTAACATTTCAAGTGACGAGAGGGACATTAGCATTTTCGATAACTTTGCTGGGGGCGGGGACAGAGACGAGGCTATTCACGAGTTTTTAGACGATTCATGACTTGCCGCATTCATTAACCCCTTAACGCCGCAAGACGTACATTTACGTCCTGCATTAGGCGGGCTTTGCCGCCGCAGGATGTAAATGTACGTCCTCGGCGTTTAGAGCCCCCCCCGGGAGATACTCACCTTCTCCGGTCGCTCCCACGCTGTTCTGACTCCCCCGGAGTCAGATCAGTGTGATCCCTCCTCCGGCGTTGTGACGTCATCGCGCCGGTGGCGCGATGACGTCAGTTTCAGGCGTCCCCCCCGCCGGAGCAGGGGAAGCGCCTGGAGGGGAGGGGAGGGATCCTTCGGATCCCTCTATCTCCCGATCGCCTGGTCCCCGGCGGCTGTGGCCAGCATCGCTGGAAGGGTCACAGACTGACCTTTCCAGCGATGTATGGGGGTTAACCCCTTAGTTGCCAGGTCGCGACCGGGCACTAATTTGTGCCCGATCGCGGCCTATTTCCGGTGGGGGCCGCCATCTTGGATGGCAGCCCCACCTCTGGGTCACCCCCCCGGTCAATTGACTCATCGCGCCATGCGCGATGATGTCAGTTAACCGGGAACCCCCTAGCTGCAAAGGGATTTCCCATGGAAATCCCTTGCAGGAGATAGGGGGGTTCTTTGAACCCCTTTATCTCCTGATCGGTGGCAGCTAGGGGGTCATGGCTGATATTGCTGGAAAGGCCAGAGCATGGCCTTTCCAATGATATCAAACATGACCATGGTAAAAGTGAAATAAAAGTGTAAAAAAAGTAAAAATAAAAATAATAAAAAAATAATAAATTAAATAATAAAAAAATAATAAATATAATAATAAAAAATGTTTTTGTTTTTTTTAATGCAGCACTATTGTTCACATTTCAATTATAATGTGAACAATGATGCTTCACTAATGATTTTTTTTTTTTTGGGGGGTTTAGCTAAAATCACGCAATTTCTCCCCAAAAAAAAAATGGGTTCACCGTTCTAATTTTTTTAACAAATCTACCCAATAGAATATGACCGCAGAGCCTCGGATAATAAAATTTTAAAAAAAAACACTTTACACACTGTGGAAGATTGAAATTTTATTGAAAATTCTAATTTTTTTACATTTTTTGTTATAGCATTTTGGCAGGGCATGACATATACATATAATAATGATATATTATTAATCTGCCGAGTCTGACGGAAAGAACGATATATAATTTGTCTGGGTGGTATAAGAATACGTGACTTAAAAATGGTCAAAATGAGCTCAGCGAACTTCTACTTCCGAAACAGCGCCGAAGTTGTAAAATTACTCCCGTCCTTAAGGGGTTAATGTCAATAAAAATGTCATTTAAAGGAAAAGCAAAGTATCTTATTTACTCCAACTCATTGCTGGGAGTTTTATTGCTTTGCAGCTCTGTTATACACTCGCAAATCCTGAATAGGAGACCCTAAGAAGACACCTACACACCAAAGGCCGGATTAACATAGGGGCTATTGGAACTGCAGATTCAGGCACAAAGCCTAAAAAAGGCCCATGACAGGCTGTGAGAGGCCCTGCAATCCCAAAAAACATTATAAAAAGGTTACAAAACAACAGACCTATTCAATTCAGGTATCAGCAAGTTTGTTTTCTGTGACCTATGGGTCAGTATAAAAACACAAAACTTCAGCCCAGCGCTCTACCCACACTACTCCTGGACAGCAGAGTACACTACTAGTATTCAACCCCTTGCCATGTGACATTAGCTGTGTTATTCAAAGAGACCCGAACTGGTCCGAAATGGCACCGAACAGTGAATTTCCCCCACATGGTGCAATTTCAGAGCCAAAGAGCTGTGAGTTTGCCAAATTTTGGCAAATTGCCAGCAAAATACAGTGCTGGTCGATGACAGTGACATCCCCATGGATGGAGAAGCAATGGTTAATCTATTCAGAGAACACGGATCAACACACAAATGTCAGTGAAATGCCCTGCTGTTCGGTGGTTTCAGCGTCTGCCCTTTCAAGCAATGCCTGTCTTTAACCCCTGAGGTGCCGGACCACGATCCAGCGCCGTATCGCGGCCTAGCTCCGGTGAAACCCGCCATCTTGGATGGCGGCTCCATCTCCGGGTCCCCCCTCATCACCTGACGTCATCGCGCATGGCGCGATGACGTCAGTTAGCCGGGGAACCCCTAGCTGCCTGGGGAGTTCCCAAGGAAATCCCCTGGTGGAGATATGGGGGTTCCTTTAAAAACCCCGATATCTCCTGAACGGTGGAGGCCAGAGCATGGCCTTTCAAATGATATGAAACATGACCATGTTTAAAAGTAAGGAAAAAAAATTGTAAAATTAAAAACAATTAAAAAAATAATAAAAAATAAAATAAAAAAATAATAAAAACTTGTTTTTTTTCCCTGTTAATTTTATTAATGCAGTAATATTATTCCCTCTTCAATTATAATGTGAACAATGATGCTGAACTAATGATTTTTTTCTATGGAGTGCGTTTGCTAAAATTCACATAACCCCCCCCCCCCCAAAGAATGCAGTAACTTTGCACATGCGTAAACACGCGTAGAAACGGAAAAATACGCTGCCGGGACACAGCTCTATTCCATTCTCTTTTTGCGCGTGTTTACGCAATGCAAATATACGGCTCCATACGCGGCTATGTGTATGGAGCCATTTATTTACATATGTTCCATATAGTACGTATACGCGCGTACGTGCGTATCAGTGTGAATGAGTTCTGAAGGGACCCGTTTTAATATGGGCACTTGACACTGGCAACACTGTTTTCTTGCTTGCGTGTTTTTTTTTATATTTAAAGAACCAATCAATAAATTAACTTTTACCATCCGAAACCAAGAAACAGTTTCTTCTTCCTTTTTTTTTATATAATACTATCAGGGTTATCCAAAGAGATCCGAATTGCTTGAGAAAGGTAACCGAATGCTGAAAATCAGCGTTCGGTTACCTTTCCTGGCCATTCGGTTATCCAGAGAGCAGGCAATTCGCCAAATCCTGGCGAATTGCCTGCACATACGGTGCCTGTTCGGTTCCTGTTCGAGGGCAGTGAAATCCCCATGAAAAAGCACTGCTTCGGCTATTCAGAGAATACAAATCAGCAGTGAAAGGTTCCCGAAATGCCCTGCCATTCGGTGGTTTAATTCGGCAAGTTTATTCAGGAGAATCCCATAGACTTCAATGTTAAAAATATTCCCGTTTTAATTCAATATCTAATAAACCGGTCATTATAAAATTCTGCAGCAAAAAGTCTCTTTATTTATAGATTTTTTAGGATACTTTAAGCATTTTTCAGATTTTTTTTTTTTTTTTTTAAAAGTCCGATTTTTTTTTATATTTTTTTTTCAGTTTACTTATTTTTTTTGTAACAGCCCTCTTTATTATCATTCCCTGGACCTCCTGTGAAAATTTCAGACATTTTCGCTCAGTAGTTTCTTTGCAAACAGCGTTTCATTTTCCCAGATTCATACAAATGGTTTTTCTAATTTATTCACTGCCTCCTCTACGTCACAGCTGCTTCGGCTCTGTGTGATTCGGCTCCTTTTCGGCTCCTGTTCGGCTCATGTTCGGCTCCTGTTCGGCTTTTTCGAAGGTTAATCCAGATGTTTTTGCTTGTTTTCAGCATGCATTCGGTTAGTTCTCGTCAGGTTTTCGGCAGCTTTTCCCTGCAATTCGGGGACCCTGTGGTGCTTGCTGAATACACCGCAGGGTCACCGAAATGCAATCGGCAAATGGAACCGAATTGAAGAGAACGAAAAGTCACCGAACGTGCGGTGACTTTTCGAATCTCTTTGGATAACCCTGTATATATACACAGTTTAAAAATAGCAAATTGTGTGCCTGCATTTTCCGAAATGACATGAAATGAAAGTTGTTGCCCATGAGGCTTTGAAGAGGAAGATGGACAGGAAAAGGAGACACGTAGGCAATAGCATGTGCCGCTAAGTATATAGTTTGTGGTCTGCTGTAACAAAGCAACGAGCCTGTGCGCAAACAACACTTTAAAGACACAACAATATTCTCTTTTTTTTTTTACCAGTCCCTGAAAGTAACATTTTTTTTTTCCTCCTCTACGCCCGTAAGACTGCCCTTGACAATGGGGCTCTCACAGACGGCTGTGACTCCCTATGTGAGCGACATGTTGTCCCATAGATCTAGGTTTCCTTCTATTGTCCCTGGAAAAAAGGAAGAAAGAAAAAAAACTACTAATAGAGATACAACATAGTCAACCTCCGTATGTTTATGTTAGGTTTCAGGATGGCTGTTTCTCCGAAGCGACACAAGTCTAGCAGGTCTGTGACAGCTGACCCACAACAAAGCCCCTGTTTTCATGTTTCTAGCATGACACACACACACACACACATACATACATACATACATACATACATACATACATATATATATATATATATATATACATACATGCTAGAAGCATGAAAACCAGGTCTTTGTTGTGAGTTAGATGTCACAGACCTGGTAGACTTGTGTCACTTCGGAGGAACAGCCATCCTGAACTCTAAGGCTAGGGTCAGACTGAGGCAGTGCGAACGCGCGTGCAGGCGCACTTAATCACGGCCGTAGTAGCAGCAAATGCCGGGCAATGACGGCCAATATACGAAGTACGGTCGCACAAAAGTCCGGCTGCGCAACGCAAGTGGCAAACGAACGCATTTTGTCGAGAACGTAAAACCGCTAGTACGGTTGTACAGAGTGCGCTGCGGTCGCATAGCGGCGTGTGTGCGTGAATTGGAGACGTCAGACACTGCTAATGTCCGGCCAACATAACGTCCAGATGCACAAAGTGTTTTATTGATGATCCGTACAAAATCACGAACGCAAATGCGCATAGTATGACCGCTATCGCGTACTCCGTGAAAAAATGCGTCCATTCGTTCCAACGCACTTTTTCACAGACAACGTGAAAATGCGTTCCTCTGACCCTAGCCTAACACACATATATATATATATATATACTGTATATATATACACACATGGTAAGCCCGCTTTATCACTCCTATCTACTAAGCACGCAACATCCATATAACAAACCATCGCAGGTACACATGGGCACCTGTCTTTGAAAAGAACAAGGAGGGATCTGTTGCCCTAATCCCACACACCTGCAATCATGTATCCGTCTCTTATATGGTAGTGTTCCCCAACGCTGGTCCTCAAATTCCCCTAACAGGCCAGGTTTTGGGGATTCCCTTGGGGAAATGCAGACTGAATCATGCAATCATCGAGCAGCAAATCACATCACCTGTGCTGTGCTTCACATATCCTGCAAACCTGGCCTATTAGGGGACTGGAGGACCAGAGATGGGGACCATTGTTATATGGTATAATGTATCCTGCATCTAGCAGGGTTATCCAAAGAGATTCGAAAAGTCACCGCACGTTCGGTGACTTTTCGTTCTCTTCAATTCGGTTCCTTTTGCCGATTGCATTTCGGTGACCCTGCGGTGTATTCAGCAAGTACCACAGGGCCCCCGAATTGCAGGGAAAAGCTGCCGAAAACCTGACGAAAACTAACCGAATGCACGCTGAAAACAAGCAAAAACATCTGGATTAACCTTTGAAAAAGACGAACAGGAGCCGAACAGGAGCCGAATCACACAGAGCCGAAGCAGCTGTGACGTAGAGGAGGCAGTGAATAAATTAGAAAAACCATTTGTATGAATCTGGGAAAATGAAACGCTGTTTGCAAAGAAACTACTGAGCGAAAATATCTGAAATTTTCACAGGAGGTCCAGGGAATGATAATAAAGAGGGCTGTTACAAAAAAAATAAGTAAACTGAAAAAAAAATAAAAAAAAAAATCGGACTTTTAATAAAAAAAAAAAAAATCAGAAAAATGCTTAAAGTATCCTAAAAAATCTATAAATAAAGAGACTTTTTGCTGCAGAATTTTATAATGAGCGGTTTATTAGATATTGAATTAAAACGGGAATATTTTTAACATTGAAGCCTATGGGATTCTCCTGAATAAACCTGTCGCATGAAACCACCGAATGGCAGGGCATTAGGGGAACCTTTCACTGCTGGTTTGTGTTCTCTGAATAGCCGAAGAAGTGCTTCTCTATGGGGATTTCACTGCCCTCGAACAGGGACCGAACAGGCACCGTATGTGCAGGCAATTCGCCAGTATTTGGCGAATTGCCTGCTCTCTGGATAGCCGAATGGCCAGGAAAGGTAACCGAACGCTGATTTTCAGCGTTCGGTTACCTTTCTCAAGCAATTCGAATCTCTTTGGATAACCCTGTGAGTGTCATCTGGGTGCTCCGAGCTCCCCTGGTCACATGACTCGGTTCACCGAGCAGACCGCTAATAATTTTGATGTTGGCCGCTTACTTAGCTGCGTCACTTTCTTATACACATGGTGCCTTGCGTCATATTCAGCAGACGCCACACTTGCAGGGTTATCCAAAGAGATTCGAAAAGTCACCGCACGTTCGGTGACTTTTCGTTCTCTTCAATTCGGTTCCTTTTGCCGATTGCATTTCGGTGACCCTGCGGTGTATTCAGCAAACACCACAGGGTCCCCGAATTGCAGGGAAAAGCTGCCGAAAACCTGACGAAAACTAACCGAATGCACGCTGAAAACAAGCAAAAACATCTGGATTAACCTTCGAAGAGGAGCCGAACATGAGCCGAACAGGAGCCGAAAAGGAGCCGAATCACACAGAGCCGAAGCAGCTGTGACGTAGAGGAGGCAGTGAATAAATTAGAAAAACCATTTGTATGAATCTGGGAAAAAGAAACGCTGTTTGCAAAGAAACTACTGAGCGAAAATGTCTGAAATTTTCACAGGAGGTCCAGGGAATGATAATAAAGAGGGCTGTTACAAAAAAAATAAGCAAACTGAAAAAAAAAATAAAAAAAATCGGACTTTTAATTTTTTTTAAAAAAATTCAGAAAAATGCTTAAAGTATCCTAAAAAATCTATAAATAAAGAGACTTTTTGCTGCAGAATTTTATAATGAACGGTTTATTAGATATTGAATTAAAACGGGAATATTTTTAACATTGAAGTCTATGGGATTCTCCTGAATAAATTTGCCGAATTAAACCACCGAATGGCAGGGCATTAGGGGAACCTTTCACTGCTGGTTTGTGTTCTCTGAATAGCCGAAGCAGTGCTTTTTCATGGGGATTTCACTGCCCTCGAACAGGCACCGAACAGGCACCGTATGTGCAGGCAATTCGACAGGATTTGGCGAATTGCCTGCTCTCTGGATAGCCGAATGGCCAGGAAAGGTAACCGAACCCTGATTTTCAGCGTTCGGTTACCTTTCTCAAGCAATTCGAATCTCTTTGGATAACCCTGATGGTGTCCTGACATTTGCATCGCTCTCTAATATCCGGTGCTCCTATCTGACGCTGACCAATGGCAGTATGTCTCATGTTATATAACGTCCTCATGTTACCTACATCTCGACGCCATCTGGGTGCTCCGATTTCCCATGTTGAGGTGACCTCCTCTCGGCTTGCTGAGCACATTGCTAGTAATTTTGACGCTGGATGCTTAGCACCATGTCACCCCCGGTCATATCCAGTAGACATCACACAAGACGTTCTAATGTTTGTATCGTTCACTAGTATGTTCCGGCTCTCCAATCCGACACCGACCAATGGCAGTATGTCCCATGTTTTATAAGGTCTCATCTCGGCATTGAACTTGTGCTCCGGGGTCCCATGTTGACGCAACCTCCTCTCAGGTCGCTGAGCAGACCGCTGGTAATTTTGACGCTGGCTGCTTAGCCGCGTTAAACTCTTATACCCATGTCACTGCGTGTCATATTCAGCAGACGCCTCACATTTGCATCATTTTCGGACATTCTGGTGCTCCAAACGGATGCTGACCAATGGCAGTATGTCTGATGCTATAGAAAGTCCTCTCACGCTCTCTGCTGTGCCCTGTCGTGATTCTATGTATCCGAGAGCGCGTTCTATCCCTGAAGTCATTCGGTGTATCAACCATGGCATTCATACCATTTATTCGGATCTCTGGTGAGCCTGATTTCTGGCTTTTTTGGCTACCAAGCCCTCTGGTATATGCCCTCGGCTTCTTCTCTGACGTAGTATATAGTGTTTGTCTCTTACAGTGGCGACTCTAGTAACAATATACAGGGGGGGCACAGGCAAGATAACACAGTCAAAACTAAGGGGGCACTAATAATTTTCACCACTAAATCATACCACTGAAAAACACTAAATAAGTATATATAACTAAGATTCCATAATCCCAGAATAATGTGATGCAATCAAGCGAAGAGTGGACGGCGCCCAAACCTATACCGCCACCAGTTAACCCAAGCCCACCAGAAATTCAGTGGTTTCCCCCAAACCAGTAAATGAATAACAATACAGTACGTATCTCGTGGCGCGATGGAAACCGCCTAAGGGTAGCCAGTGGTTCTCTTAGTTCACTTGTCCACATGGATCATATGAAAAAACAGAACAAAATAATCGTGCAGAATGTTTGTATAGATTCCAAGAGAAGGTTATATAGTGTTTACACTCACAAATATGGAGCCCGAACACTGGCTCTAAGTGGATCAACGCATTCGGGTATTTAGGTTCTTTGCTTGAGAAGGTGACCCATACTCATTCATGGAAGGAGATTCTTCTCACATGCAGCCCAAAAAGAGCAAAAGACAAGAGAAACTTTCTCGTGCAGATCTCGTGAATGTGATAGCATATAAAGATATATAAATTGCCAACTCACATGTGTTGGAGCTTAAGGACCAAGCTCGAGGTGTGCGCGCGTATGGACTTATTGTAGGTTAAGTCCAAAAAACCTTTGAAACTCCCAGGACTTCCAAAGAAACGGGGATAAGATAAATAAAATTAAAAGAAATTTATTTAAAACATAAAAAACAATACCATTGGCACTGCCTAGTAGCCAGAACGCGTTTCGCCAGATCAACTGGCTTCATCAGCTGGTTTACAGGCTGAACCACTGTGTGAGTTCATATAATGTCTTAAATTGTCCCCATCTGTCCTTGATTACCAATTAGGCGTGTGCTCCACGCCTCAAAACCCAGTTATCTCGGATCTGCGGCGGACGCATATTGGCAATATTGTACACGATAAATTTATATCAGTCTGCGATCATTAGGCATGTTTATAGTTTATTTCCCACTGATGTATATACATCCCCCGAATGGTGTACAATTGGGGAGGATCAGGGGCTCTATGGACATTGGTGACATATGGTTTATATTATTCTCCCTCTATGGGGTTTCTTGCACTGTCCGGCCGCTGCGGAGGAATCAAGCAACTGCACCACCAGAAGTCAACCGCCGGAACCACAGTGGAACGCAGGACACATCTGGTTCAGTGGCTTGACCCGCACAGTGGAACGCATGGAGGGAGAACAGCGCATGCGCAAGATGGCGGCGCCCGCCGCAGATCCGAGATAACTGGGTTTTGAGGCGTGGAGCACACGCCTAATTGGTTATCAAGGACAG
This sequence comes from Leptobrachium leishanense, assembly GCA_009667805.1. Classification (NCBI taxonomy): domain Eukaryota; kingdom Metazoa; phylum Chordata; class Amphibia; order Anura; family Megophryidae; genus Leptobrachium; species Leptobrachium leishanense. Next base: position 45,623,015 of record CM019065.1, read on the forward strand.
ATGGGGACAATTTAAGACATTATATGAACTCACACAGTGGTTCAGCCTGTAAACCAGCTGATGAAGCCAGTTGATCTGGCGAAACGCGTTCTGGCTACTAGGCAGTGCCAATGGTATTGTTTTTTATGTTTTAAATAAATTTCTTTTAATTTTATTTATCTTATCCCCGTTTCTTTGGAAGTCCTGGGAGTTTCAAAGGTTTTTTGGACTTAACCTACAATAAGTCCATACGCGCGCACACCTCGAGCTTGGTCCTTAAGCTCCAACACATGTGAGTTGGCAATTTATATATCTTTATATGCTATCACATTCACGAGATCTGCACGAGAAAGTTTCTCTTGTCTTTTGCTCTTTTTGGGCTGCATGTGAGAAGAATCTCCTTCCATGAATGAGTATGGGTCACCTTCTCAAGCAAAGCATCTAAATACCCGAATGCGTTGATCCACTTAGAGCCAGTGTTCGGGCTCCATATTTGTGAGTGTAAACACTATATAACCTTCTCTTGGAATCTATACAAACATTCTGCACGATTATTTTGTTCTGTTTTTTCATATGATCCATGTGGACAAGTGAACTAAGAGAACCACCGGCTACCCTTAGGCGGTTTCCATCGCGCCACCAGATACGTACTGTAATGTGATGCAATGATAATTTTTTGTTGCACTAACCTGATACAAAAAATCAATATTTTATTCGCCGCAATTTGACGGTTTTTGCACGGTTTTTGTACGATAACTTCTTCAGCAACTCCAATTTTCGCAAATTACGGTAACCATACGCTAAATAGAGAATTCACCATATTTTCAGCAAAATTGATTCCCCAAATTGTGACAAAAAGCAAAGGATCTAAAGATGAACAGACCCTTTACTTTCTAACTTCCATAATAACCCCTAAAATGCCATAAAACCAGGGAAAACAAGAAATGAATAGACTGAGGCATGTAGCCTGCCCGTTAACCCCCAAATGGCATTAATCAAGGGAAAACGTTAGATGAATAGAGTCTGTGGGACATGTAGTCTATCCATTAACTCCTAAAATGCAAGTAATCAAGTGAAAACATGAAATATATACACTGCGAGGCATGTAGCCTACCCGTTAACCCCTAAAATGCCAGTAATCAAGTGAAAACATGAAATATATACACTGTGAGGCATGTAGCCTACACATTAACTCCTAAAATGCCATTAATAAATGAAAAAAATAAAATGTATACTGCGAGGAATGAAGCCTGCCCATTAACCCTTAATATACAACTAAACCAAGGCAAAAACAAAAGTAATACACAATGCAATATATAGTCTGGCCATTAACCCTGTCACTGCTGAGCCATTTCCACCCTGTGAAAAAAATTGTTTCATTTTTATTTTATTATTTACTATTTTGCTGATCGATCACATATGATGCACGGGACCAGAGATACATCGGTCCGAAGATGTGGGGGAAGCCAGAGGCTTGGGGGGGCACATGGGGGGGCAAGGAATAAGCTAGGGGGGCCATTTCCAACCCTGCCCCCCCCTAGAGACGCCTATGGTCTCTTAGCTAGTATTTTACCAGCCATGTAAGGAGCGGCAGTTTAAGCTACGTGTTAGGGTCAGGGGACATAACATATGGGGTCTATTTAATTATAACAGCACTATATATCTTGTGTATTGCCAGTATAGAATACAGGAATACATAACTTTGTAGACCGTACGTTGCAGGTGGCTTTGATGAAGCGTACCCTTTTCCCCCGGTATACACCACAAACCACAAGCTTGCTCATTTGCTCTGATGATTATATCCGGTACACAGATGCAAGAATACATTGGGTTTAATTTCAGATGTTCTCAGATGTTTTACCTTAACTATGAGTCATTCTTTTCTGTATAAAGTTTCCATGACAAAAAATTACGTATAAATTCAAAGTGCGGATGGTGTCAGGGGGCACCCGTCTGCCTCTCATTTACCGTATGTTGTGTCGCGCACAAAAACAGGGGAAAGTACATTGGGACGGCAGGAGGTACGTCACGTAGGCAGTTTCCACGCTCCCGACAGACGGTGACTTCCTTACAGTATTTCACAAATCATTTTATATATATTTATTTATTATTGATTAAATTATTTATTTATTTATATATATATATTATTTTTTTTGGGGTGATGTTCATCATTTCAGTCCAGTTTGTTAATATGTACATTCATCTAAATTCAGGGAATTAAAAAAAAAAATGCATTACCTGGGCTAAATATCACCAATCCCAATGTAGAATAATAGTGCTTTGTAGAACGTCACAAATGACTGATAAAGCCGTCCTCTTAAGCTAGGGTCAGACGAACGTATTTTTCGGGTCGTCCATGAAAAAGTGCGTTCGACCGAATGGACGTATTTTTTCACGAAATACGCGATAGCGGTCGTACGATGCACATTTGCGTCCGTGATTTTGTACGGATTATCAATAAAACACTTTTTGCGTCTGGACGTTATGTTGGCCGGACATTAGCAGCGTCTGACGTCTCCTAATCACGCAGACACGCCGCTAGCGGACGCAGCGCACTGTGGACGTCAGTACTAGCGGTATCACGTTCTCGAAAAAATGCATTCGTTTGCCGCTTGCGTTGCCCAGCCGAACTTTCGTGCGGCCGTACTTCGTATATTGTCCGTCATTGGCCGTCATCTGCTGCTACTACGGCCGTGATAAAGTGCGGCTGCACGCGCGTTCGCACTGCGTTCGTCTGACCCCAGCCTTAGGTGAGTCACATGCAGACCGCTCACTTTGGCTGCCTTCAGCATCAAGACAAAATCCCAAATGGGACAGGCCGCCTTATACACCATCAACTGTAAATAAGAAAACAAAAATACTCGGTGGGAATCCATACTATGAGTATGACCAGCCTGTATGTAGAATGTATTGGCGTACGTCTCTAGAGCCCAGGAGACACATATTTTTGCCTGTATTGTATATAAAACGTGGCTAAATACCAACAGTTCACACAGTCACACAAACAAATGCAGGTCTATTTACTGAAGGTGAAACTCAGGAGAACTGGCAGGAGAAGTGAAAAATCTAGGTCAAAATAGCCAAACCAGAAAAATTCTCCCATTTATCTCACTTTCCAAATCGGCTATTTAGCCTAGATTGTTCTCTTCTCCTGCCAATTCCCCAGACATCACCCTTTAGTGAATAGACCTGTGAGTGTTTGATCTTGGGACTAATCTCTATGGGGGTTATTCAGAGAGAGGTGAAAATCAAGAGAACTGGCAGAAGAGAACAATCTAGACCAAATAGCCGATTTGGAAAATGAGATGAAAGGGAGAATTTTTCTGGTTTGGCTATTTTGACCTAGAATTTTCACTTCTCCAGTCATTCTCTTGGTTTTCACCTCTCTCTGAATAACCCTGCATGTTTTTAGATCCAGAAATTTCCATTGAAAGATCCTTGGACGTCATCCATACCAGGGATATCCTTGATAACAAGGATGTGGGGGTAACTAGGCCTAGATTTCGTGACTTAAACAAGGGCGTAGGAGTATGGACATTTGCACCACACTCTGACTCTCTGTCTCATTTTCCAAGTGACGATCCCTGCTTTTTCGCTGCTTTCAAATTAAAAAGACCCGAGGCGCGTTCAACACCTCAGCCGCTGCAAGTGCTAAGTTAGCAACTTGCCATTGAACGCCGCTCAGCGCTCAGCAATGCTAACTTAGCACTTGCAGCGACCCGAGGAGATGCTGCGAGTAGCTGAGTGGGACGTAGTAAATATGGCCGCCGCCATGAAGCAAGTAACAATTCAGTGCAGCAATGTTCATTTTGAGGTTTTTTTTCACCAAAGTACAACATATTTATTTATTATTTACCCCTGCACATAGACATATATTACAGCTCAATTATATTTTGTTTCAGAAGTAAACATAACGTTTATTCAATAAAACAATTGTAGCGCTCACTCCCAGAGGAGCCGCTGAAATTGAACCTCGGGTCAGTCTCCCCGCACTAGGGAATAAATATACTCCAGCACCGTCGTGGATTTTATAAATTATATAGTTTACTAGAATAAATGGCATATAATGAATAACACGGTGTTCGTATATATATTTACAGTACTTCGTAATGCGGGAAACGCGCAGCGGAAAAGAAATACAAGGCTTCGTAATTCGAGAAACGCGCAGCGGAAAAGAAGGAAAAATATATCTGTAACCCCCTTTGTGGTTGGGGAGTGAGTCCCGTACAGGTTATGTCCCAAGGATGTAGGTGTGTGTGTGTGTGATGGTACCCGGGTACAATATTCAACTGGCCAGTGAATTGCTTATGAGGCATCTTCGACTAGTCAAGTTGGGGCCCTGTGGGTTTTAAAACAAACCGAAGCGTGCTTTCTATTTTCACAATGGCCTGGAAGGCCTCTCACCCATCCGCCCGATACTTGGTGCTCTGCTCGACCCAGGACGTCTCTCCGCTCGATTTTGACTGGGATTTTATGGGTTACCGGATCCGCTGTCTTGCTTTTCTGTAGCTGCCGCAAGATGTCCAGCTCACCGCCTGCACTCCCTGTCCGATCGATCTGCGGTGCTCCTAACTCGGGGTCTTCCAGCTCACTCGATATCAGCGTGGGTATTCTGGTGAATCACTGGGTCTTCCTCTTGTAAGGCTGAATAACCCGGTCTTTATCTCTGTCAGGCCCCAGCTGCGCTCCGGCCTGGTCACTGTCACGTTCTGCAGCACTGTGTCTTGCTTCTCTCACTCCCTGGCGCGCTCTGCCAGCTCTCTCCACGAGGCTCAGGATGTCAGCGTCTGTGTCCCACCCACTTCCTGTGTCCGCCCGCAAAGCATGCCGGGAAATGTAGTCCCAATGTTCAGCGTCTCACATTGTACTTGTCTCCCTCCGGTGGCCAAAAACAAGTACTACACGGCAGGGGATTTAAAACCAGCGCTACACTATCATTCGTGGTGTGTGCATACAAAACGGAATTGTGCTGACTGCTTTTCTTTATCATATATACCTCAACTGTTGTCCGAGTCATACGAAAAACAATCTGAATCTTTCATTAAGAAATCGTCGGCCATTTTACTTCGAAATTCGCATCCAAAGCGTTCGATGACACTGCTGCAGCAAACTGAATTGCTGCGTTGCAGCTGCTGAGGTATTGAACGGGGCTCAGCGTGCCGCTTATATATCCTGGAGACCATAACAAACATGGCTGCTAGTCATGCGCAGTGACAACCTGTCATGCATGCGAAGTGAAGTCCTGTTATTGGCCACAGCCGTTTTTCATTATGGTTGATGGCATAGGTAGAGAGCACACATACATGCATTCCTGTTGTGACGTTTCGGGAGGTCGCCCTCCTGGGTTCCCATCGGTACGTCTCTGCCTTTTCCCATCATATCATAGATGGATTACGGCCACAGATCACCTACAGATAACGAACCGTTGCTTGGAGACTGGTGACATTCAGAGACCAGGGGGGTACCTGCATGGATGGTGTATAAGGTAGAGTGGAGGTCAGGAACCTTGGCCCTCCAGATGCTTTGGAACTACATCTCCCATGATGCTCAGCCACTCATTAGGTTGGCTGAGCTTCACGGAAATGTAGTTCCAAAACATCTGGAGGGCTAACGATGCTGCCCTTGCTATAGATTGATAGATTGATAGATGACCTGGGTTTTAGCTTGTTGCCAGGCTCCATACAACATAGTTATAGTTACGTGTGTATATTATATTATATATAAGTGTATTTTAGGATTTGGACATACAGTATGTTGGCTGACATGGAAGGGTGAAGGCACGTATACAGGATTTTGCTGTGGCCTACAGATTGCTGGATTTAGGCCAATATCAGACGAACGCAGTGATCACATCCGTGTTGCCGCACAGTTTAACGTCTATGAGGTACGTGCGCACCGAACTGCGCACGCACAACGCACGTGGCAAACTGACGCAAGTTAGGCAAGAACGTAAAACCGCTACCACGGACGCGCAGAGTGCGCCACATCCGCGTAGCATTCTGTGTGAGTGATGAGGAGATGACAGACGTAGCGCATTTGCGAGGTCCAGCACCTTGACGCACACAATGGCTTTTAATATCCTTTTCAAATTTTTAACATTTTCCATATTAATTTTATTTCCCATACTTCCCTTTTTTTTCTACGTCCGTCAAGAAAAATGGATCGTGTGGGGTCTGCAGTATCTTCCGTCAGTACGTCCGTCCGAGAGAGTGTGCTCTGACTGCGTTCATCTGACATTAGCCTTAGAAGTTTGTTTTCTGGTTTTAATAGCATTGGTTTAGTCGTTTCTGTGTGTTTTATTTTTAAATCAACCATGTTAGAAAGTCTTCTAAGGTTTATATGTCCGGGGGCTTTTATATACGCAGACCTTATTAGCCACATGGTATATAGCAAGGTTGGATCATATGCTTCAAATACCAGAAATGAGCAACAATTTAAAGATGATAAAAGTAAAAATTCAAAGGCAACTGTAACTGATATAATAATTATTAATCAATATGGTTTGGACGCAACCAGCTCTCTATAAAATGGAATCATTCCTCCTGATTAAGCCAATAAAAGAGCCCTTCCTGGAAGAATGCTTCCTCATTCTAGAAGATTAAATGGCAATTAAATATTCTTACTATAGGGTCTATTTACAAAGCATCAAAATTACGTCCAATTTCGGTGCTTTGAGTTTCGCTGCAATTCACCGCATTCTGGCAATTTCGTTTGGCCGATAATACAGTGATCTCACTATTTAGCGAATGATCACCGTATTTTTCCGAAATCGGAGACGCCGGCTTTTTTTTTTTTTTTTTTTTCGAGAAAGGATTTTACCAGGAAGGATACATTGAGATTTCTCTCGTTTTCAAGTATGTTCTGGGTGGCGAATATGTACCGGTAGGTGTCTTGCCCAAGGACACTTACTGGAGAGGTGCTCATGTCGGGATTCAAACCTGTGTCTCCATGGTCATAGAGCAGTGATGTTCTCGGACGTTGGCGAAAACCACCGAATTGCAACGATAACCGCCGAATTGTGCTGAAATTAGCATCGGCCAATTCCACCAGCATCGGCCAATTCCACCAGCATCGACCGATTCCACCAGCATCAGCCAACTCCAGAATAGGAGTCTTCCTTTTTTGTTTTTTTGGTGGAATTGGCCAATGCTAATTTCAGCACACTGCAAAAAAAAAAAAAAAAGGAAGACTCCTATTCTCCTGGTAGGCATATAAATCAAGAAAATGTGTCCAAATAATGAAAAAAGTCCTTTAAAAATTAATAAAAAGGTCTGATACAGAGTTAAGAAATAAACACCTTTTAAAAATGTGTCTACTATTCCACAGTTATGGAATAACCTCCCAGGCGACATCAAATCTTCCCCCAGTCTTAAGTCACTCGAGCTCCCTATTAACATACCTCAATACAGAATGCACCTGTAAACATGTAACATACAGGGTTATTCAAAGAGATCCGAATTGCTTGAGAAAGGTAACCGAACGCTGAAAAGCAGCGTTCGGTTACCTTTCCTGGCCATTCGGCTATTCAGAGAGCAGGCAATTCGCCAAATCCTGACGAATTGCCTCCACATACGGTGCCTGTTCGGTGCCTGTTCGAGGGCAGTGAAATCCCCATGAAAAAGCACTGCTTCGGCTATTCAGAGAACACAAACCAGCAGTGAAAGGTTCCCGAAATGCCCTGCCATTCGGTGGTTTAATTCGACAGGTTTATTCAGGAGAATCCCATAGGCTTCAATGTTAAAAATATTCCGGTTTTAATTCAATATCTAATAAACCGTTCATTATAAAATTCTGCAGTAAAGAGTCTCTTTATTTATCGATTTTTTAGGATATTTTAAGCATTTTTCTGTTTTGTTTTTTTTTTGAAGTCCGATTTTTTTTTTGATATTTTTTTAAGTTTACTTATTTTTCTGTAACAGCCCTCTTTATTATCATTCCCTGGACCTCATATGTAAATTTCAGACATTTACGCTCAGTAGTTTCTTTGCAAACAGCTTTTCGCTTTTCAAACATTCATGCAAACTGTTTTTCTAATTTATTCACTGCTTCTTCTGCGGTGTCGGCTTTTTCCTGCTCGGGTTTTTCCGTAGTTTTCGGCAGGTTAATCCAGATGTTTTTGCGTGTTTTCTGCGTGTATTCGCCGGGTTTTTCGGTTAGTTTTCGTCGGGTTTGCGGCAGCTTTTCCCTGCAATTCGGGGGCCCTGTGGTGTTTGCTGAATACACCGCAGGGTCACCGAAATGGGATCGGCAAAAGGAACCGAATTGAAGAGAACGAAAAGTCACCGAACGTGCGGTGACTTTTCGAATCTCTTTGAATTACCCTGATAGACATCACTATGGGACAATTTCGGTATTGCGGTCAATTGCACCGTATTTTGCTGTCAATTCGCCTGTATTTGGCAAATTGACAGCTTAGGGAATAGACGAATTGACCCGTAATTGCACCGAACGGTGAAGTTCACTGTCCGGTGCAATTCGGGGCCAATTCAGAGGTTAGTGAATAAACTCTTTTTGTGTTGCATCACATTCAAATATTCACACTTACAGTGGGTATGGAAAAGAATCACTCCCCTTCAAAATAATCACATTTTGTTTCTTTGCTGCCTAAAATAAAGACACACTGGTTTTGTTTATCCAGTTGTATTCACTCAGTGCAAATTATAACATCCAAGTAAAAGATATAACACCAACATGTCAGACAAAAATAAAGACAATTCAAAAACAGAATCACTGAGTTGGAAAAAGGATCACCCTCTTATGTCAGTATTTTGTTAAACCACCTTTTGCTTATATTACAGCCTTTAGTCTGTTGGTATAATATGTTTCTACTAACTTTGCACATATAGACAGTGCAATATTTGCCTACTCCTCTTTGCAGAAATGCTGGAGTTCAGTTACATTTGATGGTGACAGTTTGTGGACTCCTGTCAAGTCATTCCACAGATATTGAATGGGGTTTAAGACTAGGCCATGCAAGGACATTCATTCCATACCCACTGTAATTATAAATAATCTGGGAAGTGGTTTAGAGCTTTTGTGTTGTCAAAAATTAAATATTCAAAGTGAAACTCTTGGGTTAAACAAGAGGGGGCACATAGGTTTTAAATATTAACCCCTCTTGTCCCTCTTCACACCCCCTTCCGATTTTGACAATACAAAACTAAGCTTGAATGCAGCACCGAGCTTCCTCAACGCTGGTCCGGATGTGACAAGATGCTTCTTCCTCTTAAGTCTTAAATTGCAGCTGTCAGATGACTTGGTGGAGGCTGGACGCTTGAGCAATCGTCCAGCCAATCCAGTGGTCTGCGATGCTAGCACATTGAGAGCAATTGGCTAGAGCTGGTTATGAACAGCTGTTCATTCTCGACCTCTTGGTGAGTTCCCACACTTATTTTTAAGAACTTGACGCCTGTATGAAAAAATATACAAAAATACTCACAGCCATAGACAGGTTCAAATATTTATAGAAGACGTCTGTTAAAGGGACACTCTACTCATCCTGACCACGTTATAGTTTTAAAGTGGTCAGGATGTGAGGATTTCACCCCTTCTCCCCCATCCCAGCTCCCCCAATCTGAAGACATTGCTTGGATAAACTGGAGGAGTTTCCTCCACCTCACCCATTGTCACCAGCAGCTGGGATTTTTGAATTTCTCGGCTGCTGGTCTCACCAGATTGGTCACTAGCGATGTCAGTAGTCAGAGAGCGTGCCGACATCACTCTCTGACACCACACCTTGTAGCGATTGGTCTCAGAGAGGCAGCTAACGGATCGGATCTGCGCATGGCGCTTCAAAACTTGCGTACGTAAGGTGCGCAAGTCCCGTAGCAGTGCGCAATTTGCGGTTCTTACATTACGCAAGTTGCGTAGGAGCGCAAATTGCATTAGTTGGCTACAGGATTTTCCGTGTTTTGGAGTCCCTGAGCTGAACAGGAGGAGCTGTGCGCGGCGAGGTACATAAAGGGAGTAAATGCACCTAAAAAGAAAAGAGGCGTTCAGCTGCATCTGCCTAATTATTTAAGGGCAATAAAAGGGACACTCTATTTTTTTAACCCCTTCCATGCGGAGGACGCGCTCAGCGTGTCCTGCCACATGTACACTTCGCTGCAGAGGATGCGCTGAGCATGTCCTCCCTTTGCAGCAGCGATCGGCCAGGAATCCGGCCGATCGCGGCAGCCCCCCGGTGCAGGCTGACACCCTTGATGTCAGCCCAGCCTTCGGGACCCATGTGGGCACGATAGGCGTCATTGTGCCAGCGCAATGACGTCTATTACAGGCACCCCCCCACACACCATTGTGGGGAAGGTGCCTGAAGGGGAGGGGGGGAGGTCCTTAGGACCTCTCTCACTCCCCATCCGTGCGGGGCTCCAAGAAAAGGCAGGCACCATTTGGAAGGGCACAGTTTGCCCTTCCAAGCGGCAGCTGTCTTTCATTTCTAGGGGGCTGGATCACGATTCGGCGCCAACAGGCGCCATATCGCGGTCCCCTTCCGGAGCTGGCCAACATCTTAGATGTTCGGCCAAGCTTCTGGGATATCCCTCTGATGGCATAGCGCGATGACGTCAGTCCTGGAATTAACCCCTAGCTGTCACCTATGGTGGAGATAGGGGGTTAATGTTTGGTATCATTGGAATGGCCAGAGCATGGCCTTTCCAATGATACCACACATTACCATGTAAAATGTAAAAAACTAAAATTAATGAAACAGTTTTTTTTGTTTTATTAATGCACCAATATTGTTCTCATTTCAATTATAATGTGAACAATGATACCGCACTAACGATTTTTTCTATGGGGGGCGTTTGCTAAAAACACGTAATTTCCCCCCAAAAAAGTAACGAGTCCCCATTTCTAATTTCTAACACACGCACCCCATAGAAAATATAACCGCAAAGGCTCGCATGATAAAATGTGAAAAAAAAACACTTTACACAATGTAGATGATTGAAAATTCTATTTTTATTGCATTTTTTGTTATAATATACAGGCAGGACATGACGTATACATATAATAATGATATATTATGAATCTGCCGAGTCTGCCGGAAAGAACGATATATAATATGTCTGGGTTGTATAATAAAATGTGACTTCAAATCGCATTAAAACATGCTGAACGAAACCGGTAAAGATGAGCTCAGCACAGAGGGGTGAAATGGCTCAGCAGCGAAAGGTTAATAGGGATCGATGCAGACATATAAAAAAGCGCACTCGGTATGATGTTATCCTCCAGTCTCTTATTGCGTAGACACAGCAGCATTATTCCCAGTTGTGTTTTCACTCTCTGGGCTCCCCGCGGTTAGTCTTTAAAACAAAACAATAAATGCGGATATAGAGGGCACAGAGGGATATTTCCGCCAGCGTAAAAAACACTGGCCGAATCCTTAGTTTGCGTCTGTGAATTGTCCGGATGAAGGAAAAGGGTAAAAGACCAGACACGTCCCCAGCGGGAAGGGATCGCACTATGGAGATGGAAAGGCGGTAGGTCACATCTGCAGCTCTGTTCTGATCTTCCGCTGTGAGCAGAACGGACTATTTTTGTCTTCTGGTCATATCCTCTGTTTCTTAAAAGTGTTTCCTCCAGCCTTTCATAAAGAAGCTCCCTTTTAAGGAAGTCGTTGAAAGAACCGGTCCTCACTGCCCAATATCTCGCTCTTCAGCCTCCCAAAGCTTGGGGCCCACCATGTCGCTTTGCCATCCTTCTGCGACTTGTTTCAGTACGTTTTTCCTTCCATGTGGTTCCATTTTATTATGTTTTTGAATCATCCCAGATGGAATTCCAGGATCGTAATGATAACGAGAGATTTATCCAACCATGAACCCAGGACATACTTGAAAACGAGAGAAATCTCAATGTATCCTTCCTGGTATAATACTTTATAAATAAATAAAAATAAATTTAATAATTGTATAATAGTAATTAGGAGCGTTTCATGCTATATCTACTTGATTCTCCCATCATTTCTATTTCATCTCTGAGAAATCCTTAAACAAACACCACAGATGACCCACTCACCCACCACAAACTAAATCTTGTTTTTCGAGAGATTTCTCTCGTTTTCAAGTATGTCCTATTCTGAGATACTGTACAAAAATATTGCTCGGATGAGAGGTTCTAAACTCTAGATGGCGTCTCTGATCTTGTGCAATTTAAATTGGGGTCTGCAGTATTCTATTTCTAGGGTAAATGGAAACATTTCTATGCTAAAAGGGAACAAAATATGTCCGGAGACAGCCATCACGGACTATCGTTTCGGATACACATATACATGAATACATATCTTAACATATTGACCCCTTCTGGATGGCTCCTACAAACTTCATCCGTGTATAGACAATAATAAATAGAATGAAGGGGTCTCACAGTCTGACGTAGTATTGCGTATTCACCCACCCATGGTGGAGTTGGGTTGATGGCGACTTGCAATAGTAGGTAGAATAGAAGGCCCCTGCATTGATTGTGTCTGATTCGTTATAAGAAGTCTCCTTGGAGTATGGACCTGTTCCTAAGTACCTATTGTACCTCAACGTGCCATATCTGAAGGCCACATTTATGCACCTGGACAGTGGACACAGGGAAAAGTTAACGTTGCCTACCCTTTACAGACAGACCTACTATTGCAAGTCACCATCAACCCATCTCCACTGTGGGTGGAGGAATACGCAATACTACGTCAGACTGTGAGACCCCTTCATCCTATTTAATATTAATGTAATTACTTTATAAATGTAGGTTTGTGAAACAATGTTTTCACACCTTGAGGTCTGTGGTACAGCTCCCGCTGAGACGTGTGTGATCATGTGTAATGAGTCACTGCGCGGCCACGCAGGATATTCTTATTTAAGCACGTGGCTTAAAAATGAGAAATAATACCCACAAACCCTCATCACACACAGTATGAGACCACCAAAGATGTGCCTCAACAAAAATGTTGACTGCATACTCTGCTGTGTCTTTCAAACCTACAAATGATGCGAAGGACGATACATTGTACCCATGGCTTTCAACCAATATTGTATAGATGTTTGCCAAACCCCGTTATACCATGATGGTATCCAGCACGTGTGGAAACCAAAAATTCCCCAAAGACTTTAGGAGTTGGTCACTAAACATTTTGGGCCCTATTCCGTAGTTGGCGCTAGTATGGGGACGCTAACGAGGCAAATCTGTGCCTGCAGGTTTCCCCGTAGTGTCCCCATGTTGGTGCGATATCCCGGGGCAGGCGCTACCTCGGCACTACGCCCCGGAACACAGCGCTAACCGCTGGGATACTCGTGCTGCAGTAAGAATCACCAACTGGAGTCCATAGGACTCCATGGAGGGTTGCACGTCCAGGCCGCCCTGCACGACCTCGCTAATTACTGATTGCGCTCCCTGTGTCCGATGTGCAAAGTACAGTGAGCTTGCGTAATCAACGAAACACTAAGTGATTTCTTACAGGTTTAGTGTCAGGAAGGTAACATGGGGGCGATGCGTTAAAGTCACTTATCCTGGCGGTAACTCTTACATATCCAAACCCTAACATTAGCGCTCACTAGCAAATAGTGCCCTTTATTTGTAGAAAATTTCAAATTCTAGTTGTGAATTTGTTAAAATCTGGTATTCTTTCCCCTTGACTATTTATTGTAGTTTTTTTACTTTTGTAGAAATAACCATCAACACTAGAGAAGAACACTGGTATCCATATTGTTTGTTGGTTGAAACTTTCCTCCAACTTTCCGGAGGATATCTGAAACAGTGTTTCATAAAGAAAAAAATAAAATTCCATATTAAGCACATCCAAGAATTCCATTTTTTATTCGACACGAGGAGTCCTGTTCGTCTGGTTTTATCATTAATTCTGTGTAACTGGCACGGACAGGGGAGGACGGGAAAAGGGGCAGACGGGACAATTTTCCACATGGGCCACAAGCATGAATTTGTTGTGGGTCACAACACAATTTTTCTGCCAATGAAATAAAGCATGGGCTGCGCTGTGCTGTCTATACATGCAGCACTGCGGGAGAGAGACTTCCTTGGGGTTAATTTGCTCATTTATAGAGTGTTAAGGTACTATATTAATATCAATTAAAGATATTCTTACTATTGATAGTGTTGCAGTATTTTTATTATGTTACAGTATTTTTATTGATTACGTTGCAGTATTTTTATTGACTGTTACAGTATTTTTATTGATTGTGTTACAGTATTTTTATTATGTTACAATATATTGATTATGTTACAGTATTTTTATTGAGGATGTTACAGTATTTTTATTATGTTACAGTATTTTTATTGAGGGTGTTACAGTATTTTTATTATGTTACAGTATTTTTATTATGTTACAGTATTTTTACTGATTGTGCTACAGTATTTTTATTATGTTACAGTATATTGATTATGTTACAGTATTTTTATTGAGGGTGTTACAGTATTTTTATTATGTTACAGTATTTTTATTGACTGTGTTACAGTATTTTTATTGAGGGTGTTACAGTATTTTTATTATGTTACAGTATTTTTATTGATTATGTTACAGTATTTTTATTGAGGGTGTTACAGTATTTTTATTATGTTACAGTATTTTTATTGACTGTGTTACAGTATTTTTATTGAGGGTGTTACAGTATTTTTATTATGTTACAGTATTTTTATTGATTGTGTTACAGTATTTTTATTATGTTACAGTATTTTTATTGATTGTGTTACAGTATTTTTATTATGTTACAGTATTTTTATTGTGTTCCAGTATTTTTATTGATGGTGTTACAGTATTTTTATTATGTTACAGTATTTTTATTGATTATGCTACAGAATTTTGATTATGTTGCAGTATTTTTATTGATTGTGTTACAGTATTTTTATTATGTTACAGTATTTTTATTGATTGTGTTACAGTATTTTTATTATGTTACAGTATTTTTATTGAGGGTGTTACAGTATTTTTATTATGTTACAATATTTTTATTGTCTTCCAGTATTTTTATTGATGGTGTTACAGTATTTTTATTATGTTACAGTATTTTTATTGACGGTGTTACAGTATTTTTATTGATTGTGTTACAGTATTTTTATTATGTTACAGTATATTGATTATGTTACAGTATTTTTATTGAGGGTGTTACAGTATTTTTATTATGTTACAGTATTTTTATTGACTGTGTTACAGTATTTTTATTGAGGGTGTTACAGTATTTTTATTATGTTACAGTATTTTTATTGATTATGTTACAGTATTTTTATTGATTGTGTTACAGTATTTTTATTATGTTACAGTATTTTTATTGATTGTGTTACAGTATTTTTATTATGTTACAGTATTTTTATTGAGGGTGTTACAGTATTTTTATTATGTTACAATATTTTTATTGTGTTCCAGTATTTTTATTGATGGTGTTACAGTATTTTTATTATGTTACAGTATTTTTATTGATTATGCTACAGAATTTTGATTATGTTGCAGTATTTTTATTGATTGTGTTACAGTATTTTTATTATGTTACAGTATTTTTATTGATTGTGTTACAGTATTTTTATTATGTTACAGTATTTTTATTGAGGGTGTTACAGTATTTTTATTATGTTACAATATTTTTATTGTCTTCCAGTATTTTTATTGATGGTGTTACAGTATTTTTATTATGTTACAGTATTTTTATTGACTGTGTTACAGTATTTTTATTGAGGGTGTTACAGTATTTTTATTGATTGTGTTACAGTATTTTTATTATGTTACAGTATATTATGTTACAGTATTTTTATTGAGGGTGTTACAGTATTTTTATTATGTTACAGTATATTTTATTGACTGTGTTACAGTATTTTTATTGAGGGTGTTACAGTATTTTTATTATGTTACAGTATTTTTATTGATTATGTTACAGTATTTTTATTGATTGTGTTACAGTATTTTTATTATGTTACAGTATTTTTATTGACTGTGTTACAGTATTTTTATTGAGGGTGTTACAGTATTTTTATTATGTTACAGTATTTTTATTGATTGTGTTACAGTATTTTTATTATGTTACAGTATTTTTATTGAGGGTGTTACAGTATTTTTATTATGTTACAATATTTTTATTGTCTTCCAGTATTTTTATTGATGGTGTTACAGTATTTTTATTATGTTACAGTATTTTTATTGACTGTGTTACAGTATTTTTATTGAGGGTGTTACAGTATTTTTATTGATTGTGTTACAGTATTTTTATTATGTTACAGTATATTATGTTACAGTATTTTTATTGAGGGTGTTACAGTATTTTTATTATGTTACAGTATTTTTATTGACTGTGTTACAGTATTTTTATTGAGGGTGTTACAGTATTTTTATTATGTTACAGTATTTTTATTGATTATGTTACAGTATTTTTATTGATTGTGTTACAGTATTTTTATTATGTTACAGTATTTTTATTGATTGTGTTACAGTATTTTTATTATGTTACAGTATTTTTATTGAGGGTGTTACAGTATTTTTATTATGTTACAATATTTTTATTGTGTTCCAGTATTTTTATTGATGGTGTTACAGTATTTTTATTATGTTACAGTATTTTTATTGATTATGCTACAGAATTTTGATTATGTTGCAGTATTTTTATTGATTGTGTTACAGTATTTTTATTATGTTACAGTATTTTTATTGATGTGTTACAGTATTTTTATTGATTATTCTTTACAGTATTTTTATTGATTGTGTTACAGTATTTTTAGATTGTTCTACAGTATTTTTATTATTTTACAGTATTTTTATTATGTTACAGTATTTGTATTGTGTTACAGTATTTTTTATTTATGGTGTTACAGTATTTTATTGATGGTGTTACAGTATTTTTATTGATTGTGCTACAGTATTTTTATTGATTATTTTACAGTATTTTTATTGATTGTGTTACAGTATTTTTATTGATTATTCTTTACAGTATTTTTATTGATTGTGTTACAGTATTTTTATTGATTGTGCTACAGTATTTTTATTATGTTACAGTATTTTTATTGTGTTACAGTATTTTTTATTTATGGTGTTACAGTATTTTATTGATGGTGTTACAGTATTTTTATTGATTGTGTTACAGTATTTTTATTGATTATTCTTTACAGTATTTTTATTGATTGTGTTACAGTATTTTTATTGATTATTTTACAGTATTTTTATTGATTGTGTTACAGTATTTTTATTGATTATTCTTTACAGTATTTTTATTGATTGTGTTACCGTATTTTTATTGATTATGTTACAGTATTTTTATTATGTTACAGTATTTTTATTGATTGTGTTACAGTATTTTTATTGATTATTTTACAGTATTTTTATTGATTGTGTTACAGTATTTTTATTGATTATTTTACAGTATTTTTATTGTGTTACAGTATTTTTATTGATTATTCTTTACAGTATTTTTATTGATTGTGTTACAGTATTTTTATTGATTATTCTTTACAGTATTTTTATTGATGGTGTTACAGTATTTTTATTGATTGTGCTACAGTATTTTTATTGATAATTTTACAGTATTTTTATTGATTGTGTTACAGTATTTTTATTGATAATTTTACAGTATTTTTATTGATTGTGTTACAGTATTTTTATTGATTATTCTTTACAGTATTTTTATTGATTGTGTTACAGTATTTTTATTGATTATGTTACAGTATTTTTATTATGTTACAGTATTTTTATTGATTGTGTTACAGTATTTTTATTGATTATTCTTTACAGTATTTTTATTATGTTACAGTATTTTTATTGATTGTGTTACAGTATTTTTATTGATGGTGTTACAGTATTTTTATTGATTGTGCTACAGTATTTTTATTGATAATTTTACAGTATTTTTATTGATTGTGTTACAGTATTTTTATTGATAATTTTACAGTATTTTTATTGATTGTGTTACAGTATTTTTATTGATTATTCTTTACAGTATTTTTATGGATTGTGTTACAGTATTTTTATTGATTATTCCTTACAGTATTTTTATTGATTGTGTTACAGTATTTTTATTGATTATGTTACAGTATTTTTATTATGTTACAGTATTTTTATTGATTGTGTTACAGTATTTTTATTGATTATTCTTTACAGTATTTTTATTATGTTACAGTATTTTTATTGATTGTGTTACAGTATTTTTATTGATTATGTTACAGTATTTTTTTGCTCTTCGTGTGCTTTTCTTTTACATATTTTATCGAGAATTATAAAAAGGGTGGAATGATGTTTAATGGTTTGATCCAGTTGCAACATGACTACTCGTTCAATACCTGACGACCATCTGCTTTAGGCAGGGCGATATCAAATTTTGCGTATTGTCCCACCAACACATCAATCTGTCCTGCTTTCCTGGTGAGGAAGGGGATCGTGGCCCTTCACGGATTCCGGACCCTTTTTGGCGGGCCCATCACTTTAACTTCTATTTGTCCCCTGGTCTGTTTATTAGGGGGGTAGAGCAGTTGTAATGATTAGAGCAATTGTAATGTAGATACTCGAGAATACCGCTAGATTTTGGTGTCAAAAACTTACTTAAAAATTGGAGGGGGTCGCGATATATTCGAGACATCTGCATCGCGTGTAAAAAAAATCCAAAAAACTTGACTTGCTCAGGGATCCCAAGTCTCCCGGAATTTCCGGTAGTGAATGCAGGCTCCTTGACGCCCGCAAACACGTCAGGAACTCCAGGATTCAGGAGAGGTGGGATCCATCACGGGCAGAGGGCACGCTTGGTTTAAGCCAATCATTCAAGATTGGCTTAAAACAGAGCATGAAACCTCGCTCCGCTCAGCACGCTGGGAGTTGTAGTTTTCTGACCTCCGGCTCCAGCAGGCAGGCTTATCCACCGCCTCGTCTGCCAATAGCCAGCCCCACCCCGTTGTTGCCCCATCCTGACGTCCCTGCGCTGCGCGATTCTCCTCACATTCTGAATGTGAGGAGAATCGCACGGTGCCTATTCAGTGAGGTCAGGAGCTTGTTCGGGGGGGGGGGCTGGCTATCAGCGGACGACATGGTGGATGAGCCTGCCTGCTGTAGTTGGAGGTCAGAAATCTACACCTCCCGGCGTGCTGGCTATCGGTGAATGATTCACTGCTAGGTCATCTCCCTCCACCGAACTCTTATTGCAAGTAAAGAAGACGGGTGGCCGGTAGCTTCCTACTTAGTAACAACTACAATCATTCTAGAGCAGAGCGCCCTGGCCTGGGGGGGGGGGGCTGACAGTTAAGACTAGAGACCCTCAAAGGATTTTAATTGTTTACCGGTATAGTATACTTTTATAATTTTGCTCCTCGCGTTATATTCGAGTCTTGAGTATTCTCTCATATCCATAATAAATCTCTATCCATCACGTTATATTCGGGTCGCCCTATACTCGAGTATTTACGGTAATAGTGTATGCTTAGAAATGTCAGCATAAAAATACATTGTTTCAGCATAACACAAGCGTACACTGAGATAGAGTTGCAATTATTTTTCACGCTTGCAAACTACTTAAGGAATATCCGAAAGGTGTAGGTAAGGATATAAATGGGGGACCAGTTACCCCAGCATTAGAGCGTGCCTAGGCAGTGCTGGCCCCAGCGCACACCTAATCAACATAACCAGGGGGTGAGTGAGATTTTCAGGTGTACAGACTGTCTTCTCGTAAACATATGTCATACAGGGTTATCCAAAGAGATCCGAATTGCTTGAGAAAGGTAACCGAACGCTGAAAATCAGCGTTCGGTTACCTTTCCTGGCCATTCGGCTATCCAGAGAGCAGGCAATTCGCCAAATCCTGGCGAATTGCCTGCACATACGGTGCCTGTTCGGTGCCTGTTCGAGGGCAGTGAAATCCCCATAAAAAAGCAATGCTTTGGCTATTCAGAGAACACAAACCAGCAGTGAAAGGTTCCAGAAATGCCTTGCCATTCGGTGGTTTAATTCGGCAAGTTTATTCAGGAGAATCCCATAGGCTTCAATGTTAAAAATATTCCCGTTTTAATTCAATATCTAATAAACCGTTCATTATAAAATTCTGCAGCAAAAAGTCTCTTTATTTATAGATTTTTTAGGATATTTTAAGCATATTTCAGATTATTTTTTTTTTTTTTTAAAAGTCCGATTTTTTTTATTTTTTTAAGTTTACTTATTTTTTCTGTAACAGCCCTTTTTATTATCATTCCCTGGACCTCATCTGCAAATTTCAGACATTTTCGCTCAGTAGTTTCTTTGCAAACAGCTTTTTACTTTCACACATTCATACAAACTGTTTTGCTAATTTATTTTATTTATTTATTTATTTATAAAGGATTTTACCAGGAAGGATACATTGAGATTTCTCTCGTTTTCAAGTATGTCCTGGGTTCAGGAACATTGAATTGTTACAGTTACAGAAATACAAAGTAATACAATGCAAGATATTAAAAAAAAACAACACAAATATACAGATTAACAGAAAATAAATGTGTAGGAAATATAGTCACTATGTTACGTTTACAGGTGCATTCTGTATATAGTCATTATGTTACATGTTTACAGGTGCATTCTGTATATAGTCACTATGTTACATGTTTACAGGTGCATTCTGTATATACTCACTGTGTTACATGTTTACAGGTGCATTCTGTATATAGTCATTATGTTACATGTTTACAGGTGCATTCTGTATATAGTCACTATGTTACATGTTTACAGGTGCATTCTGTATATAGTCACTATGTTACATGTTTAAAGGTGCATTCTGTATATAGTCACTATGTTACGTTTACAGGTGCATTCTGTATATAGTCACTATGTTACATGTTTACAGGTGCATTCTGTATATAGTCACTATGTTACATGTTTACAGGTGCATTCTGTATATAGTCACTATGTTACATGTTTACAGGCACATTCTGTATATAGTCACTATGTTACGTTTACAGGTGCATTCTGTATATAGTCACTATGTTACATGTTTACAGGTGCATTCTGTATATAGTCGCTATGTTACATGTTTACAGGTGCATTCTGTATTAAGGTATGTTAGTAAGGAGCTCTTGAGTGACTTAAGACTGTCTGCGGTGTCGGCTTTTTCTCGGCTTTTTCCAGCGGCTTCGCTGCGTGTGATCGGCTCCTGCTCTGGTTTTTCCGGCGTCTTCGACGGGTTAATCCAGATGTTTTTGTGGCTTTTCGGCATGCATTCGGTGGGTTTTTCGGTTAGTTTTCATCAGGTTTGCGGCAGTTTTTCCCTGCAATTCGGGGACCCTGTGGTGTTTGCTGAATACACCGCAGGGTCACCGAAATGGGATCGGCAAAAGGAACCGAATTGAAGAGAACAAAAAGTCACCGAACGTGCGGCGACTTTTCGAATCTCTTTGAATAACCCTGATAGATTTATTGGATGAATGAGGTAACCGTCGGCCTCTCACAGTCTAAAAAAGCCCATAGGTATCTACACATGAACTTGAACTTCATCCTCCATGGATATTGGGTTTTCTAGGGAAGGGACGTCAACGGGAAGAATGACCCGGCATTGTAAAAGTTATCTCTGATGTCCACAGGATCATCCTTTTTTTTTTTTGGCCCTGGGTCATCCTCGGCGACAACACGGGTTTTTCTCAGCGAGATCAATCAATCCATGCGCAAGCGAAACGCACAGGAGAAACGAATGAGCAGAAACACGAGATGTAAAGAGCTTACACATAATAAGACCAGGGGTATAATTATCAGAGAGGCAACGAGCGACTTAACCAGGTGGCGAGCGGGATTTCCAGGTGTACAGACTGCCTTCAATGAAACATATGCTTGTAGAGGTGTTGGATGAATGAGGTCAAGATTAAGAGAGTAAAGGAAGGCGAAATAGAAGACTGGAGCGCACCTTGTTGTTTGAAGTGACACAGGGAGGGAGGGATGGGGTTCTATGGTCCCACATCTGGGTTTTATTCTCAGGGTATAATATATTCAGCTCACTCGTAATTGTACAGGGAGGAAGATGTCAGATTAATGACATGTGGATACAGTTACAGTATTTATAAAGCGCCAACAAGTTCTGTAGCGCTGTACAATAGGTGGAAACCTATAGTTGAAAAAAGCCTTGTTTCTTTAAAATAAGTTGGGAAACCTAAACTTTAACCCAAAAATTCCTGGAAAATGCCTTAAAAAAATCCTAAAACATGAATAAACAAAATGACTTATTGCTGCAAGTGAAAAAAAATTAACGATTTAATAAATATTTAATAAAAACGCAAATAGTTTTTTACATTGAAACCTATGGGGGGAAAAGCCTTATTTCTTTAAAATAAGTTAGGAAACCTAAACTTTCACCCAAAAAATGCCCAAAAAATCCTAAAAAATAAATAAGTAAAGAGACTTTCATTTTATTGGTAGTAATCTGTTTCCCATTCTGAAATAACCAATAAATAACGAAACAACTCACAAAAAAAGAAATACAAATCAATACAAAATAACTCACAAAAACGAAAAACTAACAGGGTTATCCAAAGAGATCTGAATTGCTTGAGAAAGGTAACCTAACGCTAAAAATCAGCGTTCGGTTACCTTTCTTGGCCATTCGGCTATTCAGAGAGCAGGCAATTCGCCAAATCCTGGCGAATTGCCTGCACATACGGTGCCTGTTCGGTTCCTGTTCGAGGGCAGCGAAATCCCCATAAAAAAGCACTGCTTCGGCTATTCAGAGAACACAAACCAGCAGTGAAAGGTTCCCGAAATGCATGTATGTTCTGGGTGGCGAATATGTACCGGTAGGTGTCTTGCCCAAGGACACTTACTGGAGAGGTGCTCATGTCGGGATTCAAACCTGTGTCTCCATGGTCATAGAGCAGTGATGTTCTCGGACGTTGGCGAAAACCACCGAATTGCAACGATAACCGCCGAATTGTGCTGAAATTAGCATCGGCCAATTCCACCAGCATCGCCCAATTCCACCAGCATCGACCGATTCCACCAGCATCAGCCAACTCCAGAATAGGAGTCTTCCTTTTTGTTTTTTTGGTGAATTGGCCAATGCTAATTTCAGCACACTGCAAAAAAAAAAAGAAAAAAGGAAGACTCCTATTCTCCTGGTAGGCATATAAATCAAGAAAATGTGTCCAAATAATGAAAAAAGTCCTTTAAAAAATTAATAAAAAGTCTGATACAGAGTTAAGAAATAAACACCTTTTAAAAATGTGTCTACTATTCCACAGTTATGGAATAACCTCCCAGGCGACATCAAATCTTCCCCAGTCTTAAGTCACTCGAGCTCCCTATTAACATACCTCAATACAGAATGCGCCTGTAAACATGAACATACAGGGTTATTCAAAGAGATCCGAATTGCTTGAGAAAGGTAACCGAACGCTGAAAAGCAGCGTTCGGTTACCTTTCCTGGCCATTCGGCTATTCAGAGAGCAGGCAATTCGCCAAATCCTGACGAATTGCCTCCACATACGGTGCCTGTTCGGTGCCTGTTCGAGGGCAGTGAAATCCCCATAGAGTAGCACTGCTTCGGCTATTCAGAGAACACAAACCAGCAGTGAAAGGTTCCCGAAATGCCCTGCCATTCGGTGGTTTAATTCGGCAGGTTTATTCAGGAGAATCCCATAGGCTTCAATGTTATAAATATTCCCGTTTTAATTCAATATCTAATAAACCGTTCATTATAAAATTCTGCAGTAAAGAGTCTCTTTATTTATAGATTTTTTAGGATATTTTAAGCATTTTTCTGGATTTTTTTTTTTTTTAAAAAGTCAGATTTATCTTTTTTTAAGTTTACTTATTTTTTCTGTAACAGCCCTCTTTATTATCATTCCCTGGACCTCATATGTAAATTTCAGACATTTTCGCTCAGTAGTTTCTTTGCAAACAGCGTTTCACTTTCACACATTCATACAAACTGTTTTCCTAATTTATTCACTGCCTCTTCTGCTGTGTCGGAGGCTGCGATCGGCTCCTGCTCGGGTTTTTCTGTGGTTTTCGGCAGGTTAATCCAGATGTTTATGAGGGTTTTCGGCGTGCATTCGCTGGATTTTGCGGTTAGTTTTCGTCGGGTTTGCGGCAGCTTTTCCCTGCAATTCGGGGACCCTGTAGTGTTTGCTGAATACACTACAGGGTCACCGAAATGGGATCGGCAAAAGGAACCGAATTGAAGAGAACGAAAAGTCACCGAACGTGCGGTGACTTTTCGAATCTCTTGGAATAACCCTGTAAGGATTCCGAAAAACGAAATAACCCATAAAAACGGAAAATCAATTGATCCGAAATTCCAAAACGAAACGGAACGAAACGAAATAAAAATGGTCTGAAATGACCCGAAACAAAAAAAAACGCCTGAAAAAAACACGAAACGAAAAGTCATGCACATCTCTAGTGGAAAACACACGGGGATCACCTATTTAATGCCGCTCCCAGTACTTAAACAGTTAAAATCAGGCTTTTATAGGCCTACACACTAGTGCTAATGCAGTGCTTGTGTATGAGCAGCCCTAACCAATCATCCGGGCTTGCATGCGCGCTGGCATGACACGTGCACTGGCATGATACATGCACTTTCAGGGGCAAATTACGTCACAACCAATGCTCAATTGGCGCCACGCACCCACCTGCCAAAGTCGATGTGAAGATCAGGTCGGTATGGGCAGCTACGACTTTCATCTGGGGGGGTATCTCTATATGCAAACATGGTACCATGATTTTCAGACATCAGTTGGGCTGGCATTATAAAGTGGTGGGGCATTTAGCCATGGTGGGGCACTTTCATCCTTTACCCACAGTGCTTATAGCTGCTCCAGAGAGCAAGAAGAAAAAATAAAAAAAAATTAAAAAATAATAATTTAAAAAATAATAATAAAATAAATAAATATATATATACTACACGTGCAGCTGATGTTGCTTACGGTTAAGCGATATATTCTCTAAAATTATTTCCGTATGTTTATTTTTATAACTATTGTTTTAAATATTTCTTAAAATACAAATCATTAAGGTCCTTTTCAGAATTGATGAGCAAATATAAAAAGGGGTTGGTTGAAATTTGTGGTATTTGCGTAGAATCGATGAGTAGCAGGAATAACCTTTAGCTCGGTGAGTGATGTAGGAGATTATCAGGGTTATTCAAAGAGAATCGAAAAGTCACCGTACGTTCGGTGACTTTTTCGTTCTCTTCAATTCGGTTCGATTCGGCGATCCCATTCCGGCGACCCTGCGGTGTATTCAGCAAGCACCACAGGGTCGTCGAAGTGCAGGGAAAAGCCGCCGCAAACCCGACGAAAACTCACCGCAAAACCCGGCGAACGCTCACCGAAACCCGCCAAAACATCAACATTAACTCGCCGAAAACGCCGGAAAAACCCGAGCAGGAGCCGATCACACGCAGCGCAGCCTCCGGAAAAACCGGACACCGAAGACGAAGGCAGTAAATAAATTAGAAAAACAGTTTGCTTGAATGTTTGAAAAGTGAAACGCTGTTTGCAGAGAAACCACTGAGCGAAAATGTCTGAAATTTACATATGAGGTCCAGGGAATGATAATAAAGAGGGCTGTTACAGAAAAAATTAGAGTTAAAAAGATATCCCGAAAAATGCTTAAAATATCCTAAAAAATCTATAAATAAAGAGACTCTTTACTGTAGAATTTTATAATGAACGGTTTATTAGATATTGAATTAAAACGGGAATATTTTTAACATTGAAAGGTATGGGATTCGCCTGAATAAACCTGTCGAATTAAATCACCGAATGGCAGGGCATTTCGGGAGCTTTTCACTGCTGGTTTGTGTTCTCTGAATAGAGTGTGTTCTCTATGGGGATTTCACTGCTCTCGAACAGGCACCAAACAGGCACCGTATATGCAGGCAATTCGCCAAGATTTGGCGAATTGCCTGCTCCCTGGATAGCCGAGTGGCCAAGAAAGGTAATCGAACGCTGATTTTCAGCATTCGGTTCCCTTTAAGCAGCCATTCGGATCTCTTTGAATTACCCTGTAAATATATATATATATTATACATATTTGCGATTTTATAGAAGGCTGCATTATCTATTTTTAAACTTTTTCCTAATATGACATTTTTTATTACGCAAACTCGTGAGGGGCGGAAATATTTTTTATTTTTTTTTAAACTTATGTGATATTCTTTCTTTGACCACATTGATTGCTGTGTAACATAGCAATGAGTTCTTCCTGTGCTGCCACTGCACTTCTGTTTTTTTGTTTTTTTTAGCTGTCAACACAAATACTACATCCAATCACTTTGACAACGTGGGAAAATATTTGGAAGTATGCACCAATAGCCGTAGCCTACAGATGTGTCGGTCCAGCTGCTCGGCCGATAATTGTTCAAACTTATCAACTTGCTATCTGTCAGCTAAGAATGTCTGTGAGACACGTTTCCAAAAAACAGCCTAAAAATGAGCATCATGGGAAATGTATGTCATGTCAGTATAATATTCACATCCCATGTGAGCGGTTGGGGTTGTATTGAAGGGTAAACAAGTGTGATTCCCAAAAAATGAAATTTTTACATGTTTATTCAAATTACTATTTTTTTAAATATTACCTAAAAATAATAATAATAATAATTACTATTATTAATAATTTTCCATTCAGTTCACAGGAATTTTTTAATTGGACAAATAAATGTATTTTATAGTGTAGGTAAGGTGTTGCTTTTTAATGTATATGAAATGTTATGTTCATGACATTTAGAAAGAGATAACGGAGAATTTCCCTTTTTCCTCCCACAGACGTCTGCCGTCTCAGTAATGACGTGGGTGGGTAACTCTGAACACCCACTGGTGTTACAGAGGAGGCTGCTGCGGCAATAGATCTTCAGATCACACCTAGAAGACAGACAGCGAACAGGTAAGAGGCACAGCTGAAACACGTGCTATGGGTACAAGTGACACTGGTGTACATGCAGCATGCTGTCAATGACAAGCGACAGTTAAAGGGATCTGAATAGGTGGGATATATATAATATTACATACAGTATATATCGTATCCAGGTATCCTGCCCTCCACTAGTAAATATGTAAAGGGACACTACCGCTTACATAAGCTGTAACTAGATTACTTGTGCATTACAAATAAAAACACATTATAAAAACACACGCTGCGTTTTTTTTTCTTTGTTTAAAATAATTTCCTGTAAAAAAGAAAATTACAGTGATTTTTTTTTATTTGCTGTTTCCATTTTGTGGATTTTTTTTACATTAGCCAAAATCTGTGCAAGAGTTTTACTTTGTAGCTGTTGTTTATCTAATCTACAGTATTTAACAGGTAATGAGGTGGAGGAGCGAAATGTTTAGATGAGGTGGCAGGAGGCTATTGTTCTCCAGACTACCCGAGATAAGAGAATGGGATAAAACAGGGATCTTAAAAGACTTCCAATCTACCCCTTGATGATGTCCTTTGAATACATCCCACACAATGCAATGATTTGAGTCAGTGATCCACCAAACTCCATTCTATGGGCAAAGCCTCACAGTAAGGAGCAATTGATGTAAAGATACTTGGGGGGGGTGACAGTTTACAACACAAACTATCACACAATGGATGCACCAGAGACACATATAGAGGAAAATATTTTCTTCACTAATCATACGAGAGAAAAACAAAACACATGTATGATATCAGCAACATCAAATAAACACGATAATTAATTTTTTGGGGGTACTGGCCCCTTAAAGGGCTCTATTATGATCTTCGCGTTAAAATGCACGCGCAAGGGAGGAAAAACTGCGCACGCAGTTTTCCCCCTTGCGCCTGCGTTTTAGTGCCAGATCACAATGCAGGCGCAAAAAAAATGCTGCTTGCATTGTTTGCAGGCGGTAAAAGCCGGGATGCTCGCGGCAGCGCTGAGCGAAGCCGCAAGCATCCACTCACTGGAGTCCATAGGACTCCATTGAGTTCCTCCCTGCCGGTCACGTGACCAGCCGGATCTTGCCTCGCGAGATCCGGCCGGTCAGCGTAGGGATACGCAGGGAGAGACTGGAGGGACTTTTTCCCCCAGTCTTTCCCTGCTCCCGCCAGCCAGAGGAGGCGGTTGGAGCCGCGGTCCTCTCCGCGGGACAGAGGGTGAGTATCAGATTCGTTTTTTATTCTTTAAGCCTAGTGTTAACGGATTCTGCAGCAGTGGAATCCGTTAACACCAAGTCCTGGCTCTGGTTAAATTTTCGTTGACCAGAGCCAGGCGTTAGTCAGCGCTGGGACTTAGTAATCCAGCGCTGATTAACACTTTGCGCTCCCCATGTTAAGTATAGGGAGCACAAAGTACAGTAACCTCACGCTGAGGAGCGCAAGATACCAAACGCGGTTGTGTATGTAATATGCGGTAAATACCGCAGCAAACATTAATGCTCACGCATGTGAGCGTTAACGTTTGTGTGAAGACTGTAATAGAGCCCAAAGGGTTTCGCTGGCCAGAACTATACATGTAAAGATGGAGCTAGATGTTTCGGCCCTCATGGATTTTATTACGATGTATAGATAAGGCTAGGGTCAAGCGAAAGCATTTTTACACGCGAACGTAAAAAAGTGCATCCGAACGAATTGACGTATTTTTTCACGGAATTCGCGAAAACGGTCATACGATGCGCATTTTTCGTGCGTGATTTCTTTCGGATCGTCAATAAAACTCTTTTTGCGTCTGGACGTTATGTAGGCTGGACATTAGCAGTGTCTGACATCTCCTAATCACGCAAACACGCCGCTATGCCGCAGCTGCGCACTCTGTACGTCCGTACTAGCGGTTCGGCGTTCTCGAAAAAATGCGTTCGTTTTCCACTTGCGTTGCGCGGCCGGACTTTCGTGCGACCGTACTTCGTATATTGGCCGTCATTGCCCGTCATTTGCTGCTAGTGCGGCCGTAATTAAGTGCGCCAGAACGCACGTTAAAAGTGCGCTGGTCTGACCCCAGCCTAAAAGTATTGGCACGCTAATCTTAGGATTTAACCGAAGTATCAGAGTGAACGTCGTATTGAGAGTTTATATATATATATATAGGGCCATAATACATTCTTAACGCTAAGGTTAGCGCTCAGCTGTGTGAGCATTAACGTTAGCTCTGGTCGCCCTAGTGCGGGCGCACCATATTACATTCCGTACACTAAGGGGTTAAAAAACACATTAGTGCTTTGGATCTTGCGCTGTTCTGCGTGAGGTTACTGTACTTTGCGCTTCCTATGCTTAACACGGGGAGCGCAAAGTGTTAATTAGCGTTAGGATTACAATGTACCAACGCTAATTACCGTCCAGCTGCGGTTAACTCGAAAGTTACCCACACACAGCCAGGACCTGGGGCTAACGGATTCCGCTTCTACGGAATCAGCACCAGCTGAAACCCCCCCCCCCCCAAAAAATCACATACTCAACTCTCATCCCGCGGCGAGAACGGCAGCTCCATCCGTCGCTTCTGGCCGCCTGGAGCAGAGGGAGACTGAGGGAAAAAAGTCCCCCAGTCTCTCTCTGTGATCACTCCGCCGACCTGCAGGATCTCGCGAGTGAACGGCAGTCGAAGCATCCATGGAGTCCTTTAGACTCCATGGAGGGGATGGTCGCGGCGGCGCTTAGCGCTCTCTTGAGCATCCTGAGGCTTAGCGCTGCATTACGGGGCAGGCTGCTGGATTAGCACCTGCACCGTAACATGAAGCTAAAATGGGGATGCTAAGGAGAAACCTACATGCGCAGGTTTTCCTCCTTAGCGTCCTCGTTGTAGCGGGCAGTATGTATTACTGCCCATAGTGTAAACAAACACGTTGAGTTTCCAATCCGAAAGGCTCCAAGATCCAAAAGATTTTTGAGCTCCACCATGATACCAGAGATGGAATAGTCCACAGCTGACCTCTTGATTAAGCATAAAATTATTAAAGAATATTGTATGAAATGTACATACAAGGTGTATATGAAACATTAATGAATTACTATATACACATTGGGGTCTCATCCCCAAGGTAACTCGTTATTACAAGCAAATATTCCAAAATTCAGAAAAAAGCCAAAATCCAAACCACTCGAGGACCCGAGCCTTTTGGGTAGCGGTTACTCATCCTGTATACACACACTTAAAATGCTAATATAAGGGATGCTTTTGAAGCGAAAATGATGCAAGCCACAACTCCCAAAGATAGCCACATCACGACAGCACAGACTGGGCAAAATTACGAAAAATGATGTCATATCCGATGGACTACAGGAACTGATATCCGCAGCGGCGCTGACGTGATAACTGTAAAGTGACACTCTAGATCCCATGACCAATGACCCTCCCATTCAGTGTCACAGCAGGCTGTGAAAGCTTTCCAAAGCGGAGGCTTTCCTTACTTCCGGAAGGCTGTCAATCATCTTCCAATGGACAGTCTAATGGAGTTCCAACCTGCAATACACATAAGGTGTTAGTGATTGGTTATGGTTGCTGTTGTGATCTCCTCATAGTCACCACTATGCCCCATCCCTTATTAGAAAGTGGTGACGGAAACCTTACCACAGCTTTGAAGGCTGTCAATCACCATCTGCTGGTCAGTGTCCTGTTCCGGGCTGCCCATGAACCAAAACTCAGAACTGTTACCGGGATATTGGTGTTAGTTGGTCACAGGCATTGAGTGTAGGCGTCTTGGATTGGTGGTAACCCATTGGGGTTACTAGGACTGAATGTGTTTTTACTAATTTATTCATTTACTGATGAGCTGTATATATGTATTGAGCGTCAGACCTCAGTAACAGGGCTTGGAAGTTCATAGAGGTTAGTAGGTTATAATATCTAGTTACTTGGCGTCCGTTTAATCAGTGGTTTGCGGAGGTCAAATGTTCTAATATTGAAGACTTTAAGAGGGGTTTTGTGTTATGGTATTATAATATAACCCATGCCACACTCTGACATCCCCCATAATCTGACACAATACCCCCATCGTGTACTGCAACCCTCAAGAATTCCAGTGGCTGCAGACTGCAAAACTATCAGGACACATGGTGATATTACAACATCAGATCCCGGGATTCAAGGACCTTGGATGCCTGTATCGATATAGACACCACCAAGAGACCGCAGTGACACCTTCTCTCTATACAGTATAATATAACCTCTCCCTATAACCCCCCCTATTACTCCATATAACCTCTCCCTATAACCCCGCCTATTACTCTATATAACCTCTCCCTATAACCCTCCTATTACTCCATATAACCTCTCCCTATAACCCTCCTATTACTCCATATAACCTATCCCTATAACCCTCTATTACTCCATATAACCTCTCCCTATAACCCCCTATTACTCCATATAACCTCTCCCTATAACCCCCTATTACTCCATATAACCTCTCCCTATAACCCTCTATTACTCCATATAACCTCTCCCTATAACCTCCTATTACTCCATATAACCTCTCCCTATAACCCTCCTATTACTCCATATAACCTCTCCCTATAACCCCGCCTATTACTCTATATAACCTCTCCCTATAACCCCCTATTACTCCATATAACCTCTCCCTATAACCCCTATTACTCCATATAACCTCTCCCTATAACCCCCTATTACTCCATATAACCTCTCCCTATAACCCCCTATTACTCCATATAACCTCTCCCTATAACCCCCTATTACTCCATATAACCTCTCCCTATAACCCCCTATTACTCCATATAACCTCTCACTATAACCCCCTATTACTCCATATAACCGCTCCCTATAACCCCCTATTACTCCATATAACCTCTCCCCATAGCCTCTTTGTTTATTTCATATAACATCTAAATACACAGTAATTCCTCCAGTTGCTCCACATATAACTTCACGTGGTTTTTCCTGAGATCTCTACTGGTCCTGTATTATTTGAATTCTATAATAACTCACCCAATCTTTTGTTTTTTTTATTTTGTCCCTAGGGAGCGACATGATTCCCCCAAAAAGGAGAGAGAATGAGCAGTCAATGGGCTGATCTTTAATGGTCTTTGTATAAAGGAACAAAGAAGAATCAAAGACAATCATTCCAACAGCTCAACCAAATGGCCAGGATGAGCAGCATCTACAAGGATTACCTGAATCGGAATAAGACTATAGAACATTACAACTACACAAAGGAGATATTGAACCGGGAGAACCCATCCCGACAAGTTATTTCCATCATTTTCCTTATTATTTGTTGCATTATTATCCTGGAGAACATGCTTGTCCTGATTTCAGTGTGGCGCAACAAGAAATTCCACTCTCCCATGTTTTTCTTCATTGGAAATTTGGCATTCTCTGACTTTCTCACTGGATGTGCCTATATCGCCAACATTTTACTGTCTGGTTCAGTGACTTTGGAGCTTACTCCTGTGGAGTGGTTTATCCGTGAGGGCTCAGCTTTCACAACTCTTGCTGCTTCCGTCTTCAGTTTATTAGCCATAGCGATTGAACGCCATGTGGCAATCATCAAAGTCAAGGTCTACACCCGGGACAGGAACTGTCGGATGATCTTCTTGATTGGGGCTTGCTGGGTCATCTCAATGGTTATCGGTGGTATGCCCATCATAGGTTGGAACTGCATCAATAAATTTACTGAGTGCTCTACAGTCTTTCCCCTCTACTCCAAAAAGTACATCCTCTTTGTAGTGACCATATTTACCATCATACTCCTAGCCATTGTTGTTTTGTACGTTCGGATATATTGTATTGTCAAGTCTAGTCATGCTGAAATTGCAGCCCCGCAAACACTTGCACTTCTGAAAACTGTGACAATAGTTCTTGGGGTATTTATTATTTGCTGGTTGCCAGCTTTCACTATTCTTCTGCTGGACGTCTCTTGCAAAGTGAAATCATGCAGGATACTCTTTAAAGCGGATTACTTTTTTGGGGTGGCCACCTTGAATTCGGCCTTGAACCCAATCATCTACACGTTAAGGAGCAAGGACATGAGGAAAGAGTTCCTGAGGGTGTTGTGCTGCTGGAATTATCTTCAAAAAAACAAGACTCCTGATAGGTGCATGCTACATCTACGTAGCTCCAGCTCCCTGGAACGATATACACAGAAGCACGACCTTCCCACCTCCCCTATTTTTAAAAAAGACTGCACAACATTTGTATGATTCTGATAAAAGGGAAACCGTCAAGGAATTCTTGTTATAAAAGTTGCCTAGAGGGTATCCAAGGTTTGGTATCACCAAAGTAACGTAACAAAAGAAGAGTTCGGGGTTCTATGACCCATCACAGGGTTGATGGTGAAGGTATATTGACGACATACAGACGTGTTTCATCTTGTTTTCCACCAAAGGTTTGAAGGGTCAAGCCACTTATTTGAAGAAATAGTTTAGATAATACATAGCACTTATTTGTATTATAATACAAATATATTGATTGAAGAAATGCATTCTTCAATCCGTGACACAATTTAACTGCTTCACTTCCATGACAGAGTATATTCTATCCTCAAATGCTTCTGCAGGAGTCCGACATTGAGTAAACCCGATCTGGCCATATTCTAAACCAATGCAATGGAATTTAGTTTACTGTAAATGGGTTGTTTATGCCTCCAAATTTTCAGCACCTTGGGAATGTCAGCCAAGGTGCTGCAGCTGTCTGAAACAGAGAAGAGTTCTGTTTTACTATTAAAGAAAGAGGGAGCTCTAGCTGTATTATTATACATTAAGTAGCGCTTTCAGGCTGGGGGGGGGGGGTCCTCTGTCTGTCAAATAACTTTATTGTTTCTAAAATGTATATATGTATGAATGGTACATACATATGTACACTGTGTCCTGGAAGTGGTTTTATGGAAAACCACTTGGTAAAGGAGTTAAGGAAGCTGTTTTTTGTTTTTTTTGTAAATCCAAATTGCTCTTTATTGATACATACTCGGCGCTTCAAATAGGGAAGGATTTTTATGTGCAATGAAAGTGACAAACTTGTATTAGATTTCAATACAATGCAATTATAAACCAAGGCAGGTGACTGAAATTCAAAATGCCAAACGTTAAACAGAACAATACTATGAAGTTTTGAATGGAACCGATAATAGCAAATATTTATTTCCAGTTGAAAACCTTTTTGTGCCATAAATAAAAGGGTGATGCCCACCCTGTTAACAGAGTGTCGTATCTGTTCTATTTTTATGATTTTTACATTTTAATATTAAGACATTTTTAAGTATCACGTTAGCAAAATCTAAAATAAATATATGGGAAAAAATCGGGATCAATTGACAAAAAAATAATATACCTGTATATATTTGGCAAGTTTAGTAATTTGCAAATGGTTAATAGTATTCCATCTGCCTTGTTTATATTATCATTTTTTGTTGCTTAATGGGCACAGAGTTTATGTGCCAGGTTTGCTTTCATACCTGTATTACATCTTGTTTTATTCTATACAGTGCAAGTGCTCCAGGTCGGCAATCACCACACTGCTCATTTTTTTTCTAGTTTCCATTGCTGATCTATCTCGTATTTTGTACCTGTATCCCAACTAGGGTTGCCAGATCGGCCATGTTTTCCTGGACACATATAGGGCTCTATTACACTCTTCGCGCAAACGTTAACGCGCGCGCAAAAACACATTAACGCGAGGGTCAAAACCCTTTGCGCAGAACGTCGTATTACAATGTCCGCGCAAAAAATGCGCGTTAACGTCTACCGCGAGTGCTCACTTTGTGAGCGTAATGTACTGCGCGCGTCCTATAATTAACATTGTGAACGCAAATGCGTTTGTGCGCCGGTACACGGATGGTATTACAATCTATGCGCAAAATTTAATGGACAGCGTTTGCGCGCATAATTTTAACGTCTTTGAAAAGCTGGTGGTAACTGCAAATCTGAACGTCCTGGCCGAACCCAAATACACCAGCCCGAAAAAAAAAAATACAGCACAGTATAGTTACACATTCAAAGCATACCCAAACAATAAAATGGAGACGTTGTGCGTGTTTTTATTATTGCTGCAGCATATATGCGCAGATTAACTTTGACAGGCGCAAAAACTGAAGGGGAGACAATCGTGGTTCTTAATTCTGTTTGGCTGAATCGCGTGAAAAAAACAGTCTGCCCACCGATTTCTGCGCGCAATGATAATGCGCGCGTTTTTTTGCGTGTCTTTTTTACGTGCGTTATTTTTTGACGGATGAAAAAATGCACTCGGATTGTAATACCAGCGGTAATTTACACGCGTTAACGTTTAGCGCTTCGCGCAAAATTTCACGCGTTTACTGTGCATTTTTGCGAGAAAGAATGTAATAGAGCCCGTAATCTATTCATGCTGATGGGCAGTGCATGAAAAAAGCCTCCCTGCAGCATGTAGAATCCATATGCTGCTTGTAATTTAACGAGGAATCCCAGTCGACCTGCCTCGATTTCCTATCTTCAGCATTTGAATTATACATGTTGCGAGCAGCACTTTTCCCTCTGCATGAAATAGTGATATGTGTCCAGGAAAACATGGCCGACCTGGTAACCCTAATCCCAGCGTGTTCACTATGAAGGGGGCGTTTTGTTGTCAGAGGCTTTTGTGACATCATAACACCACAGAAAAACATGGATACTGTTACTGCATGACATCATTACTCTTGGCCACACTACGGTAGAGGGTGTCCTTAAACAACCATAATGTTGGCTCGTGTCTGCAGACACTCAGGCACAGGAAATAATGAACAAGCTATTATAAATACATTTATTATTGTAGCTGGTCCTGGAATAAGATACGCCGTATCTCCCCTCACATCCAAGAATTCAAGGCATAGAATATTTCAGTAAACTATACTGATTTCTCTTGAAATCCCCCCAAAAAAGGATTAATTTTACAAAGCAGCGCATGTCAACATCTCCCTGCAATTTTCCGTTGTATTCGTAAACCGTGGCAACGCTCCGCACGGCACAATCCGTATCCTTGACAGGATCTTTTACAAAATAGTCATGCAGACGTCTCGCTCTTGATTTACTTTTACTTCTATGTGTTTTGTAATAATAAAATAAAGTTTGTTTATTATAGAACTACATAAAACAGATCCTGCCCTGACCCTTAGACTTCCTCTGGGAACTTTCTCATGCCTACAGGAAGCTACGCTACAAGGCACATGTATAAACAGAATGAAGGAACAGAGCAATCGGATTCTTATGCCGACGTCCACTATTACTTGGGGAAAGAAAAGTAGTTTTTCTCCTCTTTTGGCCAGAAGAATTAACGTATCAAAATGATCCAAATTATGAGTAGTCTTTGTGGATCTTATATGAGTTCTGTGGATCTTATATGAGTTCTGTGGGACTTATTTGAGTTCTGTGGGACTTATATGAGTTCTGTGGGTCTTATATGAGTTCTGTGGGTCTTATTTGAGTTCTGTGGGACTTATTTGAGTTCTGTGGGACTTCTATGAGTTCTGTGGGTCTTATATGAGTTCTGTGGGACTTATATGAGTTCTGTGGGTCTTATGAGTTCTGTGGGATTTATAGGAGTTCTGTGGGTCTTATGAGTTCTGTGGGTCTTATATGAGGGACCAAGTTTTATTAACAATATGGCTACAATAGCATGTTATCCAAAAAGGGACACCTTTTCATGGCAATCCCACCCCATAGCAAAGGGGTCAGCAACCCTAAGCCTCTAGAAGTTTTGATACTTCGTTTCCCAGGAGGCTCGGTTGATCAGATGAGTGGTTGAGCATCATGGGAATTGTATCTCCACAACATCTAGAGGGTCGAGGTTGTTGACCCCAGCCTTAGATTCACAACAGTATCCTGCCCAAACCTCATCTTCGTCAACAATCTCGAGAGCAGTTTCCTGGAATGAAACATCTGGGGAAGAAAAGGTTAACAACTGGTTAGTGTAGGGATAACATATTGAGGGAGTACAAAAACTCAAATAATGGATTCCAGAATCCTCAAATCTTATATATGGTGGTAACCATCCATAGGGTATTGCGTTGAATCTGAGAAAGAGGCCCGTCTGGTCCATACGATCTTAACAAGCGCTATAGAAACATGGCCCGAGTTGACCTAAAAATAACTGAAAGAATTAAATATGCATTTTCTTCTACCTGTATAAATAATATATAAAACCACAACCAGCTGGTTTGACTCAGTCTTCTCAAACTGTATCCAGTCCATTAAACTCATTGGAATCTTGCAATTACTGATCCGGTAGTGCAGTGGTTCCCAACACCCGGTTCTCAAGTACCCCCAACAGGCCAGATTTTAAGGGTTACCTTGGGGGAAATGCAGATTGAATCCTTCAATCATTGAGCAGCAAATTAGATCACCTGTGCTGTGCTTCAGCAATCTGGAAAACCTGGACTGTTAGGGGTACTTGAGGATCAGGGTTGGGAACCACTGTACTAGAGTATCTCAATGGCTCCGGTCTGTTTCCCTTTGGAGAAGATTTCCCAATGACATACTTTAGAACTTAAAAGGGACACGTAAAAGGTTAAAAAAAGAATGGGAGAAGGGTGGGGGGGGGGTTAAACATTAAACCCTCCTGACCTCCTCTGCACCTCATCTCCTGTGTTAACCTTTAAGATCATAGTAAAACTCACCTTCTTTCCAGTGCAGAGCTGCCTCTCCAATGCTCCGAATTTGACATGCTGCCGTCTTCCTGCAAGCCGGAGCATGACACGTAGCTGTGAGGCGACTGGACACTCCATTAAGCATCCAGCCAATCCATTGACTGGGAAAAAATGAGGTGGGACCCAAGTTGGTTTCTGCTTCGGAGAGCTGAATCATCCCTCTGAGAGATCCCCCAGAAGGGGTGAGGACACTCAGGGCACTGTGACCATACAATTTACATTCAGTGCTGTCACAATGCATAGAGAGTCCCTTTGACTCAGAAGAGGTGGAGGGAGCTATTATGTACCTTTTATCTTTGGAAAACAAAAATAGTCTGTGGTTATTTCTATCTAGAATCCCACATGGGATCCAAAAATGGTTTTCAGATTATGAGCTGCTGGAGTTTGACACCCTGTCCATCTCTATAAGCCGCATCTTCTACTCTATGTGCGCCCGAACTGACGTGCCTTCTGGCGTCTGTCGCAGCATTGAGACGCTGCGACGGGGCCAGCCACACGCTGGAATTACGTGCGTAACAGTGTCCGTGCTGCGTCCGTGCAGTAGCCCTCTACATCAAAGCGCTAGGACGTGCGTTGACTGAGCTGCAAAGCTTAATGCTCCATAGGAGGATTGAGCCTTGCAGCGCTGAGTGCACTTAGAGAGCAGAGTGAGCAGAGTGAGACTGGGAACATATAGTTCCTAGTCTCTGTTGGCGATCACTCCGCAGAGCTGTGCGATCTGTGGAGAGAGAGGATGCACAGAGCTCGCGGCCTGGAAGTACAAACCCCCATGGAGTCCTATAGACTTCAGGAGCGGATACTCGTGGTGGCGCGGAAGAGCTGCTGCAGGTATCAGGGAGGTTAGCATTGCATACCGGGGTGAGGTGCTGAGATAGCACCGTCCCTGGAATACGACGTTAACATGGAGACGGTAAGGGAAAATCTGCAAGCGCACATTATCCTGCTTACCGTCTCCATGTTAGTATCAAATAGGGAACAGGGCGCTCAGTATAGTAATTTATAAAGGTTTTTCAAAAAAATTTATGTCATAAATAAATTAACATTTTCATAAGTCTTAAAAACCACACGAAAAAAAAAATTCTGACGCAAAAGTAAACAATCCCGTGTACTCTGCGACAGATGTAGGCTGCACATGATTATCACGGGGTAAAATCTAACAACGCAGACCTGAGATAACCCCGTGTGAAATGGGTGGGTATTAGTAATACCACGAGAGCTTCTACCTTGCCATGCTATTGTTAATATTCTCATCTATTACTAAGAAGATGCCACAGCTTAGCAAACTGATAGGCGTTTCCCCGCCACCACGGTGGTCTTGTTTTAATTCTTGTAGTGGTCAGCCATAGGTCAAAAAACAACTTTTAACCCATCAAGAGCTCTTGGGAGACGTCAAGAGCTTCTACCTTGCCATGCTATTGTTATTATTCTCATTTATTAATAATAAGATGCCACAGCTTAGCAAACTGAGAGGAGTTGCCCTGCCACCAAGGTGGTCTTGTTTTAACTCTTGTAGTGTTCAGCCATAGGTCGATCAACGTCTTTTAAGCCATCAAGGGATCTTGGGAGACGTCAAGAGCTTCTACCTTGCCATGCTATTGTTATTATTCTCATTTATTAATTATAAGATGCCACGGCTTAGCAAACAATGGAAGAAAGTAGGGTTTGGCGCTGAGGAAGGACCTGAAAATAGTGTTAATGTCATTTTATTTCTCATAGTAATAATAAGAAAAACCTATTTTAGTGTTTAACACTTGTAATATACAGTATATGACGCTTCTGTTTCTGTCCTTCATTAGAGTTAGTGACGGTTATAGTTATATGTGACCTTCCGGTTATTAGCCGAGACAACTCCGACAATGCCATTTAATTGGATGCAGGCTGAGGTTGAGGGGATGAAAGTGCAATAATTTTAATATACCTTGCATTGGTAGAGATCCCGATAAAGGCGGCCAGTTTGGTGATGTTGCTCGGTGGAATTACTGCAGAGGTCCACAGGTGAAGGTGGTTAATCATGATGGTAGTTACCAATGGGCAATGCACCAGTGGACGAGCCATTTTTGGCTGGGTATAATGGGAGATGAAGTTCCAATACATCTATAGATCACAGTTTGGACAGGTTGCTTTTGTACATACAACAAAGTCAATTGCTAATATAGTTTGAGCAATATATGCTTGGAAATGCAAGAAGAAAAAAGCCATTAAGATGTGAAAGTTGAGTAACTGCCCCCCACCCCCAATAAGAAAGATGAAAAAGGAGCTACGGGTTGCGCATCCCTTATCTGAAATTCTACAAAGCAAAATGTTTTTCAGCGGCGACATGACACCACAATGGAAAAATCCCACCCCTGACCTCATGAAGGCAGGGAGATAGTTATTAAATATATCGGGCTCTATTACACTCTTCACGCAAAAATGTGCGCGTGCGCAAAAACACATTAACGCGAGGAGCAAAACCCTTTGCGGTGAACGTCGCATTACGACGTTCGCGCATACGATGCGCGTTAACGTCTAACACGAGAGACCCGGCACAAACGCAAGTTCGCGCGCGCATCCCATACTTAACATTGTGAGCGCAAATGCGTTTGTGCGCTGGTACGCGGATGGTATTACAATCTATGCGCAAATTTTTATGAACGACGTTTGCGCGCATAATTTTAACGTCTTTTA
This sequence comes from Leptobrachium leishanense, assembly GCA_009667805.1. Lineage (NCBI taxonomy): Eukaryota > Metazoa > Chordata > Amphibia > Anura > Megophryidae > Leptobrachium > Leptobrachium leishanense. Next base: position 45,663,113 of record CM019065.1, read on the forward strand.
AAAGCTGGTGGTAACGACAAATCTTTGGGTTCTGACCGAACCCAAATACACCAGCACGAAAAAGAAAAAAAAACAGCACAGTATAGTTACACATTCTACACATACCCAAACAAAAAAATGGAGTGGTTGTGCGTGTTTTTATTATTGCTGCAGCATATATACTCAGATTGATTTTGACAGGCGTAAAAACTGAACGGGAGACAATTGTGGTTCTTAATTCAGATTGGCTGAATCCCGTGAAAAACAGTCTGCTCACCGATTTCTGCGCGCATCGTTAATGCACACACGTTTTTGCGCGTCTTTTTTACGCGCGTTATTTTTTGACAGATGAAAAAATGCGCTCGGATCGTAATACCAGCGTTAATTTACGCGCGTTAACGTATTGCGCTGCGCGTACGAATTTGCGCGGAGAATGTAATAGAGCCGATCATATATAATGCCCTTCAGGCTGCGTGTATAAGGTGCGTATGAAACATCAATGTTTAGATTTGGATCTCATCCCCAAGATATTTCATTATTATTATACGCAAATATTCCAAAAACTGACAAATACAAGACAAATCTGAAACACTTCTGGTCCCAGGCATTCCGGATAAGCGACGCTCTACCTGTACGTCCCTGCTGATTAAACGGCTGTTTGCTCAGAACTGATTATTGCAAACCTGTCCCAGTTAATTGAAAATCTCTATTAATATGATATACTCCAAAATAGAATTTTTTATGGTTTTGTTTGTTTAGTTTTTTACTTTCACTGAAGCACAAAATAATCCAACAAGCGGTTGGCCACACCGCTCGGATATAGCTGTTGTCTTAGTGCATGCAAACCTATCAGCATTACGGTACATCATTAGACTTTTTTTTTTAAAATATCAACTTTTTCAACGTTTTTTTGCACAAGGGTACACATAAAAAACTGCAGTTTCGAGGTACTAGAATTTTGGTTTTCATGTCTGGTTCATTCAAAGCATCGGTTAGGTACAGATGAGGGGGGGGGTTGAACGTCGGACATATTACAAGTATCTGAGAACATTGTAGCTTGGAAACCTCAATATCACCCCCTGTTTCTGTAACTGAAGCCACCCCAGATTGTTTATTTGTTTTTGGGCAGTGTGCTAATCTCTAGAAATGGAGGGGAGATGCCGATAGACCTGCTAACTAAACCTCATCTCTTCGCCACCAAAGCCTCATTCCGCCATCTCGACGAACAGCATGGCTGCAGTCCACCCGTTGTATGGAAGGAAGAAGACATTTCTGAACCCACAGACTTGCAAAGTCTCTATGTAGTCCTGTAATTTAATGATTCTCGATTTTATAAATATCTTTAACACTACAGCTTCATATCTTGTATAAATGTAAATAGTTAATTTCGGCGCAATCCTGCAAAGTATGTGTGTTATTTCTATTGTATATTATTTCCCCGTTGGGAGACATTGTATTAAAAAAATATGCTTTTTTTTCTCCTTAAATTTGTTTTATATGTTTTGTTTTTGACGCACAAATATACTTTGAAAACAATCCCATTGTCCAAATCTCTTTACTTCATGATTAAATATGGCAAAAAGTGTTCAATAACCACACGTCACATTTCCATCAGGTATGATGACCTCGGGCTTCAAAGAGTCATTCAAATAATTTTCGTGCTATTGTGCACCAGTCACAAGAAATAAAGGAAGTGTATTGTTGTTGGTGGGGTAAGACTAGACACTTCACAAATGTCTACTCAGCAATTTCAGGACAAATTCAGATGACGTAAAGTTGTGTCTGTCGTCTACAAACTCTGAGGAAGACACAGTCAGAGTCAGGACACCGTAATAATGTAGTCCACGCCTCAAAATTTCAAGTCCTGAGCTACTAGCCAGGCCTTAAGAGTTACTCGCCACTAGTTGCCCCACCTAACCCCTATCCAGCATTGCCTCTGCATTCCCACTCGCCCTCATATAATTTCCACTCGCCAAATGTGAGCAGGCGAGTGGAAATTTTGAGGCCTGATGTAGTCTATTCATGTCTGGCACAACTGACGGCAAATGAGCAGCATAGAAGCAGCTCTAGATTAACACACGAGCCCTGAGCTGGTGATTTCAGTCAACCACTGCTCCGCTACCCCAACCATTTGGCCCATATCATCATGCCTTAGTCCCATCACTATAAAGTTTTTACCTCATTCTTGTCACCTACTGGAGATTTCAGATGGCCTCAGTCACGGGGCAGCGAGGGTACGAGCCCAGGATGATACACAAGAGGAAGCCAAGATATTATGCATAAATAGGGGGTTTATTGTACACATATACACAGGAATGACTTAATGAGGGGCGATGCAGGAACAGGGCTGACTTAGGATACTGTGGGCTGGATAACTGACAGAGGCCGAACAGAAGACAGAAACACAGGGGAAATGCTGGAGGAAGACTAGACACAGATACAAGAGGAACACTTACACAAGACACCAGACAGACTGGACAGGAAGGTAAGTCTATGGCAACTGGAGTCTTGGCACAGCAGGAGCCTTTGAGCACAGCAGGTGCCTTGACAAAGCAGGAGCCGATGGGCACAACAGGTGTCTGTGGTATAGCAGGAGTCTTGGCACAGCAGGAGTCTGTGGTAAAGCCAATGGAATCTGTGACAAAGCAGAAGTATCCAGAGGGGTATCCACCAACGAGGTCTATGGCATGCCGTGAGTCAAGGGCTGGAGGAGAACAAGCAGGTCAGAGGAATGCAAAGGGTCTGGTACACGGAAGTCAATGGAGTAAGCTGTTAGCGTCTGGACAGTTAACAAACAAATGAGCAAGTTCAATGCAGAAAATGGAAAGTCCTGGAGTAAATGAGGAGCACCTGGTCAGTGTAAGCAAGGGAGAGACCTGAGCCATGAAGGGCAGGGCATGAATGATACTGCCGGATTATGGCAGAGCAGTGCCGGATTTGCCCTTCTTCCTGTGCCGGCGACGTGGACCATGACAGTCTCTGTTCCACAACCCTAACCCTTTCCTCCATTCCTTCCATTATGCCTTTGCCTCGTCCTTTTTAACCACATTGTACCTCTGTCCATCCTAATCCTCACTGTGCTTCATCTCCGTCCCCTTATCTCACATGTTCCCTTTGCCCAGGCCCACTCACCTCTACTAGACCTCCCATCACAACCTTGTCACCTCCATAGAGGCTTCACCCCGTCCCTCTTATCTCCTTGTATCTTTACCCCATCACTTTGACTCACACTTTACCCTTTTTTAATTCCGATCATTCCCATTGTGCCCCATCCATCCCCATTGTGCTTTCACTATCCCTCTCTACTACTTGGATCTCTGCCCCATTGTTCACTCTCACGTTGTCACTATAGAGAAATGAAAATGCTATCATATTGCTGATTCTGTTATCTGAAAAAGACGAAGAGAGCAAAACTCTCAAAAGGCTAATAGGAGTGCTGAATTAAAATATAACTTTTATTGGTTCCAATATAAACACACACATTGACCGACAATTATAAAAAACATAAACACAACTGATAAGGTAAACTTGCAAATGGGGCTAGGTAGATTTAAAAGAAGTGCCAGGTAGCAGCAAAAAGGGAGACTATGTCCCTTTAAGTAATACAAGGAATAAAGACGGCGATTGAAATGCCGAGGACCACAAAATTAGTGCATTCAAGATTACTTAATATCAAATAGCGCACACATAGGATAATAAACAGAACATTTCTTAGTCAAGCCGCCTTGTATTATGTGTGCGCTATTTGATATTAAGTAATCTTGAATGCACTAATTTTGTGGTCCTCGGCATTTCAATCGCCGTCTTTATTCCTTGTATTACTTAAAGGGACATAGTCTCCCTTTTTGCTGCTACCTGGCACTTCTTTTAAATCTACCTAGCCCCATTTGCAAGTTTACCTTATCAGTTGTGTTTATGTTTTTTATAATTGTCGGTCAATGTGTGTGTTTATATTGGAACCAATAAAAGTTATATTTTAATTCAGCACTCCTATTAGCCTTTTGAGAGTTTTGCTCTCTTCGTCTTTTTCATTATATATCAGGTTTAATCCTACGTAGGTGTGTCCAGTCCAGAGTTAATTACCGCTCTTGGATCTGGGGTGATTGTAGTCCTCTCTCCTTTCATGTTCTATCCGATTCTGTTATCTGTCCCAAGATTGGGGTCCCCCAGCCACAGATAAAGGAATGCAAGCTAAGCCTTCTGCTAACTTTTTGCCTTATGTAAAAAAAAAGTGTCTTTTTATAAATGTGTACCTTCTCTCTGGGTAATGGCTCGCTGTGAAAGCTGGTGTAAACATACTCGTACATTCTTCAAAGTGCCCCTTAATAAGAGCACTGCAGAAGATGTTAAATAGATGTTTATTTTCAACCTCAGAAGTTAAAGTCATCGTCTTGTGATCAGGGCCGAGAATAGGGCGGGGGGGGGGGGTGACAGCCCATGATATGTTCAGGGGCCTAGTGGCTTCATGGGATCCTGGCCAAACCCTGTGCAGCTTGTGTCAGTGCCACAGATGTAAGAGTTTCCCGGTGGGCTGCAGCATCCTGGGCTGGTCAGAGCACTCTGACTCATCACTGAGGGATTGATTAGTATGGTCTGCACTGGGTAGAGGTGGACAGGGAATGTTCTCCCATCAGGGAACACATTTTATCCCTTTCCTGAACCACTGGGAATTTATCCCACTCCCAGTAAAATAAGGTATGCAAAAGAGGAGGCAGAATGTTTTATTTTTAATTAATTTACTGAAATAGACAGCACAGGGAAAGGGGGCCCGACCTGTGGTTCAGTAAGGGGCTCCAAGATTTCTGATGTCAGCCCAGCTTGTAATATACAGACAGCTTGTATAATAGGCACTCCTGACGAGCCAGTGTTGGCGAAACGCATGTCGGGTGCATCCTAGAAACAGGGACCGTTTCAGAAATCAAATCTTGGGCAATTTAGGCTAGATGCAGATGGTGATCTTGCTAATTAAATGGAGAACTTTGTTGATCACTAATACCAACTATCACCATGCAACCTGATGTGCTTAGAGGTTCTACAACTTGATTTATTGAGATTCAGACAAATTTTGGGTCTGCCTTTATTTCTGTCTAGGGGTACCCTTGTCTCTTATTTTTCTTTGTTATTTCCGGTGTTGAAAATATGTTGGTCCATGTATATTGTTAAAATCGGTACAGAACACTATATGGATCTGGGACCATAAATTAATGAATTAATTACATCCTAAACGGGAATAAATCACCACTAATATATAGTGGATTATTGTTTTAAATGTATATTTGGCACGTATATGGGACACAATATCGTAGTAATGTTTTGTGTGTCGGAACCTTTTTAAACATTTGATTTGTATTAAAAGTTAAAGGAACACTCTACTCAAAAATCACCCCCCCTGTTTTTTTATCCTAATCTATCCCTATTCCCTTAATAAAAAGTTTTTTGGTTTTTTTTGGGTAACTGTAATACTTACCCTAAAATCCACTTGTTTCCAGCGGCGTCTTTTTTTTTTTATACTCACCTCCCTCCTCTTCCGCTCCCGTCCTTCTTGCCTTCTGGTTTACGTGAGAAGCACGCATGCGCGCCTCTCACGTAAGCCAGCCAATCGGCAGGCTTCCTCCCGGCTCCCTCTGAGGATTAGTGTTGCGCGCAAGAGGATGCGCGCAACACTAACCCTCAGCCGCTGCCGCCAGCTACTGCGGCGAGTTGGAGACGTCATTGCGCTGAAAGCGCAATGACGTCTCCTACTCGGCAGAAGCGGGAAATATGATTCCCGCTCTGCTGACTGACAGCTGGGAGGGCGGAGTAAACTCCTCCGCCTCTCTCAGCTGTTTTCAGCTTTTTCTGCTGAACTGCCGAGCGGAGGGAGGGGAGACAGAGGGCGGCATACTCCGGGCATCATGACCACCTAAAATAGCTTAGGTGGTCATGTTGCCTAGGGTATCCCTTTAAGTTTTACCGATATCCCAGTTAGACACTTTGTATCCTTCTGGGTCATCTGGAGGGATAGTTGTATCTGAAGTCTCCTGCGACTTTATATGTATGTCGTTTGGTTTTCCATAATCCAAGTTACATTTTGCTACTGAGGTAGTGTTAATGTAGCTTGTATAATAAGTCTTAAGTGCAGAAAAAAATTAACATGACAAACTCGGCCTCTGTGGTCATTGCTGTGTGTGTATATATACAGTTGCAAGAAAAAGTATGTGAACCCTTTGGGATTACGTGGAGTTTTGCATGAATTGGTCATAAAATGTGCTCTGATCTTCATCTAAGTCACAACAATTTGAAAAACACAGTCTGCTTAAAATAATACAACACAAACATTATATGTTTTCATGTGTTTATTGAACATAACATGTAAACATTCACAGTGCAGGGTGGAAAAAGTATGTGAACCCCTAGCCTAATGACTTCTCCAAGAACTAATTGGAGCTAGGAGTGAGCCAACCTTGAGTCCAATCAGTGTGATATTATTGGATGTGTTGCTGAAAGCTGTCCTGCCCTTTAAAAACACACACCAGTTTTGGCTTCAATTTATCAAAGTATCATCCTACTTACCCAATAAACAACCCTTTTAATCACGCGTTTTTGATTACTCATCACTGTGTTTATTTTTATTATTATTAGTATACAGTTGTGTTCAAAATTATTCAACCCCCAATGCTGTAAAGGGTTTTAGGGAATTTAGTGTACATTTGTAATTGTATTCAGAATGAAATCCTACAAGGACTTTTTAAAGAACCATATGCAACTAAAATGACATCAATTGGTTTTGTAATACAGTAGTAAATGTTTCTTTTGTGAATTCTTCATTGACACAATTATTCAACCCCTTAAAGACTACCACTCTGAAGAACAGAGGTTCATTCAAGTGTTTTCAATCAGGTATTGAAAACACCTGTGGATGTCACGGAGCAGCAATAAAGCATAATAAGCACCAATTAGGCAGCTTTAAAATGACTGTGATACTCAGCTCCTTCTAGACATTTACTGGTGTGGTTACAAACATGGTGAAGTCAAGAGAATGGTCCAGGAAGACAAGAGAAGAGGTGATTACTCTTCACAGGAAGGGCAATGGCTATAAGAAGATTGCAAAGATGTTAAACATACCAAGAGAGACCATAGGAAGCATCATTCGCAAATTCAAGGCAAAGGGCACTGTTGAAACGCTACCTGGTCGTGGCAGAAAGAAGATGCTGACTTCGACTGCTGTGCGCTACCTGAAGCGTAGAGTGGAGAAAAGTCCCCGTGTGACTGCTGAGGAACTGAGAAAAGATTTGTCAGATATGGGTGCTGAAGTTTCAGCTCAGACAATACGGCGCACACTGCGTAATGAAGGCCTCCATGCCAGAACTCCCAGGCACACCCCCTTGCTGTCTCCAAAGAATAAGAAGAGTCGACTGCAGTATGCCAAAAGTCATGTGGACAAACCACAGAAGTTTTGGGATAGTGTTCTGTGTACTTATGAAACAAAATTAGAACTGTTTGGGCCCATGGATCAACGCTATGTTTGGAGGAGGAAGAACAAGGCCTATGAAGAAAAGAACACCTTGCCTACTGTGAAGTATGGCGGGGGTCAATCATGCTTTGGGGCTGTTTTGCTTCTGCAGGTACAGGAAGCTTCAGCGTGTGCAAGGTACCATGAATTCTCTTCAGTACCAGGAGATATTGGATGACAATGTGATGCAGTCCGTCACAAACCTGAGGCTTAGGAGACGTTGGACCTTTTAACAGGACAATGATCCCAAGCATACCTCCAAGTCCACTAGAGCATGGTTGCAGATTAAAGGCTGGAAAATTTTGGAGTGGCCATCGCAGTCACCTGACTTAAATCCGATTGAGAACCTCTGGTGGGACTTAAAGAAATCAGTTGCAGTGCGCAAGCCTAAGAATGTGACTGAACTGGAGGCTTTTGCCCATGTCGAATGGGCGAAGATACCCATAGATCGCTGCAAGACACTTGTGTCAAGCTATGCTTCACGTTTAAAAGCTGTTATAACTGTAAAAGGATGTTGTACTAAGTACTAAGATTGAATGTCACTTGGGGGTTGAATAAAACTGATAATGATGTGAGCACAGAAAAGACATTTGTGGTTATTTCATTATAAATGTTATGTTATATTTGTCTGACCTACACGTGCCTCTTTGATTTAATTTTAAGCAAGATGACTGAATGATCAAAATCAATGTCAAACTGGCCAAAACACTCAATTTCAGTGGGGGTTGAATAATTTTGAACACAACTGTATATTTGGGATAGCAATATTTTTCCTTTAATATTTTTAGGAAACTATCAGGGTTATTCAGAGAGCCGAATCGGCCCCGAACAGTGAATTTCCTTGCACGGTGCAATTTCATGGCCATTCGGCTATTCAGAAAACCTGGCGGTTCACTAAATATTAGAGAATTGCCAGCGAAATACAGTGATCTTTGAAGGCAGTGAAATCCTCATAGAGAAGTAATGGTTAATCAATTCAGAGAACACCGAACAGCAGAGAAATTTTAGTGAAATGCCCTGATGTTCGGTGGTTTCGTTCGGCAGGTTTATTCAGGAGAATCCCACAGGTTTCAATGTTAATTTTTTTTTCGCTTTCATAAAATATTTATTCAACCGTTTATTCTTTTCATTTGCAGCAAAAAGTCTCTTTATTTATTATTTTTTTTAGGATTTTTTAGGACTTTTTCAGATTTCTTCGGGTTTTTTAAGTGCCTTTTTTCTTCTATAACAGACCTTTTTATTATTATTCATAGGACCTTATATATTATCTCCAGGCATTTTCATTCAGCAGTTGTTTTGCGCAAACACCTTTTAAAAGTTGTGGGTTCCTTTGTTTTTATACCCTGTTCGGTGGCTTGTCAGCTTTTTCCAGCGGCTGGTTGGTGCTCTGTTCGGCGGGTCGTCTGCTTTTTCGGATCAATTCAGCAGTTTTGTGGCGGATAGTCGGATGCATTTGGCGGGTTTTGTGGGTTTTCGGATAGATTCTGCGGATCAATTCAGCGGTTTTGTGTCGGTTTTTTTAATTCGTTCGATGGGTTGATTCGCTGCACTTCGGGACCCTGCTGTGAATGCTGAATTGCTGGGGTGAATGCTGAATTCACCGTAGAGTCGGTGAATCAAACTCTCCGAAGTGCGGGGATCAAGAAATGGGTGGATTGAACAGAGTCCAGCGCTTCCTTCTGTCAATGGTTATTAAATGATGGCATCAGTTTTTGCCGGCGTCGGACTTTACCGGGAAATGATGATTCACAGTGCCTCAAAAAAATAAAGCAGGGTATAAGGGTAGTATGCCCTGAAAACATAAATAGGTAGAAATTACACTCACATGGACTGGTGCCACAAATCGGACACCGGATGCGAAGGCGGCTGGCGGCTTAAGTGGGAACGCCAGATTTCCCCAAACGGTGGCTGGAGGTCCTGGAACCTTGCTTGCACAGCAGGAGATGTTGTGGTCCTCTATCTTGGATGGACTGCTCCGTAGAAAGCTGTTGTCTTAAGCCCGGTTGTTAGGTACCTTACCATAAGCCGTAATATAAAGAAGGAAAACGTTCACTTTTGATTTTGTAAAACGTTTATTCCTCTAAAACACAATAAATACAATAAAATAGAATAAGAAATACACTAAAACGTTGTTTCGAGGACTCAGGCCGCTTCATCAGTTAGTGTTAGAAGTGCGGGGATCAGGCAAGCAAAGAAATGTCGGTGACATTTCGGTGCTCTCTGAATAACCCTGAATGTTTTCATTTAGTCTGTTGAGAACAGCCCAGTTCATATAATAATAATTTTGAACTTTTGTCCTAGTTTACAATTATTTCTTTACCCCCCCCCCCGAATGAAACATTTTACGAGTGAAACATTTTAATAAAAAAAAAGCTATAAAAAAGAAAGAAAGTATATATGGTACCAAAAAAAAAATCTTTAAATTAATATGATCTAATTTCAGGAAAATCCCCAAGCTTTCCAAACAGTCTAAAATGAAGCCAATATGAGTGACAATAAGAAAAGTTTGCAGATTTCAATTACTAAGAATTAATTGTTCTTAATTGTAGATAGTATTACTCAGGTCTGATATCAGTATATATATATACTTGTGTCTGTGATGTAGTTAAAGCAACATAAATGACTTATTACGGATTGAAAACGAAACGACTGAAGCTTTTTAAAACTCAGACATTGGTTTCTTGAGATGACACAGGGAAAACCCCTGAAACTGTCAACACCGATGTTTATTCAGACAATCGCTTGTTGTCTGATTGGGGCTCTTGGGTAATAAAAGCTTCCATGAGCATTAATAGGGAGTGACATCACTGTGTATGTCACAATAAACCACATGATTTTCTGTGAAACTACTAAATCATTTCAAAGGGCAAAAGTTCACGTTTTCAATTTCTGTCTTGAATGTATTTTGAAAGATCTAAAATAGAGAAAGAAAAATAGAATTTTGGCGCTATAAATATATAAATACCATTGGATAAAGTTCTACTTTTCGGTGGAGTTCACCACTAATTCCCACGTGATAAACGGTGGTAATGCATCGTTTACAATAGCAAAATTGTCCCTCGGTCCCCTTGTTATCCTCCACACTTTCTCCCCACCAGACTTCAAAAAAGAAGAGAGCGGCCGTAGCGTGATTCTTTAATAAAAACTGAGCGCCCTATTCCCTAGTGAATGCTAACGGTAGCGTTCGGGTGAGTAAGCAGTAATGTCAGGATAAGTGACATTAACGCATCCCCCCCAAATTACTTTCCTCACACTAATTAGGTAAAAAATCCATTAGCGCATCAGTGATTGCGCTAGTTTGCATGGGTTTACGGTGCTTTGCGCATCCTATCCTTAACAAGGGGATCGCAAACAGTAATTAGTGTCAGGATAAGCAAGGTATTACAAAGAGCTAGTGCTAATTATCACACCAATGGGTTAACTGATTTTTTTACCAGCACCCAAAAGCTGGTGCCAACTGATTCTGCTTTTGCTCCCCCAATAAATCAGATACCCACTTCTCGTCCCGCGGCGAGAACGGCGGCCGATACAATGCTTCTGGGCGCTGGGAGCAGAGTGAGACTGGGGACAAATAGTAGAGCAGGTCGGTCCTGCCGTAGCTCGTCCTAAGGACCCTCACAAACCTCTTTTTTTCTATTAATGTGAACTTGTGCTCAACTATTCACTTTCCCTGTCATGTCCTATCAAATGATAGTATATCGCAAGCCACTGCTTACCAAGTTCCTGAGCCGGACGCTGTTTTCTTTTTCTTGTTCGTGGGCATCGCTGAATGAGCGAAATCACACAGCCCTCTGCAGTTTGACCCTCTATGGTGCCATTGAGTAATAAGACAGTAGGTTAACTGTCAATCTCCTGCCAGGAGTGAAAAAACAGAGCCGACCTATATAATAGTCCCATTGCTCTTCTATCATTGCTCAATTGGACCACTTGGATAACATTGAGTGGTCACACGGTGTAGAGTGAGCAAAAACAAGTTTGTGAGGGCCCTCGAAATGGGTAACACACGTTTTGTGAGGGCCCTGAGAACGGTCAACAACACAAGATTTGTGAGGGTCCTGAAAATAGGTAACAACACAAGCATTGTGAGCGTGCCGAGAACAGGCAACAACACAAGGTTTGCAAGGGCCCTGAGAATGGGCAACAACACAAGCAGGGTTATTCAGAGAGAGGTGAAAACCAGGATAACTGGCAGAAGAAGAGAACAATCTAGACCAAATAGCTGATTTGGGAAGTGAGATAAATGGGAGAATTTTTCTGGTTTGGCTATTTTGACCTAGAATTTTAATTTCTCCACTCAGTCATTCTCCTGGTTTTCACCTCTCTCTGAATAACCCTGAAGGTTTGTGAGGGTCCTGAGAATGGGCAACAACACAAGGTTTGCGAGGACTCTGAGAATGGGCAACAACACAAGGTTTGTGAGGACACCCTGAGAATGGGCAACGACAAGGATCTCGAGGGCCCTGAGAATGGGCAACAACACAAGGTTTGTGAGGACACACTGAGAATGGGCAACGACACAAGGATTTCAAGGGCCCTGAGAATGGGCAACAACACAAGGTTTGCGAGGGCTCTGAGAATGGGCAACAACACAAGGTTTGTGAGGACACCCTGAGAATGGGCAACGACAAGGATTTCGAGGGCCCTGAGAATGGGCAACAACACAAGGTTTGTGAGGACACACTGAGAATGGGCAACGACACAAGGATTTCAAGGGCCCTGAGAATGGGCAACAACACAAGGTTTGCGAGGGCTCTGAGAATGGGCAACAACACAAGGTTTGCGAGGACACACTGAGAATGGGCAACGACACAAGGATTTCGAGGGCCCTGAGAATGGGCAACAACACAAGGTTTGCGAGGGCTCTGAGTATGGGCAACAACACAAGTGACCTGTCCTATGGTGGGTCCCAGCTCAGATCTCAGAAGGTTTTAGCTCAATGGTGCCATTACAAAGAAGACTGCTATCATCCAGAAAGGGTGGGCAGATTTGTGCACAGCACAAAATTTCGTTTTGAACTAATGGATTAGTCCTAAAATGCAATTTATTTAGTTACTAAAGAAATTCGTTTTCAGTTCTTTAGTATGAAAACTAATTTCATTCATCCGAAAACCAGTGGATACAATTACTATTGTAGTGGCTCCTCAGAGGGCTGAGATCGCTGCTTGTTACAGTATCTCTCTCTCTCAGCACAATGTGGGCCATATTACATAGTTGGTGCTAACATAACCAGAGCTGTTGTAAACTTCCCAGAGCCATTATAGCCTATGGAGGTTTTCAGTTTACAACAGCTGGTTAAGTTAGCACCAACATTGTAATACTGCCCCGTGTCAGGCAAAGCTGTTACAGTAACTGACTGCTGCTCATCACAGCGCTCAGAGTTTCAGTAAAACTAGTAAATAATATCTTTATATATAAGAGGTTAGAACAATATTATTTCCTTGTTTTACTGAAACTCTGAGCGCTGTTACAGTCAGTTACTGTAACAACTGAGCCTGATACATTGTACTGAGAGATAATGTAACAAGCAGCCGATTTCAGCGCTCACAGCCACTGGATTTAAAGGGCTGAAAAAAAGGATCCTCTCTATAATGTTTAGAACATCCTCCTGCATTAATTAATACCCCTCTCTGTATAATGTATACAACATCCACCTGCATTAATACCCCTCTCTGTATAATATAGAACATCCTCCTGAATTAATTAATTTCCCTCTCTGTATAGAACATCCTCCTCAATTTATACCTTTCTCTGTATAATGTATATAACATCATCCTGCATTAATACCCCTCTCTGTATAATGTATAGAACATCCTCCTGCATTAATTAGTGCCCCTCTCTGTATAGAACATCCTACTGCATTGGGATGTGGAGGGTGCAGAACTTTGGATGTTGCGATCTTCATTGCTGGTCTCCTTCACTCATCAATATAATATCACAAAAAGGACTGAAACTAAAATGTAGTGCATTTTATTTTAGTTTCTTTCGTTTTTTGTACTGAGCAGTTTCGTTTCTCTTGAGTCATACTAAAACTAAATTATCCCAAAATTCTGACTAAATCGTTTTAGTACTAAAACGAATGCACATGTCTAGGGCAGAACAGAAATTCCAAGGAATTCCTCTCTGCACGAGAAAGACAGCAACCCACGGTGATCATTTCGGTCTGTTTAGCGTGCGTGTTCCTTTAAGCAACATTTTTAATAACTGGTGACTTTTTAGATGCAGCGTTTCTATCTACAACCAAAAGGTAAGCCATCCGCTGTTCAAATCAGCCCTATCAACTGCACCATGATTTTCTGTGTAAGTCTATGACAAGGCTTTCCAAAACGTGACATTTTTTGTTCAAAAATAGAGCAGAAGGTTTTTACGACTGCGCTTTCTGTCTTCCTACTGCTTAACTCTGTCGTTGGATACCAATCCTCTGGGCCCTGCACAGATTTATGCAAACTCCCACTGCTTATTGTGAACAAGGAAGATAAGGAACAGAACACCGAGTCTGCAGTATGCTGAGAGATGCTGAATACATAGGATTAACCCCTCACGGGAAGAAAATAGTAAAAAAAAAAACAAAAAAAAAACGCTTCTTTTAGTTTGTTTTTGCTATTTTTCAGAACAAAATGTTCAAATTGGAAGAATACTCTAACTCAGATTTTTTTCAGCTCACATGTATAGCATTTGCAATTCTTCAAAATCAGAATTGTTTATACATTTTTTTCTTGCTATTATTGAGACGCACAAGCGTCTGATCCGGCGTCAGTCCACCGTGGCGCTGCAGATGTTTGGAAAGAACATTTCAATCTGCTGCTCGTCCTTTCTTCGGGCTCCACTCCAAAGTTTCCCACCGGCTTGGCTTTTCCAGAGAGAAGTAGTTTACAAACTTCTGCTGAGCCAAGAATGATGATGATCGCGGCCTTCTAACCTTCTGCCTCGAATGACTGTTATGGTCGTTAACAAGATGATTTATTTACTGAAGACCGCTCAGTGGTGATTGAAAAATAAAACTTTTAGGGTCATATAATAAAATCCACTCCCCCTCGCAAAGCAGATTTTATCACCAAGGAATATGAAGGCAAACTTGCTTTAAAATGCCTTGTGAAGGGTGTATTCATGCCCAGGCCAACTGATGGGCAATGGTTCCCAAACCCACCCTTAGTTATCCCCTAACAGGCCAGGTTTGCCAGATATCTGAAACTCAGGTGATAGGATTTGCTGCTCAGTGATTGCAGGATTCAGTCTGAATTTCTCCATGGTGATTGTTATGTATTGATTATGCTTATACTTCCTGTTTCCTCTTCTGACCTCTGACCTGGACGCAGTTCAATATTCCAACATGATTCCTCACACTAGCAGCTTGCAGTGTCTACGTTCCTACAGTTTAAACAGTGATCTACAAAATCTGGCCTGTTAGAGAGGGTCCTGAGGACATGTTTAGGGACCACTGCCTTACAATCTGGCCTGTTATGGGTACTTTAAGACCTGAGCCCCGTTCAATACCTCAGCAGCTGCTGAATTGCTGCAGCGCAGCAATTCAGTTTGCTGCAGCAGTGTCATTGAACGCTTTGGATGCGAATTTAGAATCCAAAATGGCCGACGATTTTTTAATTAAAGATTCAGATTGTTTTTCATATCACTCGGTCAAAATATGATAAAGAAAAGCAGTCAGCACAATTCCGTTTTGTACGCACACACCACAAATTATAGTTTTTATTGAATAAACGTTATGTTTACTTCTGAAACAAAATATGAATTGAACTGTAATATATGTCTATGTGCAGGGGTAAATAATAAATAAATATTTTGTGCTTTGGTGGACAAAAACCTCAAAATTAACATTGCTGTACAGAATTGTTACTTGCTTCATGGCGGCGGCCATCTTTAATACGTCACACTCAGCTACTCGCAGCATCTCCTCGGGTCGCTGCAAGTGCTAAGTTAGCAGTGCTGAGCGCTGAGTGGTTGAACGGCGTTCAATGGCAAGTTGCTAACTTAGCATTGCAGCGTCTGAGGTATTGAACGCGCTTCAGGGTTGGGAAGCACTGACCTAGGGCATCAGATTGGATTTTTAATACTTGATGAGTGGGGGCAAGGGCTGTTAGAGGGAGAAAGTTACAAATATACAATATATTTGGAAATAAGGCAGGAAAGTATCCACTAACAAGCCCAAAATCCATCCTCCCATTCATTTAGCACCCTCCCTATTCACCTAACATCATGAAAAACTCCTCATCCATCCCACCATAAGCCTGTGAACAACTATCACTCACAGGCAGCTCCCTTACACACATGCCACTCACTTGTCCCTTTTTGACAGTTCCTATCTATGACCGAAACATTTCAATCACCTCATTTCTTCCTCTAAAGTTTTTACTTTTAAAGGTCCACTATAATTGGGGTGTGCGGAGGGTGTATAACAGAGCTGCATAGTAATAAAACTCCAGCAATGAGTCTCTAAACTATTATAAATGTTATTAGGAATCACTTGGTGCACTTCTGCTATTCAGAGAAGAAAACTTTGGTTATTGTAGTGAAGTTGCTTCAAACAACGGTATACTATGGTTTCGCCGGTGGTTCAAAAAAGAAGAAAAATGCTGCATACTCTAATCCTTGACTGCTGGCCAGCCAGAGAATAATGAGCTATTCTCTGCTAGCTCGCTGTTCTCATCTGAAGCCGATTTGCAAAAACAATGTCCATTTCCTGTAACAGCGGCATAATGTAGCAGGCAGGAAGCTGGACACTTGCTTAAGCCTCCAGCCAATCCAATGCCTTTCAATGTGAGCGCATTGAATGCCATTGGCTGCTTAGAAATGCACTAAGCTCTATATCTCTGAACGAAATCCCAGAAGGCTGATCAGCAAAAGATGATTGACAGCTCTCCAAAAGGCAGGAGAATCCCCCAACCACCTCTTAGGCCTGAATCAACCAGTCAACACACCATGGGAGGTGTGCATGAACCCATCCACCCATGACCATTTAAATGATGCGGTTAGATAGTCAGATCTGCTTTTCTTCTAGCGTACCAGGAACATGATACAATGACTCACTCTGATTAATAACCTTACTGCGAAATGTGTCTGGGTCTTAACGGGAATTATTTCTAATATCAACAAACAGTAACAGAAAATGTCTGTATGAACTAAATTAATTACAAATAAAAAAAACAATGCTTTATGGAACATAAACTAGAGTGTCACGGACTGAAGAGCTTCAGCTAGCTTTCTAGACCCACAATACAACGGGCATCGTTGTTAAAGTTTCAATTTGGGCAGAGCAGTCACATGTCAGCTGGAAGCCTTGACTGATAAGGTATCCTATTTCGTTTTAGAACAACATAATATTTGTAAGTGTTTGAGATGGGAAAATCTAGAACCCACCTTGGTTTGAGTGGTAGATTCCATAATTCTCTGGTCTACAAGGACCCCTATTCTGATATAATCAGTAAGAGCTGCTAAAGAAAAATACCGGTATGAAGCAATAAACTTTAGCGACCCGTTACCGACTCTGTTCGGCCAAGCCCCTTTATGTGGCTCGAGTTGTAATGTTACCGAGCTGCTAATTGATACCAGCAGATGTGCAACGTTGCTGGTATCATCTGCAGGAATGCATAGGACTCCATGGAGAGAAATGCGAGCTGCTCGTGAAAGCAGGGTCGCACAGGAGCCGCAGAAGGACACTGGGATCTATTTGTCACCATTGTTTTTCAAGATACGGTCAACGAAGACGGTGGATTGTGCCGTCCTCTGCGCCATGGGTCAAGAGGTGAATAAGGGACGTTTTAGTTTATTCATTTGCAAAATCACTTAACGTCACTTCTGGAATTGCAGAATACTGTCCCGAAGTGAGAACAACGAGCTACATTGGACTAGCACTTTCTTCACTGGCATTCCTCCGGGTGTGACATGCTCCTCTGATCCGCAGCAGTCACGTGACAGCAGGGGCGGCAATGCCTATTGAGAACCATTGGCAGAACTTCAATCTGGAAAAGAGTCTCGCTTCCAGAAACTCATCAGAAGCTGAGATCAGTACTCACTGATCCCAGCTTCTGGGCTGGAGCAAACCCAAGCCCAAGCTACCTGCCCACCTGGAGGGAGGAGAAGGGCGAGGGCACTCAGGAAAAAAGGGACCACTCCATTAACATTGAGTGATCACGGTGTCTCTTTAACTTATTGCTAGTGAAGGTGGAGGCTGTTCCTTGTAGCTCCTTACAGAAATAGAGGATGATCAGTGAGATCTCACCAAGAACTAGATTTTCACCTATGATCTTTCAAGGTTAGATGATAATGGCAGAATTATAGGGGGTTATTCAGAGAGCACCGAAATGTCGCCAGAATGTGCTCATCCCCACCCTGTGGTGAATTCAGCATTCACCGTAGGGTCCCCGGAGTGCAGGGAACAGACTCGACACAAACCCGCCGAACACCTACTGCAAAAAACACGCCGAACACGTTGGAAAAAGCCAACGAGTCGCAAAAAAAAATAATTGCCGAAAATAATCCAGAAACATGCCTGAAAGATCCGAAAAAATAAAACACCACTAAATAAAGAGACTTTTTACTGCAGATTATCTAATAAACCATTTATTATTTTATTGGATAAAACCAGGAATATTTTTAACATTGAAGCCTATGGGATTCACCTGAATAAAGCTGCCTAATGAAACCACCGAACAGCAGGGCATTTCGGCAACGTTTCTCTGCTGTTTGGTGTCTCTAAATAGATTAACCATTAGTTCTCTATGGGGGATTTCACTGCCGTCGATCAGGCACCGGTACTGGCTGGCAGTTTGCAAAAATTTGGTGAACTGCTTTCTCTCTAGATAACCGAATGGCCCAAAATGTCACCGTACGAGGAAATTCCCTGTTCAGTGACATTTCTGGGCCGGATCAGCTCTCTCTGAATAACCCCTTTAGTTTCTATGCTCCTTGAGCAAGTTAATGTCAAATAATGTCTTATTCACATCACATGAGGTTTCCGTGTACAAAATGCACACCACACAGAGGACAATACTCTGCTCTGCCATAACGAAAATAAAATTTAGTAGTACTTACATCATGCCTATAAATCACGCAGCGAGAATGCGCCTTTCCTTAGGTTAAGGTGAAAGGGTGACAATGATGCTGCTAATTTTACGAATACTCGTTCGTTTTTAGAAGCGCAGATCTCAGGTTAGACGTGTTTTTCTGCATTTTGCCTGGAATTAAAAGAGAAAAGTGAAAGTGACCTTTGGAGGTCTTCAGACTGTAGGCAACCATGACATTTCACAAAAGTAAGAAGAAGAAAAATAAAACCACAACGAAACATAAATTTCACACGCTACCATATGTCAATCATGTGATCGAACAAAAACGCAGTCGGGTTAGTGTGAAAACATCCATCAGAATTCACCGAATGCACAAAGTTACACAAACACATTTTTTTTGTAAAATGATAGTAAAATAATTACATTATTAAATGAGCTTTTATTTTTCTTATTTTTACTTATTTGTGTTCATTACAATTCACTTGTGCGTAGATCGTCTGTTCCTGTATGACTAAATTGACATGAACTTCAAGGGCTTTTCCACTGTTCTCGATAAGTCTTGGAAAAATGTGTCTACACACAATTACGTGATTATTATCAATATTGGAACTACTTAACCCCGGATCAATCAGGCTTTCGCCCAAATCACTCAACTACAACCGCCCTTTTAAAAGTCTGCAATGATATCCAAGCTGGGATGGAACAAGGAAACCTAACTGGAGCCATCTTCCTTGATTTTGCCAAGGCCTTTGACACGGTAGACCATGGCATCTTGTTAGAAAAACGTAAAAACTCTGGCATTGGTGATCGCACGCTAACCTGGTTTCAATCATATGTATCCGACCGATCACAATATGTGTCAATTTCTGGCAGCTCCTCCCTCCCGCTCCCAGTCACTTGCGGTGTACCCCAAGGCTCAATACTAGGCCCCCTGCTATTCACAATATTCATAAATGATCTGCCCAACGTCTGCAAAGCCTCAACTGTACATATGTACGCAGACGACACTGTGATCTATACCAGCAAACCAAATCTCCCGCAGCTGGAGGCCTTGCTGCAAGAACAATTCACAGAGGTAGAAAAGTGGATCAAAAACAACAAACTTTTTTTAAATACTGACAAAACTGTAACGATGCTCTTTGGAACAGCACCTAAACTACACAAATTGCAAAATCCCCATCTATGTGTTGGGACAATATCAAATGGCACACTGACCACAGTCACTTCTCTCAAATATCTAGGTATGTGGTTGGACCCTAATCTATCCTTTGGCCCCACATCGAAAAACTCTCATCTAAACTTTACCCCAAACTAGGTGCCCTGTACAGAAACAAATC
The DNA here is from genome assembly GCA_009667805.1 of Leptobrachium leishanense. Lineage (NCBI taxonomy): Eukaryota > Metazoa > Chordata > Amphibia > Anura > Megophryidae > Leptobrachium > Leptobrachium leishanense. The sequence goes on from CM019065.1 coordinate 45,682,936, forward strand.
CTGCCTGAGTCCCGCAGTAAGAAAGCAGATTGTACAGCAAATGCTTATGCCGGCTATTGATTACGGAGATGTAGTGTATGCAGCCGCCCCGCAAACACACCTTCATAAACTTACTACACTGTATAACTCATTCTGCCGCTTTGCGCTACAATGTAACTACATGACCCACCATTGTGACATGTTAAAACAGTTAAACTGGCCATCGCTAGAATCCAGACGCACCCTTCACCTTTCCAGCCTGGTGTTTAAGAGCATCTCTGGGAAGCTGCCACCCTACCTGAATAGACTGCTTCCCCCAGCAGCTCCCTCATCCTATAACCTCCGATCCAGGACCAGCACCTTACTTGCAATACCACAATACAAAAAGACAGTGGCTCGGTCCTCATTTTCCTACAGAGCACCACAATTATGGAATAACCTCCCAGACACCATCAAATCTTCCACCAGTCTTAAGTCACTCAAAATTCCCTATTAACATACCTCAATACAGAATGCACCTGTAAACATGTAACCTAGTGACTATATTTCCTACATATTTATTTTCTGTTAATCTGTATATTTGTGTTGTTAATATCTTACATTGTATTACTTTGTATTTCTGTAAATGTAACACTTCAATGTACTTGAACCCAGGACATACTTGAAAACGAGAGAAATCTCAATGTATCCTTCCTGGTAAAATCCTTTATAAATAAATAAATAAATAAATAAGATAACTAGAGGAGACGTTATACATAATGTTCCACTCTTGTCGCAAATCGGGCTTGCAGCTCGAGTGGTACAATTCCCTGCGCGAGGTTACTGTACATTAACGTCTCCTATACTTATTTTGGGAGATGTTGATTTTCACCTCCGAGTGAAAGAGCAGGCTATTTTAATGTAGCCGGCGCTTCCACGTGGAGACGGTGTTTCACTGTGAAATAACATCTCCTCTAAAATCCTACTGGCAACACAGAAGGCTGTAGTGGAAGTGTGGCGCTCCCCCTGCTTGCCTTCCCAAAGGCGTCTCCTGTTGATTATGGACCATATCCAATTGATGGACAAACTCTCTGCAACGCTCCATCATATGTTGCCTGCCTACCACAAGGTGTGGGACATTTGGGACTCTCTTGGGGTGTGAGTAACATGGCCCCACGCACACGGTGTGTCCTTGTACTGTTCCTCTAGTAGTTTTGGGAGCTTGGGGGAATGGGCCTGTCTCCCAGGTACGGCCAACAGCCCGGCATACTCCTGGTTATCTTGGTGCCTTTGGTGTATTGTTAGTTGTGTGTTTGTGTATTTTCTCCCCTCCCCGCTCTTTGCCTTCGTGTTTCTTAGAGGGTCATATAATGTTGAACAAAAATGGGTATGAGGCGGGCCGCAATACGGTGCATAACATGTCTATTTAAATCTTTAAATAAATATTTTTTTTTTTAAAAAAAGAACGTCTCCTCGAAGCTGGTGTTAAGTGATTTTGCATTTGCAAAATCACATAACATGCTCTGAAGTCCCCCATTAAATTCCATACTCGCCTCTTATGCTGCAGTAAAGAGGGTGGCATGATCTGCCGCTTCTTCTCTCCTGTGGCAGAGTGAGACTGAGAACAAATAGTTATTTTTTCTCCCTCCACGGCTCTGCGCGTTCTTGACAGGATACGCAAGGTTCCATGGAGTCCTATGGACTACAAGAGCCGGTATCAGGCAGCATTGTGCTTCCTTCAAAAGCCAGGTGCTAATAAAGCACCTACTCTAAAGTAAAATTAAGACAGTAAGGAAAATGATTACTGTCTCTATTTTACCTTCAAGTGTGTAATAGGGCCCCAAGTACCTAAATATTCTCTACAAAACTATAGTCAGAAAATTATTCTATGTACTGTAATTCCAGCAACAGTACCTCTGTAGATCACTTGTGCTTTAAAATGGGAAATTCCTTGACTTGGGGTACAAGGGCCTAGAGATGTATTTGGGAGGTGCAGACCTGATGTTCCATATTATTTTCCTGTCCTCTCCTAAGTTAAAGTCACCCTGTACCTATAGGGTGAAGGGTGTTTGGGTAATTTGTGTTATGTATGAATACTGTTATTGTTTGTATCATTATTGTCTATGTGTATCTGTTACTATCTGCTGATAATTGTGTGGGTCACATTATCCTTTTCCAACTCCCCCTATCTGGAATGTGTTTGTATCTGTTAAAGGTTTGAATGGATATTGTTCAGTCTTGTTTGCCAAATGTTGAGCAATACTAATTCCATTATCTGTCCCTGGTCTAATTATGTCCCAGACTCTGAGACACAGAGCAGAAACTTCAGGGCAGTGAGAGTAGAATTCTAGGGGAGGGATTATGATGAAGTGCAGTAAAAGCCAGAGTGTCATTTCCCATTGGCTGCCAGGCTCAGCCTGGCACTGTATATATTATTTCATTAAAGGCTTAGTCCCTGTTGTTGCTTTCTGTTCTAAACCTACAGATCTGCGTGTTGCCTCGTTTCTGGGGAATGCTATCCAAGCTCTTTGCGTGTACCAATCCTTAAGTTTTGGCTAAGGCCTGGAGAAAGAGTTGAAAGACTGCATGTGGGAGAACAGGGGTCCGGCACGGAATCAGAGGGGTACGGAGATCTGTAACCATAAGCAAATTGCAATTTGCAGCATATTTTACACGGCATTATATGAGATTACGAGGGCTGTCATCTGGGATTTAGTCAGTACATGCATAAGGGGCCTCTGAGGGGCACCGTGTGGCCAGGGCCACAATCCCGGACCTATGTCTATGTCGAACCCAGTGGCACTTAAGCACAGGGCCAGCCCAAGACATTGTGCTGCCTGGAGCGAATGCTGCCCTCCAAAAAAGCAAACCACAGTGTGTATAAACGTATCACTGTGCACCACACTGAATTTGACATACCCAGCAGAGCCCAGAATTTTGCAGAGCCCAGTGTGTCACATACCCAGCAGAGCCCAGTGTGTCACATACCCAGCAGAGCCCAGTGTTTCACATACCCAGCAGAGCCCAGTGTTTCACATACCCAGCAGAGCCCAGTGTTTCACATACCCAGCAGAGCATACCCAGCAGAGCCCAATGTTTCATACCCAGCACAGCCCAGTGTTTCACATAACCAGCAGCAGAGCATACCCAGCAGAGTCCAGTGTTTCACATGCCCAGCAGAGCAAACCCAGCAGAGCCCAGTGTCTCACATATCCAGCAGAGCATACCCAGCAGAGCCGTGTCTCACATACCCAGCAGAGCATACCCAGCAGAGCCCAGTGTCTCACATACCCAGCAGTGCATACCCAGCAGAGCATACCCAGCAGAGCCCAGTATCTCACATACCCAGCAGAGCCCAGTGTCTCACATACCCAACAGAGCATACCCAGGAAGGAGGGGGAGAGAGAGATGGGAGTGCAGGAAGGACGGGGAGATGAGTGTGAGAGGAATGGATAGGGGGGTGAGAGAGACAGACTTGTACTTACCAGCAGGTTCTGTCTCCCTCCGGCCTCCATGCAGCCGAGCTCCTGCTTCTCTGCCTTCACAGGTGCTGTTCCCTCCATCTGTGAACTTCCGTGTTCACTCACTGTCCAGGCACCGCCTAGTGGCATCACAGGAGCATTGCATGCCGGGAGGTGTAGTTTTAGACTGGACTACTGAATATTGCTTAGAACCAGTCTAGAACTACACCTCCCAGCATGCAACGGTCTGGTGATGCCGCCAGGCGGCGCCCAGACAGGGAGTGAGGCCGGGTGTTTGGTTCAGAGTGGCCCCGCTGCGCTGGTCTCCAATAGATGCCGGTTTAAAAAAATAGTGCAGGGTCTCAGCAGGAAAAAATTTCCCGCTCCCCCAAAATCTGCCGCCTGGAGTGGTTGCACCGAATCGCTCCATGGTCGGGCCAGCCCTGCTTAAGCAGGAGGTTGTCTGGGAGGAGGTCCAGCTAGTGGTTCAGTAAGGGGCTGCCAGAAGTAGCAGTTGGAGAATATAGTTCATTTGTAAACATAAAACACAGTAATGTGATCCAGTTTAGCGTCTTTTAGACTTGTGCACCGATTTTTTTTCGGTCCGATTCAGTTTGGTTCGTTCGGATTTTGTAAATTTTCGTTTTGGCTCGTTTCGGCCGATTTCCGTTTCGGTTCGTTTCAGTTCGTTTTTCGTATCGACTTTTTTTTTGTGATTTTGTGGAAATTTTTGTGTTTTTCGGAACATCTGTTCTCCTCGTTTCAAAGTGTCTATTCGTTTTGATGTAAACTAATGGTTTTTCGGATCCGATAATTCTGCCGATACGATAATTCTGCCATTGAGATTTCTCATGTTTTACAAGAAGGATACATTCAGATTTCTCATGTTTTACACGAAGGATACATTCAGATTTCTCTGGTTTCCCGGGAAGGATACATTGAGATTTCACTGGTTTTACAAGAAGGATACATGGAGATTTCCCATGTTTTACAAGAAGGATACATTGAGATTTCTCTGGTTTCCCGGGAAGGATACATTGAGATTTCTCATGTTTTACAAGAAGGATACATTGAGATTTCTCTGGTTTTACAAGAAGGATACATTGAGATTTCTCTGGTTTTACAAGAAGGATACACTGAGATTTCTCTGGTTTCCCGGGAAGGATACATTGAGATTTCACTGGTTTTACAAGAAGGATACATTGAGATTTCTCATGTTTTACAAGAAGGATACATTGAGATTTCTCATGTTTTACAAGAAGGATACATTGAGATTTCTCTGGTTTCCCAGGAAGGATACATTGAGATTTCTCTGGTTTTACAAGAAGGATACATTGAGATTTCTCTGGTTTTACAAGAAGGATACATTGAGATTTCTCTGGTTTTACAAGAATGATACATTGAGATTTCTCTGGTTTCCCGGGAAGGATACATTGAGATTTCTCATGTTTTACAAGAAGGATACATTGAGATTTCTCATGTTTTACTAGAAGGATACATTGAGATTTCTCTGGTTTCCCGGGAAGGATACATTGAGATTTCACTGGTTTTACAAGAAGGATACATTGAGATTTCTCATGTTTTACAAGAAGGATACATTGAGATATCCCATGTTTTACAAGAAGGATACATTCAGATTTCTCATGTTTTACAAGAAGGATACATTGAGATTTCTCATGTTTTACAAGAAAGATACATTGAGATTTCTCTGGTTTCCCGGGAAGGATACATTGAGATTTCACTGGTTTTACAAGAAGGATACATTGAGATTTCTCATATTTTACAAGAAGGATACATTGAGATTTCTCTGGTTTCCCGGGAAGGATACATTGAGATTTCTCATGTTTTACAAGAAGGATACATTGAGATTTCTCTGGTTTTACAAGAAGGATACATTGAGATTTCTCTGGTTTTACAAGAAGGATACATTGAGATTTCTCTGGTTTCCCGGGAAGGATACATTGAGATTTCTCTGGTTTCCCGGGAAGGATACATTGAGATTTCTCATGTTTTACAAGAATGATACATTGAGATGTCTCATGTTTTACAAGAAGGATACATTGAGATTTCTCTGGTTTCCCGGGAAGGAAACATTGAGATTTCACTGGTTTTACAAGAAGGATACATTGAGATTTCTCTGGTTTTCCAGGAACGATACATTGAGATGGGAATGATACAAAATTACAGAATCAGCGATATAACCGAAAAATACGATGTCCGAAATTACTGAAATGGAGCCAAAATCAGGAATGGAGCCGAAATCACGAATGTAACGAAAATGAATTTCGATTTTACACATTTCTAGTCCATTCGAAAATTCCGAAAAGTTTTAGTTTCGGCTCGGAAATTTGTTTGGATCTGCCGTTTTCGGATCCGAAAATTTTCAGAAAATCGGCTGAATCCGAATGCACGAATCGGGAAATTTCATGAAAATTCCGAAATTCACATCCCTAGCGTTTTTGTGAACAGTAAGATAATTTATTAAGTGCTTCTTGATCCAAGGAGAAATCTGAGGCCATTCTGGGGTCAAGAAGGAATTTTTTCCCAGTATGTTGCATATTGGCGAGCATTTCAGAATGGGTTTTTGCCTTCTTTTGGATCAACAGCAGTAGGTGATGTGTGAGAGGCTGAACCCGATGGACGCATGTCTTTTTTCAGCCTATATAACCATGTAACTATGTGTGCTGCGTTAAATAGGGGTAGTGCAGCTGTGAAACAGAAAAAAAGAGATAAAACCCCTAATGTCGCAAATATAAATGGTTAATTACAACCTAAGAATTGGTTGTGATAAAGTGACAAGTGCTAGTCAAATGTGTGACATTCCAATGTGAAAATGTGTCATATACATGGAATCGATACTTGGATTTCTCGTAAGCCATTCCTCATTCCATCAATGAAGATATGCAAAAGAAAATACAACTGTCAAGTGTAGGCTGTGCAATCTATGCAGCTGGTGTTTTTTGTGAGCCCAAGATGCAGTGATAGGCAGGTTGCGGGGTAACAAAAGAGTTTATTAGAATAAACACAGGAACATAAGAGACATGAACTAAACAAGAGATCAGAACTAGACACTGGAGGAGACTGGGCACGATGGGGAATAGATTCAGGGAAGGAGAGGAGATGCAGGGAAAGGAGGGTGAGGAAATAGAGGGATGGCTGAGAGTAGTGGGAAGGGAGGTTAGGGAGAACTGAATATGGGAGTAGTTTGGAAACAGGAGAAATAAGGAATAGCAAGATTTATTTAGTTATTTATTTATAAAGGATTTTACCAGGAAGGATACATTGAGATTTCTCTCGTTTTCAATGAATATAGGATAGAAGGAGCGAGAGGAGAAATAGACACAAGGGGAAACTAATAGTACATAGTGTTCATACAGTGTCTGCCCTTAACACAAACAGATAACATCGATATTCTGGCAATGGTACAGATAACGTTCAGGCAATAGAATAGTCGCTAGTAATGCAGGGGTCTAGGCAAGGCGGCAGGCAGGGTGGTCAAAGTCCAATCAAGGGGACTGGTATACGGGGATCCAAAATGGGGGGCACAGGAAGCAAAGTCGGTACCGGTATGAAAGTTGAAATGTCCAGATGGGTTCAGCAAAGTGGAAAGTCAGATAGACAGCCAGCAACTTCAATGTAGAAGCATTGTAATGAGGGTGTAGCTTACTTAAATGCAGGCCTCAATTAATAGGACTCGGTTCAGGTGAGGCTGCAGGGCTTGAAAGCAGTGCTGTCAGAAAAGTCCAGGAACCTGTATAGTTCATATTTACAGGGTTTAACGTGGGTGCCAGAGCGTGGTGACCCTGACAACAACACGTAGTGCAAACATTTTCTACAAAATAGTCCTGTATTGATTAATTATGCCAATTCGTTTCAGAATCACCTTGTTCTGAGCTTGTTAGCAAGACTGGCTCAGTATCACCGGCAGTGTACCACTATCAGTGGTACTCCTGCTTCCCGCATGGTCACCTTCTCCTGTATATATAAACAGAAAGACAGAGAGTGCGCACACCATAGAGTAGTATATCTGTTGTTTAAACAGTTGGGGAATTCCTCTCTGTGGCGCCTGTCTTAGAATGATACAGGTTGCTGCCTAACACCGATATGCTGACAGTGTTACACACCTGCCGAAATAGATAAAGCGAAGGGGGGGGTATATCTCTGTCGGGCGCTACCTGTATATACGGGTCTCTCGCACTTCGTAGAGTGGAGTGGGGAAACTTTATTAGCAGAATGCAATAGTGTGTGGTTGCCACATGTATTATAACCAGTGCATATATTAGTATACAGTGAATATATTCGTGGTTTGTGGTCAAAAATAGTTTGGTGAAACCAATTTCGTACAAATGTATGCTTGCCAAAAGATGAGGTAGTGTCGTTATGGGAGTAGATAATATCCTTCTGTTAATACACATAAAAGTTTGATCTGTTTTAATCAGAGTTTAGTTCTCAACATAACGCCATCTAGTGTCTTTCATAAGGTACTGCTGCTGCAACCAGTTCAGTTATTGGATGGTCTGGGAATTGTTCACTCTTCTACTGCCACCTAGTGGTCTTTATCCGAATCTCAGTCTCGTAGAAGATGGACTCGTCACTGTCTTTCTCCTTCTCTCCTTGTCCTCATATGAAAAACAGAGAGGGGGTATCCATAGCGTGATACTGTATATACAGATTATGTTGTATGGGAAAAATTGTATACACTCACGTGGTCCAGAGCCTAAATGCAGCCAGGCTCAGACGTTTAGACTTTGCTGGTCCATAGAGGTGACCAGTTCCCTTCTTTTCCTCCAGGAATCCTTCGCTGTCGCTGGGTACTTCTGGGGTTCCTTATTCCTCCGCGCTGCTCGTCCAAAAAGTTGGTGTCTGGGCAACTAATGGGGTATCTGGGCAACTTATGGAGTTTCCTCCAGAGTAACCACAGAGACAGGAGTAGGTAGGTTTAAAAGTAAGGGATTTAATACATGATAATGAAAAACAAAAACAAAGATAGGGGTATCCAGGACGCGTTTCGCCTACAAGGCCTCCTCTGCTGGATAGATGCGATCTGTGCGCGTTCGTTTTTATACATACTGATTTGTACATGTTTGTTTATTATTTTAGCGCTGAAACCGGCGTTTTCGTGCGTGTCGAGCTCCGATTGGTCCGATCACGTGAGAATGCTGTCCAATCCGAACGTATGGATGTTCCCTGAAGCGCCGGGCTGATGTTCTCCATTCGTAGTGGGTAGAAGCTTACAGAGACGTCTGATGCTCGCATAGTCTTCATGTTGGAGCTGAGCAGTTGTTAGATACAGGTTCATGCTGGTCATAAAACTTATATTTAAAAGTTCATGTTGATCATAATGCTTATCTTTAAAATGCATATCCTTAAAGATTCATGCTAATCTAAAATGCATTTCTTTAAAAGTTCATAATGTTCGTAATACGTATATAAAAGTTCACACTGATAATAATACACATATTATGGTGAAAAAATTCCATGTGGATGTGAGATGGTTACTTATTTATGTTTCTGTTAATCCACATACTGTGTTTTACCCCACCCCTCCTTGCCTGAAATAGTGTGAGGACCCAAAATCTGTTAGGCATATGTTTCCTGCAATATGAAAATTAGGGCTATAGTTATGCAATCTCCTTATATCTGTCTAGATGGTGTATCTGATGTATACATGTGGTCAAGGTGGTGTTCCTAGAGACTGTCACTAATAGGATAGGTAAGATTCCAGGAGGTATGTGGAGCTGGAGTGGCTGCGTTCGTTCAGGTTTTATCTTCTGTTTATAAGAAGTGGCATAACTCAAAGTCTAAATTGAGACCCTTTGGATGCAGGGTATCGAATTCATAGACGCAACGCATCTCTTCCTGCCCGACTTTCTTTGAAAAATCTCCTCCTCTTCTATCGTTCTTAATCCTTCTGATTGCCAAAAATTCTAATTTTTACGGGTCGCAGTTGTGACTCTTTTTAAAATGTGCGGGGACGCTATGCGTTTCTAGGCCTTTCTCAATATTTCTTACATGCTCCCTGATCCTTACGCCAAGGGCTCTCGTGGTTTTACCTATATATTTCAAACCACATGGGCAAATCAGCAAATAAATAACGTTGGTGGAAAAGCACGTCAGTATATCCTTGATCTTCCACGTGCCTCTTCTGTTAGTTATTTCTGATATATATCTCTTCTTGTTTCCGGTACTTCTGCAGCTTAAACAGTTACCGCACCCATAGAAGCCTTTTTTCTGTTTGAAATGATTGTTCGTGTTCTTGGGTGCGTACTCGCTAGTCGTTAGTTTTGACTTCAGGTTCTTTGTCCCTCTGCAGATGAACCTAGGCTTCAGGGGCAGTATGTCTTTTAGGAGGGCATCTTCCCTTAGGATGGGCCAAAATTTCTTAATGATTCGTCTAAGATTCGGGTCTTGCTGGCTGAATGTGAAGAGAAAAGGTACACATTCCTTTGGAACAACAGAGGATAGATTGGAGCCCAGACTCGAGATTAGGGAACAGGAGAGAAGAAGAAAACCTATACTCTCCAGGCAAAAAAGCAAGAAAAGACTAAGAGGAAAAAGAGGAGGGAAACAGATGATTAGGACTAAGAAAAAGAAAACCACTAAGGAAGTAGTTGACACTATTCCAAAGGGTATCTTCAACCTAACAAATATACATCTGACAACCGACCAAATCAAGGTACTCAATAAAGGTCTTAAGTTTGCCCCTACTCAAAATCTGAATCACTTCGACACTTATATCGACTTGCAAAGGTTCAAACGTAAATTATGCTTAAAGAAATATTTTTTAAAAAATCCCATTGAAAGAACCGAGGTGATGCAAGTCTATAAGCATACAGATCTCAAAGAAAAATCGAAATTCTTCCCCAAATCCATGATCTCCCCCGAGATAGCAACATTTGAAAAGATGGTATCAAGGGAAATGGAGAAAATTAAAATAGGGGTAAAGAACAACCTCACAAAGAAAGAAATGAAAGCACTAGACACCCTTAGGAAAGATGGATCAATAGTAATTAAACCAGCTGACAAAGGGGGGGGCATTGTGCTACAGAACACGGAAAGGTACGAGAAAGAATCCTATAAAATCCTGAACGACGAGAATATTTACAAAAAGGTCATAAAAGACCCCACAGAGGAAATTGTCACGATTTTTCACCAATATCTGGATGAAGGGAATGTTTTAGGAATCCTCACAGATAAGGAATATAAATACCTGAAAATCCAGCACCCTAGACGCCCGACTTTTTATCATCTGCCCAAGATCCATAAGAATGTCCAAGACCCACCAGGAAGGCCCATCATTTCGGGGATAGATTCGATTTCAAGTAGAGTCTCGGAGTATATCGATAAAATGCTCCAACCTATGGTACAGAACACCAAATCCCATTTGAAAGACACCTTAAGTCTGATACAAGAACTGGAAAAGTCCAAATGGGAGGAAGGGTATATACTAATAACCAGCGATGTTCAAGCCTTGTATAGTAACATCCCCCATGATGAAGGTATTGACGCAGTAAGGAAACATCTGGATGCAGACAATAGCATACTCCCTGAACAGAGAACTTTCATCCTGGAAGGAATCAGACACATTCTTAAGAATAATTATTTCACATTTAATAATGAGCACTTTATACAAATCAAAGGCTCGGCGATGGGAACACGGTTCGCACCAAGTTTTGCGAACCTGTACATGGATATTTGGGAGAGAGACATAATGGAAGAATACAAAGAACAGATCGTGATATACAGAAGATTCATAGACGACCTTTTCTTTATATGGAGAGGAGGGGAAGAGACCCTAACAGCATTCCTCGAAATCCTTAATCAACGAGACCCCAATATCAAACTGGATACCACCTGGAGCAGCAAGTCTATTGATTACCTGGACCTCACGATCTACATAGAGGAAAATAAGATACATACCAAAACTTTTTTCAAGAAGGTAGACAGCAACAGTTATATAAGTCGGGATAGTTGTCACCTCAGCAGATGGCTAGAGAGCGTACCCAAAGGGCAATACATAAGAATGAGGAGGAATTGCTCCAAAATAGAAGACTATAACATTCAAACAAAGAAACTGACAGAGGACTTCATGGAAAAGGGGTACGATGAAGAAACTCTAGAGAAAACAAGAGAAGAAATTGCCCAAACAGAGAGAGGGGAGTACCTCCAATATAAAAATAAAATCCATCAAAACATCACACAAAACGAAGTACCTTTTCTCTTCACATTCAGCCAGCAAGACCCGAATCTTAGACGAATCATTAAGAAATTTTGGCCCATCCTAAGGGAAGATGCCCTCCTAAAAGACATACTGCCCCTGAAGCCTAGGTTCATCTGCAGAGGGACAAAGAACCTGAAGTCAAAACTAACGACTAGCGAGTACGCACCCAAGAACACGAACAATCATTTCAAACAGAAAAAAGGCTTCTATGGGTGCGGTAACTGTTTAAGCTGCAGAAGTACCGGAAACAAGAAGAGATATATATCAGAAATAACTAACAGAAGAGGCACGTGGAAGATCAAGGATATACTGACGTGCTTTTCCACCAACGTTATTTATTTGCTGATTTGCCCATGTGGTTTGAAATATATAGGTAAAACCACGAGAGCCCTTGGCGTAAGGATCAGGGAGCATGTAAGAAATATTGAGAAAGGCCTAGAAACGCATAGCGTCCCCGCACATTTTAAAAAGAGTCACAACTGCGACCCGAAAAAATTAGAATTTTTGGCAATCAGAAGAATTAAGAACGATAGAAGAGGAGGAGATTTTTCAAAGAAAGTCGGGCAGGAAGAGATGCGTTGCATCTATGAATTCGATACCCTGCATCCAAAGGGTCTCAATTTAGACTTTGAGTTATGCCACTTCTTATAAACAGAAGATAAAACCTGAACGAACGCAGCCACTCCAGCTCCACATACCTCCTGGAATCTTACCTATCCTATTAGTGACAGTCTCTAGGAACACCACCTTGACCATATGTATACATCAGATACACCATCTAGACAGATATAAGGAGACTGCATAACTATAGCCCTAATTTCATATTGCAGGAAACATATGCCTCACAGATTTTGGGTCCTCACACTATTTCAGGCAAGGAAGGGTGGGATAAAACACAGTATGTGGATTAATAGAAACATAAATAAGTAACCATCTCACATCCACATGGAATTTTTTCACCGTAATATGTGTATTATTATCAGTATGAACTTTTATATACGTATTACGTACATGATGAACTTTTAAAGAAATGCATTTTAGATTAGCATGAATCTTTAAGGATATGCATTTTAAAGATAAGCATTATGATCAACATGAACTTTTAAATATAAGTTTTATGACCAGCATAAACCTGTATCTAACAACTGCTCAGCTCCAACATGAAGACTATGCGAGCATCAGACGTCTCTGTAAGCTTCTACCCACTACGAATGGAGAACATCAGCCCGGCGCTTCAGGGAACATCCATACGTTCGGATTGGACAGCATTCTCACGTGATCGGACCAATCGGAGCTCGACACGCACGAAAACGCCGGTTTCAGCGCTAAAATAATAAACAAACATGTACAAATCAGTATGTATAAAAACGAACGCGCACAGATCGCATCTATCCAGAGCAGAGGCCTTGTAGGCGAAACGCGTCCTGGATACCCCTATCTTTGTTTTTGTTTTTCATTATCATGTATTAAATCCCTTACTTTTAAACCCACCTACTCCTGTCTCTGTGGTTACTCTGGAGGAAACTCCATAAGTTGCCTAGATACCCCATTAGTTGCCCAGACACCAACTTTTTGGACGAGCAGCGCGGAGGAATAAGGAACCCCAGAAGTACCCAGCGACAGCGAAGGATTCCTGAGGAAAAAGAAGGGAACTGGTCACCTTTATGGACCAGCAAAGTCTAAACGTCTGAGCCTGGCTGCATTTAGGCTCTGGACCACGTGAGTGTATACAATTTTTCCCATACAACATAATCTGTATATACAGTATCACGCTATGGATACCCCCTCTCTGTTTTTCATATGAGGACAAGGAGAGAAGGAGAAAGACAGTGACGAGTCCATCTTCTACGAGACTGAGATTCGGATAAAGACCACTAGGTGGCAGTAGAAGAGTGAACAATTCCCAGACCATCCAATAACTGAACTGGTTGCAGCAGCAGTACCTTATGAAAGACACTAGATGGCGTTATGTTGAGAACTAAACTCTGATTAAAACAGATCAAACTTTTATGTATATTAACAGAAGGATATTATCTACTCCCATAACGACACTACCTCATCTTTTTGGCAAGCATACATTTGTACAAAATTGGTTTCACCAAACTATTTTTGACCACAAACCACGAATATATTCACTGTATACTAATATATGCACTGGTTATAATACATGTGGCAACCACACACTATTGCATTCTGCTAATAAAGTTTCCCCACTCCACTCTACGAAGTGCGAGAGACCCATATATACAGGTAGCGCCCGACAGAGATATACCCCCCCCTTCGTTTTAGTATATCTGTTGTGTTGATTGTGCGTAGTGAAGATTACAAACTTACCTTCTCAGGAGCCTCTTGTGTAGGATCAGGATAATTGTGTGAGACTTACACCCCTTTTCTTCTGTCTCTCCTGTCTGTCCCGTCTCCCATTTAGCCCATCCCACCTTTTCCATTCTCCATCTCCAGACTTCTTCCATTCCTATGCTTCCTCCATTCCTGGTTTTCCCTTGTCTGGCTGTTTCCTGATGGCACACCTGTACAGCCAGCCATATATTCTGGTCTCTCCCTTTGCTCTCTCATTTTGTTAGTTTGCTTCCCCTATCTAGTCTGAGGTCCTGTGAGCTCCCTCTCCTCCTTGTCGTGCATATCCCTTCTACCCTCTCAGTCCAGTCTAAGACACAGGGTTAATCAAAGAGATCTGAATTGCTGGCGAAAAGTAACCGAATGCTGAAATTCAGCGTACGTTACCTTTCTTGGCCATTCGGCTATCCAGAGAGCAGGCAGTTCGCCAAATGTTGGCGAATTGCCTGCACATATGGTGCCTGTTCGTTGCCTGTTCAAGGGCAGTGAAATCCCCATAGAGAAGCAATGCTTCAGCTATTCAGAGAACACAAAACAGCAGTGAAAAACTGACGAATTACACTGCCATTCGGTGGTTTCATTCGACAGGTTTATTCAGGCGAATCCCATAGGCTTCAATGTTAAAAATATTCCCGTTTTAATTCAATATCTAATAAACCGTTTATTATTATATTCTGCAGTAAAAAGTCTCTTTATTTAAAGATTTTTTAGGATCTTTTAGGCATTTTTAGGGTTTTTTTGCAAAAAATTCTGTTTTTTTTAAAATAGTTTTTTCTTTTTTCTGTAACAGCCCTTTTTATTATCATTCATTGGATCCTATATGTAAAGTTCAGACATTTTCGTTCTGTAGTTTCTTTGCAAACAGCGTTTCATTTTTCAAACATTCAAGCGGACAGTTTTTTTTTTTTCACTCCATTCGTCTGCGGTGTCGGGTTTTTCCGTCGGTTGCTCTGCACTGTGATCGGCGGCTGCTCGGGTTTCTCCGGCGTGTTTAATTCCGGATGTTTTTGCGGGTTTCAGTGTGCGTTCGCCCTGGTTTTGCGGTACGTTTTCGGTGGGTTTGCGGCGACTTTTCCCTGCATTACGACGGCCCTGTGGTGATTGCTGAATAAACCGCAGGGTCGCCGAAATGGGATTGCCAAATCGCACCGAATTGAAGAGAACGAAAAGTCACCGAACGTGCGGGGACTTTTCGATTCTCTTTGAATAACCCTGTGAGTGTTTGTCTTGTAGTTTCTCTAAATTCACTCTTGTACTTTTGTGTTTTCCTTCAGTTTTGTCAGTCCTGGGTTTTGTCCATTTTTCGGTCTGTTTCAGTTTATTTTCTGCTAATATATCTTGCCTGTGGCTACCTGGGTTCCTGATTTGACCACCATCATACTGGTCTTCATATTGCAACAAGGCTCCTGGTTCCTGTGCAGTGGGCACTACTACTGCATAGCCCATCCTCCTCCTGTTTGCAGTCATTGCCTGGAGCGTCCAGTGATCCAGAAATCTCCATCTGCGCTGTACCCACACTTCCTGATCCAGAGCTCCTGTTTTCAGCAGAAGTGGATAATCTCAACTACGTAGCCCACTATCCACTGGGTCTGAAGACTTATCTGGCTGCCAGCCATCCATACAACTGGCTCTATCTACTAAGACCTTCAATCAAGGTATTGCTGCCAAAGCTCCTAGTGCTTACCCAAGTGGACCCTGTTTGCATTCTTGGAATACATAGCCCACAATCCACTCTGCTATAATATTTGCCTCTGTTGTGTATTGGGACTTCCTCTTTTACAAATACTTGTTGGCATCTACATACCTTTTTGAATACACTTATATTTTTCTTATAACTGCTTCCTGAGTCTACTTGTCCTGCTCACGCCCAGCGCTTGGGTAATAAAACCAAAAGGTCCCACCATGGCTCCGTCCTGGCTTGGGCCTGACAAATTGGCCTTGGTGTACATCGGCGGGTGGCACCGTCCCCTCTTTATGTTGTACAGGTCATGGTATACAGTTGGCATTCTCAGGATATTTAATCAGTGATCCCTTGGCTCTGACTTATCCCAACGGTGCAAATGGAGGAAAATCCAAGCTTGGGCACACTGCCTGTACACAGCGGCACAAGCACGCTCCCCAGTCTTATACAGGGTATATGCAGTGACTCACGGGTCTCCTGTGTAGTGCAGCTCAGATTGCAGTGGCGGGTCCCGGATGCTGCAGGTACAGATACCCAGATCAGCCTTGGCACAGTGCTATAAATCCTTCCCCAGCCTGTATCAGTCCTTAGCCCCGTGAACCTCACCCACAGCCAGTCGGAATCCGGCACTTTACGCATAGGCGCACCCGTCTCGGCTTCGGTGAATCGGTCCACACGGTATATGCCAGGGACTGGCGGAGCAGCTTTCTCTCCCTCTCTGTGTCTCTGCATTAACCCCTTAAGGACCGCTGACGTACCCTGTACGTCCTGTCCTCGGGTCTCCCTTAGACCCGCGGACGTACAGGGTACGTCAGAGGCGCCTAATCCCCCTCCCGCCCGATACTCACCTCCCTCGCTGGATCCCTCGGCGATCTGGCAGGGACGAAGCCTGCCCATGTGATTTACATGGGCAGGCGAGGCTGATGACGTCGCCACGCTGCGTGGTGACGTCATCAGCAGGCGTCCCCATGCAAAGCAATGGAGGGGAGGGGGGGCTCCTTTGGAGCCCTCTATCTCCCCAACCATTGAAGCTAGGGAGATGCTTTTTACACCGCTGAAAAGGGGAGAGTCTCCCCTTTTCAGCGGTGTATAGCATTAACTGTTTCGCCACCGGATTGGCGCCAAAACGCTATTCGAACCTGGAGGGGGCTGACATCTTGGATGTCAGCCAAGCCTCCAGGTCCCCCCCCACCCACTGACAACCTCACCATATGTGTGAGGATGTCAGTGGGCCAGTTTAACCATCTAGCTGCCATGTAGAGATAAGGGGATCCTAAGGATCCCCATATCTCCCGATCCATGGCAGCTAGATGGTCATATTTGACATCATTTGAAAGGCCTGATTATGATTATTAAAATAATAAAAATAATAATAATAATAATAATAATAAAAAAAAAATAAAAAAAAATAGTTTTTTTTGTCTGGGGGGTTTAATTAAATAGGACCTAGGCTGTCATCTAAAAATAATTAGCACAAAATGGTCAGAATGAGCGCAGCGCACATAGGTGAACTGTCTCAGCAGTGAAGGGGTTTAAAAGCAAACGCATGTAAAAATTGGGTATTTCTAATCTCGGGACAAAATTTTGAACCTATTTAGCCGGGGTCTTTTTCGGGTGGTTGTAGATTTTGGGGATTAAATTACGAAAAAGTGTGTTTTTACCATTTTTTTCTCATATTTCATATTTTTTTATAGTAAATTATTCGATATGATGGAAATAATGGTATTTCTAGAAAGTCCATTTAATGGCGGGAAAAAGGGTGTATAATATGTGTGGTTTGAATAAACGAGTAAGAGGAAAATTTGACCTAAACACTAACAGCGCAGAAACATAAAAACAGCAGCGGTCACTAAAAGACGGATTTGTGTAAAACCGCCCGGTCACTAAGGGGTTAAAATGCAAATCAATTTAGAACTTTTTTGAAATGTGCTCGCCTGGATGTTTTTGTTGTTATTCTGTCTCTCGCTGTTAGAATAAACCGACCATTAAAATTATACACTGATCATTTCTTTGTCAGTGGCAAAAATACAAAATCAGCTGAGGATCAAATCATTTTTTTCCCCTCACTGTATTCGTCTAGCACTTGTCAGTTTATATTTGCAACATTAGGGGTTTTATCTCATTTCTTAACATGACTTTCAGACCTACTTAGAGCACACTGAAAGTATTTTCAATGTTGCAAATTTAGTCATATAGCAGGAAGTGACAAAGTGACATTGCACAAAAAATATAACATTAGATCATACACACTATCATAATGAAATTTTGATGGTGGTTTTTAACTTTATCACTTTTTAATACTTTGTTTTAGACCAACAATCAAATGAAACCTTTTATGCGCTGTGACTTTAACCCCTTTCACCTCTGTGTGCTGCGCAAATTCTTTACCGTTTTTGCTCCATCATGTTTAAACGCGATTTGATGTCACGTTTTATTACACGACCCAGGCAACTTATAAAGTGTTGTGTTGTTGTTTTAATATCTTGCATTGTATAACTTTGTATTTCTGTAACAATTCAATGTTCTTGAATCCAGGACATACTTGAAAACGAGAGAAATCTCAATGTATTCTTCTTGGTAAAATTACTTTATAAAAAAATAAAATATCAAAATTATATGTATACGTCATGTCCTGTCAGAATGCTAAAACAAAAAATGTAGAAAAATGTGAATTTAATATAATTTCAATCATCTACAGCGTATAAAATATATTTTTTTCACATTTTATCATCCGAGCCTTTACGGTTATATATTCTATGGGGTACGCTTGTTAAAAAAATTAGAACAGTGAATCCATTACTTTATTTTTCTGAGAAATTACACGATTTTAGCTAAAAAAAAAATCATTAGTGCAGCATCATTGTTCTTTTATTAATGCAGCAGTATTGTTCACATTTCAATTATAATGTGAACAAAAAAAAAACACGTTTTTATTTATTTTTCATTTTTATTATTTTTTTAAAAATTTCCATAGGGAAACCCCTTGGTGGTTATAGGTTAATTCTTCACTGCGCGATGATGTCTGTGGGCAGGGGGGGGGGGAACTCCGGAGGCTTGGCTGATATCCAAGATGTCAGCCACTTCTGGGAGAGGTCCACGATCTGGCACCGAATGGCACCGGATTGCGACCTGCACCTCAGGGGTTAAAGGGAGGCACCGCTGGAAGGACAAAAATAGGGACACTCAATATTTAATAATTTTTAATATTAAAAATAAATATTTTTATTAGAGTATCCCCTTATATATATATATATTATTTTTTTTTAACTTCCTTTCCATGTACAATCCAGGGGTGGAGAACCCTGGGTATTTTTGTGACGGCGGCATTTGAACTGGTGCCAATATTTCTTATATTGTGTTATGTTCAGTTGTACTAGATCAGGGGTCTGCAACCTTTTTGACATAAAGAGCCACTTGGACCCGTTTCCGAACGGAAAAAAAAACTGGGAGCCGCAAAACCATTGCGACATTTAAAACAAATCTAACACTGCATATATTGTTTCTTACCTTAATGCTATATACAGGATCGTGCAGTCAGCTGTCAATCTGAAGAAAAAAAAAGACTTTTTCACTTAACAATGTAAAACCCCAGCTCACACATGGATTTGCCCCAGTTCATGGATTTGCCCCAGCTCACTCATGGATTTGCCCCCAGCTCATGGATTTGCCCCAGCTCACACATGGATTTGCCCCAGCTCATGGATTTGCCCCCCAGCTCACACATGGATTTGCCCCAGCTCATGGATTTGCCCCCCAGCTCATGGATTTGCCCCAGCTCGCTCATGGATTTGCCCCAGCTAGCTCATGGATTTGCCCCAGCTCACTCATGGATTTGCCCCCAGCTCATGGATTTGCCCCAGCTCATGGATTTGCCCCCCAGCTCATGGATTTGCCCCCCAGCTCATGGATTTGCCCCAGCTCGCTCATAGATTTGCCCCAGCTAGCTCATGGATTTGCCCCAGCTCACTCATGGATTTGCCCCCAGGTCATGGATTTGCCCCAGGTCCTGGATTTGCCCCCAGCTCACACATGGATTTGCCCCCAGCTCATGGATTTGCCCCCAGCTCTCACCTGGATACTTGCCCCAGGCAGCTCCGGCGGGGGTTGAGGGGACCCAGATGCCGGGCAGCGCGGGAGCGCCTGCTCGGTCTTGAACAGTCCGTCCTGTGAAGTGGATGCGGCTGTGTGCGTGAGCAGCCGGTCACATGGTCCGGCCAGTCAGGTGGTACAGAGACTCAGTACCACCTGATTAGCCGGACCACGTGACCGGCTGCGCACGCACACAGCCGCACCACTTCACAGGACGGACTGTTCAAGACCGAGCAGGCGCTCCCGCGCTGCCCGGCATCTGGGTCCCCTCAACCCCCGGGCCAGTTTTAGGGGCGCAAATGCGCCCCTAACAAAACTGCGCCCGGGCCACGGCCCCCCCAGCCCCCACCACGCTACGCCACAGGGAGGGAGCTGCGGGAGCCGCAGCAAAAGTGAAAAAGAGCCGCATGCGGCTCTGGAGCCGCGGGTTGCCGACACCTGTACTAGATATAAGCACTTTTACATTTCTATTTTTAAAATGTTACATATGTAACAATATTTCAAAACTCCAATAGAAATGAGCATTTTGGAAATATCACTGTAGGAGCGACAGATTCATGGCTATTTCCAGACATTTTCCATGAACTTATGACCTGTCAGAGACTTTTGGATAAAGAAAATTGGCATTTAGAGTAAGAACAGAGTATAGAGACTGATTGCTGGGAGCTTGCTTTGTAGCTTGATTATACAGAAACACATTCCAAATATATGGAGTTCCTGAACAGGGGGGTAAAAGTGTAAAAAATAAAGTAATTCAGGAATAAGGAATGCTTTCTTTCAATAGAAAACTTGGAAAGATGACATTTTCTAGCTATACGAAACACACACACACACATCATTTGCAGATCTTACCCAGAGTTCCTTGCTGCATTTGGGGAATGTAGCACAGGAGCTCTGGGATGCGTTCTTTGAATTGCTGTGATCAGGGCCGGCCCGACCATGAAGCGGTTTGGAGCAACCACTCCAGGTGGCAGATTTTGGGGGAGCGGGAAAAAAATTTCCGCTGAGCCCCTGCACTATTTTTTAAACCGCACCGATGCGCCGGCATCTATTGGAGACCAGTGCAGCGGGGCCGCGCTGAGCTGAACATCCGGCCTCACTCCCTGTCTGGGCGCCGCCTGGTGGCATCACCAGACCATTGCATGCTGGGAGGTGTAGTTCTAGACTGGATTACTGAATATTGCCAAGAACCAGTCTAAAACTACATCTCCCGGCATGCAATGCTCCTGTTATGCCACTAGGCGGCGCCTGGACAGTGAGTGAACATGGAAGTTCACAGATGGGGGGAACAGCGCCTGTGAAGGCAGAGAAGCAGGAGCTGGGCTTTATGGAGGCCGGAGGGAGACAGAACCTGCTGGTATGTACAAGTCTGTCTCTCTCACCCCCCATCCATTCCTCTCACGCTCATCTCCCCCTCCTTCCTGCACTCCCATCTCTCTCTCTCCCCCCTCCTTCCTGGGTATGCTCTGCTGGGTATGTGAGACACTGGGCTCTGCTGGATATGCGAGACACTGGGCTCTGCTGGGTATGCGAGACACTAGGCTCTGCTGGGTATGTGAGACACTGGGCTCTGCTGGGTATGCGAAACAATGGGCTCTGCTGGGTATGCGATACACTGGGCTCTGCTGGGCATGTGAGACACTGGGCTCTGCTGGGTATGTGAGACACTGGGCTCTGCTGGGTATGCTCTGGAGGGTATGTGAGACAGTGGGCTCTGCTGGGTATTCTCTGCTGGGTATGTGAAACACTGGGCTCTGTTGGGTATGCTCTGCTGGGTTTGTGAAACACTGGGCTCTGCTCTGCTGGGTATGTGAAACACTGGGCTCTGCTGGGTATGTCAAATTCTGGGCTCTGCTGGGTATGTCAAATTCAGTGTGGCGCACTGTGATACGCTTATACACACTGTGTTTTTTTTTGGGGGGGCGGCATTTTTCATCCTTCGCTCCAGGCAGCACAATGTGTTGGGCCGGCCCTGGCTGTGATGTGCAAATGGCTTCTGCAATAATAAACCTTATTGGTTATTGCGTGGAGGCTTTTTATCTAATTTTTTGCCCTTCACCACAACCCTAACAAGTACTGATTTACCCTACGGGTCCAAGCATCCACTGCAACTGGTTATACCTACAGTTGTGTTCAAAATTATTCAACCCCCACTGAAATTGAGTGTTTTTGCCAGTTTGACATTGATTTTGATCATTCAGTCATCTTGCTTACAATTAAATCAAAGAGGCACGTGTAGGTCAGACAAATATAACATAACATTTATAATGAAATAACCACAAATGTCTTTTCTGTGCTCACATCATTATCAGTTTTATTCAACCCCCAATTGACATTCAATCTTAGTACTTAGTACAACATCCTTTTACAGTTATAACAGCTTTTAAACGTGAAGCATAGCTTGACACAAGTGTCTTGTAGCGATCTACGGGTATCTTCGCCCATTCGTCATGGGCAAAAGCCTCCAGTTCAGTCACATTCTTAGGCTTGCGCACTGCAACTGCTTTCTTTAAGTCCCACCAGAGGTTCTCAATCGGATTTAAGTCAGGTGACTGCGATGGCCACTCCAAAATGTTCCAGCCTTTAATATGCAACCATGCTCTAGTGGACTTGGAGGTATGCTTGGGATCATTGTCCTGTTGAAAGGTCCAACGTCTCCCAAGCCTCAGGTTTGTGACGGACTGCATCACATTGTCATCCAATATCTCCTGGTACTGAAGAGAATTCATGGTACCTTGCACACGCTGAAGCTTCCCTGTACCTGCAGAAGCAAAACAGCCCCAAAGCATGATTGACCCCCCGCCATGCTTCACAGTAGGCAAGGTGTTCTTTTCTTCATAGGCCTTGTTCTTCCTCCTCCAAACATAGCGTTGATCCATGGGCCCAAACAGTTCTAATTTTGTTTCATCAGTCCACAGAACACTATCCCAAAACTTCTGTGGTTTGTCCACATGACTTTTGGCATACTGCAGTCGACTCTTCTTATTCTTTGGAGACAGCAAGGGGGTGCGCCTGGGAGTTCTGGCATGGAGGCCTTCATTACGCAGTGTGCACCGTATTGTCTGAGCTGAAACTTCAGTACCCACATCTGACAAATCTTTTCTCAGTTCCTCAGCAGTCACACGGGGACTTTTCTCCACTCTACGCTTCAGGTAGCGCACAGCAGTCAAAGTCAGCATCTTCTTTCTGCCACGACCAGGTAGCGTTTCAACAGTGCCCTTTGCCTTGAATTTGCGAATGATGCTTCCTATGGTCTCTCTTGGTATGTTTAACATCTTTGCAATCTTCTTATAGCCATTGCCCTTCCTGTGAAGAGTAATCACCTCTTCTCTTGTCTTCCTGGACCATTCTCTTGACTTCACCATGTTTGTAACCACACCAGTAAATGTCTCGAAGGAGCTGAGTATCACAGTCATTTTAAAGCTGCCTAATTGGTGCTTATTATGCTTTATTGCTGCTCCGTGACATCCACAGGTGTTTTCAATACCTGATTGAAAACACTTGAATGAACCTCTGTTCTTCAGAGTGGTAGTCTTTAAGGGGTTGAATAATTGTGTCAATGAAGAATTCACAAAAGAAACATTTACTACTGTATTACAAAACCAATTGATGTAATTTTAGTTGCATATGGTTCTTTAAAAAGTCCTTGTAGGATTTCATTCTGAATACAATTACAAATGTACACTAAATTCCCTAAAACCCTTTACAGCATTGGGGATTGAATAATTTTGAACACAACTGTAGCTCCTGCTGAAGGGGTTCAGTAAACCCAAAACAGCATTGTCCAGGAGTGGCTTTGACCAGTTGCATTAACCTGATCTCTGCTAAATAAAAGCCATCTAGTATGGCGTGTCATTGATTTAAGGGTTCTGTGTGAAAACAGACCCAGGATGCAAAAAGTGAGACAGATGTCATTTGCATGTCTTACCCAGAGTTCCTTGCTGCATATGAGGAATGTAGCACAGGAGCTCTGGGATGGAGTTCTTTGAATTGCTGTGATGTGCAAATGGCTTCTGCAATAATATAATAAACTATATATAAATATATAGTTTTTCCAAATCTCTTTAATGTAAATTAATTATTTGCAAAGTATTTTACCAGGAAGGATACATTGAGATTTCTTTCGTTTTCAAGTATGTCCTAGGTTCAAGAACTTTGAAATTTTACAGTTACCTTGCATTTTATTACTTTGTATTTCTGTACCCAGGACATACTTGAAAACGGGAGAAATCTCAATGCATCCTTCCTGGTTAAATACTTTATAAAAAAAAACTTACATTAAGGAGATTTGGAAAAATTGCAATCGAATTTAATTTGCTATAAATGAAAATTTCTTTGCATGCTCCAGAATATAACCGGACCGAGTTAAATCTATCTTGGGCTCCTGCAGAAGCTTTTGAAGATCGAGTTGACGTGACCACGGCAGTGAAAGGGTTAAAGATAAAGTGCATGCAAATTGACTTTATCCCTGAATATGCCTGGGCATAGCTATGGGATATATTTGTACTATGAGTGTAGTTTTTAAAGTTTTACTGTTACATCTACCTAGTTATTTAAATTCTAGATTGCCATTTAATAAACGCTTGACGGGTGCACACCCTAATGAAATGCCTGTGTATATAGGGTGTCCTTCAATACGTAGAGACAAATAAAGTATATTTGTCAGGAGTGACATCTTCTGGTAGAAGGGGGAAGTACATTCAAGTTTAAATGCTATGGTTTTTTTTTTTTTTTTTAAGTATTTTACCAGGAAAGATACATTGAGATTTCTCTCGTTTTCAGGTATGTCCTGGGTGGCGAGTATGTACCATTGGGTGTCTTGCCCAAGGACACTTACTGGAGAGGTGCTCTTGCCGGGATCGAACCCATGTCTCCACAGGCTCTCTCCATGCAAAGCAGTGATGTTACCTCTACTCCACCCAGCCGGTACCTTTGGTTATCAATGAGTAGCGAAAAAGAAATGTTCTTATTTTATTAAAATAAATACATATGTGACAATCACACACGCAAATACAGGTCAGGCTGTGGCATTGGGGGGGGGGGTATATTTCAAACTGTAGCCTCTATCAGGTAAGTTTTTGTGGTTATAGGATGGGAAGATTTGGGGGTCAGCAGGCTGAATGTCTACACTGGGGCAAAAACCAAAGTAACCATAAGAGATATAAGTCTACACACACTGAAAATGAGTAAATTCATTATTTGTTATTTCTGGAAAAGTACAAATACAAATGGAATTTGTGTATAGGATGTGTTCTTCAGTGCACAATACACAATGGGCTCTATCAACTCCTTAAAGTTAACGCTAGCGCTCACATAAATGAGCGTTATTGCTCGGTTAATTGAGGTCTTGGCGTGCCGCTTATATCACCTCCCGATCGCTAATGGGTTAAGAAAAATCCATTAGTGAATCGGTATTAGCGCAAGCTTACCGTACTTTGCGCTCCCTATGCATAAAATAAGGTGCCCCATTAAAATAAACCTATGATAAAGTAAACTAATGGCATTTCTATTAAACCACCAGTAGATGGCAGCAGAGGGAAAAGCCTGTATGATGAGGACGTGTTCATCTAAAATGCTTCCCCAGCATAGGGAACCCAGGAAGCATGATTTTCGTTTCTGGTAGGAATCAAAGTACACATCCTGCCAGAGCTGAAGTCATGTTTTGTTTGTGTTGCAGGTAAGAGGGAACATATCCATGGTTATAAACAGGGCAAAAGTGATTTAATTCACATCCCTGTGATTAGAAAAGGCCGCTGAATAATTAGATAAGACAGTATACAGATGTCAGTGTGTTGTGCTGAAGTGTTATAGAGCATCAGCATACAGGGAATGTGATGACTATAGGATCTCATGTTATATTGTATTGCATCATTAACCTACTATAATGTAGATTGAGTAATTATATATCTGTACATGTTTAGTTATTTATTTTGTAGAAGGACGTTATTACTGCATAGGTGAATGTTACTGTTTATATCTAAATGTGTATTAAATGTATAAGGAAATATCAAAGTACACATCCTGCCAGAGCTGAAGTCATGTTTTGTATGTGTTGCAGAAAAAGTTAAATAAAAGCACTTCTGGTTTCACCCAAGCCCGCTCCCTTCGCACATTGGAATTATTGACCATACTTTCAGTATATGTGCAACAGTAACATGGGGAGTGCAAAGAGTAAGCACTCAGGATCACAGAGTCCTAATAACACTAATTACAAACAGCTGTCGCTAACGAAAAAAGTTTGCTACAGCTTAGAGCAGTGTTTCCCAAACCTGTCCTCGGGACCCTCAAGCAGGCCTGATTTTGCAGATCACCTTGGGGAAAAGCAGATTGAATCCTGCAATCACTGAGCAGCAAATCATATCACCTGGGCTGTGCGTCAGACAGGGCTCGAGTCGAGTGGGAACGCGCCGCACTTCTCCCACAGCGGGAACGCTGTGGGAACGCAGCGTTCCCGCACTTCTCCCACAGCGGGAACGCTGTGGGAACGCAGCGTTCCCGCTGTGGCCTGAGCCCGAAAGCCGCCGCACAATGCCGGCGGCCGCATGCATCCTGTTAGAACGGCCCCCTGACCGGAAGTGGAGCAACTCGGCTTCACTTCCTGTCAGCGGCGTTGAAGCAGGAAGCACGCGGCCACCTGCAATGTGCGGCGGCAGTGGCAGCGGCAGCAGCCACAGCCACAGAAGAAGCAGAAGTGAGCTGGGGACAATATACATGACACGGGGGACAATATCCATGAGACCTGGGGGGCAATATCCATGAGACCTGGGGGCACAATCAATGAGACCTGAGGGCAATTTCCCTGAGACCTGGGGGAAATATCCATGAGACCTGGGGGGCAATATCCATGAGACCTGGGGCAATATGCATGAGACCTGGGGGGAAATTTCCATGAGACCTGGGGCAATAGCCATGAGACCTGGGGGCAATATCCATGAGACCTGGGGGGCATTATCCATGAGACCTGGGGGCACAATCAATGAGACCTGGGGGCAATTTCCATGAGACCTGGGGGCAATATGCATGAGATCTGGGGGGCAATTTCCATGAGACCTGGGGGGCAATATCCATGAGACCTGGGGCAATATCCATGAGACCTGGGGGGCAATATCCATGAGACCTGGGGCAATATGCATGAGACCTGGGGGGAAATTTCCATGAGACCTGGGGCAATAGCCATGAGACCTGGGGGGCAATTTCCATGAGACCTGGGGGCAATAGCCATGAGACCTGGGGGCATATCCATGAGACCTGGGGGCACAATCCATGAGACCTGGGGGCAATTTCCATGAGACCTGGGGGCAATAGCCATGAGAGCTGGGGGCAATAGCCATGAGAGCTGGGGGCAATAGCCATGAGACCTGGGGGGCAATTTCCATGAGACCTGGGGGGCATTATCCATGAGACCTGGGGGTGGGCAATATCCATGATACCTGGGGGGGCAATTTCCATGAGACCTGGGGGGGCAATATCCATGAGACCTGGGGGGCAATATCCATGAGACCTGGGGGGGCAATATCCATGAGAGCAGGGGGGCATTATCCATGAGACCTGGGGGCATTATCCATGAGAGCTGGGGGGCATTATCCATGATAGCGGGGGGCATTATCCATGAGACCTGGGGGCATTATCCATGAGAGCTGGGGGGCATTATCCATGAGAGCTGGGGGGCATTATCCATACGAGCTGGGGGGCATTATCCATACGAGCTGGGGGCAATATATACCCATATGAGCTGGGGGCAATTATATCCATGTGAACTGGGGAAAATATATCCATATAACCAGTGCTGTGCATATTATCCTGGGGGCTCAGGGCTGTGTATGTTATTCTGGGGATTCAGCGCTGTGTATATAATTCTGGGGGGGGGTCTGTGCCTTCGAGACACACTGCATCCGCCTGTTCTCTCCTCTGGCTCTCAGGGTGGCAGTCATCTACCGCCCACCGGGACCAACCTCCCAGTTCTTTGACCACTTTGCTACCTGGCTTTCTCACTTCCTGTCTTCTAATCTTCCATGCCTAATTCTCGGGGACTTCAACATTCCCATTGACGATCCTTCCGCTCCTGCTGCCTCCAAACTTCTTTCACTCACGTCCTCCCTTGGACTCACACAATCCTCCCTCCTCCCTACCCACCGCGATGGTCACGTTATTGACCTGGTCTTTTCCAACCTCTGCTCCATTTCTGAGTTCAAATGTCGCCCTTTCCCCATCTCTGACCACCACCTTCTCTCTTTCAACCTATCTGGACTTCCTAAACACCCTGCTCCCCCACCCCGCACACACACTCGCAGAAATCTACATGCTGTGGACCCCCATCAATTCTCCAACCTACTTCACCACCTCCCTCATACCTCATCCTTCACCTGCCCTGATGCTGCCACTAATCACTACAACACTACGCTTATCTCTGCTCTAGACACTCTTGCTCCTCTTCGACTCTGCAAGGCCCCACGCCGCCAGCTTCAGCCCTGGCACACCCTCCAAACTCGCTACCTGCAAAGATGCTCCCGCACTGCAGAGCGTGCCTGGAGGAAATCCCGCTCTGAAGCTGATTTTGTTCACTTCAAGTTTATTCTCCGGTCATACACCTCTGCCCTCCACTTGGCCAAACAATCCTTCTTCTCATCTCTTATATCTACGCTGTCCTCCAACCCTAAACGGCTCTGGTTCACCTTCAACACCCTCCTCCACCCACCTGCACCTCCCCCCTCAGCTGCCTTCAGCGCTCAAGACCTGGCAGACTACTTCCTCAGTAAAACTCTAACTATCAGAAGCAACATCCCAACACAAGATAGTTATCTGCCACCTCCACTCCCACAGGTCCCCTCTGCCACCCTCTGCCGCTTCCTCCCAACCACTGAGGAGGAAGTCAATTCCTTATTGTCCTCCTCACATCTCACCACGTGCCCGCTCGACCCCATTCCCTCACATCTAATTCCTCCCCTCTCCTCCTCCCTCACCCCTGCTCTCACACACATCTTCAACCTATCTCTCTCCACTGGCTCCTTTCCATCCGCCTTCAAACACGCGCTAGTTACCCCTTTACTAAAGAAACCATCCCTAGACACCAACTCTCCATCCAACTACCGCCCTGTATCCCTGCTTCCCTTCACATCAAAGCTCTTAGAAAAACTAGTCTTCAACCGCCTCTCCCTCTTCCTGTCCTCCAATTCCCTACTTGACCCCCTGCAATCTGGCTTCCGTCCGCTACACTCAACTGAAACTGCCCTCACCAAAGTCACCAACGACCTCCTAACTGCTAAAAAACACGGCCACTATTCTATTCTCATCCTGCTTGACCTCTCGGCTGCTTTTGACACTGTTGACCACCCCCTCCTTCTACAGACCCTCAACTCTCTGGGTCTCGGTGACACTGCACTTGCTTGGGTTGACTCCTATTTATCCAACAGGTCCTTCTGTGTGTCCTTTGCTGGTAACTCCTCCTCTTCATTGCCTCTATCTGTTGGTGTACCTCAAGGCTCTGTCCTTGGTCCTCTGCTCTTTTCCATCTACACCTCCTCCCTGGGCAAAATCATCAACAGCTTTGGCTTTAATTACCACCTCTACGCTGATGACACTCAGATCTACCTCTCTACCCCTGATCTCTCTCCCCCTGTCCTTTCAAAAGTCAGTGACTGTTTATCTGGCATCTCCTCCTGGATGGCCTCCCACCACCTAAAGGGCAACATGTCAAAGACTGAGCTCCTACTTATTCCTCCCTCTAATGCCTCCCCACCTCCTGACTTCTCTATCACGGTGGAGGGTATCACCATCTCCCCATCAAACCAAGTTCGCTGTCTTGGAGTTACACTGGACTCTGCTCTTTCCTTCATCCCCCACATCAAGTCTCTTTCCTCCTCCTGCCGATACCAACTGCGTAATATTTCCAGAATTCGGCCATTTCTTACCGCTGTCACCACAAAACAACTCATACACGCCCTGGTAATCTCCCGACTCGACTATTGCAATAATCTCTTATCTGGCCTCCCTCTGTCCCGCCTCTCCCCCCTACAATCCATCCTGAATGCCTCCGCCAGGCTAATTCACCTCACCCGCCGCTCTGTCTCTGCCGCTCCCCTCTGCGAGTCCCTTCACTGGCTCCCCATCCACTGCAGAATTAAGTTCAAAATCCTTATCCTTACCTACAAAACCCTCACTAACTCAGCGCCCCACTACCTGTCCTCACTAATCACCAAGTACACCCCAGCCCGCTCCCTAAGGTCAAACAGTGACCTGCGCCTAGCTTCTCCCCGCATCACCTCTTCCCATGATAGACTGCAGGATTTCTCACGCGCAGCCCCTACTCTCTGGAACGCTCTCCCTCGTGCTGTCAGACTTTCCCCTAACTTCTCTTCCTTCAAACGCTCCCTGAAAACATTCCTATTTAGGGAAGCCTACCACCCAACTCACTGACGCAACCATCAATCACTCTCACCTTACAGTCCTCTCCTCCTGTTTCCAACCCCAACCCTCCTAGATTGTGAGTTCCTACGGGAATAGGGCCCTCATCTCCTCCTGTACTGTTTGTCAAATGTTGTTCAATGTATTGTAACCCTGTCTGTACTGTGCTTATTGTACAGCGCTGCGGAATATGCTGGCGCTTTATAAATAAATAATAATAATAATAATATATATATAATGCGTTAGTCCAGTTGCCACAATCACGAGTATACCTGTACGTAGTGATACCTTTCACTGATCAGTATAGTTTCCAGTTTACACTCTTGAAAGCTTGTCTTTTAAATGTAATGCTAACCCAATAAAAATGGTATCACCACGTACTGCTATACTCGTAATATATATATATTTTCTTCAGGTAATAGGGGTTGTGGAATTCGTGGGTGAGTTCCCTCACTTTTTTTCCCAGGACTTGACCCCTGGCGTCAGATATCTGTCAAACCTGGCAAGGCGGAGGGTCCTGAGGACAGGTTTGGGAAACACTGGCTTAGAGTGAAACTGGGGGAAAAAGTCCCCAGTCTCTCTCCATGATCACTCCTCCAACATGCAGGATCGCACGAGAGACGAGATTCTGCTGGTCATGTGACCCGGCAGCAGAAGCCTCCATACAGTTCTATGGACTCCATGGAGGGGATGCTCGGGACAGCGCATTAGCATTCGGCGGCTGATTCGCTGCACTTTGGGGGCCCTGCAGTGAATGCAGAATTCACCGCAGGCTCCGCGAATCGGACTTGCCGAAGTGCGATGAATCAGAGAGCAAGCAAGAGAAACTGAAAGAGAAAGATTAAGGTTGAGGTAGATGAGTGTGAGAAAGAAATTGAAAAGCATTTAATCCCCCACTCTCTGGAACGCTCTCCCTCGTACTGTCAGACTTTCCCCTAACTTCTCTTCCTTCAAACGCTCCCTGAAAACATTCCTATTTAGGGAAGCCTACCACCCAACTCACTGACGCAACCATCAATTACTCTCACCTTACAGTCCTCTCCTCCTGTTTCCAACCCCAACCCTCCCAGATTGTGAGTTCCTACAGGAATAGGGCCCTCATCTCCTCCTGTACTGTTTGTCAAATGTTGTTCAATGTATTGTAACCCTGTCTGTACTGTGCTTATTGTACAGCGCTGCGGAATATGCTGGCGCTTTATAAATAAATAATAATAAAATAATAATAATAATCCTTTCATTGCAGCGCCATCTGGTGACACTGTGAATTTGCACCTAACTATTATTAAAGGGACACTACCATTTCCATAAACTGTAACTAGATTACATGTGCAATACAAACAAAAACACATTATAAAACACATGCTGCTGTTTTGTTTGTTTGAAGTGATTGAATGTAGAAAGGAAAAATAAATTTAGGCTTATCTCCTATTTACGTTTTGTGGATTTATTCTCATGGTGCAACATTTACCGAAATCTGTACAAAAGTTTTAATTTACAGCCGTTGGATTGCTTCTACATTATTTAAAAGTCTGTGGGCAGGGGCGGACTGACAAGTAATGGGGCCCCCGGGCAATAGGAGTTAGTGGGGCCCCTTGTGCCATGCCTACACAGTAGGCCACACCCATAAACCCCTCCCAAACAACGCACAACCCACATGCACATTGTTGCGTTAAAGAATTTATTTCTTCGCACAATTTTCAACTATTAATTTTAACGAGTTAATAAAATCCACTCGGGCCCCCAGCGAATTGGAGAATCCATTGTGCCCCCTCCAGACTTACAAACTGCCACTGCTCTGCTGCGGTAGCCGTCACACACTCGTGGCAGCTACGGCCGCGGCACAGAACAATAAATCTCACTCATACACACAGCACATGGATATATATTGCCCCAGCAGCTCGCACATGGATATATACTGCCCCCAGCAGCTCGCACATGGATATATACTGCCCCCAGCAGCTCGCACATGGATATATACTGCCCCCAGCAGCTCGCACATGGATATATACTGCCCCCAGCAGCTCGCACATGGATATATACTGCCCCCAGCAGCTCGCACATGGATATATACTGCCCCCAGCAGCTCGCACATGGATATAGGCTTCAAAAAAAGGGATATAAATCTAGAAATAAAAGAAAAAATATATAGGGTAACATCCCACAAACTGGGTGTACACAGAATACACCTGGCAACTCACAAAGGTAGATGTAAATCAGCCCATCATTCTCCAAGGATTGCCATGCAGTAGATGCCCAAATTAAGCTGAATTGGTATCACATCCATCCGATGGTACACGATCACGGAATAAATAATAAACAAGGATGGCACCAAGCATCAAATTGTATATAATAAAAATTTATTTGACTTACTCTTCAGAGTAGTTAAAACAGCATAGCAGTACTGGAGGCAACAGGATGAAAACAAGCAGCTCAATGCGTTTCTACCACACAAGGTCTTCCTCGGGAGCAGATGAATGTTATGACCATCATCCCCCATTGTGAGTCTTTTTATAGTCTAAAATCTAAAAGAAAATAGATGGAATAGATGTCAGGTGGGGCCAATTTTCTTTAGATTTTAGACTATAAAAAGACTCACAATGGGGGATGATGGTCATAACATTCATCTGCTCCTAAGGAAGACCTTGTGTGGTAGAAATGCGTTGAGCTGCTTGTTTTTATCCTGTTGCCTCCAGTACTGCTATGCTGTTTAAACTACTCTGAAGAGTAAGTCAAATAAATTTTTATTATATACAATTTGATGCTTGGTGCCATCCTTGTTTATTATTTATTCCGAGATCGTGTACCATTGGATGGATGTGATACCAAATCTACTGCATGGCAATCCTTGGAGGATGATGGGCTGATTTACATCTACCTTTGTGAGTTGCCAAGTGTATTCTGCGTACACCCAGTTTGTGGGATATTACCCTATATATTTTTTCTTTTACGCACATGGATATATACTGCCCCCAGCAGCTCACACATGGATATAGAGAAAGGAAGGAGGGGGTGAAGCGCCCACCGGAAAGATATCTATCCCACTCGCTGAATGTTGTGTGTGGGGGTTTCTCTAAATACCCGAATGACAATTATACAAAAAGGAAAACAACACAGCGCTCTAAAAGACCTGAGTCCAAAAAAGATAGTGGGGTAGACACACAATATGTCCATAAACAGTATTCGTTCTCTTTCGGAGTGGATCTTCTCAAAAATGCAGATGGAGTGTGCACTGTAGGGAGGAAACACAAAAGAAAAGACCAAAACTTGCGCAGTATGATAGCACCCAAGATGAGAGTAATTAGTGTCAGTATTTAACTCACATTCTGGGGAGTCTACAACCGGCTCTTGGGAATAAGGCGGGCAGGGACTTTATGTTAGGTGCCCATAAGACCTTCAAACGACTTCTCCGGAATTCACCAAAATAGGGATGCTGTAGGAAGATTGACAGAAACCAAAAAGGCACCTCCTAGTGCAATAAATCACAAGCAATTCTGTAGTTTAGAAAAGAGGAGCCAAATTCAAACTCACAAGCAGTTGAGCCTCTATTGGCTCCGTCACAATACGCATAGGGAATCGTAAGGTGTTCCCCTAGACCTTCTTTGTAGGAGTTATGGAGGCAGACAGCGATTTGAATTATAACCTCAGCTGGTTATCACCCTTTGTTGGCGAAACGCGTCCTGGTCTTTGATCTGGTAGATATGATCTATCCATTTTGAATTGAATAAATGTTTTTATTTTATAATTCAAATCGCTGTCTGCCTCCATGAATTCCGGAGAAGTCGTTTGAAGGTCTTATGGGCACCTAACATAAAGTCCCTGCCCGCCTTATTCCCAAGAGCCGTTTGTAGGCTCCCCAGAATGTGAGTAAAATACTGACACTAATTACTCTCATCTTGGGTGCTATCATACTGTGCAATTTTTGGTCCTTTTTTTGTGTTTCCTCCCTACAGTGCACACTCCATCCGCATTTTTGAGAAGATCGACTCCGAAAGAGAACGAATACTGTTTATGGACATATTGTGTGTCTACCCCACTATCTTTTTTGGACTCAGGTCTTTTAGAGCGCTGTGTTGTTTTCCTTTTTGTATAATTCACACATGGATATATACTGCTCCCAGCAGCTCACACATGGATATATATTGCCCCAGTAGCTCACACATGGATATATATTGCCCCCAGCAGCACGCACATGGATATATATTGCCCCAGCAGCTCGCACATGGATATATATTGCCCCCAGCAGCTCGCACAAGGATATATAATGCCCCCAGTAGCTCTCACATGGATATATTGCCCCCAGCAGCTCGCACATGAATATATACTGCCCCCGGCAGCTCGCACATGGATATATATTGCCCCCAGCAGCTCGTACATGAATATGTAGACGAATGGAGTGAAAGAAAAAAAAACAGTACGCTTGAATGTTTGAAAAGTAAAATGCTGTTTGCAAAGAAACTGCAGAACGAAAATGTCTGAAATTTACATATAAGATCCAATGAATGATAATAAAAAGGCCTGTTTCAGAAAAGAGAAAAAACGATTTAAAAAAAAAAACGTTTGCAAAAAAATCCCAAAAAATGCATAAAAGATCCTAAAAAAATCTAAACAATAAAAGACTTTTTACTGCAGAATAAAATAATAAATCGGTTTATTAGATATTGGATTAAACCGGGAATATTTTTAACATTGAAGCCTATGGGATGCTCCTGAATAAACCTGTTGAATGAAACCACCGAATGGCAGGGCATTTCGGCAACTTTTCACTGCTAGTTTGTGTTCTCTGAATAGACAAAGCATTGCTTTTCTATGGGGATTTCGCTGCCCCCGAACAGGCACCGTATGTGCAGGCAATTCGCCAACATTTGGCAAACTGCCTGCTCTCCGGATAGCCGAATGGCCAGGAAAGGTAACCGTACGCTGAATTTCAGCGTTCGGTTACCTTTTGCCAGCAATTCAGATCTCTTTGAATAACCCTGTATAATCCAGACGACTGTAATAGTTTCAATTAAAAATATATAGAAGAAAAAAATCCTGGCTTTAATCACCTTTAGTACGGAGATGAATGGAAAAATGCATTAATTTCCTTAAGCATGGGAACATTATTAGTCTCATCGACTACATCATTGCCTTTCCCACTTGCTTCATGACTTATTTTAATTAGGAAACAATCCATGTTTCGTTGTTGCTCACCTAATCAATATAAGTAAGGTCCTTTGCTTTAGGTCTCTCTCAAACATTGTGTCTCAGATTTTTTTCTCTCCTTATTTGACTATCCCAGATTTCACGGTTTTTTTTTCCTCTTCTGTCTGTCTTAGCTTCTACTTTCTGCCTTTGACTTCTCTCTGCCCTAGTCTGCAAACTCTGCTCTCTGTGCCCCTTTCTTTTCAAACCCTGCTCTGTGCTCTTTCTTTGGAAAACGCTGCGCTCTTTCTTTGGAAACTCTGCTCTGTGCTCTTTGGAAACCCTGCTCTGTGCGCTTTCTTTCCAAACTCTGCTCTGTGCGCTTTCTTTCTAAACTCCGCTCTGTGCGCTTTCTTTCTAAACCCTGCTCTGTGCTCTTTCTTTCCAAACTCTGCTCTGTGCTCTTTCTTTTCAAACTCTGCTCTGTGCTCTTTCTTTTCAAACTCTGCTCTGTGCTAACCATGCTCTGTGCTCGTTCTTTTCAAACTCTGATCTCTGCTTTTTCTTTGCAAACTGTGCTCTTTCTTTTCGAACCCTGCTCTGTGCTCTTTTTTTCCAAACTCTGATCTCGGTGCTCTTTCTTTTCAAACCCTGCTCTGTGCTCGTTCTTTTCAAACCCTGCTCTGTGCTCGTTCTTTTCAAACCCTGCTCTGTGCTCGTTCTTTTCAAATCCTGCTCTGTGCTCGTTCTTTTCAAACCCTGCTCTGTGCTCGTTCTTTTCAAACCCTGCTCTGTGCTCGTTCTTTTCAAACCCTGCTCTGTGCTCGTTCTTTTCAAACTCTGCTCTGTGCTCTTTCTTTTCAAACCCTGCTCTGTGCTCGTTCTTTTCAAACTCTGCTCTGTGCTCTTTCTTTTCAAACCCTGCTCTGTGCTCGTTCTTTTCAAACTCTGCTCTGTGCTCTTTCTTTTCAAACTCTGCTCTGTGCTCGTTCTTTTCAAACCCTGCTCTGTGCTCTTTCTTTTCAAACTCTGCTCTGTGCTCGTTCTTTTCAAACCCTGCTCTGTGCTCGTTCTTTTCAAACTCTGCTCTGTGCTCTTTCTTTGCAAACTCTGCTCTTTCCTTTCAAACCCTGCTCTGTGCTCTTTCTTTGGAAACCCTGCTCTGTGCTCTTTCTTTGGAAACCCTGCTCTGTGCTCGTTCTTTTCAAACTTTGATCTCTGTGCTTTCTTTTCAAACTCTGCTCTGTGCTCTTTTTTTCCAAACTCTGATCTCGGTGCTCTTTCTTTCCAAACCCTGCTCTGTGCTCTTTCTTTGCAAACTCTGCTCTGTGCTCTTTCTTTTCAAACTCCGCTCTGTGCTCTTTCTTTCCAAACTCCTCTCTGTGCTCTTTCTTTTCAAACTCCGCTCTGTGCTTTCTTTTCAAACTGCTCTCTGTGCTCGTTCTTTGCAAACTCGGCTCTCTGTGCTTTCTTTTCAATCTCTGCTCTGTGCAAAAAATAATTATACTAAAGCTTGATGCAACATTAATTCAATACATGTACCAAACTATAATACAGGGTCCATTGGACCCTAGCAGTGCAAGGTGGTGCATAAAAAAGCCGGTAGACGGAGGGTTAAAACATGATGAGACCAAAACGGTCAAAAAACACAGGACATACTTGAAAACGAGAGAAATCTCAATGTATCCTTGCTGGTAAAATCCTTTGTAAAAAATAAATAAAAATGCACTCAACACACATTGCAAAGGGGTTGCATCAAGGTAGGAGCTATTTTTGTGAAATGGCTCAGCACTGAAGAGGTTAAAACGTTGATGATGTGTCCCCTGAAGAATTACAGCTGATCCTGAAAGATAACCTCTGCATGCTGCCCGGGACTACATTTCCCTTGCTGCTCAGCTATAGTGTCTGCAGCGACAGACAAGCACAACACAGTGACGTCATTGGGCGCCCTGCTCTGCCGCGTTCCTATCTGCGCATGCGCACGCAGGCGTACTGAGGTAACACGGCGACACGAACCAATGAGCACTGCAGCTTGTTGGGAGGGAAAGATGGCACGATAGAAACGAGGGGGGGAGAGAACTCGAACGCAAGACGAGTGGTCGTCGCCGAGGGGAGGATTTACATTGTGTCCACTACCCAATAAACTCGTATAAACCCAAAGCTGCTTGCGCCTCTCCTATATTGAAGTTGCGTTATGTTAATCATCCTTCCCCTCCCCCCATACTTGTTCAGGTCCCTGCGACTTACGATGTTATTGTTTTTTTGTTTCGCGCGGAAAAATAAAACGCGGGAGATTGGTGGAGGAGGCGCTGGGAATGGGGCGTGGTCACGTGACGGGCGCCCCGGTGTCTCTCCCCCCCCCCTCCCTCGCTTTTCCCCATTTGAAAAAGCAGAGGCGGCGCGCGACAATTCTTCTTGTTGGTAGTGGTTGAAAGGGCGCCTCGTTGCCGCTCTATCCCTATAACGCGCTCTTCTCGTTGGTATCGCGCGCTTTTTCCCCCCTCAGTGACTGTGCGCGCGCTCGCTTGCCTGGCGCGCCTCCCTTCCTCCTTCTGTGTTGGCGGGAAAAAAAAAAGAAGCTCTCACCCTCCCTCAGCCGTTCCCGCGCTCTGCCTTCTCCCGCGCCGTGAGCTCCACGACGCCACCGCCTCCTCCTCAGCAGCCCCTCTGTTCCTCCGGAGCTTGTGGCCTCCCTCCCTTCGGAGTCAGCATGCCTGCCCAGGCCTCCTCACCCTGCCTGCCCGCCGATGTCAAGAAGCGGTAAGCACTGTACCTCGGACACACACACACGGCCCGCACGCTTCGGGACACGCCACGCTCCCCTTTCCGGCCCCAGGTCAGATGCTGGGTGCCAGAGACCATGCAGACCCCGCACCCCGTGTCTGCCATGGCATGCTGGGCACACGTGGACATCCTGCTCCCTGTAGTGCGCAATGGAGTGTGTTGGCGCGTTCGTGTAAAGCCTACGTAGTTTCTGATCTCATCATGCCGAGCTGCTGCACCTTACATCTCAACTCTTGACACAAGAGCTTACAGTCAGCTGCTGGGCAGGCCAGGGGGCGGGGATCCAGACACAGCTCCCGTGGGGGGGGGGTCTAGCTGCTAAAGCACAGCATGGTTCTTAAATGTTTCTATTCATCTTTTACACTGACCAGCCTTGCAGGGTCAGTCCATGCACCTCTCTGGAGTGGTGTCAAGGTGGGTACCTGTCATGTGGTGTCTAACCACAGCCATAGGAAGTAGGCCTGGCCACCACACTCCCCCCTGAATTATAAAGTGCTGACCTATACCACAGCGCAATACAATGACCAGGACTTAATAAAACACCAATAAGTCCCTGTGTCCTTCCTGGTAAAATACCGTATAAAGAAGTTGAGATGCAGAGTATGCTGGGAAATTGGGGACCGTGTGAGCTTAGAGGTGGGGGTGAATAGCCTTAGACGAGGTGGTTGGCGTCATCCGTCCAGGGGTGGCTAAATCTCCCTTGATGCTCAGCAACTTGTTAGGCTGGCAAAGCCTCATGGGAAAGGTAGTAGGTAAACATGAGGCCTTGGTGTTGCGCTAGCAATTCCATAAACTATAATGGCGCTGGCAAGTTTACACTAGGGTTTTTATAGGACCCCTGGAGGGCTGCGGGTGCCAACCCCTGATGTGTTGTGTGATGGGATACGCAGGGGAGCTGGGTCAGTCCTGGAATGGTATTTGGTTAACTGATGTTTCAGTGGAGTGCAAGCGAGTCCTCGCGGTATAGCTCCTATTAAAACTCCAGCCCAGGCGGTCGGCTGCATTGGCCCTCCAGATGTTTTGAAAATATCAACTCCTTTGATGCCAGGACTCGCTAGGTTAACGGAGACTTCTGGGAAATGTAATTCTGAAGCACGAGGTGTCCCGTGCTCTAGCACTAAATTTGTCAATGACGTATCTGTCAAATCCATACTGTTTTTTTTTTTTTTTTTTTTTTTATTTAGGAGTTCCCCGTAATCGTTTTGGTGGCACGTTAGGGGCTCAATTCCAACCTGGTTGTAAAGCTAACCAGAGCCATTGTAAATTTGGCAACTCCATAGCCCAGGGCTGTCAACCACCCCCCCCCCCCCTCCTGATGTTTCTGGACTTGGAACTCCCATGATTCCTGGCCATCTATTGCATTCAAAGAATTCTGGCAATTGGAAGCATCAACGCGAGGGGGAGGGTTGAGTTTGTCAGCTGTGCCATATACTATCATGGCTATGATAAACTTAAAAATATGGAGTACAGCCCCAGATCTGTGTGCATGCCTCTACTACTAGAGTACTTGCATTTAGTCCCAGTGTAATCTGTGAAGACCTGAAAGGCTGATCTGTGCCCAGGTGTGTATACTATGAAAGATACCGTCGTGTTTCTGTGTCGTACGTCTGGCTTTTAAAGGTCTGCGCAGCTCGGAGACGGAAGCTAGCTGTCACGCATGACCTCACCGCTCGAGCTTGCTTTAGAGCTGGAGATTGTTTATCAACTTTGCTTTTAACACTATTCTGTTGGAAGTCAGAAAAGAAACTCTGTAGCAAGGTCAACGTTTTGCGATTGGTGCTCTCTGCGTAATCTAAAGTATCCGCGTTGCATTCGTTGGCTGCTGGTCTTAAAAGTATCTTCCAAGTTACATATAGTAAACGTTTTTTTTCTTCAAATCTTAATCCTGTCAAATGGTTCTATTGCAAATTCAAGTTATCGTGCAGTCATGCGCTTTGAAAAGGATAAAAGCCAAATATTATTTGCCCAATTTATCTTTTTGCCAGCTCTCTTCAAGATGGTAAAATGCGTTTCACAGTTTAGCAACCTGGAGCTTTAGTTAATACATAACCATAGTTTTGAGATCTTAAAATTCACCATATACAGTGTCCCGTACACGTGGCCATAAATTCATCTTTGCACACAGCTGAACGCAGTTCAATAAATGACTGGATATCCCCCAGAAACACTGAAGGGGTGAACTTGCCACTGAATTGCACCGAACGGTACAATTTTGTGTAATTCGTTTTATTCACTAAGGCCGTGGGCACACGAGTGCACTAGGTGCGCCCGTACTGCAGTACTTACCGGCGACAGTCGCAGCTTTGTGCCGCTGCAACGGGTGACGTGCTTGTGCACGCAGCAAGCGACGGTCACAAAGCCTCTGTTGAAACGCTAGACGCGCATCAAAGGGGCTGCTAAGCGTGATCCTCCATAGAGGATTGTGCTTTCCAGCGCTGAGCACACTTAGCGAGGTGGGCAGATGGGCATTGAGTGGAAGGAACGTCCACTCTCAGACATTCCTTCCACGTTCGTCTGCCCACGGCCTAAGCTATCCTCTAAATACGGTGCAGATCGGCAATATTCTGTGGCACCGACATTGTCCCATAGAGAAGTGTTGGTTAATCTATTCAGAGAATGCAGATGTTTTGGGCGAATGCCCTGATTTTCAGTGGTTCAGTTCAGTTTAAACAGGCGAATCCCATAGGATTCATTGGAAAAAATTTTTACAATATACATTTCCCAAGTTTATTTTCATTCCAGCAAAACTTTTTTTGGGACGCCTTTTTGTAGACTAAATTTTTGTTTCCCAATTGTTTTTAAAAGGTTTCTTTGTTTTTATTACAGACCGGTTTATGTTTTGTCCTGCCAGATTGCTAATACAAAAAATATTAAACAAATGAATTGCCATTAAAATTTCAGTCATCTACAGAGTGCAACATTATTTTTTTCAACAAACCCTTTACGGTTATATATTCTATGGGGTACGCTTGTTAAAAAACAAAATTAGAAATGGGAACCTGTTACTGTACTTGGAAAACACATTTTAGCTAAAACTAAAATAAAGTGTTTTTTTTTCTTTTGCATCATTGTTCACTTTTCAATTAAAATGTAAAGGGTGCTACATTTTTTATTTATAATGCTTTTTTATTTTACACTTAACCTGGTCATATTTGCTAGCATTGGAAAGGTCGTGCACTGGCCTTTCCAATCATGCCAAACATGACCCTCTCGCTGACTCCAGGGAAATGGTGTTCAAAAGGACCCATCCCTGTCTGCCCTATAAGGGCAGCTAGGTGTTCATTCTCTGACCTCATCTTGCCCATCTGGATGTCAGTGGGTGGGTGAGGAACCGGAGGCAGTGTTCCGGCACTGGACCGTGGACTGGCACCTGAAGGGGTTAAGGAGATGCATCCCGTTCACCCCGCTTCAGTGACCCTGTGGTGAGTAGTGAAGGCACCGCAGGGTTGGCGAAATGGAGTCGCCTAAGTGCTCAGTATTAGAAAACAGAATCTTTCTGAGTAACCCCTTGTGTGTAAATAAGCTGTGCGAGGTAGAGATTTCACTCTGCGCCACTCGAAGCCTTAAAGGGAATGTTGAGGTTATTTAACCCCTTCTAGTTTTTCTTGCCACATCACTTTTTTTTATCTAGCTTTAGTGCTGCGGTCTCACATCTAATCGATCGTCTCAATCGGCTGCAGGAATTCAAGGCCACTCCATGCGTGGGAGCTGTTTGACAGCCTTCTAGGTGAAGGGAAGGCCTCAGCGTTGGAAGGCTGTCACATGGAGGGAAACTGGAGGCAGAGAATTCTATAAAGTAGCGCTGGTTGATATCTTGGATTAAGGCTAGGGTCAGACTGAGGCAGTGCGAACGCGCGTGCAGGCGCACTTAATCACGGCCGTAGTAGCAGCAAATGACGGGCAATGACAGCCAATATACGAAGTACGGTCGCACGAAAGTCCGGCTGCGCAACGCAAGTGGAAAATGAACGCATTTTTTCGAGAACGTAAAACCGCTAGTACGGTTGTACAGAGTGCGCTGCGTCCGCTAGCGGTGTGTGTGCGTGATTAGGAGATGTCAGACGCTGCTCACGTCCGGCCTACATAACATCCAGATGCACAAAGTGTTTTATTGATGATCCGTACAAAATCACGGACGAAAAATGTGCATAGTATGACCGGTATCGCGTCCTCAGTGAAAAAATACGTCCATTCGTTCGAACGCACTTTTTCACAGACAACGTGAAAATGCGTTCGTCTGACCCTAGCCTTAGTCAGCTGCGATTTTACACTTGTGAAAATCGGACTCTGGATTTGATATGACGATGGAACGCTGGACAATTAACAAATTCCGAGTCCTTGCTTTTTGCATGACAAAAACTCAATGGAGTTAATCACACTTTTAATCACCCAGCCCTACTAGGCATTACTTCCACGATCTTGCTGTCCTAGGTTAAAAAAAGTTATATTTAGGACTCCCTAAATCCTGTTTTAAAGATGGTTCAAGCTAGTGAATGTTCTGTGAAACGAGACCTAACCCTTTCAGAGGTTAAGGCTCTCTGACTTATTATACAAACACATTGGGGTCAATGGGTCAACATTGCAGACTTCACAAACTCTCATGATACATTGCAATTTATTTTTTTCTCCTATGAAAGTATTTTACCTGGAAGGATACATTGAGATTTTTCTCCTTTTCAATTATGTCCTGGGTACATTTTGAGGCATAATTCTCTCTTCGCGCCGTCTTGCGCTGTTGCAAGCAATGGTGTAAATCGCTGTTGCAACAAAGACAAACTTCGTTGATCGAAAGTGGGAAAATTTAAAACTTAAAGGTTAAAGGCGACGTTTCATCACAGGAACTACCAGGTGTTCTTTGAATTTCTGTCTCTGGATTGCTGTAGGTTATCATTGTAAAAAATGTCGCTTAATATGGTATTAAATAGAAAATGCAGATCTGATCAAATTTTTTTTTGTGCAGGCTGAAGGACCTGGAGGAAGATGACTTGACTGAGCAGGTATGCCTGAAATGTATCACGTCTAGGGTTAAGGGGGTTAAGTTACTGCTGGTGCTTGTTGAAGCTGCAACCCTGAATATCTACTGTTCCTTGGAAATATGTTGGCATTTCTCAAGTTAGATCCAAAGTACATCTTCTCCTGCCATTCTAAGAGGTGTAATATAGCAAAAGTATCAGGAGCCTCAAGCAGAGAATGGTGCTGGTAAAGTTTATTGGAGGGGAAAGAAACCCCACAGGTAGTGACTTCTTGACCAAAGGGCTTTAATCATACATCTGGTATGTATGATTAAGGCACTTTGGCTGAAACGTCACTACCTGTGGGGTTGCTTTCCCCTCTAATAATCTTTACCAGCACCATTCTCTGCTTGAGGCTCCTGATACTTTTGCTATATTTCAGTTGTTTGGGGCTGTGGGCGCCCTTTCTCCTGGCGGTGACCTCTCAGAGTGTGTAGGCCACTGGCTCCCACCTATGGTTGGAGGAGGCGCTTCTGATTTACGTCATCTTCGAAGAGATGTAATGTTTCTGTCATGGCTTTTGCAGTGTTCCATTTCAAACACTTGTGGTACCCGACTAACTTCCAAGTCAGAAAACTTCCTTCAAATCTTAGTTTCTTGCTTTTAATAAACCTTTTATTCAGTCACAAGATTAGAGACTCTAAACAATAAGCTGTTGAAGACACTCCCTGTGTCGGCTCATAATGAAGCAGAAATGAAGATCTCTTCATATCCGTACGTTAATTCCCATCTAATGTATATTTCAGATGCCAACATCTTGCTGTACATTGACTCGGGCTGTATACATACCTGTCCTGCGCTCCCTCGCTGTCCTCCGCAATTTCATCCTCCTCCGGCGATCGCAGCATTTTGCTTCCTGGGTTACCTTCTCGTGAGAATGGAAATAGGGTGACCCGATCGCCGCAGGAGAATGGGGACAGCGAGGGAGCATAGGGACAGGCATGTATCCAGTGACATCCCTAGTGTGGCTCTTAACACTTTCTGCAATGAATTTAACTCAAAGCCACACTGATGCTGTTGGGGGCCAGGGAAATTGTTCCGATCCTGACCTATAAAATATGTCTGAATAGGAACGCTAGGGAGGTTAATGAGCAGGCAAAACAAAAGCTTTGTGTGCACCAAAAGCAAATCTATGTATTGTTAAATCTTGAGGTGAACCGACTTGTCCTTTTAATTGTAAATTTAAGTGGGAAAAGGTGTGTGTGTGTGGCAAACACTTGACCTGATGCTGAATTATTTTATTCTTGCATAGGAATGTATTAAAAAGAAGCTTAGCTTGGTGCGAAGTTTCCTGGAGGAAGATGTTAAAGACAAGCTGAGTGATCTGGAAAAGAAGCTGAATAAAGACGAGCTATCTGAGGTGTGTGCCCACATAAAAAAAAAAAATCCTGATTTGAGGTTTGTGCTCTGGAAGGTAAACGAGACAAGATCAACACCTCACCCTGCTTGAGGCTGTGACTGCTTTTGATCAGGACTTAGAAAATGTTTGCCAGTCACCAAGATTCCAGAGGATTTACCAAGTTTCTTTCGCTTTTAAATCTTGTATGGCAAAAATGTCGCAGACAAAATCTGCATTTTCCAAAAGGCATCACCTGCAGACATGCTATTCTTTGGTTTATTTAACTACTACTGTAGCTAATAGAACAGAGATGGACTTGTAATGATTCAGTGTCTCCCTTTATAACTTGTTTCTTCATGTATATGAATTATGTAGCGATCTCCTCTGTAGTGGTCTATATGTAATTTAGAAACGTTACAAATGGACATAGAACGACACCTCTGATTTGGAGACCATTGAAAATGATGTAGATAAGGATCAGTGTTTTAGTAAAACGGTTCATAGCTGGGGTTTTTTTATAACTTGACTTGATCCCTCTG
Organism: Leptobrachium leishanense; assembly: GCA_009667805.1. Classification (NCBI taxonomy): domain Eukaryota; kingdom Metazoa; phylum Chordata; class Amphibia; order Anura; family Megophryidae; genus Leptobrachium; species Leptobrachium leishanense. The sequence continues at coordinate 45,727,897 of CM019065.1, forward strand.
CAGGCTGGCTATCTGAAAAAGGTTAAGGCTCTTCTGCACAAGCAACTAAGTGTGGAGAATGGAGATGCACCTGTAAACGGGGAGACAAATGGATGTTCACCCAATGGTACATGTGGTAGTGATGACGACGCAGAGCTGCCAGAATCGTCATCCTCTGACAAAGGCCGCAAAGCCAAGAGAAGCAAGACGAATGGAGAGAGTAAAAGTAATGGATTCATGTTTCGTTGTTTTAACAGCCTCTTGGCTTGCAAAGCTGTTGATAAATTGGATGGCATACGCCAGTGCCACAAGGGTTAATACCTGAGACGAACTCATGTATTTTGAGAAATGTTGACCTAATATAAGAGGTCTCTGAGCTTACTATCAATGTTTTGGGCACATAAAACCATATCACAGATTGTAATCCTGTTACAACAGATTTTGAAGATCTCTCATTGAGGGACTCCATTCATAAGCACCATGGGTTTTTATCCCACAGCTCACTCCATTATCAGTGCCTAGCAGTGATACATTACCTATAAACGGAGGTGGTCGGTGAAGAAAGTTGGCACATTTTGAGCAGTGCCAGGTTTCGCTCTCCCCCCCCCCCCCCCCCCATTTCCTCTCGGCATCGCTTAAACAAGTTTCAAGCCACTCTGACCACTTTAATTTAAATTTAAAACCCAATGTCTTGCCGCAGGAGTTCCTTGTTCTCATGCCAAATGTTAGATGCTAACTGATTCAGTCCTGCATGTATCTGCTTGATAAAGTGGTCTCTTAGAGGTGGAGTGTAAAGAATGCTATACTTTGATCTACGAATAAGAATGACAGTCTTACTGTTGTAAACCTTTTTTCTCCCCAGAATCTTCCTCTGTCCGGTCACGTACGCCTAAAATCAATGGCAAACAACCCACCATTATGTCAATGTTCGCTAAAGGGTTAGTATTTTTCTCTTTACTCCTTTTTTTTTTTTTTTTTTATTTACATTCATTGATCTGCCAGTTATTGACCTATGTATGTATCTCCAGACCAAACAAGAGGAAATCCAGCGATGTTGACAACGATGCATACCCTGCTCCACCAGCTGAAGAGGAGCAACCCGATGTGGTAAGTATAAAGTGTGATTTAGTACAGCTGGATGCATTTCAAAGAAGGGGTTGACAAGTGAGCATACGTGTAACCACTCGGACTGCATATAAAAAACCCAAAAATCCAATAGGATATCTAGTATGCGAAAGCATAAACAATCAAAATGTGCCTTATGATGTATTCGTTATAATTGGATTTGTGGGTTTTTGTAAAAAAAATTCCTTGAACAGCCTTGTCACGCACAGGTACATGAAGGATAACCTTCAGCCAGGAGTCTTAAAGGGTATTTTTCTTAGTCTCATGAGGCTAAAAAAAATTTATAGTGGGTGAGTGATCTACTGAGAGGACTTCTGTGCTGTTCAGATGTGGTACATGGGGTTCATGCCAGTTGTCTGTTTGGTATAGGACGGAGACCCTGCCATGCAAAACTTGTGCTTTCACTGTAGAACTTTTATACAACACTTCCAGTATGCATTTTGAGTTTAATGCCGCAACAGTGTTTCTACCCCACTCTTGCAGAGCCATCTGTTTTAAAGTGATGTGCCTGTGTATGGCTTTTAACCTGTTTCATGTTAAACATGCTTCACAAGGTTTGTCCAATGTGTTGAAAGGAAGCTTTCTAAATTTTGCAGGAGGAACAGGAAGAGAAGAAAATAAAGGTGGACTCACAGGACAGTGACAAGTAAGGACTTGCTTTATATAGTTGAACACACTTCTATATTTTTTTTAATTAAATTTCTAACTTGACAATCTTTTTCCCCAAAAGGCCTGTGATTGTAGAAACTCCAAAATCAAATAAACCCGTTCAGCCAAAGGTAAGGTTTAACCATGTGACAGTGTAATTGGGACTCTTCCTTCATCACATTGATGTATTGCTTATTTGTCTCTTCAGACTCCTCCACCAAAATGTATGGACTGCAGGCAGTACCTTGACGATCCAGATCTCAAGTTCTTCCAAGGGGACCCAGTAGACTCTGTAAGCATTTATAGGTGTTGCGTTCTCCGTATATTTGTTGCTGCTTAGATCAGGATTTGGGGCACAATTCCACTGTTAAGGATCTACAGACCAGAGATCTTAACACCATAGTGACCGGGCGGTTTTACACAAAGCCGTCTTTTAGTGACCGCTGCTGTTTTTACGTTTCTGCGCTGTTAGTGTTTAGGTCAAATTTTCCTCTTACTCGTTTATTCGACCCACGCATTTTATACACCCTTTTTCCCGCCATTAAATGGACTTTCTAGAAATACCATTATTTCCATCATATCGAATTTACTATAAAATGAAATATGAGGAAAAAAATGGTAATTTACACTTTTTTTCGTAATTTAATCCCCAAAATCTACAACCACCCAAAAAGACCCCGGCTAAATAGGTTCAAAATTTTGTCCCGATACTAGAAATACCCAATTTTTACACGAGTTTGCTTTTTAACCCCTTCACTGCTGAGACAGTTCACCTATGTGCGCTGCGCTCATTCTGACCATTTTGTGCCAATTATTTTTAGATGACAGCCTAGGTCCTTATTTAATTAACCCCCCCCTTACAAAAAAAGCTTTAAAAAAAAAACATTTTTTATTTTTTCTAAATCAAATCTGGTCATGTTTGGTATCATTTGAAAGGCCATAATCAGGCCTTTCAAATGATGTCAAATATGAACATCTAGCTGCCATGGATCGGGAGATAAAGGGATCCTTAGATCCCCTTATCTCTACATGGCAGCTAGATGGTTAACTGGCCCACTGACATCCTCACACATGGTGAGGTTGTCGGTGGGGGGGGACCTGGAGGCTTGGCTGACATCCAAGATGTCAGCCCCCCTCCAGGTTTGAATCGCGTTTTGGCGCCAAAACGTGATGCGGCGAAACTGTTAATGCCATACGCCGCTGAAAAGGGGAGGCTCTCCCCTCTCCAGCGGTGCAAACGGCATCTCCCTAGCTTCAATGGTTGGGGATAGAGGGCTCCGAAGGAGCCCCCCCTCCCCTCCATTGAAATGCATGGGGACGCCTGCTGATGACGTCACCACGCAGCGTGGCGACGTCATCAGCCTCGCCTGCCCATGTAAATCACATGGGCAGGCTTCCTCCCTGCCAGATCACCGTGGGATCCAGCAAGGGAGGTGAGTATCGGGCGGGAGGGGGATTAGGCGCCGCTGACGTACCCTGTACGTCCGCGGGTCTAAGGCTGGGGTCAGACCAGCGCACTTTTAATGTGCGTTTAGGCGCACTTAATTATGGCCGCACTAGCAGCAAATGATGGGCAATGACAGCCGATATATACGAAGTACAGCCGCACGAAAGTCCAGCAACGCAAGTGGAAAATGAACGCATTTTTTCGAGAACGCAGAACCTCTAGTACAGAGTGTGTGTGTGTGTGTTGGAGACGTCAGACCCTGCTCATGTCCGGCCAACATAACGTCCAGACGCAAAAAGTTTCCTGGTTTGGATTCGTAAAAAACCTCACGCACGAACATGTGCATCGTATGACAGTTTTCGCATATTCCGTGAAAAAATACATCAATCCATTCGGACGCACTTTTTTACGTTCGCGTGTAAAAATGCTTTCGTTTGACCCTAGCCTAAGGGAGACCTGTGGACAGGACGTACAGGGTACGTCAGTGGCCCATAAGGGGTTAAATTAGTTTTAATTGGAGGCAACATTTGTGACTAGTTAAGTGACGTTGTGTTCAACTTTATTGCCTGTTGAACTTCTACTGGAATTGAGGAACCCATGCAAATTTTGACTATGGAAAGTTTAGACTGACAGACGGTATGGTCTGTCCCATGAATTTTCAGGAATTTCACTTTCCACATGGCTTTATCCCCAAGTGCAGCAGGCTCCGCTTTAACGTATGTTTGCATCACACTTTGACAGCTACTTTTGTTCTGTCTCCTGCAGCTGGATGAACCAGAAATGCTGACAGATGAAAGGTTGTCTCTATTTGATGCCAATGAAGATGGGTTTGAGAGCTATGAAGACCTCCCACAGCACAAAGTTACGCATTTTAGGTTGGTGCAATTTTTCTTAAGAACTGCTTACTAAAGCCCTAATGACAATATGGTTGCATTTGCAGATATTTTTCACTCCTAGATTGCACAACTTGCAAAGATTCTGTTGAGGGATTCAAGACCTGACCAGCGGCAGGTCAAGTTTGCCACTGCTATTGCCTTTCATGTCATTTTAATAGTGAAAGATGCAACCAAGTGTTTACATGGGGTTGGTGTATTAAAGGGAATTTTTTTTTTTTTTGCTGTGTTAATGTCTTGCTACTGCTAATTACCTAACCTCTTAATCCTTTTGCAGTGTGTATGATAAGAGGGGACACTTGTGCCCTTTTGACAGTGGTCTGATCGAAAGGAACATTGAGCTGTACTTCAGTGGTGTTGTAAAACCTATTTATGACGACAACCCTAGTCTTGATGGTGAGTGACCTCGAATTGGTTACTTCCGGCTGTTGTGTACAACTGCGTTAAGGAGTGTAAAGATTCAGCATTCGTATTTTCCACTGAAGTATTGTTTTGATCATTAACAGGTGGTGTACGTGCCAAGAAACTTGGGCCTATTAATGCCTGGTGGATCACTGGCTTTGATGGAGGTGAAAGGGCTCTGATTGGATTTACAACAGGTAGTTATTGGCTGGGTTTCAGTTCTTGTGTTTTTGTTCCCCCATACTCTTGTGGCATAGTCAAAACCTTTTAAAGCCAAGCCATAGCCCTCTTGTGCACAGAAATCTAATCTGGCTATGTTCCCTGAACCTTTCAAATTCTTATTGCAGCGTTTGCGGACTACATACTGATGGATCCAAGCGAGGAATACGGTTCCATCTTTGCTTTGATGCAAGAGAAGATCTATATGAGTAAAATAGTGGTGGAGTTCCTACAGAATAATCCAGATGTGACCTATGAGGACCTTCTTAACAAGATCGAAGTGAGTAAACAAAGCCAAACCAAGTCACTGAAATGAGTGATGGGCTAATGAATGCAACTTGAATTTTTTTTAATGATCTGATCTTTAGTACGAATCTTTCTTAAACTACATAAATCAAATCTAAAGCTTACGCTTTATTGCAGACAACTGTGCCACCTGCTGGACTGAACTTCAACCGCTTCACAGAAGACTCCTTGCTGAGGCATGCGCAGTTTGTGGTTGAACAGGTTGAAAGTTATGACGAAGCTGGAGACAGTGACGAGCAACCGGTTATCGTCACACCGTGCATGCGAGACCTGATCAAGCTTGCTGGTGTCACCCTGGGGAAGAGGTAAGTTTGCATCTTCAAGCAGTCTCCTTGTGGAGAGCCTGTCACTGCGTTTTTGGATACAGCTGGGGAAGCTAGGCATAACCTTCATCTTGCTCTAAAGCTTAGAACTTTCTCCTCCTGCAGGCGCGCTGCCAGAAGGCAGACCATCAGGCACCCCACAAAGATTGCAAAGGATAAAGGGCCCACAAAAGCCACAACAACCAAGCTGGTGTATCAGATTTTTGACACCTTCTTCTCTGAACAAATCGAACAGGATGAAGATAAGGAAAACAACTCGAAACGTCGGCGTTGTGGTGTCTGTGAGGTATCTTTTTGAATAGTTAACCTCTCTGGTTATTCAGAAGGGGCTTGTTTGTGCATATACTGTCAAACTTTGTTAAAAATTACAAACGCAAGTATTTGACATAGTAATCATCCGAACAGCTGCTGGAGAAGCTTCACTATGCAACTTCTACAGCTTTTCAGATTGTGAATCAGATTGTGAAATGCTAGTGTTGCCGTTGAAACCGGTTTTTGTTTTGGGTTTGCAACAACTGTAAACCCATGCTTTTTACTGAATATCCCCCTTTCCTCTATTAACCACTTGGCTGCCATGGACGCGGTCAGTGCGTCCAGCCAAGTGGTTCTCCTGTGCTACGGACGCGCTGAGCGCATCCATGCACAGGAGGCAGCAATCCGCAGCATTCCGGTGGATTGCTGCACCCCCCCCCCCCCCCCCCCCCGGTGCGGGCTGACATCTTGGATGTCAGCCCAGTACTCCGGGACGCTGGTGAGCGATTGGATTCAGGCCCCCCCCCGGCGTATGCAGAGACACCTGAAAGGGAGGTCCTTCAGACCTCTCCCTCCCGATCGCCGGGGGGCACAAAGTTAAGGCATGCACCGTTTGGAACGGCACAGCCTGCCCTTTCAAACGGTGGCTCTCGGTAACCCCTGGGGAGCCAGATCACGATTCGGTGCTGAAAAGCGCCGGATCGTGATCCGGAGCTGGCTGACCTCTTGGATGTCAGCCAAGCCTTTGGGAACTCCCCCTGAGGACTGGCGTCATCGTCAAAAAAATATTTATTTTTTTGTTAATGCAGCAATATTGTTCCCATTTCAGTTATGTGAACAAACTATTTTTGTATGCGGTGCGTTTGTTTAAAAATAGCGACATTTCCCCCCAAAAAAAGTAACGAGTCCCCATTTCTAGTTTTTTTTTTTAACAAGTGCACCCCATAGAAAATATAACCGCAAATGTGGAAAAAAACACTACACATAGTAAATTATTGAATTCATATTTTATTGCCTTTTTTTGTTATAATATACAGACAGGACGTATACATATAACATATTATGAGTCTGCCAGAGATATGACCCAGACTATATATATATATATATATATATATATAATATAATTATACAAAATATGGCTTCAAAATGCGGTTAAACATGATTAGCGAAAGCGGTAAAAATGACCTCAGCACAGAGGTGTGAAGCCTCAGCAGCGAAAGGGTTAAAGGGCAAGAAACGCACTTTCCTGTAACAGATCTATTGTTGATTTTTCCCAACTTTAAATGAGGGTTAGCTTGAATGTCACATTTACAGAGTGTGGTGTTTTTCAGGTATGCCAGCAGCCAGAATGTGGGAAGTGCAGAGCGTGCCTGGATATGGTGAAATTCGGTGGTGACGGACGTAGTAAACAAGCTTGTACGCAGAGGAGGTAAAAGGCATTTGTGAACCGCCAGGCAGAAGCTCTGCATTATGTAGTGTGAGGGGATAAAAGATCTGACGAGCCACTGAATTGTTTCCGATGCCTTCTAGGTGTCCAAACCTTGCAGTGAAGGAGGCTGATGAAGATGAGGAGGTTGACGACAATATCCCAGAAATGCCATCTCCAAAGAAAATCCTTCAGGGTAGAAAAAAGAAGCAAGAGAAAAAGAACAGAATCACATGGATCGGAGAACCTGTAAAGGTAAGAACAAGCTTCCTTTCGTGAGCTTATTAAAAATACATTAATCTTAAATCAGGAAGCCTGTGGGGCGTAGTCTAGAAGTGACTTTATCCCCCCCCCCCCCCAAAATATAAAGCCTGATATGGAGAGTGATGCTCTAATGTCAAATAATGCTAGAAGAAATCAATAGTAAACGTTCTAAATTGTCTTCCAGGTCGAAGGGAAGAAGGAATATCACCAGAAAGTATCGATTGACTCGGAGGTCCTAGAAGTTGGTGACTGTGTATCCGTGAGTCCTGACAACCCCTCAGAGCCGTTCTATTTCGCCAGGTTTGTAACAGGCCCTACTACATGAATACAACTTCACAATATGGTTTCCAAAAAGTCTAAATCCAGGTCAGCAACCTTGGCCTCCGCAGTATGTTTGCAAACTAAATTTCCCATGAGATTCATCCATACTAATGAGCGGTTGAGCATCATGTGCAATGTAGTCCCTTAAAATCTTGAGGGGGGGGGGGCAGATATTGTAGACACCTGCTCTAAATCAACCCTAAACTAGCTGGATCCAGGCTGGGAGTTTTATGGAAACTGTCACTCGCTGCATGACAATCTGTAATCCATAATGTGTCGTGTGTCGTCCCCCCCCCCCCCCTTAACTTTTTTAAAGGTCAATTCACTAACGGGATTATTCAGAGAAAGGTGAAACTGTATAATTGGCGGAGAACAAAGTGAGATAAATGGGAGAATGTTTCTGGTTTGGTTTTTACCTAGAATTTTCACTTCTCCAGTCTTGAGTTTCACCTCTGAATAACTCTGTAAATGTACATTAGTTGAGTCAAGAGAATGTCAAGATTCAAACAAACGGCAGGTCTTCACTGTGAAACTAGTCTTTAATTCTTGGCCTAATAGTCTGAATTTTAGAAATATCCAGCATTTATGTGCAAGTTTCCTATTCTAGTGCCTTTTTTTATTTTGAGAAGTTACTTTGCAAACCAAAAACTGACTTGTTCAAAGTGGATATATGGTTTATTCACAATGCATTGGATAATCATGCTGAAGACTAGCACAATTTCCATCTCCATTTTTATTTTTACAAATTTTTGTAGCTGTGTAATCGTTAAACCTAAAACTCTATTTCCTTCAGAATCACATCCATGTGGGAAGATGCCAGTGGGCTCATGTTTCACGCACACTGGTTCTGCCTTGGCACGGACACTGTGCTTGGAGCCACATCAGATCCTCTAGAGCTTTTCTTGGTGGATGAATGTGAGGACATGCAACTGTCTTACATACACGGCAAAGTGAATGTGATCTACAAGGCCCCAACTGAGAACTGGTTTATGGAAGTGAGTTTTCTTGTGTTTTTTTGTGGTTTTTTTGTCTTTCCCAAAAAGTCATGTGGACATTTTTACTGTGACTTTAGCTCACTGTAATTTACTATGCCCTCAGTTACTAGAGGTTATTCACATCCGAATTGCACCAGACAGTGAATTTCGCCGTTCGGTGCAGTTTTGGGAAATTTGTCCATTCACTGAGCTGTCAGTTTGCTAAATACTGGCGAATTGAAGCAAAATATGGTGCAGTTTGCTAGAATTCGGCAGCATCGAAGCTGTCTAGGAGATTATCATGTCTTCTATTCACAGAATGCTGAAATTACAGCAACATGCCTGGATTATCAGTGATTCAGTTTGACAGGTTTAAAAATTCATGGGATTAAAAGTAAAAACAAGTGATTTTTATTAAAGACCCTTTTTTGCTGAAAATGAAAATACATTTTTTTAGAACCTTTTTATTAGACCCTTTTAACACTTTTAAAAAAAATTTTAGACACTTACATTTATACAGATTTCTCTTGTTTGCAGAATAGACTTTTTTCCTGCTTGCCGTTCAGTGGAATTCACCATACGATAGCTGGTTCAGAAACTCAAATTTCAGCTAAATAGTGAATTTATTTGTGAATAGACCTTACTGTTTAACTATCATGGAGAATTGGTAACTAGGATATTTTCCAGGGTGGAGAACTAGGGGCAAATATTCTTTTAATACAATGTCAAAGTTTGAATTCCAATCAAAAGTTTGTGCTATGGTTGACGGCAAATATGTAAGCTTTGTTCTCCTGTCCAGATTGCAGTCAAAACCTAACTGAACATGGTGCCACTTCATAAATTGCGCAGAGTCTGATCTTGTGGACGAGTGATAATCCATGTCATCTAGCTGTCACAATTCGCACTTTTTCAGCTATTCCAGATTGTAAATATTCCCATAATGCTGAGTGTTCACTGCATTCTTTTTGCATTTCTCCACAGGGAGGCATGGACACTGAAATTAAAGTGATAGATGATGACGGCAGCACTTATTTCTACCAGATGTGGTATGACCCGGAATACGCTCGTTTTGAAACTCCACACAAGCTCCAGCCCACTGAAGACATTAAATACAAGTGAGTATTTGATGCACGGCTTGTTCCTGCGACTGTCACATCTGGAAATGACATGAGGTGTCTTAACTGCCTGAAGAGCATTCGAGAGGCCTTTTTTAGTGTTGCTTCTAACCACTGACTTGTTCTGCGGGGTGATATAGAGGTCTTCAAAAAAAAACTCAAAGCTGATCTGCTCTTGCATTTAGTACTGTTACAAAGTTTTTAATGTGTTTTTTTTTCCTCCAGCACCTGCTGTTGTGGGACCACATGAGGGTTATTCCCCTTCGAATTTCAATAAACAATGAAATTCACCATTTTGGGGCAATTCGTATATTCACAAAGCTGTCAATTCTCCAGAGGCAGATTGACAACGAGATGCATTTACAGAACAAAGTTCTAAAGCAATCCTTTGGGTTTGGGTGTTTTCAATTACAGGTTTAAATGGGCAAATCACATTAGGTTTCAATGAGAAAATTGAATTTTTTATTTAAACAATTTTTTTTTCTACATGCCTTTTATGTTTTAAAGGACATTTAGACCTTTTTTTTTTTGTGTAGTTTTCGGCAACTCAAATTTCTGCAAAATATGACATTCGCTAAATGGTGAATTCACCATATTTTTGAACTGCAATCTCTGAAATGCGGCAACACAAAGTGCTGACATTGCATACAATTTGAGTAGACCCTATGGCATGAAATCAGTGTAGCCTAAAATACTTGTGTGCAAAAAGTGTGACTGCATTTCCAACCACTTACAGATTCTGTACCAGCTGTGCCCGTCTGGATGAAATCAGGCAGAAGGAGATACCACGTGTGTGCGACACACTAGATGAGCTCCAAGACAGAGTGCTCTACAGCACAGCATCCAAAAATGGTGTTCAGTACAAAGTCGGCGACGGTGTCTTGATGCTACCTGATGCCTTTTCTTTTAGGTAGGTCTCATAAGGGGTTTACTTATAAAATTACTCCTGGCTTACATGGGAAGGGAGTATCTTGTGCATAGATTTAAATTTCTCACATGCTCTCTCCAATCTGCTGTTTTTTTGTATTTTCCTCATTGCTCACGTTTTATTTCAGTGTTAAAGTTGCCTCACCTTTAAAGAGGCCCCAGAAGAAAGAGGATGTGGATGAAGATCTATACCCAGAATATTACCGTAAATCTTCTGACTACATAAAGGGAAGCAACCTTGATGCTCCAGAGCCTTACAGACTGGGCAGGATCAAGGAGATCTTCTGCCACAAGCGCAGCACTGGGAAGCCGAATGAAGCTGACATTAAACTACGATTGTACAAACTCTACAGGTGCGATCAGAGTGCGCTGTACTCATCTAGTGAGGTGTCGCTTCCCTTCTGGATAGGGGACACACAATACACGAAGATGTGGAGTTTTGGCAAGTCAGGACTAAGCGCTTGTCTCTTGGCCAAATGCGGAGAAGTAAAATGTGACCAGTTCAATGTTTCTAAGTAGCCCTTAGGACTTTCTCTAATCTGTGAACTTGAACTGCAGTTGAATAGTAGAATAGCTGCTCAGAATTTTAGTCATGCTATCTGGTTCTTGTTCTCAGAATGGAAAAATTGCATTTTCAATGTAAAGCCAAATACCTGGTATCAGAACTTTGCCAGAATATCCCTAGGTCTTTGCATGTTCCTTTCAGCTTTTTTAAATCTGTCCTTGTTTACTTCGTGCCCGATTTTAAGATGGATCTGGCCCTTGTGTTTTAATAGGGTAGGCCTATAGTTAAAGCAGTGCTACTTTATTTCGACCTGTGACGTCGATATACTAACACAGGGCTTTCAAACCCACGGCCATGCAGATGCCTAGAATTCCTTCGATGCCGTAAGTGACCAGGGAATCATGGGAGTTGTAGTTCTGAAACGTCGGTGCCGGAGACTGACAGCCCTGTTCTGATGTTGCACATGTGCTTTTTTTGACTCAAGCTGTAAAACAAAACTTTTATTGCGCAGGCCTGAAAACACTCACAAGGCTGTGAAGGCCAGTTACCATGCTGATATTAACCTTGTGTACTGGAGCAATGAAGAAACTGTGGTCTCGTTTAAAGATGTTCAAGGGCATTGTACCATAGAATATGGAGAAGACCTGACAGAGTCCATCCAAGAGTTTTCTGCAGGCGGCGCAGACAGATTCTACTTCCTGGAGGTAGGTTTTTGACTACATTTAGCAGAGGGTTGGCCTCAGACATTCCACCTCTTGAAACAAACTTGCAATTTATACATGGCTTCAGACTTGATCAGTGTTTTGTAGCACCGAAAATGCTTTACCGGTGGTTCTCTTCAACCCTAGGCCTACAACACTAAAACTAAGAGTTTTGAAGACCCTCCCAATCACGCACGCAGTGCTGTGAACAAGGGCAAAGGAAAAGGCAAAGGAAAAGGTAATGGAATATCTAGCTTGTTCTTGAGTATTGTGAGCCTTGTTCTGCCACGGTCTGATTTGCAACTTCACTTTTTCTAGGAAAGGGCAAAGTGCAATCTGTAAAGTCTGAAAGTGAAAAGCAAGCTGCAGAAGACAAGATGCCCAAACTGCGGACGCTGGACGTGTTTTCTGGTTGCGGTGGCTTGTCTGAAGGCTTCCATCAAGCAGGTAAGCTTTAGATTTCACATGGAGGGCTTTTCATCAGGTTCTGGTTCCTGGCAAATGATTTAAAGGGCCACTCCTCTTTGCTCTGCATGGCATTCAAAATTGATACCCCCCTCTCCCGTAGGCAACTTTCACCAACTTTTTTGGGGTTCGTAGTGGACTATACCAGCATTTTTACAATGATTTTTGACTCTAATTTTGAAGCTTTCCAACCACGATCAATTTATTTTCTGTTGTGTAGGATGTATGATTTTTGTAATCCTTCAGTCCCTACTACCCAGTCTCGTTTACATGCCAAACGAGCAGTATTGCTGGATTAAACATGCTCAATATGCTTTACAAAGTATTCTTGTATGAGTAAACTCTTCTCTTAAGGTGTTGCGGAATCCAAATGGGCCATTGAAATGTGGGATCCGGCAGCACAGGCCTTCAGGCTGAATAATCCGGGTGCCACAGTGTTTACAGAGGACTGCAATGTGCTGCTGAAACTGGTCATGTCTGGGGAGAAGACAAATTCTCTGGGACAGAGGCTTCCCCAGAAAGGAGACGTGGAAATGCTTTGCGGAGGGCCGCCATGCCAAGGGTTTAGTGGAATGAACAGATTCAACTCCAGAACCTACTCAAAGTTCAAAAACTCACTAGTTGTCTCATATCTCAGGTTCGTACCGGGTGCTCTGTCTTAGTTACTTTTGATATGTCTCCTGAACCTGCCTCGTAAAGCGGCCAGAACCTCACGGAATAGTTCTGTTGCATTTGTAACAGATTGCCATTTATTAATGCCACAACCACTCTGGCACTAAAGGAAAACCTTTACAACACGGTTTTCCAAAAATAGAATTTTACTTAATGTACAATTTAATACAAAACCACTGGATATTAAGGGTTAAACAATTACACATGTTCCATGGAATTCTAATAGCTGCATAGATTTAACGTTAAATCAATATCTGTCTACTCTCTGTACCCTGGCACATCTTTTACAACATAATTTTGCATGCTAAACTCCAATTACTCTTGAGCAGCAACAATTGCAGTCAGCCATGCATCTTACAAAAGCCCATGTGCTCAGAATCCATTGGAATGTAACATTATCAATCGATAACATACAACAGCAATTAAAAGCGTAGGCCCACCTGCGACAATGAGGCAAATCTGAGGTGACGAGAAACCTTAAAATGACCAGTGATTTGTTAATGTCGTGTTTTTTTTCTTTTACAGCTATTGTGACTATTACCGGCCTAGGTTCTTCCTGTTGGAAAACGTGAGGAACTTTGTCTCTTTCAAAGGATCCATGGTTCTTAAGCTTACTCTGCGCTGTCTTGTGCGAATGGGATACCAGTGTACATTTGGAGTGCTTCAGGTATGGCTGGTGCTCCTGAAGATATCGAGATGGGGGGGGGGGGGGGTTCTCTGGACCCAAATGGTTCTTGTGTATAAAACTCTGATTTTAAATGCTTTGACACAGGGACTGATCTTGTTGGTTACAGTGGGTTGTTATAGGGCTGTTGGTTGTTCAGGGGTAGCTGGTATTAAGTTGTAAACACTAGTGAAATTCACCAGTAATGAAACATGGCAGCATTTTACAAAAGCTTAGAGATGCAGAAATTTGGCCATGAATAGTCTGCTCTGTAGACTTCCTATTTTTGTTAGGTGTTTTTCTGGATTTTTTTTCCAGCAAAATTTGATTACAATGAAAAAAATGCTTTATTTATTCTGTAACTTTTAATGTTCATATATGTATATTAATGCGTTTTTGTATAAAACGCCGTGTAGTAATTGCAATTATTTTCTTTACCTCTGGGCGGCTGGCTTTTTTTGGGCTGCTGTTAAGCGCTTTTTTTAAAATTCAGAGCAGCAAAAGTACAAAATTGCATCAACACATCAGTAAAAATCGAAGCGTGCATAGTTAGATAACACTTGGGCACATACTAGTACAGCAACAGGTACCACAGGGCATGTGGAGCATGGATTGCAAACGGGAATAGTAAAGAGAAAAAAAGATACAATGAATAGATGTGAGGCTGAAGTTCTCAGGCAGCTGGGAGGTGCGCGTGTACCCCCCCCCCCCCCCAACGCTTCAGTACGATGTAGATTTCTGTAAAGTGCGTTGTTTTCTCTTGTTCCGGTCAGTGTTCACAACTTCAAATGTTGTCAGTACTCAACCTCCTTGTAATACAATGCTCTGTACCGTTTGTTTTTTGTTTTTCTCTTTCAGGCTGGGCAGTATGGTGTGGCACAGACCCGTAGACGAGCAATCGTAATTGCTGCAGCCCCAGGAGAAAAACTGCCCATGTTCCCAGAGCCTCTGCATGTGTTTGCTCCACGCGGTTGTCAGCTGAGTGTTGTAGTCGATGAAAAGAAATACGTCAGTAATATCACAAGGTAACTGTAGAATCCTGGATATTTCTTTGCTTCGTACAAAAATCCCCTATAAAATACTCATACGCTTTAACCCTCTTCTATCAGAACAAACTCAAGCCTCTTCCGAACAATCACCGTTCGGGATACGATGTCTGACCTTCCAGAGATTAGGAACGGGGCATCTGCTTTGGAGATCTCCTACAATGGAGAACCTCAATCCTGGTTCCAACGGCAGATACGGGGCTCCCAGTATCAGCCAATCCTCAGGGACCATATCTGCAAGGTATGTTTTCACCACGTTACAGCTTGGTGAAGTTTTGACTTAACACTTCTATTTTGCTAACCCTGAACCGCTGCCAGGTGATGCATATCTGCGATGTTTGTTTGTGTAGGTCGAAAGGTTCTTGATCACTTTTTTTCTTTTGCCCAGGACATGAATGCAATAGTTGCTGCTAGAATGAGGCACGTACCTCTTGCCCCTGGCTCTGACTGGAGAGACTTGCCCAACATTGAAGTGCGTTTGACAGATGGCACCACAACACGGAAACTGCGTTACACCCACAGAGAAAAAAAGAATGGCCGCAGCAGCAATGGGGCTCTAAGAGGTGTCTGTTCCTGTGCTGAAGGTACTTGAGCACGAGATCATACAGTACCATTCCTTGGTAAATAGTGACTTGACATTTAGGGTATAGAAGATAAAAAGGAGCAAATGATGTGAAAGAGCAGGGGTGATTAAAACAAACTCCTTACTTAATTGTTGTTCATCAAAGTGGCTGGTGTGCTTCAGTAGCAGTTGAGTTTGCCACTTGTCACATATCCTGCAAATTGCTTTTAGTTTTCACTGGTTGTAGACTTGTATAGTTGTCTCAACCACGTGTTTGAAATATATGGGTGGTCCTCATGTGCTTTAACCATGCTGTAAATAACCTGCATTAACTTTGGTATCTTCTCTTCACAGGTAAACCATGTGACCCTGCAGATCGGCAATTTGGCACACTCATTCCATGGTGTTTGCCACACACTGGAAATAGGCACAACCACTGGGCAGGACTATATGGCAGACTGGAGTGGGATGGTTTCTTCAGCACAACGGTCACAAATCCTGAGCCCATGGGCAAACAGGTAAGTGGGCAAAACCTAGTCTTTACAACTTCTCGTCAATGTTGCTGACCTAAAACGCACATCTGTTTCATTCAAAGATCTTTGGGAATTGTCAACAACTGGATCTACGAAACTTTACAAGCTCACAACAAACCTTCAGTTCTAGAAAAACTGATTCTAATTGGGATCTTTGCTTTTTTTTTATTAAACCCTTCAGGGTCGTGTCCTTCACCCAGAACAGCATCGTGTGGTCAGTGTCCGGGAATGTGCAAGGTCTCAAGGCTTTCCAGACACCTACAGATTATTCGGCAACGTTTTGGACAAACACAGACAGGTTGGTGACCGCTTCTGAACTGGGAGGGCCTGAAAACCCATCTGGTCTTCTCTAGAGCACTGACTGCAGCTTTCTGAATTCTTGTAGGTTGGTAATGCAGTACCACCTCCTCTTGCAAAAGCTATTGGCTTGGAGATAAAGTCGTGCCTGTCGGAGAAAGTCAAGGAAGAAGGAACAGGTTGGTTTGCATCCTTCCCCCTCTAGCTCCCTACTAGACTTCCCACCCAAATTTTCCAGGAGTGTTGCATTGGTTTCCACCCTCCATGTCCGGCACATGCACTTTTTATTGGTCTCCTAGGAGTTTCAAAGTAGATGGTGCTCTCTGGCTTTAGGATTATATGCAAGGAATGGCCACATCCATAAATAAGTACCTTGCTGTGCCGCAGAAAGATCCTATATTTTTAAAGGCGTACTGCCTGTCATTGCATAGATATGGCAAGCAAAGGAATTAACCCTTTCACTGCTGAGGACATGTGGGGAACGTCCTGATTGACTCCTGAGGAAAGATAGGGGTGGAGATAAAGGGTTCCTTTTGAACCCCAATTTCTCCCGAATGTTGGCAGCTAGCAGGGTGTTAGGCAGCAGCATGTTTGGTACCATTTTTAGAAAGGCCAGAGCATGTTCCAATGATGCCAAATGACCATGTTTAAAGTAAAGCAAAAAAGAAAAGGTTTTTTTTTTTAAACCTGAAATGGCTCAGCAGTGAAGGGGTTAAACTTTTCAAATTGGGTCTTGTGGCATGGGGAAGATCAGAATCTCTTGTAATTGAAGTCACTTTGGGATGGGGGAAAAATATTAAAAGGCTACTCCACACAACCTGGCCTCTTAAGATTTTATTAAAGTGGCAAGGGTGTGGAGTATCCCCCCCCCCCTCCTCCTGCCAAGTCCCCCAAACTCCTTTTTAAAATGCAGGGTGAAGTGCATGATCAGGCAGCCAGGAGGTTTGAACCTCCAATCGGTCATTCGAGACGTCGGCACACTTGAGCATGCTGACAAGTTTTCAGGGAGAAAGCCAATGAATCAGATCTGTGCATGCACATGTAGCCCCTATCAATCGTTGCATACGAGCGCAACAGGACTTGCGTAGGCCTGTTAGCACTGCATGATTTACCTCCTTTAGGCTTGGCAATGTGCGTAAGGGGCACAAATTGTGTAGAAAAGCTTAGACTTCCAGGTTTTAAAGTCTCAAAAGATGTATGAGGAACTGCATGCGGCGAGAAAGACACAAAAAAAACTGCAATAATTGGACAGAAGCTGCCATCCGCCTCTGCCTGATTATTTAAGGGAAAAGGGAACTCTAATTTTTATTTAAAGGTGTTTACTGATATTGCAATGACAAACGCTGGCGCTTCACAAAAAAGCAAATTGACAGTTTATGGCACTGGATTATTCTCTTGTGAAGCCCTGGTGGTTGTTGCTGTTCCAGCATGTGCAGATTTATACATGGAGCATTTTTGTATTTTTTGTTTTGCAAAATTGGGCATTGAATACCCCCCTCTCAAAATGTTCCACATGAAGTCTGTAGATTTTGGGGTCTGGGGGGTTTTATGCAGTAAAATCTCTTCCTCTGTGACTTATCTACATTTCTCTTCTGACAGAGATGGTAAAGCAAGAAAAGATGGAAATGGATTAATGCAATCGCCCCCAACTACCTCCATTACTTTGCTCCATCCGTGTATATGTATATTTTTTTTTATTTTACCTTGTGAACTGCAAATATCAAATCTTTTTGTTCTCTGATCGATTTGACGTTCCAGCTCTCAATTTTAACTTTTTCCTTTTTTTGAAGTGAGATGCATCACATTGATTTTAAATGATTTTTATTATGCATTGTGCCGCCTTCTCTTCACTTTGTATTTGTGGCAGTTATGTAGTTTTTATATGTTGTAATATTTCAAATAAATAGTATCTTATATTGCTTACCTTGATACTTTCTGCTCCTGCAAATGTTTACTCGTAAAAACAACCCTGTTCAACATTTGGGCTTTATCAAATCTGCAAAAAAAAAAGACTTTGGCCTTGGCTGTAACTTTCTGCCGGTCACCTGGGTGGGTGGGCTTTGTCTACTTTATTGTGTAGGGAGGGACATTGGTTTACAGATGCAAGAGGTGTCAGACGTGTTTTGCGGAGCAGAAGGAACGTCCATGAGCGTGGACGTTTGTTCCACTCGACGCTGGTCTGGCCGCCTCGCTGAGCGCTGTGAGGCTTGATCCTCCCTCCTATGGAGGACCGTGCTTTGCATCACCATCAATGCGCTCCCTAGCGCTTTGACAGGCCTGCTGTTGCGCACGCAACAGCGTGTGGCTGGCCACGGCACAATGAGGCGACAGATACTGGAAGGAATGTCAGTACAGGTGCATGTAGTGCTCTCATCTGACCCCAGCCATAGGCTAGCTGTCCCTGGGTTTGTAGTCAGATGACTAACAACTTTTTTCGAACGACCTGTGCCGTCCAGTGCAAGCAACCAATGGACAGCCCAGATCAATTGGACAGACCGCCGAAGACCACTTGACTGAAGAGAAACTGCTGCTGGACTGCAGGAAAGAAAACTCAACGGTTTTATAATGGGTGTTTAAACAAAAATACATATAAAATGTCTTTTTAATAATAAAAGGTCCTTTTTTTTTTAAAAACTCAAAAGGTCTATTACAGAAACGCTTCACGAACTGAATCAAAAATTTCTTTAAAAAAAAAAAAACATTCAGAAACATTTTTCTGAAAAACTGGAAGATTGCATTGAAGCCTATGGCATTCGCCTGTTTTGCTTGTTTTTAACTTGCACTGAATCTGCATTTTTTTTTTCCATGTAGGATGTGCCAGGTTGTTAGCCTTCATCCGACATGTTCCATTCAAATGGATGAGATCTGCTAGTCTGTCACGAAGTCATCCGATGGAAGTCAGGGGCAGTGGAACAGGGAGGGTTGATTCTCCTGTGTTGCTTAGTCTGACAACTTGTAAATGGCACAAAATATGGACCCAGTGGACAGTCTGCTTAAAACGGTGTGTGTGTGTGTGCTCGGTCATCCCTCTTGACCCTCGGTCATGATCCTGTCCTTGACATTAAAGGACTTAGTCCTGGCCAGAACCTGAGCTCAGCAAACCTTCCTTCCAAATCTGACAGACTCCAGGAGTAGGAGAATGGGTTTTATTGGAAACACAGGGGTGTGCACTGCACGATGTGGGCAACCATTAAGTTTAGTGAAATGCCCCAAATTCTACATGGAAGTGGAGAACATTGGTTTGTAAAGAATTCTGCAACCTTAAACCTACGGGCTGCACCATTCCCAGGGGTGAGTAAATAAATGGTGTTAAGGCCATAGCCTAACCCTAGATCTGGGATGTTAACTGGTGAGGACTACAATTCCCAGAATTCATGTGAAATGTCAAATTCCAGGCCTCAATTTTTGAAACTTTAACTAAATCTCTGCCCCAGACAATGCAAAGGATAAATCTGGAGACGAGGGGTTATTCAATCTGCTCAAAATACAATATAGATATTTGTAGTTTGCTATTTTTACGCCAACATTTTTTTGTATCGTAAAGCGGCAGTACCAGTTGGGGGTCCAGCCTTCCTGGGACATGGGCAGTCACCTGTCCCTCCCCTTTCTTACCCCACAAGCACCCCTTCCCCACAGAAGACTGGGCCCTTACTGAAAGAACCCACAGTACTGCAAAAAATAATGGGATGGTTATGGTACTGCCGCTTTAAATTCAGGAAAAATTTACAGTAAGAATTACTGGTTTTATTATTTTTTTCAAAGCGCTTTTCCATAACCAGTGGGAACCAAAACTAGGCGTATAGGGCCCTGCTCAGATGAGCTTAAAATCTAGAGCAGTAGTTCACAACCCTCATCCTCAACTACCCCTAACAGGCCAGGTTTGCAGATATCTGAAGCATAGCCCAGGTGATTTTGCTGCTCAGTGTTTGCAGGATTCAGTCTGCATTTTGCCAAGGTAATCCTTAAAATCTCGTCTCTTAGGCTCGTGTCAGACTAGCGCAGTGTTCACATCTGTGTTGCTGCACATTTGTACATCTGTGGCAGCATAGCATTCTGACCAATGGAGCCCCACACACTGTCCGCACTGAAGTGCGGTTGGATGCGGCAAACGGACAAAGGTTAGGCATGATCTTGAGGGCTGCACTTTACAAACGTTTCAGCTCATTGCCTTGAACTCATATGCACTGTCCTCGTGCCTGTGGCACGTTCACGCAGGTGAGTGGCCTTAATAGGCATCTTTGTTTTGGTGTTTTTGAGTCCATAGAAAGGTCTTTGTCTTTATTGCGACAGTGACCTGGTGCGCAGACAAGAACACAGGGTGGCATAGCATAACCCAACTGTTAACGCCTGTGGCCGGTCATTGACTGCAGGGAGGCTACCTGTGGTTCCTGATCGGCACGAGGTTAATTGTCTGGCGTGTGTAAACCGTTTAATGATCATTCCACATGTTCATAAGCATGAGTTTATTGCAGGCCTATGAACAAGCAAGGAAAATCTTGTCCATGCCCTTTCTAATAAAGATTTGTAGTTTGAATTTTACACCATTCTTTTACATACAGCATCCTGAAAAGGGTCTTTTTTAATTCTATTTTTTTGGAGTATAGAGCAAACATCCAGATTTGCTATAATTTAGGAAAGAATACCACAGAATAAAGTGCGACAGACCCCACTTACCTGCCTGTAGATGGGCCTGCTCCATAAAGTAAACCCGGACGCAGCCATAGTTTTTACTCAAATCTGTTTTCATGTAATCTATTAACATATTCACACCAGAATTTAGTCATTTGTAACTGCATTTACAGAACATTGCCGTTAAGTAGGGTTCTTCAAACCTGCAAGTATGGAAAAAAGATACCTCCAACGCTGCAAGGAATGGTGCACTAGTGCTACCACATTTATTTAAAATAAACAAAAAGAAAACACAAAACAACGCCCCGCAAACACACCTTCATAAACTTACTGCATTGTATAACCCATTCTGCCGCTTTGCGCTACAATGTAACTACATGACCCACCATTGTGACATGTTTAAAAGAGCTAAACTGGCCATCGCTGGAATCCAGACGCACCCTTCACCTTTCCAGCCTGGTGTTTAAGAGCATCTCTGGGAAGCTGCCACCCTACCTGAATAGACTGCTTCCCCCAGCAGCTCCCTCATCCTATAACCTCCGATCCAGGACCAGCACCTTACTTGCTATACCACAATACAAAAAGACAGTGGCTCGGTCCTCATTTTCCTAAAGAGCACCACAATTATGGAATAACCTCCCAGACACCATCAAATCTTCCCGCAGTCTTAAGTCACTCAAAAGCTCCTTACTAACATACCTCAATACAGAATGCACCTGTAAACATGTAACCTAGTGACTATATTTCCTACATATTTTTCTGTTAATAATCTGTATATTTTGTTGTTTTTCTTTTTTAATATCTTGCATTGTATTTCTGTAACTGTAACACTTCAATGTTCTTGAACCCAGGACATACTTGAAAACGATAGAAATCTCAATGTATCCTTCCTGGTAAAATCCTTTATAAATAAATAGACGTTTCGGGGACACAGCCCCTTCCTCAGTGTATAGTGCCTTACCAAACAAATAGAAGAAAACCCTTATATACATATTATAGCAAGGGTGGAGCGAATCAGGCAATTAGAGACACACATGGAAAGATAATTGATCAAGAACCTGTTAACTCATGAATTCAAGGAGATACAAAGTGATTCCCCAATTGATCCCAGCATACAGGCGCATATAACGCCAATAGGTGTACCAAGATCGCGGACACAGCACAGAGCATACGCCGCCGCACGGAATCCTGGGAAACCGCGAGTGCGCATGCGCACAGGGCAAAACAAAACTTATGTGGTTTTGTTGTATCATGTCCACTAACTATAATTTTCCACAGTTTATAACCATTGGTCCCTCAAGCCAGGTCCTTCATTAGGGACACAAAGGATTTTCTCAAGTTACGTGATTTATCTCTTCCTGCAGATGTCATTTTAGCTACTCTTGACATCAATAGTCTTTATACCTCTATTCCGCATAATGAGGGTATTGTGGCCATTAAGCAATACCTCTCTATAGCAGTCTCTCCACCTAAACTGGTTGATTTCATCTTAGCACTTCTTGAGATAGTCCTTAAAAAAGAATTTTTTTAGATATGGTTCTATTTTTTACGAACAGATTAGGGGTACCGCCATGGGTGCCAATATGGCGCCAGTCCTCGTATTTGCTGTGTACTGTGTAACTAGTGATTTATTCTCGTTATAATTTTTCCTGAAACAAATGCCCTGATATATAGCTTTTTTTTTCTATATCATAATAAATATACATTTATTACGTTCTGTTTCTGCCTGATATTCGATCCACGCTAACTAAGAGACTGGAGTATTGCTGGTTGTTTTAAGCAGGGGTAGATACGAAATTGTGAGTTGCGGTCGCTGGGGATGGCAGGGATTGTTGTCTATGCAGTCACTGTCCGAGTCTAGGGTAGGCAGACAGCGTGGTTGCTTAGCCCTGCGTCGCGCGTAGTGTCCATGAGGACTGGTGGCAGCGAGACTAATAGAATAGGAAAGTGAGCCCAGGGATTGTGGGCGACGTAGTCATTACCCGCGTCAAGAGAAGACTTGTACTGTGTTGCAATCCTGGGGCCATTGTATCGCGCTCTACGTTCCGGTTGTGAGACAAAGTGTGCGGGGGCAGATAGGTAAGCAAGCGCGCGGGGGCTTGTTGTCCACGCAGTCATTATCTGGGCTAGGCTAGGCTAGACAGATAGTGGGTGGCTTAACCCGGCGTCTTTCGCAGCAGTACGCGTAGTGGTCGTGACACAAAGTGCTTTGCGTTTCAGCCCACTTCAGCGATTACATTTCTACGAAAATACGTTGAATTCTCTATTTAGCGAGTGGTCACGTATTTTGTCAAAATTGGAATCCCTGAAGTTATCGGACGTCGGTGAAAACTGCCGTATTGGCATCGGCGAATGCCACAGAACTGGAAAAAAGTCTATTGTAATAGGAGTTCCAATCAATAAAAATGTGCCTAAATAATAAAAAGGTCCTTTTAAAAAAAATAATAAAAAGGTCTGTTACAGAATTTGGAAAAAAAAGCCTTTTAAAAAAATAAATCAATTTATAAAAAAAAAAATTTGTGGTGCACCGAAATTTAAATTTGGGACCGAAAAAAGTATGATGAGCTCAGCCAAAAATTACTTTTTACCCTGAGATTTTTCTAAATTAATTTTTGTATAATTGTATTAATATTAGACTTAATTTGAAATAAAAATCAAGCCAATAATAACAAGACATTTATTCAAAGTAACATCCCAAAATCAGACAAAAAATATCTTAGATGTCCAAATCCGCAAATTCCTCTGAACTGAGAAAAAAAAAACACATTTCTACCCACTGTAAAAATTCAATGTTCCTAAACCCAGGACATAGTTTAAAATGAGAGAAATCTCAATGTATCCTTCCTGGTAAAATACTTTAGAAATCAATACATTTTGGATTGTTACCCCCCCCCCCCTCCCCCAAAATCAATTAAGGCTTCGATTTGCCTATCAAGAAGCTAAGAGAGCTGAAATCCCCTCTGAGGCAACCTTTCCATGTATTGTTTTATGTATGCATCTGTTATTTAACCCATTCATTGCGAAGATTGAGTATACTCAATACTTGAGAAGTACTCCGCAGCTGTGACAGTCTGCATGTCTGAGAAACACAATAGTACACACAGTTCAAGTAGCCTGCGCTACATAAAGTATTTTAGCAGGAAGGATACATTGTGATTTCTTTCATTTTCAAGTATGTCCTGGGTTCAAGAACATTGAATTGTTACAGAAATACAAAGTAAAATGCAAGATATTAAAAAACAACACAAATATACAGAAAATAAATATGTAGGAAATATAGTCACTATGTTAAATGTTTACAGGTGCATTCTGTATATACTGTAGTCACTGTGTTACATGTTTACATGTGCATTCTGTATATAGTCAATATGTTACATGTTTACAGGTGCATTCTGTATATAGTCACTGTGTTTTTTATTTTATTTATTTATTTATTTATAAAAGGATTTTACCAGGAAGGATACATTGAGATTTCTCTCGTTTTCAAGTATGTCCTGGGTTCAAGAACATTGAAGTGTTACAGTTACAGAAATACAAAGTAATACAATGCAAGATATTAAAAAAAAAAAAAAAAACACAAATATATACAGATTAACAGAAAAATATGTAGGAAATATAGTCACTAGGTTACATGTTTACAGGTGCATTCTGTATTGAGGTATGTTAGTAAGGAGCTTTTGAGTGACTTAAGACTGGGGGAAGATTTGATGGTGTCTGGGAGGTTATTCCATAATTGTGGTGCTCTGTACGAAAATGAGGACCGAGCCACTGTCTTTTTGTATTGTGGTATAGCAAGTAAGGTGCTGGTCCTGGATCGGAGGTTATAGGATGAGGGAGCTGCTGGGGGAAGCAGTCTATTCAGGTAGGGTGGCAGCTTCCCAGAGATGCTCTTAAACACCAGGCTGGAAAGGTGAAGGGTGCGTCTGGATTCCAGCGATGGCCAGTTTAGCTCTTTTAACCCTTTCGCTGCTGAGGCTTTTCCCGCCCCTATGCTGAGGTCATTTTTACCTGTTTTGCGCATCATGTTTAAACGTGTTTTGAAGGCTTATTTTAGTATATGACCCAGACATATTATATATCGTTCTTTCCGTCAGACTCGGCAGATTCATAATATGTCATTATTATATGTATACGTTATGTCATGTCTGTATATTATAACAAAAAATGCAATAAAATATGTATTTTCAATAATTTACAATGTGTAAAGTGTTTTATTCCACATTTTAACATGCGAGCAATTGCGGTTATATTTTGCATGGGGTGCGCTTGTTAAAAAAATTAGAGATGGGGTCTCGTTACATTTTTTTTTGGGGAAAATGACACTATTTTTAACAAACGCACCGCATACGAAAATCGTTAGTGCAGCATCATTGTTCACATTATAATTGAAATGGGAACAATATTGCTGCATTAACAAACCAAAAAAAATAAAAAAAAAGTGTTATTTTTTTTTTTTTTTTAATTTTTTTTTTTATTATTTTTAATTTTTTTTTTTTTTTTACAAAATTTTTCACTTTCATGTTTGGTATCGTTGGAACGGCCATGCTCTGGCCGATCCAACCATACCAACATTTAACCCCTAGCTGCCACGGATCGGAGATAGGGAGTTCCAATGAACTCCCTATCTCCACAGTTGTGGCAGTTAGGGGTTAAGTCTAGGACTGGCGTCATCGTGCTACGCACGATGACGCCAGTCCTCTGGGGGAGTTCCCGGAGGCTTGGCCGACATCCAAGATGTCGGCCAGCTCCGGGAAAGGATCGCGAACCGGCGCTTTTCAGCGCCGATTCGCGATCCAGCTCCCCAGGGGTTAATGCCAGGCATCAATTTGGAAGGGCAGGCTGTGCCCTTCCAAATGATGCCTGGGTTAACCCCCTGTGCGCCGCCGATCGGGAGGGAGAGAGGTCCGAAAGACCCCCCCCCTCCCTTTCAGGCGCCTCCTCCGCACATGCGGGGGGGGCGCCTGAATTAGGTGTCATCGCGCCCCGCGCGATGACACCTAATTCTGGCGGCTGCTGGTCCGGATGCCGGGCTGACATCCAGGATGTCAGCCCGCACCGGAGGGGCCAGCGATCGGCCGGAACCCGGCCGAACGCTGACCCCGATGGGAGGACGCGCTCAGCGCGTCCTCCGCATACCAGCGGGACTGCTGAGGACGCGCTCAGCGCGTCCTCAGCAGCGAAGTGGTTAACATGTCACAATGGTGGGTCATGTAGTTACATTGTAGCGCAAAGCGGCACAATGAGTTATACAATGTAGTAAGTTTATGAAGGTGTGTTTGCGGGGCGGCTGCATACACTACATCTCCGTAATCAATAGCCGGCATAAGCATTTGCTGTACAATCTGCTTTCTTACCGCGGGACTCAGGCAGGATTTGTTTCTGTACAGGGCACCTAGTTTGGGGTAAAGTTTAGATGAGAGTTTTTCGATGTGGGGGCCAAAGGATAGATTAGGGTCCAACCACATACCTAGATATTTGAGAGAAGTGACTGTGGTCAGCGTGCCATTTGATTTTGTCCCAACACATAGATGGGGATTTTGCAATTTGTGTAGTTTAGGTGCGGTTCCAAAGAGCATCGTAACAGTTTTGTCAGTATTTAAAAAAAGTTTGTTGTTTTTGATCCACTTTTCTGCCTCTGTGAATTGTTCTTGCAGCACGGCTTCCAGCTGCGGGAGATTTGGTTTGCTGGTATAGATCACAGTGTCGTCTGCGTACATATGTACAGTTGAGGCTTTGCAGACGTTGGGCAGATCATTTATGAATATTGTGAACAGCAGAGGGCCTAGTATTGAGCCTTGGGGTACACCGCAAGTGACTGGGAGCAGGAGGGAGGAGCTGCCAGAAATTGACACATATTGTGATCGGTCGGATACATATGATTGAAACCAGGTTAGCGTGAGATCACCAATGCCAGAGTTTTTAAGTTTTTCTAACAAGATGCCATGGTCTACCGTGTCAAAGGCCTTGGCAAAATCAAGGAAGATGACTCCAGTTAGGTTTCCTTGTTCCATCCCAGCCTGGATATCATTGCAGACTTTTAAAAGGGCGGTTGTAGTTGAGTGATTTGGACGAAAGCCTGATTGATCCGGGGTTAAGTAGTTCCAATATTGATAATAATCACGTAATTGTGTGTAGACACATTTTTCCAAGACTTTTGACATTACAGGGAGCAACGATATCGGACGGTAGTTGGATACCAAAGTACTGTCACCACTTTTATGGATAGGTACCACTCTCGCAGTCTTCCAGAGCTTGGGTATGTATCCAGTCGCCAGTGACTCATTTATTAGGGTTGCAACAGGATTTGCAATTGCAGGCGCACTGATTTTCAGCAGCATTGCTGGTATTTCATCAGGTCCAGACTGGTATTTCATTTTTTGCTTACGGAGAAGTTTAGTAACGACACTGACAGGCACTGGTCTAAAACTGAATTCCTTACATGTTTACAGGTGCATTCTGTATATAGTCACTGTTACATGTTTACAGGTGCATTCTGTATATAGTCATTATGTTACATGTTTACAGATGCATTCTGTATATAGTCACTATGTTACATGTTTACAGGTGCATTCTGTATATAGTCACTATGTTACATGTTTACAGGTGCATTCTGTATATAGTCACTGTGTTACATGTTTACAGGTGCATTCTGTATATAGTCACTATGTTACATGTTTACAGGTGCATTCTGTATATAGTCACTATGTTACATGTTTACAGGTGCATTCTGTATATAGTCACTGTGTTACATGTTTACAGGTGCATTCTGTATATAGTCACTGTGTTACATGTTTACAGGTGCATTCTGTATATAGTCACTATGTTACATGTTTACAGGTGCATTCTGTATCGAGGTATGTTAATAGAGATCTCTTAAGTGACTTTAGACTGGGGACGATTTGATGGCGTCTTGAAGGTTATTCCATAATTGCGATGCTTTATAGGAAAATGAGGATCAAGAGACACTTAAAATGAGCATTTCCTCATTAGTGCTGGAGAAGACCAAGGGAAAGAAAAGTCAAGCCTATCCTTTCATGATCTGAAAATAATACACCCATCATGTATAAGATAAAAATACTAAAACCATAAAAATACAGGCATCTGTCCTGAAGGTGAATGTAGCTCAATTGTCTGAGACCTGCTGTGAGTTTTGCTGTGGAGCACTGTGATACGCTCTTACACACTGCACATTGCTGTGAGATTTATTGCTGTGGAGCTCTGTGATACGCTCTTACACACCGCACATCACTGAGTTTTATTGCTGTGGAGCTCTGTGATATGCTCATACACACAGCACATCACTGTGCGTTTTATTGCTGTGGTGCTCTGTGATACGCTCATACACACTGCACATTGCTGTGAGATTTATTGCTGTGGAGCTCTGTGATACGCTCTTACACACCGCACATCACTGTGCGTTTTATTGCTGTGGAGCACTGTGATACGCTCTTACACACCACACATCACTGTGGGTTTTATTGCTGTGCAGCTCTGTGATACGCTCATACACACTGCACATTGCTGTGAGTTTTATTGCTGTGGAGCTCTGATATGTTCATACACTGTATACACACCGCACATTACTGTGACTTTTATTATTGCGGGTGTATCAGTATTCTGCCCAGAGCCTGGAGCAGGTTTAGTTAGTGTTGAAATTATATTTGTGCAACCCAACTCGAATTTGCGAAAATTAACCAATCGGAGCTTTCTATTCTGTCAGGGAGTCTGCTACCAGTCACGTGATCTACTCTGGTCCCAGCAACCAAACCTCCTCTCACCATAGAGACAGAGAGCTGCAGGAGCGCCAGCGGAAGTGCTCAGCTGCATCCGGCTGTGAGCTACGTGAATCCATCCAGCCTCTTTTTTTTTTCCTCGACTTCCGGAGCCGCCATCTGCGTGAGGCCGGGAACATGCCGACTGGTGACTACGAGTAAGTGTGGCGGCAGAGCGGTGCGTGGGCCCGAGTGGAGAGAAATCGAGGAGGGCGCTGGGAATGCTTGACACGTGGCAGGCGGCCTGGGCATGAGATCCACAGCGGGGGGAGGGCAACAGAGAGCTGCCATATGTGTGGACACGCGTCTCTGCAAAGGGGACAGTGAGGGAGGCTGCAGTCATGGAGGGTGTAATGCTGCCGTGGGAGGGGGGGGGCTGTAAAGCTGCCGTGGTGGGTTATAGGGGGCTGTTTTTTTGTTTGTGGTCGATGGACAGACCACATCTGGGTCGTCTACAGACCCTGCCTGCCATTGGACGACCCTGATCAGCCAATGGCGTTGTTCATAGTCGGGTGACGAAGTCTGTCGCCTGACGGTGGTGCGAGTGGACGGCCAGCCTACAGGAGGCTGTGAGGCTATTAGACGCTTGAGGAGATTGGTTCGACCTTCTAGCTTTAATATGTGTAGTCATAGAGTTGTTGTCTGAGAGTGATGGGGGCTTTGAAGGTAATGGCTGGATAGTGGGAGATCCCTCCGCGCCTGTTTGTGTTGGGTCTGGGCTTCAGGGCTGTTACCTGTATTTACAGGGGGATTGTGGGTTCTTGCCGGGCGTTTTGGGGATTTTACAGGAGGAAAGCAGACGTGTTGAGGAGAGGGCGAAGGAATTAACGAGTGACTTTCCAGGACTAGGCTGGAACATGGGCGTTTAGTGAGGGATGAAGGCGACTTGTGAGTGTCTGTAGGATTTGAGTAAACATAGAAAAATGTCGGCAGATAAGAACCTTTCGGCCCATCTAGTCTGCCCAATTACATGGATATTTTACCTGGATTTATCGTTTGTTTAGGATAGCCTTATGCCTATCCCATGCCTGCTTAAATTCAATTACTGTTTTAGCCTCTACCACTTCTACTGGAAGACTGTTCCATGTATCCACCGCCCTCTCAGTAAAATAATGCTTCCTGATGTTACTTTTAAACCTTTGCCCCTCTAATCTAAGACTATGTCCTCTTGTTTTGCTCCTTTGTTTCCTTTTAAATATACTCCCTTCCTCTACCTTGTGGATTCCCTTTACGTATTTAAATGTTTCTATCATATCTCCTCTGTCTCGTCTTTTTTCCAAGCTGTACATGTTAAGATCATTAAGCCTTTCCTGGTAACTTTTCTCCTTCAAGCCGTGCACCATTTTAGTAGCCCTTCTCTGAACTCTCTCTAAGATGTCTATATCCTTCTGGAGATACGGTCTCCAGTACTGCACACAGTACTCCAAGTGAGGTCTCACCAGTGCTCTGTACAGTGGCATGAGCACTTCCCTTTTCCTACTGCTAATACCTCTCCCTACACAACCAAGCATTCTGCCAGCATTTCCTGCTGCTCTATTACATTGACTACTTACCCTTAGATCCTCTGAAATAATAACCCCTAAATCCCAACCCTCAGATGTTGAGGTTAGGACTGTATCAAATATTCTATATTCAGCCCTTGGGTTTTTACGTCCAAGGTGCATTATTTTGCACTTATCCACATTAAAACTCTTGTAGTACTTGTAGTGGCGCTCGCAGCAGGCGGTGCTGGAATCCAAACGATAAGCCTGGAGTAGCGATAAGGGGCTGTGACACTGAGAGGTGACCATTAAAGCTTCTGGTTGAACGGACACTCTGTGCTCATATGCACTAACAGACTTCAAGTTTTTAAAGACGCATCTAGACCAGGGGTGAACAGCTTTAGCCTTCTGGATGTTTTGGAACCACATAAATCGCTTATTCTGTTATGAAGCTTCTACACTTGCTGTGAACCTCCTGGATTTACATCCTGTGGCCTTGAGCTCGTCTCGGACCAAATGTGACACCATGATCACCAGTCACTCAGCTGATGACTGACCAAGCAGGGGGCTGTCCCATAGGATGACTCTCTGCGTCTCTACCCCCTGCTGCATGTCACAGCCCATTGGGGGATGGGGGACCTTTTCAAAGGGTCCCACCCCCCCCCCCCTTTATAGAAGTCAGAAAAACACTATAAAAAGGGTGTGATTCCCATTCAAATGGGTGAAACCGGTTTGCTCATGGCAGGCACTCGTGAGATTATCCTGGTTGAGAAAGTGTCCCTGTAACCTCATTTTGATTCATCTAGAGGCATGCCCTTTAACAATATCAACACCGAGTGCTATCCACTCTCTTATGTCCCACCTGAACTACTGCAACAACCTCCTGACTGGCCTTCCTATCTCCCGCCCCCCCCCCCTGCAGTACGTCCTAAACACATCAGCCCGGCTTATCCATCTCACCCGTCGCTCTGTTTCTACTGCTCCCCATCCACAGCAGAAATAAATTTGAACTACTCACCCTGACCTACAAAACCCTTACTAACGCCGCTGCTCACTACCTGTCCTCACTAATCACCAAATACACCCCTGGCATCCTCCATCATTACCTCCTCTTCACATGCCAGACTGCTGACCCTGTGGAACGCCCTTCCTCACCCTATCATACTCTTTCCCCCAGTCTGGCTTCTGTTAACCTCCCTGGCGGTCCGATTCTGACGTATTTTATATGTCAGAATCGGTCCTATTTATTCTGGCCCCCTAGCGGTATGAGTGTGGCTCGGGGGTTAACTTTCAATACTGAAAGCGGTATCCCGAGCCACACTCGGGCCGATACTTACATGTCCTGCGCTCCCTCGCTGTCCCCGCAGTCACACTGCAGCCGGTCGCGACGTCACACTTCCTGGTTTCACTCCTCGCGAGAAGAGATCCAGGCAGTGTGACTTTGCGAGTGGCTGGAGGAGACTGCGGGGACAGCCAGGGAGCGCCGGACATGTAAGTATACAGCCCGAGTGTGGCTCGGATACCGCTTTCGGTACAAAAAGTTAACCCTGAGCCCCACTCGCGAAAACCGTCAGGGAGGTTAAACGCTCCATAAAAGCCTTTCTATTTAGGGAAGCCTACCATTTAACTTCGTAACAAGACATCAGACCGACCCAGTAACCAACCCTCACCTCTCGCTCTGCAATAACATGTATCTCATCTTTGCAACCCTCCCCTCCTGTTTCTCAGCCCTCCACCCATCTAGATTGGAAATTGCTATAGGAATACGGCCCTCAATTCCTCCTGTATCTGTCAGTGAAATATCGACTTTGTTTTTGGTGTAAATAATAATAACCCAGGCTATTTTTGATCCTGTGCTCCTCTAATCCTCACTCTATTAACCTCCCTGGCGGTCCTATTCTGACATATTATTTTATGTCAGAATCGGTGCTTTAATCCAGCCCCCTAGCAGTATTCCCGAGTGTGGCTCAGAGTTAAATTCACTGCTGAAAGCGGTAACCCCGAGCCACACCCAGGCTGGATACATACCTGTACATGTGCTCCCTTGCTGTCCCCCGCTGTTGCCTCCGGACGATTGCACGGTCTTGGTTCCCTTCTTGTGAGAAGGGAACCAGGACGCCATGATCGGCCGGAGGAGAATGCGATTGTGGAAGTCAGCGAGGGAGTGGCAGGTACAGGTATGTATCCAGCCGGAGTGTGGCTCGGGGTTACCGCTTTCAGCAGTGAAATTTAACCCTGAGCCACACTCGGAAATACCGCCAGGGAGGTTAAGGTACACCCCACCACCACCGCCCTATGCTAGTTTAACTGTGCACTGCAAGTCTCACTTATACACAGGGAGGTCCAAGACTGGCTCTGCCGCCAAACACAAAGACAACCCATCTCAATGGAGGTCGACCATGAAGTCTTCAGTTCCTCCCTTACCATCAGGGAGACGAACCTTCAGTACAAGGTGCCGTTTGTTGGCATGGTAACCTGAAACGGAGGTTGCTGACACACTCAAACACATACTTCTTGCTATTGGACCAAATATTTGATGGTTTGACACCTTGGTTTCAATCGTATGTATCCAACCGATCACAATATGTGTCAATTTCTGGCAGCTCCTCCCTCCCCCTCCCAGTCACGTGCGGTGTACCCCAAGGCTCGATACTCGGCCCCCTGCTATTCACAATATTCATAAATGATCTGCCCAACGTCTGCAAAACCTCAACTGTACACATGTACGCAGACGACACCGTAATCTATACCAGCAAACCAAATCTCCCGCAGCTGGAGGCCGTGTGGCAAGAACAATTCACAGAGGTAGAAAAGTGGATCAAACACAACAAACTTTTTCTAAATACTGATAAAACTGTTACAATGCTCTTTGGAACCGCACCTAAACTACACAAATTGCAAACACCCCATCTATGTGTCAGGACAAAATCAAACGGCACGCTGACCACAGTCACTTCTCTCAAATATCTAGGTATGTGGTTAGACCCAAATCTATCCTTTGGCCCCACATCGAAAAACTCTCATCTAAACTCTACCCCAAACTAGGTGCCCTGTACAGAAACAAATCCTGCCTGAGCCCCGCGGTAAGAAAGCAGATTGTACAATAAATGCTTATGCCGGCTATTGAATATGGAGATGTAGTGTATGCAGCCGCCCCGCAAACGCACCTCCAGAAACTTACTACATTGTATAACTCAGCCCTCAAAATTTCCACTCGCATTCTGCGAGTGGAAATTACATGCGGACGAGTGGGGGTGGGGCAGACTGACCTGTCGGGAGCCTCGCCTTGTTGATACATCATCAGCTGTCATATCAGCTGTACGGCAGCGTGCCTCCCACACTCCTAACATGAGTCTGGGCAGGCACTCTGCTTTGGCGCCGCCCCTTCCATGTGAACTGCAAGAGTCACGTTTGGTGAGTCACTTGATTGCGATGCATCACGTGGGTAGGTCAGACGGCACAGAGAAGAGGAGGCAAGCGCGCGGAGGGCAGTGGAGCCAGACTGCAGAAGGAGGAGCAGCCGAGGTCCCAGCTGCCGCCCGAGACATAAACTGGTGGGGGGGGGGGGTGCAGCAGCTGTGTGAAAACGTAGGGGGACAGTGTGAAGACAAGGTGGGCTTTGTAAAAAAGGGGGGGTAAAATCGTGGAGGCTGTGCAGAGACGAGTGGGAGGCTGTGCAGAGACGAGTGGGAGGCTGTGCAGAGACGAGTGGGAGGCTGTGCAGAGACGAGTGGGAGGCTGTGCAGAGACGAGTGGGAGGCTGTGCAGAGACGAGTGGGAGGCTGTGCAGAGACGAGTGGGAGGCTGTGCAGAGACGAGTGGGAGGCTGTGCAGAGACGAGTGGGAGGCTGTGCAGAGACGAGTGGGAGGCTGTGCAGAGACGAGTGGGAGGCTGTGCAGAGACGGCCGGATTAAGATCTCTATGGGCCTGGAGCTGAATATTTCGGTCGCTTTTTTTGGAATTTAGTGAAATGACAACATATTTTAGGCTATTTAATATTGCATATATATGTATATCTTACCAGGCAGATACTGTGTGAGTAAATTTCCATTCAGATTTCAATCATCATAGCGTGTAAAATATTTTTTTCAGATTTTATCATTCAAACCTCTGGTTATATATTCTATAGGGAATTCTTGTTAAAAAAAAAAAATGGGAACCTATAACTGCATTTTTCTGAGAAAATATACAATTTTAACCCAAAAATTTGATATTTCCCATGTGTTTTGGATAATGGTGTTTTATGAATAATATGACTATGTATAAAACACTGACGTTGCTCCCAGCGTGGGAAAGGAGAAGGTGAGTAATGGCAGTGGTATTGCTAATTTTATACGTGACAAATGGACAATACCATCGCTTTGGAACAAAAAATAAATAAAAAGTTTTTTTTTTTCTTTTAGATTTTACATTGTCATGTTTGGTATCAATGCAAAGGCCAGACTCTGTCCTGTCTGATGCTTCATTTGACCTTGCAAGGTGTAAAGATTAGTGGCGCAGGGTTCCAAAGCCCCCCCAGTGCACTTCGCTGCAGTGTGGCGGTTTAGGTTCTTGATGTAACAATCCGTAATAATGGATTGTACCATCACCTCCACACTTGTTAGTGACATGAAAAATGAGATGGTGAGTTAATGCAGCATCATTGTTCCCTCTATAATTGAAAAATATTGCTGTGTTAGAAAGAAAAATAAAAAATAAAGAAATATTTATTATTTTATATTTGTTGTTACATAAAACCTGGTCATGTGTGGTATCATTGGAAAGACCATGCTCCGACCTTTCCAGTGATACCTCACATGACCCTGTAGCTGCTATGGAGGTGGAGATATAGTGGTCCAAATGCCTATCAATGCTGACAAATTTATCCTTTCTGTGGGCCTATTCTGGGGCATGGGCCTGGAGCTGCTGCTCCATCTGCCCCTATGTTAATCCGGCCCTGTGTGCAGAGACGAGTGGGAGGCTGTGCAGAGACGAGTGGGAGGCTGTGCAGAGACGAGTGGGAGGCTGTGCAGAGACGAGTGGGAGGCTGTGCAGAGATCAAGGGGCTGTCAAAACAGGGGGGAGCTGTGTAAAAAAAAAATGGAGGGGTCATGAAGAATTGGATGGGCAGGGGGGAGGGTGTAGAAAAGGCTGTGGCGCTCTGTGATACGTTCATGCATACCACACATTACTGTGCAGCTCTGTCATACGCTCTAGACAACTAGTGGCGAGTAACTCTTAAGACCTGGCTAGTAACTTGTGACCTGAAATTTTGAGCCCTGGTATAACTCATTCTTACATTGTAACTACATGACCCACCATTGTGACATGTTAAAAGAGCTAAACTGGCCATCGCTGGATTCTAGACACACCCTTCACGTTTCCAACCTGGTGTTTAAGAGCTTTTCTGGGAAGCTACCACCCTACCTGAATAGACTGCTTCCCCAGCAGTTCCCTCATCCTATAACCTCCGATCCAGGACCTGCACCTTACTTACAATACCACAATACAAAAAGCGACCTGGAAACTAATGGGTTAACCCCCATACATCGCTGGAAAGGTCAGGCTGTGACCGTTCCAGCGATGCTGGCCACAGCCTTGTAGCCCCCGGTGATGGGGAGATAGAGGGATCCTCCCCTCCAGGCGCTTCCCCAAGCTCCAGCGGGGGGGGGGCGCCTGAAACTGACGTCATCACTCCAGCGCGATGACGTCAGTGCGCCGGGAGGCTAGAAAAGACACAGATCAGGCTTCATTGAAGCCAGATCTGCGTTGGTTTTACCTCCGGCTGGGCTTCTAACGCCGAGGATGTTCCATGCCGTCCTGCGGCGTTAAAGCCCGCCAAATGCAGGACGGCATGGAACGCCCTGCGGCGTTAAGGGCTCCCTATTAACATACGCCAATAAGGAATGCACCTGTAAACATGTAACATAGTGACTATATACAGAATGCACCTGTAAACATGTAACATAGTGACTATATACAGAATGCACCTGTACACATGTAACATAGTGACTATATACAGAATGCACCTGTAAACATGTAACATAGTGACTATATACAGAATGCACCTGTAAACATGTAACCTAGTGAATAGATTTCCTACATATTTATTTTCTGTGTTAATCTGTATATTTGTGTTTTATGTATTTAATATCTTATTTATTACTTTGTATTTCTGTAACAATTCAATGTTCTTGAACCCAGGACATACTTGAAAACGAGAGAAATCTCAATGTATCCTTCCTGGTAAAATACTTAGGAAGATAAATAAACAGCAATATTTATTTATTGTGTGTTCAAGTTAATGTCTACACATTGTTGCTGTAATATGGTATGCGCTGGATTATTACATCCTGTAATTGTGGGTCTGCCTCCATGTCTTTGCATTGGTTTCCATGCTTGTTTTACTAGTAAGCTCGTAGTAAGCCTGTAAAAGGCTGCTGGGTGTTAAAGATGCCTCTGCCCTAGGTCAGTCCTGTATCTGTCCATGGAAAAAAAAAGTTGTGTTTTTTTTTTTTTTTTTTTACTCCCAGAGATGCTGCCCCGATACAGTGTCTTTTTTATAATGATTGTGTCAGGTCGTGTATCAAGATTCTAATTCCTACACGAGCTGTAATTCCCAGTTCTTACGGCTCTATGTAATCAGCTGGTTTTTTTTTTTTCCAGGGATCTCAAACTCTGGCCCTCCAAATGTTTGCGAACGACACCTCCCATGATTCTCTGGCCATTTATTGCGTTGAAAGAATTCTGGGATTTGTGGGCAATAAACATCTGGTGTGGCCAGAGTTTGAGATGCCTGCTCTAGGCTGACGGCCTCCCATTGTGAATGTTAGTTATTCCTCGCAGGGCTGGGCTATTTCTTGGTTTCCACGATTGTAACGGAGTTGGCCAACCTCAATGTTGCTTTTTCAAAAAAAATAATAATTGAGGAACCAGGATTTTTTTTTTTTTTTTGATGGAACATCCGTCCAAGCGTCGATGGAGAAGAAGCCGTCAGAATTCGGCCATTTCTTACCGCTGTCACCACAAAACAACTCATACACGCCCTGGTAATCTCCCGACTCGACTATTGCAATAATCTCTTATCTGGCCTCCTCTGTCCCGCCTCTCCCCCCTACAATCCATCCTGAACGCCTCCGCCAGGCTAATTCACCTCACCCGCCGCTCTGTCTCTGCCGCTCCCCTCTGCGAGTCCCTTCACTGGCTCCCCATCCACTGCAGAATTAAGTTCAAAATCCTTATCCTTACCTACAAAACCCTCACTAACTCAGCTCCCCACTACCTGTCCTCACTAATCACCAAATACACCCCAGCCCGCTCCCTAAGGTCAAACAGTGACCTGCGACTAGCTTCTCCCCGCATCACCTCTTCCCATGATAGACTGCAGGATTTCTAACGCGCAGCCCCCACTCTCTGGAACGCTCTCCCTCGTACTGTCAGACTTTCCCCTAACTTCTCTTCCTTCAAACGCTCCCTTAAAACGTTCCTATTTAGGGAAGCCTACCACCCAACTCACTGACGCAACCATCAATCACTCTCACCTTACAGTCCTCTCCTCCTGTTTCCAACCCCAACCTTCTAGATTGTGAGTTCCTATGGGAATAGGGCCCTCATCTCCTCCTGTACTGTTTGTCAAATGTTGTTCGATGTATTGTAACCCTGTCTATACTGTGCTTATTGTACAGCGCTGCGGAATATGCTGGCGCTTTATAAATTAATTATAATAATTATTATTATTATTCTGTTAAAATATCCAGATTCCTAGATTTTCAGAAAAGATCGAGGTTGACCTTGAACTCTATTAAATCATGGAAATTTGCAGATATCGCTCAGCCCTGTGCCAGTCGCATGGTGTCTGTTGTAATGGGCTCACCGGGTTTAGGTGCATGACGACGTGGATCTGCTGTCATACAATAGACATTTTTTTGGAATGGCAACAGCAATCCCGAGAAGACTCTCACTTTTCCATGCAACCATGAAAATGCCTGTAGTCCTGGACTACCAATAGCTTTTTTTTTATCTCTTTTTAAAATGTTTTTGGAGATGTATTCATAGCTTTTGGTAGGCTGTATGCTTTAGCATTTACACTGTGATCGAGTATGTTTGATTTTACTATGATCGCTGATCCTGTAACCTGCTTTCTGTTTGCCACAGCTCAAAGCCCAGCTGGGCCGACCAGGTGGAGGAAGAGACCGATGATGTGGAACCCTTACCTCCTCCGCCCATCCCCATCCCAATTCCAGTCCCTAAAGTGGATCATTCCAACAGTGAGTATATCTGAAACGCATCTCCATGCGTGACTTGTTGCTTCCGTTAGACTTGGAGAAACCTCGGCTACAAAGGCCTGAACATAAATGGCTGGGCTGTTTCTAAAACCTTGTTTAATACGCACGATGAGACGTGTTGTTAACTGGAATGGAACGTCTTACCAACCCTTGGCTTTTGTGTTAACTTGGCCAAATAAAACCTCCATTCTGGCAACTTTATCTGTATTTTCACCCTGCTATAGGGATCCTCTCACTGACACTTGCTTATGAACCTAAATACTC
Organism: Leptobrachium leishanense; assembly: GCA_009667805.1. Classification (NCBI taxonomy): domain Eukaryota; kingdom Metazoa; phylum Chordata; class Amphibia; order Anura; family Megophryidae; genus Leptobrachium; species Leptobrachium leishanense. The sequence continues at coordinate 45,766,374 of CM019065.1, forward strand.
AAAAAATTTCAAAGTCCAGCTAGGGGCAACGTAAACTGTAGATTTTATTGATTGTATCAAGAGATGAATAGAAATGACGTGTCCGCGCCATTCCTAGCTGATTGCATATTCTGTTCTTCCCAGTTGTGTTGGACACGCCACGCGAAGTCATCAATGGAAACATCAAAACCATCACAGAGTACAAGCTTGATGAAGATGACAAGAAAATTAAGGTAACTGCTACTCTTTCAGAGAAGGTGTGTACTTTGGGCATGGGACCAATGAGGATGAGGAGGAGGTGGTGTTGGGTTTAATTTGGATGTAGGAGATACAAAAGGGAGAATTGGAGTTGTCATTGCTTGTTAGAAGCAGATATGGTGGACATGCATTCCTTGGTGGATGGGAGGCTATGGGTACACCAGTTTAATATGTATACATCATCTTAACATTTACTTTGTTTCTGTCTGTTTGCAGATTATCCGTACTTTTAAAATTGAAAATCGTAAAGCCTCGAAGGTCGTGGCTCGTAGAAAGGTGAGTAAAAAGGCCGTAATAAGAAGAAAAGAGGAATAAGTGCAAGACAGACAAGGTTATATAAGGCTTCATTTAACAGGTTTTAATTTTTACATTTTGCCTCGTCCATGTCCTTTCTCTTCTCAGAACTGGAAGAAGTTTGGGAATTCAGAATATGATCAGCCTGGTCCCAATGTGGCAACCACCACGGTCAGCGATGATGTCCTAATGACCTTCATCACCAGTAAAGAAGTGAGTAAAAGTGGGCTGTGACGGTAGAAAATTCTGCCTCGTAGGGGGCGACTGCTACCCAAATACAGTGGCACGCCTGACGCCCCCCTCTCTCCCTATAGAAACCAAAAATCCCAGGTTTTCCTGATGTAATGTAGGAAAGTCTTTGGTTTTAATAAAGACTCAGAGGCAAATATTTTCACTTTCTTTCTTTACTCCAAACCTCACAGTAAACATAATAAATGACGCATAACTGCACAGTAACAAAGCACACTCCCGCAGTGCAATCCAAGAAAGTGTCTCCTGAAAATAAAATAACACACGTTCTCATAATCCCATAGGATCTGAATTGCCAGGAGGAGGAGGATCCCATGAACAAACTGAAGGGTCAGAAGATCGTATCTTGTCGTATCTGCAAGGGAGACCATTGGACCACAAGGTGTCCTTACAAGGATACACTAGGTCCCATGCAGAAGGAATTGGCTGATCAACTAGGATTGTCTACAGCCGATAAGGAAAGGCCACCAGGAACCGGTACGGGTTTGTTCCATCTCAATCTTTTATTCTGATTGCGTCTGTCAAGTGAGTTTCGTAGCAGAGTGACCCGTCTGGGATGTTTCCGTGTGAGCTGAAGATCTCGCTCTGATTCTATTCCATTTTTCATTTTAGAACCTGAGACAGCGCAGGCCCCAGTAAGCAAAACTGGAAAGTATGTCCCACCCAGCCTGAGAGACGGAGGGAGACGGCAAGGAGAATCCATGCAGCCGAATAGGAGAGGTAAACCTTGCACTTTCATTGGTGATGATTGAAACCAACAGGTCCTTGCGTGCATATATTGGGTAGCCATGCCCTGGCTCACATGCATAATATCCCGTAATATTTACATGCGTCATTCATATCCTGGTGCTAAGGGAATGTAAAAAATAAATAAATTATTAATTGGATCTATCACTTTCACAAGCAGACACTGATCTTCGGGCAGCTTGATAATCTTTATTCTTTTTTTTTTTTTTCTTGCTTTAACCCCAAATTCTCGGGATGCTTCAGTGGTGGCTGTTCCAAACTAAAGACCCATGATCACATGACCAGGAAATACAGCATCCCTTAAACACTGAATATGTGGTCCTTACGCTACTGACGTCTAAATTTTAAAGGGTTAATAGCATTCCACCATGAGACTGGTGTGCTTTAACCCCTTCCAGTTAAGAAACAACCTGATCATTGTGATAGCTGGTGCAAAAGCTTTGCATGTGATGGAGCTTTGTACCCCAAGGTCCTTAAGTACCACATGACATAAACTCAACAAAGGTCGCTAGTAGGTAACATGCTACAGGATTATCGGTCCCTCTCGCATACACAAAACAAAACTACACATGCTCTTTATTGCAGACTTGCGCACGTTCATTAGACTGAAGGAGTGATGTGTGTCCAGAAGGGAAAGAGGCAGATCTGGCAACCTGATACAAAGTATAGAGGGATAGATGTGGCCCCCTGCCGTGCCACATGTAGATGGAGGGAAATAGACACTTATCATGGCACTTCATTTTGGGTCTAACCATGGTGAATGAATAGATTTCCTACCTGCATAGTGTTCTGCTTACTGCTGGGCAGCACTTTACACACGCCGCCCAACATAAAATATGTAACTGGGGACGACAACAAACATTTGCAGCATTAATCCTTTTATATCAATCTATATAAAATATATATTTGCTGCCTTTACATCCATGAGCAATATTAACATTATGTATTACATAGCAGTGATGGCCGACCTTGGCATCCCAAATGTTTCTGATCTAAATGTCCCATGATGCTCGGCCAGTCTTGTCTATGATGGGACACGTAGCTCCGAAACATCTGGGGTGCCAAGGATCGCCATTACGGTTATAGAGTGAGCATTTGCAGCTACCACTAATATGACCGCATCGTGCCTTTCTGGTATGTGAGCCAGGCAATGTAATTACCCGGGTCTGTGACTGACATGTTTCTGGGTGGATTTACAATCTCCGTTTTGAAGACCTTGAACAAAATAGCTTTGAAAGCTGTGACTTCAAACACCGGATCCTTGAACTATAACCAGTCTTTTAAGCTGACGTCGGGTGCCTAGAATGTCCATTTAACCTTTTTATGCGTTGTCCTCCTGTGCGTAAAGTGTGTGTTCAGTAAAATCACTTTGTGTCGTTAATACTGGGTTGACTTGCTTCTACAGCTGATGACAATGCCACCATACGCGTGACTAATTTGTCCGAAGACACCAGAGAAACCGACCTGCAGGAACTTTTTAGACCTTTTGGATCTATTTCTCGAATCTACTTGGCCAAGGATAAGACCACCGGCCAGTCGAAGGTAAATATTTCATGTCCTCCTGCATGGAGACGCTTTATGCCTCTGCCTGTTCATGTATGTGACGTGTAACGCTGGAGTAATTCTTTTCCATGTTTTGTTTGCAGGGCTTTGCTTTTATCAGCTTTCACCGTAGAGAGGATGCAGCTCGAGCCATCGCTGGAGTTTCTGGTTTTGGCTACGACCATCTTATTCTGAACGTGGAATGGGCAAAGTATGTTAACGTTTACATTGTATATATAAAAAAAAAAAACTGTCATGTACATTGTGTTATTGACAGAGGAAGCTGGACTTTTAAAGGATTTCAGACGGAGTCTTTTGAGGGACACAAGTGCCATCAGTGTCTTGGTTGCATTTCAGACAGGCTATCTATCACGGTGGTGCTTTTGTGCATTGCTTTGAGAGAAGACGTCAGACTCGGGGGGGGGGGGGGTCTATTCATCATATCCTAGTGTTTTGCCAAAGCTGCGAACATCCATAAAATCTCTGGCATTCCACAAACGAAAAATCCAAGCAGCAGCAGGAGAAGCTTCACTGCTCGGATTTCTCATTTGTGACATGCCAAGTCTTGTCGCTGTTTCAACAACCGGTGTTTTTGTTGTTGATTTCCACTTCAGCAAACCCTGACATGTGCTGAATAAGCCCCTGCTTCTCCCAAATTACAGGCTGAGCATCCTTAATTCAGAATGCTTGGGACCCTGAATCCCATATCTGAGAGGAAGGGAATTGGGGAAGAAGAGCCGCAATCCCCTTCTAATTGCAGCACCAATGTGTACCCACGGTGGGAGAGCCTTGCAGCCTTTTTCCATGGACATGCTGCACAGAGCCAGTGCGCCTCGGTGCAGCCCCAACACGAGACATGCTGCACAGCGCCTCGGTGCAGCCCCAACACGAGACATGCTGCACAGCGCCTCGGTGCAGCCCCAACACGAGACATGCTGCACAGCGCCTCGGTGCAGCCCCAACACGAGACATGCTGCACAGAGCACAGCGCCTCGGTGCAGCCCCAACACGAGACATGCTGCACAGCGCCTCGGTGCAGCCCCAACACGAGACATGCTGCACAGCGCCTCGGTGCAGCCCCAACACGAGACATGCTGCACAGCGCCTCGGTGCAGCCCCAACACGAGACATGCTGCACAGCGCCTCGGTGCAGCCCCAACACGAGGCATGCTGCACAGCGCCTCGGTGCAGCCCCAACACGAGACATGCTGCCACAGCGCCTCGGTGCAGCCCCAACACGAGACATGCTGCACAGCGCCTCGGTGCAGCCCCAACACGAGCATGCTGCACAGCGCCTCGGTGCAGCCCCAACACGAGACATGCTGCACAGCGCCTCGGTGCAGCCCCACACGAGACATGCTGCACAGCGCCTCGGTGCAGCCCCAACACGAGACATGCTGCACAGAGCCACAGCGCCTCGGTGCAGCCCCAACACGAGACATGCTGCACAGCGCCTCGGTGCAGCCCCACACGAGACATGCTGCACAGCGCCTCGGTGCAGCCCCAACACGAGACATGCTGCACAGCGCCTCGGTGCAGCCCCAACACGAGACATGCTGCACAGAGCCACAGCGCCTCGGTGCAGCCCCAACACGAGACATGCTGCACAGAGCCACAGCGCCTCGGTGCAGCCCCAACACGAGACATGCTGCACAGAGCCACAGCGCCTCGGTGCAGCCCCAACACGAGACATGCTGCACAGAGCCACAGCGCCTCGGTGCAGCCCCAACACGAGACATGCTGCACAGAGCCACAGCGCCTCGGTGCAGCCCCAACACGAGACATGCTGTAGTGATTGGGAGCCACGTCTGGTAGAAGCGCAACCTGTTCATAGCATCATTGAGGTGAGTATAACTAAAATCTAAAACTGAGTATTCTGGATTTTAGAGTTCCGGGTTAGGGGTTTACCAACCTGTACCATCAGATCCAGACTTCAGTCCAATTCTGTGTCATGACCAGCAAGCGGTATTTTCACTTTAAACAAGTCTTTGTCAGGCCATAATCCTAAAGATCAAAGCACTGACTGCGCAGCCGAGTCTATAGCGAATATTGCAGATGTGGTGGAGGTTTGCGCTCGCCATACCATGACCATAATAAAAATGCAGTAAGCCAAGCTGTAACGCCTTAGTTTTGGCCTGTACAGTTGCTGCCGTACAGTCCAGGCTGTGCAGCAGTGTCCGTAACATCAGGCACATACATCAGAAAGCAGCCATGGGTTAGGGCGAAGTTAGTACATTTATACAAATGATTATGTTAGATTTTTGTTCGGTCTTTAAAATGTTTAATACCTTTTTCGTTTTATTTTTCCCCCCCACAGGCCGTCCACCAATTAAGCTGCACATTGCTTATTAATAGTGAGACATCACTTGCTGAGAGACTCTGCTAATAAACGAATATGAAGACCAAATTCTCTCTGCTTTTATTGTGTGAATGTGATCCTGTACAAACGCTACACAAGCATTAACTCCTTCACTACCAACCGAACTCTATTTTGAATTGTAACACACTAAAAAGCAATCATTAGCATATGGAAATTCCATTTGCATACCTCGTTTTAATAAAAATAAAAAAAAAAAAAAGAGGTTAGTGTGCCCCTGTGGAGAAAACAAAGACTTTGTTTTCTTTCTCCAGTCACCCTGTATTACTGTAAATAAGCAGCAAATAGCAGCCCCAAACCTCACCCTAACAAAGTTCAACAAACTTTACTGCTACATTACAACAGCCAAGGAGAGCTCTGGGGTCACTCATTGCTGTATAGGGATAAGATTCAGGGGTTCTGATGTGTGAAAATCCCTGTACAGTACAGATACAAGGTGTTACTGTAACTCCCGTACACAGGCATTATGCAGCACATACAGATACAAGGTGTTGCTGTAATTGCCATACACAGGCATTATACAGCACATACAGATACAAGGTGTTGCTGTAATTCCCATACACAGTCATTATGCAGCACATACAGATACAACGTGTAGACCATATACAGGTGTAAATAGGGAAAATAATGATTGTATAAATGGGAATAGTTGGCATATATTTAAGCCCACCAATCTAATGGTAGGAAAAGAATGATAATCCAGTAGACAAGAGGATCGGGGGTAACCCGTATCAATAACCAATAAACAAAATGTTTACCGGATAAAGTGAGGTACTGAATAGATCTTGACCGTACTATAGACTCTGCACTGGCGTCGCTAGGTGGGGGGGGTGCGGCCCGCACAGGGTAACACCACCCCCTAGGGTGACACCTAAAAAAATATATATATATTTTACTAGGAAGGATATATTGAATTCTCTCATTTTCAAGTATGTCCTGGGTAGGCAACGTCATGAAACGGACATAGGGGCTCTGACCAGCGAGCCCCAGAACTAACAGCCTGGGACATTTCAAAGACCTTTTTCTTTATTTGAGACTCTTTCGGTTTTGCGTGTTGAAATGAACAGTTATACCTTTTCTAGATGTGGTTTTATTGGTGTGATGTATTACCATGTATCCTGTATTGTATGAGTGTGGATTCAGATGTGTAATTGTGTGATGCATTTTAAGGTATTATATTTCCCCTTGGTTGCTAGGAGTGAAAGGCTGTGTTGAAATTCAATTGTATGCTAATTTCTGTGTACATTAGCTCTGTGTGTGTAATCTGATGATGCAAGCATGCCATTGTATGCAAATTGAGTTCCCTTCAAGCCTGGGCATGTCTCCTTTGTGTGTGAGATGTTTAAATGCGTGTCCCATTTTGAGTAAAGGGTCAGTTCAACTGCGTTTGATTTGAAGCATACAGCCCCGTTTGGTGTCGTCATTTCATCGCTAAAATCACAGTGCAGGAGACACTCTGCGGTCTCCTAGCTCTCCACTACGCAGAACGGGTCAACTTAATTCGGCAGCACCATCTCGCCAAGTAACGCCAGGGTCATCTCAGGCCGCTCGAGACGCCGAGTGCTGTGACACTCGGTAGTCGGGCCTGACGCCATCAAGAGGGGGTCGGATTGGAGCACACCCGCAGACGGATAACACCCCATTCCGTCACACTTTTGGCAGCAGTGGGATAGCTCTCTGCACCCCCAGAAGACCCTCATCATGGCAGCATATGCCAATTATAAACGGGACACACTGCGGGGCATGCTGGAGGACCGTGGAGGAACCGTGGGCTCAAAGAGCAAGGATGCCCTGGTCGAAGAATTGGCGGCCCTGGATCAGCAGACCAGGGACCTGCCCGCAACCTCACCACCGATCGTAGCTCAGGCGTCCAGCCCTGAAAACTCCTTACAGAGGAAGGTACAGCAGCGGCTTGCGGAGCCGCGCCGACAGAAGCCACCTTCCAGAACTTCGTCCGGGACTTCACCCATGAAGAAGAGCAGGAGCGGGTGCGCCAACATGAGATACGGCTGGCGGAAATCCAGTACCAACAGGGAGGAAACCCCAACTGGGAAAGACCAACGGCACGGAAGGTGCCCTTCCAGGCCTTCAAGAGCTTCAACGAGGCAGAGGAGGAAATAGAAAGTTTCCTCCAGGACTTTGAACGCTCGTGCCAACTACACGAGGTTCAACGGGCCGCTTGGGTTGGGATCCTGGCGTGTAAACTAACAGGGCGGGCTGCGGAGGCCTACAGGACTGTCCCAGACGAAGAATCCCGGGACTACGAACAGGTGAAACAAACCCTGCTGGCCCGTTTTGCCATCACCCCCGAAGCCAGCCGGACGAAATTCCCGGCGGCCCCACGGTACTACCCATGTGGAGTGGGCGCACCAGCTGCAACGGGACATGAAGACCTGGTTCGCCGGAAGCAAGGCTCGAACCATCGAAGAAGTCACTCAGCTGTTCCTTCTCGAGCAGTTTTTCGACCACACCGCCCTGGTCGTGCGGGAGTGGGTGAGGGACAAGAAGCCCCAGACGGTGCAGCAAGCGGCCACCTGGGCCGATGAGTATACGGACACGCGCACGTCCCACGGGGGGGAACGACCTCCACCCTCCCGAACCACCCTACCACCTCCCCGTGCCACACCCCCACCTCCCCGGCCGGAGCCAACAACACGCTGGCCCGCACCCCGGGATTCCAAACCGGGCCCCTTCCACGGCTACCATCCGTTGTTATGGGTGCGGCCAGATGGGCCACTACCGCCAGAACTGCCCCAACCAGCCGCCCCTTCCGCGGGGCCCCATCCGAGCCCCGAGCCCCACCTGCGGCTCATTGTTACCAGGAGGAATCCCCATACTTGGACCCACAGGAGGAATGGGGGATGCTGCATGAGGCCGATCCCGTGCAGGCTGCATCCGCCGACAACCGCCAACACCACAGACAGGCGGTATGGATTAACGGGCGGGCCGCCGAAGGTCTCCACGACTCCGGCGCTACCATCACGCTTGTCCGGCCTCACCTGATTCCCCGAAAGGACCGGCTGGACCGCACCGTCGCTGTTCGCGTAGCCGGAGGCAAGGTGCTCCGACTCGCTACCGCCCGAGTCCATTTGGATTGGGGGTCGGGGAGGGATCCGTGCGGGTGGGGTTACTCGACCAACTACCGGCAAAATCCTCCTGGGGAACGACCTGGGACGCTTGGTATCAGCCTACGCCACGGACGCGGCCGCCCAAGTGACCACCCGGCAACAAAGCCACCGATCGACCAAGGTACTCCGGTCGGGACCCAGGTGAGACCAACCAGATCTCTCCGACCTCCCAAGCCTTCCAGACCTCCCCCCCCCCCCGACCGGACGAACCCACACTCCTCCAACGGACCACCCCCTCACGTGGAGCTCTCCAGCCACCCTCCGGCACCAGACCCAGACTGACCCCACCCTAGAAAGGTACCGCGACGGGCCGGCCAGGGTCCCGGCGACGGACGGGACGACAGCATTGAGTGGGAAGATGGGCTACTGTATCGGTACACCAATAGGGGAGGCGCTCAGAAACCACGGGCTCCCCACAAACAGCTAGTAGTACCGCAGGCCCCCAGAAAGAAACTCCTGAGACTGGCCCACGACATTCCCCTCGCCGGCCATCTAGGAATGGCTAAGACCCGACACCGGTTAACCCGAGCATTCTTCTGGCCTCGCCTTAGTGAGGATGTCCGGGAGTACTGCCGCACCTGCCCGACCTGCCAGAAAACGGGGAAAACTGGGGACCACCCGAAAGCCTCCCTTCACCCCATGCCCATCATTCAAGAACCCTTTAGTCGGGTGGCGGTAGACATAATTGGTCCCTTACCCCGCCCCAGCGCCACCGGGAAGAGATATATTCTCACCGTGGTGGACTACGCCACCCGATACCCCGAGGCGGTGGCCCTGTCTAACATTCAGGCAGACACCGTCGCCGATGGCCTCCTACAGGTGTTCTCCAGACAAGATTTCCTGAGGAAATCCTACCCTAATCAGGGCTCCCAATTCACCGCTGAGCTAACCCAACAGCTCTGGCGTCTGTGCGGGGTTAAGGCGCTTCACAGTGCCCCATACCACCCACAAACAAACGGGCTGTGCGAGCGGTTTAATGGGACCCTGAAACAGCTCATCCGCGCTTACACCCAAGAGAGGAAAGACTGGGAGAAATACCTACCCCACCTGTTATTTGCCTACCGGGAGGTCCCCCAAGAGTCGACCGGGTTCTCCCCCTTCGAACGCCTGTACGGGCGACGGGTGCGAGGTCCCCTAGACTTAGTCCGGGCGCAGTGGGAGGGGGGACAGGAAGCCGAAGGGCTCCCCGCCGTGAGTTACGTCCTGGAGCTCCGAGAGCGCTTGACCGAACTCACGGCGATGGTTCAGGGGAACATGCAGGCAGCCCAGGCCCAGCAGAAGGCATGGTACGACCGCTCTGCCCGCAGCCGCTCGTTTCTCGTGGGGCAGAAGGTCCTGGTGTTGAAACCACAGCGGCAGAACAAGCTGCAGGCGTCCTGGCAGGGCCCCTATCGGGTGGTCACCCAAGTGGGAGAGACCACCTACGTGGTTGTCAGCTGTACCGACACCAGGATCCAGCGGACGTTCCATGTCAATATGCTGAAGGCATACCACGAGCGCCCCGAGACGGTATCTGCCATCTGCGCTCCTGCGACCGAGGAGGCAGAACAGTTCCCCCTGGTAGACCTCCCCGGGATAGACGGTCGGCCCTCAGGGGTGGAATAAGTGCAGCTAGGGGAAGGGTTGGGTCCCCATAAGCAGGAGCAGGCTAGGCAGCTGCTCCAAGAGCACCAGGAGCTCTTCTCCGCACTCCCTGGCTACACCAGCCGGGCCGTGCACCAGGTGGAAACCCCCGGCCAGCGTCCCCTTTGGCAACCGGCATACAGACTCCCGGAGGCAGTACGCGAATCCATGCGGGCTGAAATCCGGGAGATGCTGGAGCTGGGAGTTATCGAGCCCTCTGCCAGTCCATGGGCCTCGCCCGTAGTCCTGGTCCCCAAAAAGGATGGTACCACCCGGTTTTGTGTCGACTACCGGAGGCTCAATGACTGCACTGTCACTGATGCTTACCCCATGCCCCGAGTCGACGAGCTGTTGGATCAGATCTCCCAGGGCCATTTCTTGACCACGGTAGATCTGTGCAAGGGGTACTGGCAGATTCCCCTTGCAGAGGAGGCGACCCCGAAGTCGGCCTTCATCACCCCGTTTGGCCTGTACCAGTTTCGGGTCATGCCATTCGGGATGAAGAACGCCCCGGCCACTTTTCAGCGGTTGATCGATCGCCTCCAGGAATTCGCTTGCGCGTACCTGGTCGACATCGCCATCTACAGCCAGACTTGGGAGGAACACCTTCACCATCTGGGGGTGGTATTCGCTCGGATAAGGGACGCCAACCTGACCCTTAAACCCGCGAAGTGTAGGATAGGGATGTCCGAGGTACAGTACCTCGGCCACCGGGTGGGTCGGGGAACCCAGCGTCCAGAACCGGCCAAGATAGAAGCCATTCTGGAGTGGCCCACCCCCATCACCAAGAGCCTGTGGTCCTGGTCCTCGCTTTCTTGGGCACGGCAGGGTACTACCGGAAATTCGTTCCCAACTATAGCGTCCTCGCCAAACCCCTGACTAAGAAAACCCTGCCCCGCCAAGTCCTGTGGTCCCCGGAGTGCGAAACCGCCTTCCAACAACTGAAGACCGCCCTAATCCAAGCACCCCTCTTGGCAGCTCCCAATTATAACAAACGCTGGGAGCTGTACTAACCCAAGTGGGGGGATCATCCGGTGGCTTACATCAGCCGCAAACTCCTACCCCGGGAGGTGGGATACGCAGCGGTCGAGAAAGAATGTCTGGGTTTGGGCCCTGCGAAAGTTCCAGCCGTATGTGTACAGGCGGTCCTTCACCGTAATGACGGATCACAACCCCCTGGTGTGGCTCAACCAGGTGGCGGCGGAGAACGGCCGCCTGTTGCGGTGGAGCCTGGCCCTCCAACCTTTTAACTTTTCTATCCAATACCAGGCCACAGAACGGGAATGCCAATGGTCTATCCCGGCAATCGGCCCGGGAACCCGGAGATTCAAGCTCCCCAACTTCCCCTATTTGACCCGTGTGGGTCCAACCGGGTCCGTCGGACTCGTTTGAAGGGGGAAGGAATGTCATGGAACGGACATAGGGGCTCTGACCAGCAAGCCCCAGAACTTTTTTTTTTGAGAAAGTATTTTACCAGGAAGGATACATTAAGATTTCTCTTGTTTTCAAGTATGTCCTGGGTGGCGAGTATGTACCGTTAGGTGTCTTGCCAAGGACACTTACTGGAGAGGTTGCTCGCTGGGATCGAACCCATGACTCCACAGGCTCTCTCCATGCAGAGCAGTGACATTACCTCTACTCCACCCAGCCGGTACAACTAAGAGCCTGGGACATTTCAAAGACCTTTTTCTTTGAGACTCTTTTGGTTTTGCGTGTTGAAATGAACAGTTATACCTTTTCTAGATGTGGTTTTATTGGTGTGATGTATTACCATGTATCCTGTATTGTATGAGTGTGGATTCAGATGTGTAATTGTGTGATGCATTTAAAGGTTTTATATTTCCCCTTGGTTGCTAGGAGTGAAAGGCTGTGTTGAAATTCAATTGTAAGCTAATTTCTGTGTACATTAGCTCTGTGTGTGTGTGTAATCTGATGATGCAAGCATGCCATTGTATGCAAATTGAGTTCCCATTCAAGCCTGGACATGTCTCCTTTGTGTGTGAGATGTTTAAATGCGTGTCCCATTTTGAGTAAAGAGTCAGTTCAACTGCGTTTGATTTGAAGCATACAGCCCCGTTTGGTGTCGTCATTTCATTGCTAAAATCACAGTGCAGGAGACACTCTGCGAACGGGTCAACTTAATTCGGCCGCACCATCTCGCCAAGTAACGCCAGGGTCATCTCAGGCCGCTCGAGACGCCGAGTGCCGTGACACTCGGTAGTCGGGCCTGACGCCATCAAGAGGGGATCGGATTGGAGCACACCCGCAGACGGATAACACCCCATTCCGTCACAGGCACGGCCTAGGCTGGCACTTTCCAGGGGGCAGCAAAAAAATACCACTAAAGGAGATATTCACAGATCAACGAAATGACGCAGACATTTCAGTGTTCTGTTGTTCACAAGGTTACAAGGTGTTACTGTAATTGCCATACACAGGCATTATGCAGCACATACAGATACAAGGTGTAACTGTAATTGCCATACACAGGCATTATGCAGCACATACAAGGTGTTGCTGTAATTCTAAGTCATGTATTCGGAGGCTCCTATTTGCATTTCTTCCTTTATTGCACAAACAGCAGCAAAGGGTTAACTTTGAAAAAAATGTAACAGAAGAAACAAACAACCCTTCCCCAGCAGGGGGAGGCCCTCCCATAGTCCTTGTCCCGCCCCAATCCCACGTTCAAGTAACCACTGCAGGAGCTTCCTCTTCCTTTGCTGCTCTCGCAGCGGCAACATCGTGACTGAGATGAGTATAGCGCGCTAGCGTTTTTACTTGTCTTATTGAATTCATTATTCTGACTCTCCTATTACTCTCTGGTCTCTGCTCCCGGCGTTAACCGCGGACAGTGACTCATTCTCTCCCCCTCCGGCAGCTGGCCATTACCTGCCGTCGGGGGTGGCCTTTTATCTTCTATTTATTACAGCTGTTTGTTTCCCCGCTGTGCGCTACCCGCTGGTACAGAACACACCGCTCGTTCCACTCACTTTCTAGCTGGCCGCAAACCCCTTGATCTGCTCAGCGCTCGGACGGGCAGTAGCCCCGCCCCCTCGCATGCGGGGTTTGCGGCGGCCATTTTAGCTACCTTAAGGTGCGCACGCTTCACACATCGCTCCACACGCGGTTTTACCTGGCCACAACGCTCACAAGACATGTCCTTGTCTAAGCCCACCGAGATAAGCCCTCAACACTCTGCCAATGCATCTGACTCCATCTCCATGCAGACACAATCTGGAGACCGGAAATACCGAAAAAGGTACTCCAAATCCGAGGCACGTCTCCAGCGTTTAGGAGCTTCCCTCCAGGCCTCCATGTCCTCTGCTGTGCAGTCTGCTGTATCCTCCCTGGCTGATACATGGGAACTGTGTCGGAATGGGGTGTTATCCGTCTGCGGGTGTGCTCCAATCTGACCCCCTCTTGATGGCGTCAGGCCCGACTACCGAGTGTCACGGCACTCAGCGTCTCGAGCGGCCTGAGATGACCCTGGCGTTACTTGGCGAGATGGTGCTGCCGAATTAAGTTGACCCGTTCTGCGTAGTGGGGAGCTAGGAGACCGCAGAGTGTCTCCTGCACTGTGATTTTAGCGATGAAATGACGACACCAAACGGGGCTGTATGCTTCAAGTCAAACGCAGTTGAACTGACTCTTTACTCAAAATGGGACATGCATTTGAACATCTCACACACAAAGGAGACATGCCCAGGCTTGAATGGGAACTCAATTTGCATACAATGGCATGCTTGCATCATCAGATTACACACACACACAGAGCTAATGTACACAGAAATTAGCATACAATTGAATTTCAACACAGCCTTTCACTCCTAGCAACCAAGGGGAAATATAATACCTTTTAAATGCATCACACAATTACACATCTGAATCCACACTCATACAATACAGGATACATGGTAATACATCACACCAATAAAACCACATCTAGAAAAGGTATAACTGTTCATTTCAACACGCAAAACCGAAAGAGTCTCAAATAAAGAAAAAGGTCTTTGAAATGTCCCAGGCTGTTAGTTCTGGGGCTCGCTGGTCAGAGCCCCTATGTCCGTTCCATGACAGGAACAATCTCTGAATGCCATCCTAAACACTCAGGTACCAACTACCCCCGACAGACAGCATTCCCCTGCGTACTCGCAAGGTTCCAGACGCAGCTCTGTGCAAGGCCCCTCTGTTGAGCCGGCGCCTGATCCCCCAGGGGACGATTCTGTGCCGTCTAAGGACGTGCACGCTGCAACCAGCAGCCGCAAGTATGGCAGTCCCTCCACGCTGCCGGGTCCCAGCACCCAACTGGTCCCTCGTAAAAGAGCCCTCGACCGCGGGGCCCCTCGAGCGGTCACCTCCAAACGACAACGCCAAGCGACACCAGCACTGACCGAGTATTCGGACACGGATGAATATGAGGATCCAATGACCGAGGAGGATGAGATCCTGGAGATGCACGCTCCAGAGGATCATGGCCGCAGTGGTTCCCGCCCGAGCTGTCCACTCAAAGCTTGGTCATCCTTGACCCCCAGGGCAACCCACTGTTCGAGCCAGAGGACCTCAAACATCCTAGGTCCACAGTCTGGTGTCCCGCTGCGCACGTCGAGCAATGGGTTGATGCCCATATGCGCCAGCCACTCGAGAAAGTGGACCGTGCGAGGTTACGGGCGGAATGCCCTAGACCCACCACCACGGGTAAAACGTGCCTGACCCCCGTGGTGGACAAGAGCTTTCAAAAATACACTGGCAGGCGCAGTTGGTCTGCCAAAAAAGGCATTGACAGTGTCCTGAAAAGTTGTCAGGACAAAGTACTAGACGTTGCAGGCCCTATGGTCCGCATATTTGAGTTGGTGGAGGAGGCCAAGACTCAATATTTATTCTTAGACCCTAAACAAGTGGGCGAGTGGCTGCAGCATGCGTTTTTCCTCCTGGGGAACGCCAACGCCGCTATTTCTGCTGAATGCAGAAAGAGTATCCTCTTAAAAGTTGACTCCGGTCTGGTTGAGCTGTCCACCAATGATTTGGGTGCAAAGGCCCAGGGCATGCTCTTTGGCAAACCTTTCCTGAAAGATATGGGCGAGTACACCCAGGCTTTCCAGTTCATCGACAAGTCCGAGTCAACCATGAAACGCATCTTCGCCAACAAGAAGCGAGTTTTTGGTAGAGCCGGGAGCTACAGGGGTCGCGCTGTCGGCCGAGCGGGCTATAACGACTCCCGCAATGCTCAAGGCCCCACTACTGCAACCACCTCCTCTAATAACACCGGTTCCGCTGGTCCGGTCCCGTACACGAGAGCCGGTCCCTGGCGTGGCAGAGGTTACCGTGGAGGCAGAGGTTCATCCTACTACCGACGAGGAGCAGGTATGTCCTTATCAGATTATTCATTGTTCCCAAGTGCAAGTGGGGGGCCGCCTTCGTCTTTTTTCCAGCGCTTGGCAACACATATCATCGGATCCGTGGGTCCTTCAGGTAGTCTCGGGGCTCCTCCTAGAGTTTGTCTCCCCTCCTGTACAAGACTCCCTCCCATTGCCTCTTCGCTTTGCGCAAGACCAGATGAATCTGGTTCAAGAGGAAGTACACGCGCTCTACCAGAATGGCGCCATAGAGCTCGGGTCCCCCGCTCCACCTGGGTTCCTCAGCACCCTTTTTCTCGTTGCGAAAAAAGGGGGCGGCAGGCGCCCTGTCATCAACCTCCGATCCCTGAACGAGTGGGTGGTCTACCATCATTTCAAGATGGAGCGCATCCACACCCTCAGGGACTCTCTATCCCAAAACGATTGGATGGTCAAGCTCGATCTAAAGGACGCCTACCTTTCGGTCCCGATCGACCACACACATCGCGACTTCCTCAAGTTCGCGTGGGGTCCTCACACCTGGCGGTTTACATGCCTACCCTTTGGCCTGTCATCCGCCCCGTGGTGCTTCACCAAACTACTAAAACCGGTAGTGCACCACCTACGTGCCCGGGGCGTACAATTGGTCATCTATCTAGACATACTTTTGATGTCCCCCTCTCGCCGGTCCCTATTATTACACTTCTCCTGGACGATAACCCTCCTCCAGGACCTGGGATTCCTGATAAACGAGGAAAAGTCTATCCTAGTTCCCTCGCGCCACCTGGAGTTTCTGGGATTCCTGGTGGATTCAGCTCAAATGTCTTTACGCCTGCCAACCTCCAAAATAGTTTCCCTAAAAAAGGAGATTCGATCCCTCCTGCGAGTGGGCCATTGCTCCCTACGCTCTCTGGCCCGTATAGTCGGACTCCTGGCAGCGGCAAGACTAGCATTTCCCCCGGGTCCGCTTCACTACAGGGCCCTCCAATTCTTGAAGGCCCGTTCTCTCCGGTCCGGTCTGGATTACGCAGACAGCATCACCCTCACTCCAGACGCGGTTGTAGATCTCCGATGGTGGCTCCTCAACATTGTTCGCTGGAACGGGAATCCGATTCGCTCGCCACCTCCCTCCATGGTGGTGGACTCCGACGCCAGCAAGACTGATTGGGGTGCCCGCTGCGGCTCAGAGGAGACCTGCGGTCGCTGGTCACCAGAAGAAGCAGATTACCACATCAATGCTTTGGAACTCCTAGCTGGTCTGTTCGCCCTCCAGTGCTTCACGAAGCAACATCGGCCGGACAGCATTCTTCTGAGGATGGACAACGTGTCCGCAGTACGTTACGTCAACGGACTCGGAGGCCCACGGTCACCGAGGCTGACTTTCCTTGCCCAGAGGTTTTGGGAGTTCTGCTTCCGCATGAACATGACTGTACAGGCCCAGTTCCTCCCCGGCCTCCTGAATCAGGTGGCAGATTGGAACTCAAGACACCTCTCGGACTCCGGAGATTGGCGGCTTCATCCATCCATTTTCTCCGTGCTTTCCGATACCTGGGGTCCGTTCGACATGGACCTCTTCGCCTCCCGCCTCAACACCCACCTCCCGGTGTTCTTCAGTTGGCACCCGGATCCGGAAGCCCTGGCGACAGACGCCTTCCTGCAAACGTGGTCGGCTGCCCGTCCGTACGGTTTTCCCCCGTTTTCCATGATTGCCCGCTGTCTCCTTCATGTTCGACGCCATCAAGATGGTCCTCATCACCCCGTATTGGACGTCACAGTCGTGGTTCCCCACCCTGCTCAGCATGGCGATGGACGCCCCGCGATTGCTTCTGCTATCCCGGACCCTCCTCCTGGTTCCGTCAGACCAGCCACCCCATTAATCCTGGCGGACAGACTGCAGCTATTGGCATGGTTGATCTCTGGCAACCCTGCGGACCCACAGGGGTTTCAGACCGCACTGCAGACCTCCTCCTCCAATCCTGGGCTCCTGGAACACGATCTTCTTACCGCGCAGCCTGGGACAAATGGGCTGCTTGGTGTATGGGGAGGAGTTGGCATCCCTTTACGGCCCCTCTAAATGTGGTACTAGATTTTCTCACCGTTCAGTTCGATGAGGGGAAGGCCTACCGGACGGTCAACGTAATTCGGTCGGCCTTGTCGGCTGGCCATGCGGGCCTTTCGGGGGTGCCTGTTGGCAACCACCCGTTGGTTTGTCGGCTTTTACGCGGCATGCGTCTTACTAGACCACCCGCTCCCCGCTACACATCCACATGGGATGTTACTCTAGTTCTGTCCCTTTTGTGCTCCTGGCAAGATAAAGACCTCTTATCCCTCAGGGCTCTTTCCGCCAAATTGATCATGCTGTTCTGTTTGGTTGCTTGTAAGAGCGTCAGCGATGTTCGCGCTCTGGATTTTGGGGCTCGTTCTTTTGTACCCGAGGGTGTACATTTTCGTATCTCTCAACGCACAAAGACTTCATTGACCTTTGTCATTTTTCCCGCTTTTCCTGCCGAACCCCTCTTGTGTCCAGTACGTTGCCTACGGGCCTACGAGTCCCGTACTGCCCCCTTCCGTTCCCTTCCAGACTCGCCCCTGTTTTTGTCCTTTTGCCCTCCCCACCGACCGGTGGTTTCTGCTACTCTTGCTCGCTGGCTACGCTGGTTTATGGAGTTGGCAGGAGTCGACGTCACCTGTTTTGGGGCTCATTCCGTACGTAGTGCGGTGGCCTCCAGGGCAGTGTCTGTGGGCTGTCGGATTGAGGATATTATGCGGGCTGCTGATTGGTCAAGGGAATCCACTTTTCGCACATTCTATTTTAAACCTATTGAGGCAATGTCGGATGCTGTCTTAGGACGGCGTTAAACTTGCAAATAGGAGCCTCCGAGTACATGACTTAGAATTCATAAATTTTCCTATTAACATGACGGAAAGTTTAAATTCTAATAATGACTCGGAGGCGAGTATTTCCCACCCTTCCCTCCCTGTTCCTGTCTTTTCCTACACACACCCGCATATGAGGTTTACATTCACGACTATTAAACTTCACACACTGTTCATGAGTAGTGTCTTTTATTCACACTTTTAGCGCTGCTGTCAGTGTGCCTGTCTGAATGGGTGTCTGTTTCTGGACGTGCCGTGTTGGTGTATACACCCTGTTACGGCTCCGCCTCTAATTCCATTCCGTATCCCTTCCTGTTTTTCAGCATCCTAAACGGATTTACGTCTTCTGGATATGCTTGATATCTTCGGATCCGGTTTGCCGTTAATTGTTGAAGCTGGTCCGTCCTAGTTGGCTTTTGTTGCCTTGTCGCAGGCTCGGAAGAGGAAGTGGAAGCTCCCGCAGTGGTTACTTGAATGTGGGATTGGGGCGGGACAAGGACTATGGGAGGGCCTCCCCATGCTGGGGAAGGGTTGTTTGTTTCTTCTGTTACATTTTTTTCAAAGTTAACCCTTTGCTGCTGTTTGTGCAATAAAGGAAGAAATGCAAATACTCGCCTCCGAGTCATTATTAGAATTTAAACTTTCCGTCATGTTAATAGGAAAATTTATGAATTCCCATACACAGGCATTATGCAGCACATACAGATACAAGGTGTTGCTGTAATTGGCATACACAGGCATTATGCAGCACATACAAGGTGTTGCTGTAATTGCCATACACAGGCATTATGCAGCACATACAGATATTAATATTTCTGGAAGCTGCATTGCTAATAAACTTATTATGATCACTACAAATAACCATAAGCAGGCGATATGAATATTGTATTTATTTGAATCAAAGGCAATTTTTGCCTGGATACAGATAATGCATAGTTACATAGTTACATAGTTATATAGGCTGAAAAAAGACATGCGTCCATCGGGTTCAGCCTCTCCCACATAACCTACTGCTGTTGATCCAAAAGAAGGCAAAAAACCCAGTCTGAAATGCTCGCCAATATGCAACATACTGGGAAAAAATTCCTTCTTGACCCCAGAATGGCGTCAGATTTCTCCTTGGATCAAGAAGCTTTTACCCACATATTAAATATTATAACCCTTAATATTCTGTGTCTGCAGGAAGTCATCCAGTCGTTTTTTAAAAGTCTGTACAGACTCTGACCCAACCACCTCAACAGGCAGAGAATTCCACAGCTTTATTGTTCTTACCGTAAAATAACCCTTCCTATGCTTTAAGCTAAATTTTCTTTCTTCCAGTCTAAATGGATGACCTCTTGTCCTGTGTATAGTCCTGTTAATGAATAGGTTATCAGACAATGGTTGATAATGGCCCCGTATATATTTATATAAGGTTATCAGATCCCCTCTAAGGCGCCTTTTCTCTAAACTAAACAGGTTTAAGCTTGTTAGTCTTTCCTCATAACTTAACCCTTCCATCCCCCTTATTAATTTAGTTGCCCGTCACTGCACTTTTTCTAGCGATATAATATCTTTTTTTAAGACAGGTGCCCAAAATTGCACGGCATATTCAAGGTGCGGCCTGACCATTGATTTATACAGAGGCAAAATTATGTTTTCATCCCGTGAGTGAACTCCCCTTTTAATGCATACCAATACTTTGCTGGCCTTGGCGGCTGCTGTTTGGCATTGCACATTGTTACTTAGTTTGAAGTCTATGATTATTCCCAAATCCTTCTCCTGCTTGGATTTCCCTAACTCCGTACCATTTAGGGTATAAATTGCTTGTGTGTTCTTCACTCCAAAGTGCATAACTTTGCGTTTATCTAGATTAAATTTCATCTGCCATTTAAGTGCCCAGTCCCCCAATCTATCTAAATCCCTCTGCAGCGAAGTAACATCCTGCTCACATTGTATTACTTTTCCTAGCTTTGTGTCATCTGCAAACACTGATACATGACTTTCAATGCCTATCTCAAGGTCATTTATAAATAAATTGAATAGTATTGGTCCTATAACAGACCCCTGAGGGACACCACTTACCACTGGTGTCCATCTTGAAAATGTACCATTTATGACCACTCTCTGTACCCTATCTTTTAGCCAGTTTTCTATCCAAGAACAAGTATTTTCATCTAGACCATTTTTTCTTAATTTAAATAGTAACCTTTTGTGTGGAACTGTGTCGAAAGCTTTGGCAAAATCTAAGTAAATCACATCCACTGCGACCCCCTGATCTATACTTCTACTTACTTCCTCATAGAGCGTAATTAGGTTAGTCTGACATGATCTGTGTTTCATGAAACCATGCTGATTTTTGCCAATTACATTATACCTCCCAATAAATTCCTGAATACTATCCCTTAGTAACCCCTCAAATACTTTCCCAGCCACAGATGTTAAACTCACAGGTCTATAATTCCCAGGCACAAATTTTAAACCTTTCTTAAATATAGGGACCACGTCAGCTTTTCTCCAATCCTCTGGTACTATTCCTGAAAGAAAAGAATCTTGAAAGATTAAGAACAGAGGTTTACATATTTCAACACATAGCTCTCTCAGTACTCGCGGGTGAATTCCATCTGGCCCTGGGGCTTTATTAACATTCACATTGTTTAATTTGTGTAAAACCTTGTCCTGAGTCAACCAGTCACTTTGTATTAGTAAGTTTTTATTAATGAATTTCATGTCTCCTGTTATAGGTTTCTCTTTGATAAATACTGAAGAAAAATAATCATTTAAAATTTCTGCCTTATCCTGATCTTCAGTTAACAATACCCCTGACTCAGATTTTAGTGAACCTACATTTTCACTAGTGAACCTACATTTTCACTGCAGACCCATGCGACATTGTGCAAGGTAAGGGACGCCATGTAGAGCTCAATCTTTTATCCCAGCAATATTGCTGTAAAGGATAAACAAATATTTGAAAAATTTAATGACTACACTTAAATTTTTAACCCCTTTTTTTTTGTGAACATTTTTCTATTTTACCTTTGCATCACATGTTTTCAAATCTTATAAGATTTATATTTTCTTAACAAAACAATGGAGAGACGGGGAGGGTCTGATGTTGTGGGCAGTGCCGGCCTAAGACCTTGTGCTGCCTGGAGCGAAGGTTGAAGTGCTGCCCCCACCACGTCCCCCAAAATACACCCACGCAATAAAACTCAAAGCAATGTTCACTGTGTATGAGTATCACAGAGCTCCACATCAATAAAACTCACTGTAACGTGTGGTGTGTAGCCTACCCATTAACCCCTAAAATGCCATTAATCAAGGGGGAAAAAATAAAATATATACTGTGAGGGATGAAGCCTGCCCATTAACCCTTAATGTACAACAAATCCAAGAGGAGAATGAAAGTGATACACAATGTGATAGTCTGACCAATAACCCATTCACTGCTGAGTCATTTCAGCCCTGTGAAAAAAAAGGAAAAATGTTCCGTTTTTATTTTATGATTGATCATTTTTTACTTTGGTTTCTTTAAACTGAATATGGTCATGTTGGATATCATTGGAAAGGCCAGACACTGCCCTTTCCATTGACACCAAGATCACGGCGGTGGCAATAAAGTGGTCTGAACAAACCATAAGGTGGAAATGTTGAGGGTTATTAACCATTTGGAGCCTCTCAGGAAATGTTCACAGGGTTGAAAACCTGAAGCAGATTAAGAATAAACAGTTTGACATCTGAGATCAATAGACCAGAGACTTTAAAATACATCTGAGGGCCAGACGCCTGGCACGTTTGCTGTAATACCCATGTCAGCACAAGAATGGAAAAGGTGGGAGCCGATCCTGACATGATTTTATATTTTACACCTGCTGACACTATTCCCTCAAATGGCTTCATATGAGGCCGTTGTGGTGGCAGTGCATGCTTTCTGAATACTGGGAGCCTCTGCAGAATTAGCTTCCTGTGTGTCCCCAAAGTATATGGTTGTTAGTGTCTGGTAAAACCCCCATCAATTAAAACTACAGACACTAACAACCATATACTTTGGGGACACACAGAAAGCTAATTCTGCAGAGGCTACCAGTATTCAGAAAGCGTGCACTGCCACCATAAACAGCCACAGAGAGCTACAATTGTGTTTTAAAACCCATTCCTCCCAGTCCCGGGCTCCAGTAGTGGCGCGCTGCACACACAATACTCATACCTCGTGCCGGTGGCTAGAGGAGAGGCGAGCTGATGGAAATAAGCTCCACCCACAGGCGTCTTAATCCCTTCTCTGTGCCGCTCTTCCCCTGCTGCCCACGTGTGTGGGGGCGCGGCCTTGCAGATCACTGCACCGGCTTCCTGGAGAAAAAAATACCCATGCGCCTGGGGAAAAAGTGCAGCGGCATCAAAAATACACCGCCCCCTCGGCTCTCCCAGATTTTGCCGCTTGGAGCAGTTGCTCCACAGTGCACCGTGGTCGGGCTGGTTGTGGAGGAGGGAGTTCCATAGAAAGGGGGCAGCTCGGGAGAAGTCCTGAAGGTGAGAGTTGGGGTTGCGGGTATGTGAAGCCTCAAATCATTGGCAGAGCGAAGTGGTCAGGCGGGATATACCTGCTAATAAGGGAGGAGATGTAGGCAGGGGCGCGGTTGTGGAGAGCTTTGTATGTGAGCACAAATATTTTGAAATGGATTCTAAAGGAAACATGGAGCCAGTGTAGAGATTGACAAAGGGGGGGAGGTGAGGTGGATGAGCCTGGCACAGGTGTTCATTACAGACTGTAGAAGGAAAATCTGGGATCTCTTAAGGCCAGAGAGGAGACAGGGAAGGATGCGTGCAATGTTTTTTAGGTGGCAAGATTTGGTTAGCGACTGAAGGATTTAGTCTAGGAGGACACCGAGGCACCGGGCCTGTGAGGTAGAAGTAATAGTGGCATCATTCACTTGAAGGGCAATAGGCGCAGGGATGGAGGATTTGGAGTTAATTTATTTGATGTTGCTGATATCTTACATGTGCTCTGATTTTCTCTTGTATGTTTAGTTAAGAAAATATTTTACTATGTGTCACTGGGCGCATCCATTGTGTGATATTTTGTGTTGTAACACACACACACACACACACACTCCCTCCTCATTAATTGTTATTAAATACTGTATAGGATAAAGCACAGCCTCAAAGTAAAACTCCCCATTAGATTTTGTTAAATGTTGAATTATGGGAAAAGTCCACAAAATGGAAAGAGGAGATAAGGAAAAATAAAATTAGGTGTTTTTGTTTGAAGTAATTGCATGTAAAAACAAAAACCAGCAGCGTGTGTTTTTATTAAGTGGTTTTGTTTGTATTGCAGTAATAATCTAGTTACAGCGTGGGTAAGTGGTCGTGTTCCTTTAAGGTGAGACACGAGACTGGATGTATTCTCAGAATGAAGGAGTTACAAAACCGTACAATGTGGAAAACTGGCGAGTGAGAGAAGCCTAAAATAACGTCTGTACTGCAGGTACATTGGCTTGTGCTTGCTGCCCCCTTCTGGCTTCTTTCTCAACTTCACAAAGTTCTAGAGCAGTGGTCTGCAACCATGGTCCTCTAGATCTTTTGGAACTACATCTCCCATGATGCTCAGCCCCTCTGTAGGTCAACGGAGCATCATAGGAAATATATTTCCAAACTGGAGGGCTGATCCCCTATTCTACAGACTATTCTGGTGGTGGTTCTTTTAACACTCCAACTTACGGGTGGCAGAGCATGATCTAGTCAGCATTCTATGGTTTGATGGGCTTTGGTCATATTGTTCCCTTGGTTCAGGTCCTGCTCATTGGTGTATAAAGTGTAAATCGCCTGTAACTCATGACATGGTTTCTAGACGTTCCAATGTAAGCACTGCAGCTCACAGATGGTAGTTTTATTATTGCATGTGAATGTATTGATACATGTGATAAGACCTTTTCTTTATTTTTTGGAGGCACCAATGGGGAGATGATTAATAGACCCAAGTCCTTTATGGGGAAATGGCAGGAAACGTTTTAATGTGGGCGCAGACAATAGAAGGAAACCTCTGCCGGATAGAGCTGGGTTTTTGGGAAGAGGTTGGCATTTCTTGAGCAGATTCCAAGATACGGCTGAGCTTCCAAGTTGGCACTTCCCTGGCTCAGACAGGAGAATCTTTGAAGGGTCTCCGTTATGTCGGCCTACGCTTTGTCATTTCTTCTCGACTGTCGTGATATTTATGCTAAATGTGTACATTGTAATCAATTATATGGAAAACCCCTGCTTGTTAACATAAAATCTTCTTAATATATCATTTTTTTGTAACAATACTCCCTTTTGAATAGGGAAAATGTTGAAAATTGTCCAAAGCACCTAAATAGGGGGTCAGCGACTTTGCACCCCCCCCCACCCGATGTTGTGGATCTGCATCTCCCATGATCCTAATCAGGCTTGAAGAGCCTCATGGAAAATGTTGTTCCAAAACATTTGGAGGTCCAGGTACATGACCCATAACAAACAACCACATCTCTCCCTTGCAATCTGTGATGAATCTTGCTGCCTGGGTTATATTTCACACCGTGATGCTCTTTGTTTAATACCCCCCCCCTCCCGGGCAGTCGTTCCACTGACTTCCTGTACCTTTTCAGGATTCAGTTCATAATCGTGATGCTCGCATTCAAAGCCCTCAATCAGTATACCCCTCCAGCTCCTGTGCTTTTTTTCTCTGTGTCGAGCCACTGCAATGGGCGGCAGTCAGGTCTGCAAAAGCGCAATCCTTCATAGGAGGCTGGCACTGTGTAGCACTGAGCTCACTAACGTGCACACAGCGAGATGACGACATGGGTCCAAGCAGAAAGAACGTCTGGTCTTATGGAAGTTCTTCTGCGCTCTTGTGGCCCCGGCCTTACGTGTCGTCTGTCTGCAGGTGACCTCCTCCAGTCTTCTGTTACCACCCGCTCAGCCAACTCTCGCCTCCAAGACTTTAAAAAAAAAATCACTTTCTGAGAAATGATTTTACCAGGAAGGATACATTGAGATTTCTCTCGTTTTCAAGTATGTCCTGCGTGGCGAATGTGTACCGTTAGTGCCCAAGGACACTTACTGGAGAGGTTGCTCGCTGGGATCGAACCCATGACTCCACAGTCTCTCTCCACGCAGAGCAGTGACATTACCTCTACTCCACCCAGCCGGTACTTAAAGGGACACTACCACGTACATAAACTGTATCTAGATTACTTGTACAATACAAATAAAACACATTATAAAACACATGCTTTTATTTTTCCTTTTTACATGCAATTACTTCAAAGAAAAACAAATGTACTCATGTTTGTTGGCAGCGGTTTAGACATTAATGGTTGTGTGTTGTGTTATTTTGGGGGGGACAGTAAATTTACACTGTTACACAAGCTGTACACTCAATACATTACATTGTAGCAAAGTGTCATTTCCTCAGTGCTGTCACATGAAAAGATATAAAATATTTATAAAATGTGAGGGGCGCACTGACTTCTGGGAGATACTGTATATTCTTGTATAGTATAACAAAGGAAAACCAAATATAAACATTTTTCCATGGAAAATACTTCATCATTTTGTATGGCAGCCGTGTCATCTAAACATCTCACACACGGTCCCATGACACCGATATGTCAACCAACAACTCCTTTCATTGTTCCAACACATTTTTCACATATATTCTTCATTCAGTGTACAATTCATGTCATTTATTTCCCGATTCCGGCTTGGTTGACTGTCCACAACCTCTCATTATGTCAAGGCAATGTTGAGGTTCAGAGGTGACAGTCTTCTTCTGATTTGGGTGTTTCAGTTCTTTGGAAACATCCTAGCTTTGCCCTCACGTTATCCATCACTGCTGTGTATAACAGAGGGTGGATACAAGGGTTTAAAGCCACAAGGGCTCTGGTCACCTGGTACGCAGAATGAATGCGTAGTGACCACTTGCAGTCGGGCTTGTGTAATCTGTTGAGCAGGTTGATGTTCCTCAGAATGTGATATGGAAGAAATGAGATGGAGTAAAGAGCGATGACTATACACACCATTGTCACCACTTTCCTCTTCTCCCATGGTTCTAAACCGTGGCTTTTCCACACAGCCCGTGCGATTCCTACATATGAAAATAGGGTGATGATAAATGGGAGGCCGCAGCCAAACGCAGCTAGAAAAAGGCTGTACGGCATGTAGGATTCCAGTTTGCCCTTCAGAGCTGTTCCTATGCACTCGTGTCCGTGCTTGGTTGCCTCCAGTTCCGAGAAGGCAAGGACCGGTGAAGAAAATATGGCGACCAATAGCCATACGCCGACAGAAACAAAGTTACCATGTTTGCTCTCCACCCTTCCTCTAGTGTAGAAGGGGTAAGCTATGCCCAGACAGCGGTTTGCACTGATACAAGTAATGAAGAATATGCTTCCATAGAGGTTACAGTTGAAAAGGAAGCGTTCGATCTTGCACAGGGCGGCACCAAAAATCCAGTTCTTATTCATCGCGTAGTAGGCCACGAGAAGAGGCAACGTCAAGGCGTAGCAGAGGTCGCTCACTGCCAGGTTGAGGGAGAAGACGATGCCTATGTGCCGATCCTTTGAACCTCGTGGTGCAAGAAGCCAGATGGCGAAGCCATTCCCCAATATGGCCAACACGAATTCCACCCCGTATATCGGTCCCAGGAAATTCGTCTGGAATGCCGAGAAGGACATAGATGCAGAGCAGTTGTTTGACGCCATCACCATTAAATGACGAATCTGCAATGAAAAGGAAGATATTTAATCATCTAGTGGCCGAATGCTGCTATTCTTCTAATAGGAGTTTAAACAAATAAAAATGTATTACAGTGTGTCTAAATAAAACAGTCCTTTAAAAAAATAATAAAAAACGGTCTGTGAGAGGATAGAAAAAACACAGCTTTAAAGAAAAGAATGGGAAACGAAAATTTAGTAAAAAAAAAAATATGCAAAAAGGTGTTCTTAAAAAAAAAAAAGGCTTTTTTGAGAAAATGACAAGAATTAAGGGTTTACATTTTTAAAAAAAAAGAATAATATTTTTTTATATTGAATCCAATGGGATTCGCCTGTTTAAATCTGTCGAACTGAATCACCGAAATCAGGGCATTTCACTGACGCTTTGGTGCAATTTGGCATTCTGTGAATACATTAACCATTGCTTCTCTACGAGACGAATTTGCTGCCTCAAATTCTGCAATATTTGGAAAATTGACTGCTTAGTGAATACTCACGGTTCGGAGCAATTAGGTAGCAAGTTCGGCGCTTTGTGAATAACTAGGGATGAGCTGTTCGGGTTCGGACGGTTCGGAGTTCGACCCGAACGTTGGCAGTTCGAAAGTTTTTCGAATGTCGAACTTTTTGGGCGTGTCCGGTTCAGGTTCGGAAAAAAAAGAAATTTTGAAAAAAGTATAGAAAATGCTTAAAAAAAATACTAAAAAAAATCGAGAAATAAAGAGACTCTTTACTGCATAATATTATAAGCAACGGTTTATTAGATATTGAATTAAAAACTAATGTGTACGTGGAAAGATTATCAACTCTAAGGCTAGGGTCAGACGAACGCATTTTTCGCGTCGTCCGTGAAAAAATGCGGTCGAACGAATGGACGTATTTTTTCACGGAATACGCGATAGCGGTCATACGATGCGCATTTTCGTCCGTGATTTTGTACGGATCATCAATAAAACACTTTTTGCGTCTGGACGTTATGTTGGCCGGACGTGTGCAGCGTCTGACGTCTCCCAATCACGCAAACACGCCGCTATGCGGCCGCAGCGCACTCTGTACGTCAGTAGTAGCGGTTTGACGTTCTCGAAAAAAATGCGTTCGTTTGCCACTTGCGTTGCACGGACGAACTGTCGTGCGGCCGTTCTTCGTATGTTCCCCGGCATTGGACGTCATTTGCTGCTAGCACGGCCGTGATTTCGTGCGGCTAAACACACGTTAAAACTGCGTTCGTCTGACCTTAGCCTAAATGACCTCTGTTCACAAACGGGCATAACACCAGGTGTTTTTAGTCTGGTAATCAATTTGATACATTGTACAATATACTGAGGGTGGGGTGGTGTCTGCTTCTGATTGAGATTTGAGAATTAATTTCCCTAAAACATCCTAATATGCTGCTGGTGTTTGAAAAAAATCTAAAGCAATGTTATTTTTCACCTCGGGATTAAACATTCACAGGGTTATTCAGAGAGCGGTGAAAAGCAGGAGAATAACTGGAGAAGTGAAAATTCTAGGTCAAAATAACCAAACCAGAAAAATTCGCCCATTTATCTCACTTTCCAAATCGGCTATTTGGTCTAGATTGTTCTCTTCTCTTGCCAGTTCTCCTGGCTTTCACCTCTCTCTCAGGGTTGTTCAGAGAAAGGTGAAAACCAGGAGAATGGCAGGAAAAGAGAACAATCTGGACCATATAGCCGATTTGAAAAGTGAGATAAGGCTAGGGTCAGACTAACGCATTTTTCGCAGCGACCGTCAAAAAGTGCGTCCGAACGCATTGCCGTATTTTTTCACGGATTGCGCGAAAACGGTCATACGATGCGCATTTTTGTGCGTGATTTTTTACGGATCCAAACCAGGAAACTTTGGGTGTCTGGACGTTATGTTGGCCGGACATGAGCAGGGTCTGACGTCTCCAAATCACGCACACACGCCGCTAGCCGTTAGTGGACGCAGCGCACTCTGTACGTCCATACTAGCGGTTCTGCGTTCTCAAAAAAATGCGTTAATTTTCCACTTGCGTTGCGCAGCCGGACTTTCGTGCGACCGTACTTCGTATAATGGCCGTCATTGCCCGTCATTTGCTGCTAGTGCGGCCGTGATTAAGTGCGCCTAAACACACGTTAAAAATTCGCTAGTCTGACCCTAGCCTAAATGGGAGAATTTTTCTGGTTTGGCTATTTTGACCTAGAATTTTCCATTCTCCAGTCATTCTCCTGCTCTTCACCGCTCTCTGAATAACCCTGACAGGGTTATTCAGAGAAAGGTAAAACTCAGGAGAATGACTGGAGAATGGAAAATTCTAGGTCAAAATAGCCGAACCAGAAAAATTCTCCCATTTATCTCACTTTCCAAATCGGCTATTTGGTCTAGAAGTTTCCATTCTCCTGCTTTTCACCGCCAAAAAATCAGTAAACTTTTTCTGTGTGTCCGAAAATGTCTCCTCTTTTCATACAGACTGCCGCCCCAAGCAGTTGTTTATGGATAGATTAAAGGAAAAGCATTTACCGTCATGTAAAAAACAAAAATTGACATTTCAAATGTTTCTATACATCCTAGAAATCCGCCACTTCACGGGCAGGTTATGAGGACCTCCTAGGCACAATATTTGAAGGAATTTTTCGTTTTTATTTTTAACCCTTATTTCATGGAAAACTCACTGTCCCTTTAAAAACTTTTTTAAAAAACTTTTTGTCCTTGTTTCCTGTCCCCCAGGGCACTACCCGGACCCCATACACCTTTTATGGCAAATATGTAGCATATATGCCCTCTTGGAGGGCACTCTAAAAAACCGAATTTTCAGCCCCATTGACTTGCATGGGGGTTCGGGTTCGGTCCCGAACAAATGGGAAGTTCGGGCTCGAACCGAACTCGGGGAGTGTTCGGCTCATCCCTATGAATAACCCCTTTCATTTTCTGTTGAATACCCTGCACTTTTAGCTTATTTCCAACCACCTCTTCACTATTAACTGAGGTCACACTCCTTTCTACTCCTCAACACTGAGCAAAGCCTCAGAAATTCCCTGTTACTGCTGTGAGCCAGGAAGACATAGGATAAACTGCAGAATAAATGGGATTAACCCCTTTTAGGCATAAGTAAACTGGTTCAAGGGACTCCCTACTCATCCTGACAACTTTTGTTGATTCAAAGTGGTCAGGATGTGAGGAGTGCCCCCCCAGCTCCCCCAATCAGGTGAAATTGTGGAGTGAAGTGGAGGAGTTTCCTCCAGTCCACCCAGGATTTTTGAATTTCCCGGCTGCCAGACAGTCACTAGTGTGTGTGTGCTGACATCATCCTCTCTAAGACCACCCTGTGTTGCGATCGGTCTGAAAAGGAACTTGCGTACTTAATGTGCGCACGTATTGTAGCGCTGCACAATCCGCGGCTTCTATGCAACACAAGTTGTGAAGGAGTGCAAATTCCGTTACAAAGCTTCAGAGACTTCTGGGTTTGGGAGTCCCAGAGTCATAGAGGAGGAGCAGCGCGCGCCGCGGCGAGGAACAAAAGGAGAGTAAAATTGGGCAGAATAAAAAAAATAATTGTGCAGAGGCTGTCAGCAGCATCTGAAAAAGGGACACTATGGGGGTTATTCAGAGACATTTCGGTGCTCTCCTCGTTCCCCACACTTCGGGGAATCAAATTTCCCCACCCTGCGGTGAATTCAGCATTCAACGCAGGGTCCCTGGAGTGCAGGAATCGGCTGCCGAATGCCACAGCAAACCTGCCGCAGACCTGCCAGAGGACAGCCAAACACAGCCGACAAGCTGCCAGATGGGAAAAGGAAAAAAGAACAACAATACGATTGAAAGTGTCAAAATTGAAACGCTCTTTGCAAACAACTACTGAACAAAAATGCCTGTAATTTACATATAAGATCCAATGAATGATAATAAAAAGGGCTGTTACAGAAAAAAAACGCCTTTTAACCACTTCAATGCTGAGGACGCGCTCAGCGCGTCCTCAGCATTCCCGCTGGTGTGCGGAGGACGCGCTGAGCGCGTCCTACCATTGGGGTCAGCGTTCGGCCGGGTTCCGGCCGATCGCTGGCCCCCCCGGTGCGGGCTGACATCCTCGATGTCAGCCCGGCATCCGGGACCGCAGCCGCCGGAATTAGGTGTCATCGCGGCTGCGCGATGGCGCCTGAAAGGGAGGGGGGAGGTCCTTCGGACCTCTCTCCCTCCCGATCGGCGGCTCTGCGGGGGTTAACCCAGGCATCATTTGGAAGGGCACAGCCTGCCCTTCCAAATGGTGCCTGGCAATTAACCCCTGGGGAGCTGGATCGCGAATCGGCGCTGAAAAGCGCCGGTTCGCGATCCTTTCCCGGAGCTGGCCGACATCTTGGATGTCGGCCAAGCCTCCGGGAACTCCCCTGAGGACTGGCGTCATCGTGCGTAGCACGATGACGCCAGTCCTGGACTTAACCCCTAACTGCCACCAACGGTGGAGATAGGGAGTTCCAATGAACTCCCTATCTCCCGATCCGTGCAGTTAGGGGTTAAAGTTTGGTATGGTTGGATCGGCCAGAGCATGGTCGTTCCAACGATACCAAACACTACTGTGAAAAATGTTGTAAAAAAAAAATATGAAAAATAAAAATAAAGAAAAATTTAAAAAAAATTATAAAAAAAAACCCCTTTTTTTTTTTTTTTTTTTGGTTTGTTAATGCAGCAATATTGTTCCCATTTCAATTATAATGTGAACAATGATGCTGCACTAACGATTTTTGTATGCGGTGCGTTTGTTAAAAATAGTGTAATTTTCCCCAAAAAAAAATGTAACGAGACCCCATCTCTAATTTTTTTAACAAGCGCACCCCATACAAAATATAACCGCAATTGCTCGCATGTTAAAATGTGAAAAAAACACTTTACACGTTGTAAATTATTGAAAATACATATTTTATTGCATTTTTTGTTATAATATACAGACATGACATAACGTATACATATAATAATGACATATTATGAATCTACCGAGTCTGACGGAAAGAACGATATATAATATGTCTGGGTCATATACTAAAATAAGCCTTCAAAACACGTTTAAACATGATGAGCAAAACCGGTAAAAATGACCTCAGCACAGGGGCGGGAAAAGCCTCAGCAGCGAAAGGGTTAAAAAAATAAAAAAAATTGCTGAAAAAATCCCCAAAAATGCCTAAAAGATCCTAAAAAATCTATAAATAAAGAGACTTTTTACTGCAGAATAAAATAATAAACGGTTTATCAGATATGGGATTAAAACAGGAATAATTTTAGCATTGAAGCCTATGGGATTCTCCTGAATAAACCTGTCGAATTAAACCACCGAATGACAGGGCATTTCGGCAACTTTTCTCTGCTGCTCGGTGTCTCTGAATAGATTAACCATTGCTTCTCTATGGGGACTTCACTGCCATCGAACAGGCACTGTACTTGCTGGTAGTTCGCCAAAATATGGCGAACTGCCTGCTCTATGAATAGCCGAATGGCCACAAAATTTCACTGTATGGGGAAACTCCCTGTTCTGTGACATTTCGGAGCCACATTGGCTCTCTCTGAATAACCCCTTATTTTTTAAGCTCTATTAACCAAAAAAAGCATAAAACAACATTGTTAATCAGCATTAATATATGTTTAACATTTGGGGTTGGTTTAGGTTTTTTTCTGGTTGGGCTGCGATCATATAACACATCTGGCCACGGTTAGCGCGAGCATGTTTCCTGTGCTAGACTGATTGCGTAAAGGTCCTCGTATGTGGTCGCTCTGTCAAGAGCAGAACAAAAAACATCAGAATAGACACAAAACATAAGCGAAAAGGAAATAAAACACAAAGCCGTGTACTTAAAGGTTTGCACAAATAAGTGTTTTATTTTCTGTAAACATTTTAATTCCATGAAGTTTGAAAATGATCCCCTTTACTACCAGGCACTTTTTGGTTAAGATAATATTGGCATGATATTTATTTGAAACCTGAGATGTTTATTCAACAATTAAATATAAGGTAAAAATGGCCAGTTTGTTCAGAGATTGCTATTTCAAGTTATTACATACAATGGAAATTTGCTCTTTTTTAAAAAAAAATAAAAATAATTATGTGTTCATATATCTTTTACAGAAATATTGCTGGGATGAAAGGTTCTAAAACCTAGATTGCATCCCTTATCTAGCACAATGTCACATGGAGTCTGCATTATCAGCATACAGGCAGAAATGACACAGAGGATGCTATATAGATAGATAATAAAATGGTGAGATCTCCTGCTTATGGGGATTTGCAGTGATCATAATGAGATCAATAACAATGAAATATCTGTATGTGCTGCGTAATGCCTGTGTATGGCAATTACAGTAACACCTTGTATCTGTATGTGCTGTAGAATGCCTATGTATGGGAATTACAGCAACACCTTGTATCTGTATGTGCTGCATAATGCCTGTGTATGGCAATTACAGTAACACCTTGTATCTGTATGTGCTGTAGAATGCCTGTGTATGGGAATTACAGCAACACCTTGTATCTGTATGTGCTGCATAATGCCTGTGTATGGAAATTACAGTAACACCTTGTATCTGTATGTGCTGCATAATGCCTGTGTATGGAAATTACAGCAACACCTTGTATCTGTATGTGCTGCATAATGCCTGTTTATGGAAATTACAGTAACACCTTGTATCTGTATGTGCTGCATAATGCCCGTGTATGAGAATTACAGCAACACCTTGTATCTGTATGTGCTGCATAATACCTGTGTATGGCAATTATAGTAACACCTTGTATCTGTACTGTACAGGGATTTTCACTCATTATAACCTCAGAATCCTCTCCCTGCACAGCAGTGAGTGACCCCAGAGTCTCCCTGTATTCTGCCAAATCCCTGGCTGTTGTGATGCGGCACTAAGGCTGGGGTCAGACGAGCGCATTTTTAACGTGCGTTCTGGCGCACTTAATCACGGCCGCACTAGCAGCAAATGACGGGCAATGACAGCCAATATACGAAGTACGGTCGCACGAAAGTCCGGCCGCGCAACGCAAGTGGAAAATTAACGCATTTATTTGAGAACGCAGAACCTCTAGTACGGACGTACAGAGTGCGCTGGGCCCGCTAGTGGTGTGTGTGTGTGATTTGGAGATGTCAGACCCTGCTCGTGTCCGGCCAACATAACGTCCAGACGCAAAAAGTTTCCTGGTTTGGATTCGTAAAACATACGCACGAAAATGCGCATCGTATGACCGTTTTCGTATATTCCGTGAAAAAATACATCAATGCGTTCGGACGCACTTTTTTACGTTCGCCTGTAAAAATGCTTTCGTTTGACCCTAGCCTTACAGTTGGACTTTTTGTTACAGTGAGGATGGGGGCTGCTCCTTGTTGCTTCTTTACAGTAACACAGGTTGCCAGCAGTGAGCTCTCACAGAGAATATCGTTTCTCCGCAAGAGGCACATTAATCCTGCTTTAATTAGTATGCAAATTGGGGTTTGTGTGCTAAATATTGTTTTTAATTGTATTAAAATGCAAAATTGAGTTTACACGTTTCTG
This sequence comes from Leptobrachium leishanense, assembly GCA_009667805.1. Classification (NCBI taxonomy): domain Eukaryota; kingdom Metazoa; phylum Chordata; class Amphibia; order Anura; family Megophryidae; genus Leptobrachium; species Leptobrachium leishanense. The sequence goes on from CM019065.1 coordinate 45,800,992, forward strand.
GTACTGAAAGGGTTGAGGGAAAAATTTACCTACCTTTAAGTAGGTGATCAAAGTAGGTCATTAAAAGCAAATACTAGTAGAGGGAGGTTGGCAAACTGTGCAGCCATGCAGGGGTGTCGCAGAATCCTAAATTAGGAGCTCCGGCGCCCGCAGAGTCTTCCTGTTTTATTCACTTTGGTCGGAGATAAAATGTTTTTTTATTGAGTTTCATGAGCAACATGCATGTGATGGAGGGTGACGGGGGAATAAGAGGAACTAATATGCTGTTTGAATGAAGATTACCTCACATTGCACAGAATCGGGGTGAAGGTTAGATTTCACGCAGACATCACATTAAGTGATGATATTCAGGATTTATTTTATGTTTGTTTTACAACAGAATACATTTCTAAATATTCCGAGACAGAAAATAGAGGATTCTTCAAAAACCGCCAGATTTTTCACAATCTCATAAAACCAAATATATATATATATATACACATACATACATACATACAACCTAATGTAATCTTATTTTGGCAGATTATGAGAACAGGGGAGTGCTCAGACGGTGAAAGCAGGATTTTCTGTAACCAGGGCAGCCATCGGGGGTGACAGCCCATGACATGTACAGGGCCCAGTTGATCCAGGGGGCCCTTTGCCAAACCCTATGTGCACCCAAAGTGCCAAATAGGTAAGGGCCCATCCATGTCACCCAGGACTGGTCAACCAAGATACCAGCAGTTTTCCCAGTGGGCCGCAGCATCTAGGGGCCGGTCAGAGCACTCTGACTCATAACTGAGGGATCGGTTAGTATGGTCTGCACCAGGGAACACTTTTTATCCCCTTGCTGGACCACCAGGGATTCAGCCCATTCCCAGTAATATAGGGTTTGCAGAAAGAGGCAAAATGTTATATTTTACTACGCTTAGAAATGGGCAGCTGACAGAAGGGGCCCTGAGCAGTGGTTTAGTAAGGGGCTCCACATTTCTGACTGGCTGTAAGGAATGGACTATTGCTTGGGTGATTCCAGGAAAAATGGCCTCAAGTGACTGGGCTTCCTGTGAAAGGGGCAAATGCTGCAGCAGAAAAGGTCTTTATCTTAGGCTGGGGTCAGACCAGCGCACTTTTAACGTGCGTTCTGGCGCACATAATTACGGCCGCACTAGCAGCAGATGACGGGCAATGACGGCCAATATACGATGTACGGCCGCACAAAAGTCCGGCCGTGCAACGCAAGTGGAATTTGAACGCATTTTTCTGAGAACGCTGAGCCGCTAGTACTGACGTACTGAGTGCGCAGCTGCGTCATAGCGGCGTGTGTGCGTGATTAGGAGATGTCAGACGCTGCTAATGTCCAGCCTACATAACGTCCAGACGCAAAAAGAGTTTTATTGACGATCCGTACAAAATCATCCGGACAAGTTCGCTGTCTTGGAGTTACACTTGACTCTGCTCTTTCCTCCTCCTGCCGATACCAACTGCGTAATATTTCCAGAATTCGGCCATTTCTTACCGCTGTCACCACAAAACAACTCATACACGCCCTGGTAATCTCCCGACTCGACTATTGCAATAATCTCTTATCTGGCCTCTCTCTGTCCCGCCTCTCCCCCCTACAATCCATCCTGAACGCCTCCGCCAGGCTAATTCACCTCACCCGCCGCTCTGTCTCTGCCGCTCCCCTCTGCGAGTCCCTTCACTGGCTCCCCATCCACTGCAGAATTAAGTTCAAAATCCTTATCCTTACCTACAAAAACCCTCACTAACTCAGCTCCCCACTACCTGTCCTCACTAATCACCAAATACACCCCAGCCCGTGCCCTAAGGTCAAACAGTGACCTGCGCCTAGCTTCTCCCCGCATCACCTCTTTCCATGATAGACTGCAGGATTTCTCACGTGCAGCCCCCACTCTCTGGAATGCTCTCCCTCGTACTGTCAGACTTTCCCCTAACTTCTCTTCCTTCAAACGCTCCCTTAAAACATTCCTATTTAGGGAAGCCTACCACCCAACGCACTGACGCAACCATCAATCACTCTCACCTTACAGTCCTCTCCTCCTGTTTCCAACCCCAACCCTCCTAGATTGTGAGTTCCTACAGGAATAGGGCCCTCATCTCCTCCTGTACTGTTTGTCAAATGTTGTTCAATGTATTGTAACACTGTCTATACTGTGTTTATTGTACAGCGCTGCGGAATATGCTGGCGCTTTATAAATAAAGAATAATAATAATAATAATAATCACGCCCGAAAATGCGCGTCGTCTGACCGTTTTTGCGCATTCCGTGAAAAAATACATCAATGCGTTCGGACGCACTTTTTCACGTTCGCGGGGAAAAATGCTTTCGTCTGACCCTAGCCTTAATCATACCACTGAATAAATCTAAGGACCCTGTCACCTGGTGTGAGCTAAAACACCATCACTAAAGGAAAAATTTAGCGCGAGTCGTTAAAACTTAGTGCCTGACGACCTACTAACAGATCATCTTGTCCGTGGTAGTCCATGAACAAGGTCGTTTAGCGCACGCTAGGGAAACTAATGCGGTTGTGTACAGGATAGCAGTGTTTTTGTCCCAGTGCAGAATGCCGGGCCATACCTATCCTCCGCCCTCACAAGTTTGAATATGAACACATCCAGTGAATAACCTCTCACCCCTGCATTATTAAAATCCTCCACGGTGGCCGTATCATCCATGTTTCGATGCACACATATATTAAGGCTGATGGGCATTGCATGATAAATGCCACCCAACAGCATGTAGAATCATTACAATGCATTTAATAGATCCAAAAGGAAGGCCAGGTGAGCGACACAAATTTCCCTGCTGCAGCATATAAATATTACATGTTTCAGGGCAAGACTTATTCATGTCTCCCTTTAAACATGGTCCGCACAGTCACCCTAATAATAAACCGCTTCCATACTATGAATAACCCCCAGCATAAAATGTTTAAAATTAGGCGATATATGTGGATAAAGTATACATTTATAATAGAGCCTACTGCAACAGCAGTGACATTGCTGACCAGATCCATTACTATGGTGTATGGGGCCAAGAGAACACCTGTGCTGCATTCCTTTCAATTGCCTGTTAATTTTGGGCGAGGATCTGTTTTTTCTGTCTTTTTGGAGTTAGCGCCAGGGTTGAGCAGTAGGTAAAATGTTGCAATTTGCGCCCCTCAAAAAATTTAGCGCTGGCACCAAGTGATCTGTTTGCTGCAAAAGCGCTAGAGATCTCTAGCGCTCCCCATATTAAGTAAAGGACGCGGAAAGTACAGTAAGCTCGAGCTACAAATCGCTAATAGCAATGCGCTAAGTGATTTTTCCCGTTTGTAGCGAGAGGCAAACGATCTGTTGGTCGGCGCTAGACTCAATTAACATGGCGCTACCACAAAACCAATGCCGACGCAAGGCTTAGCTCACACCAGGTAATAGTGCCCTAAATAAGTATATTTAAATAAGATTCCAAAACCCCAGAGTAATGTGATGCAATGAGTAATGTGATGCAATGATGCCTTTTTGTTGTACTAACCTGATACTTAAATTCAATATTTTTTTGCCGCAGTTCGGCAGTTTTTGCTGAATGTCTGATTGCTGCTTCAGCAACTCCACTTTTGCAAATTACAGTGACCATTCGCTAAATAGAAAATTCACCTTATTTTCCACAAAATAAATTCCCCGAAATGTGACGAAAAGCAGAGGATCTAAAGACCATTAGACCCTTTAGATTCTAACTTCCATAATAACCCCAAAAATGCCTTAAACCCAGAGAAATGCAATAAAAATAATAAACAATGTGGCATTTAGCCTACTCATCAACCCGTAAAATACCATTCATCAAGGGAAAACATGAAATGAATACACTGTGAGGCATGTAGCCAACCCATTAACCCCTACAATGCCATTAATCAAGGAAAAAATTAAATGTATACTGTGAGGAATGAAGCCTACCCATTAACCCTTAATATACAACTGAAACCAAGGCAAAAACTAACGTAATACACAATGTAATGTATAGTCTGAACATTAACCACTTCACTGCTAAGCCATTTCAACCCTGTGAAAATGTTTACGTTTAAGTGCACGTTTTTATTGAATGTTTTATGACTTTTACTTTACACTGAATATGGTCATGTTGGGTATCATTGGAAAGACCAGAATCTGCTCTTTCCAATGACATATTCGATGCCCATATTTGATGCACAGCGACAGAGATACCGCGGTCCGAAAAGTGTGGGAAGCTGGATGCTGATTTTTGGGGGGGGGCAAGGAATAACCTTGTAGAGATGCCTATGCCTCTGTACCAGGAGCTTGAGAAACACAGATACTCACTTTTTCCACGTTTAGTTCTCCCCACCAACAGAAAACCCATTTCTGTGACATTTCTCAGACGTGTGAAATTTCTCAGTTGTGTTGAGGTGTGTGATAAAGTGTCAGTATGCGAAGGCCTATTTTTAAAACCTGTTTTACAGACTGTAACATAAAACAAGTGGCGTGCAAACCACAATCCCCACACGGAGACTATCAGGTCTATTAACTAAACGTGAAACTCAGGAGAGTGACTGGAGAAGTGAAAAATCTAGGTCAAAATAGTCAAACCAGAAACATTCTCCCATTTATATCCCTTTCCAAATCGGCTATTTAGTCTGGATTGTTCTCTTCTCCTGAGCTTCACCTTTTAGTGACTAAACCTGTATGGTTCTGTCGCTTCATCATAAAGGCTAAACTTATGGACAGTGTGTACAACATGTAGTTAAAACAAAATGAAAAGGTGTTCTTAAAGGGCCGGTACCACCAAAAAATGTAATGTCCTTATTGTGTTTTTTATGTTGCTGATATCTTACATGTGCTTTATTTTTCTCTTGTATGTTTAGTTAAACTATGTGTCACTGGGTGCATCCATTGTGTGATATTTTGTGTTGTAAACTGCCCCCCCCGTATCTTTCCATCACTTGCTCCTCACTGTGTGGCTTTGGTCATAGAATGGAGTCTATGGGTCGATCACGGCCTCAAATCATTGTACTGAGTGGGATGTTAATGTCATTAATAAAAACTTACTAATACAAAGTGACTGGTTGACTCAGGACAAGGTTTTACACAAATTAAACAATGTGAATGTTAATAAAGCCCCAGGGCCAGATGGAATTCACCCGCGAGTACTAAGAGAGCTATGTGTTGAAATATGTAAACCTTTGTTCTTAATCTTTCAAGATTCTTTTCTTTCAGGAATAGTACCAGAGGATTGGAGAAAAGCTGACGTGGTCCCTATATTTAAGAAAGGTTTAAAATTTGTGCCTGGGAATTATAGACCTGTGAGCTTAACATCTGTGGCTGGGAAAGTATTCGAGGGTTACTAAGGGATAATATTCAGGAATTTATTGGAGGTATAATGTAATTGGCAAAAATCAGCATGGTTTCATGAAACACAGATCAAGTCAGACTAACCTAATTACGTTCTATGAGGAAGTAAGTAGAAGTATAGATCAGGGGGTCGCAGTGGATGTGATTTACTTAGATTTTGCCAAGCTTTCGACACAGTTCCACACAAAAGGTTACTATTTAAATTAAGAAAAAATGGTCTAGATGAAAATACTTGTTCTTGGATAGAAAACTGGCTAAAAGATAGGGTACAGAGAGTGGTCATAAATGGTACATTTTCAAGATGGACACCAGTGGTAAGTGGTGTCCCTCAGGGGTCTGTTATAGGACCAATACTATTCAATTTATTTATAAATGACCTTGAGATAGGCATTGAAAGTCATGTATCAGTGTTTGCAGATGACACAAAGCTAGGAAAAGTAATACAATGTGAGCAGGATGTTACTCGCTGCAGAGGGATTTAGATAGATTGGGGGACTGGGCACTTAAATGCCAGATGAAATTTAATCTAGATAAATGTAAAGTTTTGCACTTTGGAGTGAAGAACACACAAGCAATGTATACCCTAAATGGTACGGAGTTAGGGAAATCCAAGCAGGAGAAGGATTTGGGAATAATCATAGACTTCAAACTAAGTAACAATGTGCAATGTCAAACAGCAGCCGCCAAGGCCAGCAAAGTACTGGCATGCATTAAAAGGGGAGTTCACTCACGGGATGAAAACATAATTTTGCCTCTGTATAAATCAATGGTCAGGCCGCACCTTGAATATGCCGTGCAATTTTGGGCACCTGTCTTAAAAAAAGATATTATATCGCTAGAAAAAGTGCAGAGACGGGCAATTAAATTAATAAGGGGAATGGAAGGGTTAAGTTATGAGGAACGACTAACAAGCTTAAACCTGTTTAGTTTAGAGAAAAGGCGCCTTAGAGGGGATCTGATAACCTTATATAAATATATACGGGGCCATTATCAACCATTGTCTGATAACCTATTCATTAACAGGACTATACACAGGACACGGGGTCATCCATTTAGACTGGAAGAAAGAAAATTTAGCTTAAAGCATAGGAAGGGTTATTTTACGGTGAGAACAATAAAGCTGTGGAATTCTCTGCCTGTTGAGGTGGTTGGGTCAGAGTCTGTACAGACTTTTAAAAACGACTGGATGACTTCCTGCAGACACAGAATATTAAGGGTTATAATATTTAATATGTGGGTAAAAGCTTCTTGATCCAAGGAGAAATCTGACTGCCATTCTGGGTCAAGAAGGAATTTTTTCCCAGTATGTTGCATATTGGCAAGCATTCAGACTGGGTTTTTTGCCTTCTTTGGATCAAACAAGTAGGTTATGTGGGAGAGGCTGAACCCGATGGACGCATGTCTTTTTTCAGCCTATATAACTATGTAACTATGTAACTATGTATTCAAAGGACATCAGCAGGAGGTAGGTTAGAAGTACCCTGTGACATCCCTTTCAGCTTGCGATGACTGAACAGGGTTAGCCGAGGCCCAGGCGGGCGCTTTATGCTGCATCCTTTGAGAAAGGAGGCAAAATGCCACCAGGAGCCGAGACACCATCCGGCCCTGACATGTTTACAGATGAAATGAACAGTACATTAGCAACGTGGAAGAATGAATGAGGATGTTGTATTAGCTCGGCGAATCTAGATACTGTACACTAAGCACAGAATATCCTGGGAAAAATCAGGCGTTCAACAACACAGGACGTCAACAACAGAGACAGGTCTCTAGACACGGATAATAAAAATAAAGCAAAAGTATAGCTCCGTACAGCTAACTGGTTTATAGAACAAAGTGTTTGTTTTCTTTAGCCCAAGGACAGAATCATTTCCTCAAAATCTGGTCAAAATCGGGTCACTCTACAAACACTGTTCACTTTAGCTTTTTAAAGTGGTCAGGCTGTGTGGAGTGCCCCTCACCCACCCCTTCTCTTCCCTTCTCCTGCCTCTCTCCAATCTTATTTTGGCAAAATTAGTGTGTGAGGGATTTCCTCCAACCCCACACATGCGTCACCAGACAGCCAGGATTTAGAATTTCGCGGCTGCCAGCCACAGAATCAGTGACAGTCAACGCAGTCAGCGTGCTGACATCATCCTGTCTGCGACTGCTCGCAGTAGTGAGTGTCATGGGACACAGGAGCCGACGTATTTGTTCTGCCCGCGCGGCACAGTACGTCGTTCTGCGCAGGCAGTACTACACAACTTGTATACAAAAAGTCTGCATGTTCCAAGCGACGAGCAAGTTGCGTTTGTACACAAATTGTGTCAGAAGTTCCATAGTGCCCCTTTAATCATCGGAGAGAACCTCCATCACTTTTACAATCTGATGTATTGGGATCCTTTTCCCAGAGCACTAGAGATCATCAGGGCCTTTATAACCACAAACGGAGAGGTGTGCCAGACGGATTCCCGTGACTGGGATTGATTACACTGATCTGCAATTTTTCAACCTTTTTCTGTTGTTTTCAAATGAATAGGTATATCAGAATGGATTTTTTGCGCAGATTCCGAAAATGACCTTCAAAATTCCGGATCACGTCAGGTTTTTTCACAAATTAAGGAAATGTGAAAATTTAAAAAACGGTATTTTTTAACGACATTGCTATATGGCAACGTTTGTAACGTGTGAAAATGTTCTCTGGAGGGGCAGAATGATTGTTTAAGGAATAGATAAACATAAATACATATTCAAAAGCAAACATAGATAACATTCGTCACTGCGCTCCCCTTCAAACTTCATCTTTTTGGATTGTCTTCGTTGTGCGTCTGTACAGTCTCTGTTCGACATCCAACAATAGTCGGCCATCATATGTACAGTCCACTTTCCTTGTTATCTCTTTTCCATCACTTTAATATCCTGATGGAAGCGCTCGCCATGTTCTTCCGAAAAATCACCAAAATTGTTAGGAAAGTCATTTAGATGAGCATGAAGAAAGGGAACTTTGACGCTCATGTTGCAACCAGGCAGTTCATAGGATTCCAGCATATCCTCCACTAAAGTGGTGTAATTTGAAGCCTTCGTGTTCCCCAAAAAGTTGTGTACCACATTTCTGAATGCAGTCCATGCTCACAATTCGCACTCACTCATGGTTTCCTCGAATATGTTGTCTGCCATTAATTTTCATATTTAACCACTTCCATGCGGAGGACACGCTCAGCGCATCCGCCGCATGGCTCCCGCTGTGCGGAGGACGCGCTGAGCGCGTCCTCCCTTTGGGGTCAGCGTTCAGCCGGGTTCCGGCCGATCGCTGGCCCCCCCGGTGCGGGCTGACATCCTCGATGTCAGCCCAGCATCCGGAGCCGCCGATGAAATTAGGTGTCATCGCGGCAGCGCGATGACACCTAATTCAGGCGCCCCCCCCCCACATGTGCGGAGGAGGCGCCTGAAAGGGAGGGGGGGGGGAGGTCCTTCGGACCTCTCTCCCTCCCGATCGGCGGCGTTGTGGGGGTTAACCCAGGCACCATTTGGAAGGGCACAGCCTGCCCTTCCAAATGGTGCCTGGCATTAACCCCTGGGGAGCTGGATCGCGAATCGGCGCTGAAAAGCGCCGGTTCGTGATCCTTTCCCGGAGCTGGCCGACATCTTGGATGTCGGCCAAGCCTCCAGGAACTCCCCCTGAGGACTGGCGTCATCGTGCATAGCACGATGACGCCAGTCCTAGAGTTAACCCCTAACTGCCACCAACGGTGGAGATAGGGAGTTCCAATGAACTCCCTATCTCCCGATCCGTGGCAGCTAGGGGTTAAAGTTTGATATGGTTGGATCGGCCAGAGCATGGCCGTTCCAACGATACCAAACACGAAAGTGAAAAAAGTTTAAAAAAAAATTAAAATTAAAAATAAAAATATATTTAAAAAAAAAATTATAAAAAAAAAACATTTTTTTTTCTTTTTTTTGGTTCTTTAATGCAGAAATATTGTTTCCATTTCAATTATAATGTGAACAAAGATGCTGCACTAACGATTTTTGTATGCGGTGCGTTTGTTAAAAATCGTGTAATTTTCCCCAAAACAAAATGGAACGAGACCCCATCTCTAATTTTTTTAACAAGCGCACCCCATACAAAATATAACCGCAATTGCTCACATGTTAAAATGTGAAAAAAAACACTTTACACGTTGTAAATTATTGAAAATACATATTTTATTGCATTTTTTGTTATAATATACAGACATGACATAACGTATACATATAATAATGACATATTATGAATCTACCGAGTCTGACGGAAAGAACGATATATAATATGTCTGGGTCATATAATAAAATAAGCCTTCAAAACACGTTTAAACATGAGCAAAACCGGTAAAAATGACCTCAGCACAGAGGTGTGAAAAGTCTCAGCAGCGAAAGGGTTAAGGGCCTATGAAAATGCCAGCTTTTAATTTTTTCCGACGTGATTGATGGAAACTTACCACCAAGATACTGAAAGCATTTACTGTCCTTGCTTAAAGCTGTCGCCAATTGCTTCAATAAGCCAAGTTTGATGTTTAAAGATGGCAACAGTATTCGAGGGATCAACCAGTAGAAGTGAAACAACTTTTTTTTTCGCCAGGTGTGAATGTACTTCTGACTGGCCACTGCTGCCGAACCCAATGTTCCATCCTTGCTCTGGAGTCCCATTCACACAAAAAGCAAGGAAATTTGGTGTAGCCTACTCGTTGGCCGAGCAATATTCCAATCACCTTGAAATCCCCGCACAAAGACCATTCATGAAACGTTTTTTTTTAAAATTTTCACATTTACGTCGTTTGTGAAAACAGTTGACGTGATACGGAATTTTGAAGGTCATTTTCGGAATCTGCGCAAGAAATCCATTCAGATACACCTATTCATTTCAAAACAACAACACCATAATTGGTGTTATGAAAACAGATGGTGGATGAATGGAAGCAACATTTGACCCGCCCCGCGCCCCCTATTACTTTAGCGAGGTCTACTGACTCATCCCATAACCCCCTTCTTACCTTTCCTGATCCATCTCCCACACAGCCCCCATGAAGGGCAGCCATCAGGGGTGACAGCCCATACAATTTTCAGGAGCCCAGTGGCTTCAGGGGGCCCAGGCCCTTGCAAACTGTGTGCTACTTACCTACGTGCCACAGATGTAAGGATTCCTCCATGCCACCCTGGACTGGCACAGCAAGATACCAATAAATTTCCCAGTGGGCCGATAAGGGAGCGGTTAGTATGGTCTGCACCAGCTAGAGATGCAGACTATACACTGTCCCACCAGGGAACACGTTTTATCCCCTTGTTGGAGAGGAAGAGTGACCATGAGCAGCTAAGTGAAGGGGTCCCGAACAGTGGTTTAGTAAGGGGCCCCGTGAATTCTGATGGCAGCCCTGCCCCCATTACTTCTCACACTCTGCTATTTCCCCACCCCTCAGGGTGTCACCTCACGCCTCTTGCATTATAAACTCTCCAGCAGGCTCCACGTTTCTTGTCGTTCTCCGTGTGTCAATAAATAATAGACTGTAAGCTCCTCTCTACCCCGCGGCTCAGTCCATCTATGTCTTGCCCTAATTCAGTAACCCCTGTACCGCATTGCAGAATATGTTTGCGCAAAACCAATAAATATTAATAATTAAATGAGAGTCAGTAATGAAAGTTGGAAAAACATGGGGCATAACAAGACTTTTTTAAAGAAAATTTGGCGACTTATTATTATTATTCTTTATTTATAAAGCGCCAGCATATTCCGCATCGCTGTACAATGGGCACAATATAGACAGGGTTACAATACATTGAACAACATTTTGCCAAACCAGTACATGAGGAAACGAGGGCCCTATCCCCGTGGGAACTATCTAGAAGCTTTAGGCTGGGGTCAGACGAGTGCAGTGTTAACGTCTGTGTTGCCGCACATTAGTACGTCCGTGGTAGCAGGGAATCATGACCGATAAAGGCCCACACACGAAGTACGTCCGCACGGAAGTGCGGAAGCACTACGGACGCGACAATCGGACGCAGGTTAGCAAGAACGTCGAACCGCTAGGACGGAAGTGTGGAGTGCGCCACGTCCGCAACATCCGCATAGCTTTGTGTGTGAGTGATGGAACGTGGTCAGACGGACTGCATTTATACGTCCAGCATTTTTGACGGACAAAATGTTTTTTTAATTTTAATTTATTTTTCCTCCTACATCCATCAAAGATAACATCAGTCACAAAAATGGACTGTGTGGCCACTACTGCGTCTTCCGTCAAAAAGTGCGTCCGTACTGCACGGGCACACAGTCCGTAGAAAACGCACTCGTCTGACCCTAGCCTAAATTTTCACAGGATAACTTCACCATCATTTACCTCGACAAACACCCCAATACTTGAAACGATCTATTTGTGCACACAGGCAAACATGTATCCTGTGCAAACCAACATGGCAACAACAGAAGGTAAGGTATGGGTATGTATGTATGTGTCTGTTTGTTTGTGAGTAAGTGTGTGTATAAAATGTGTACATTTTTATGTTTATAAACACACACACACTCTCTGATACATTTCAATCCTGTAGCACAAGTCTTCGAACAGACACACAAGGACGATACCTGTAAGATGTATGCATTATACACAATTCATAAGACATAATACAGATTTTGTGCACACTACACACTTACACAATTGCAAATTAACAGACACGAAGCATCCGTACCAATATACATCACGCACGATACGCACATTGATGCACATAAACACACATTACCCATTTACAAATATGAGCAGTTTATAAGCACATTACACACTCACATATGGTGTTTAAGAGATTTTCTGGAAATCTACCACCCTACCTGAATAGGCTGCTTCCCCCAGCAGTTCCCTCACCCTATAACCTCCGATCCAGGACCAGCACCTTACTTGCAATACCACAATACAAAAAGAAAGTGGCTCGATCCTCATTTTCCTACAGAGCAATGCAATTATGGAATAACCTCCCAGACGACATCAAATCTTCCCCCAGTCTAAAGTCCCTTAAGAGCTCCCTATTAACATCCCTCCAAACGAAATGCACCTGTAAACGTGTAACAGTGACTATATACAGAATGCACCTGTAAACATGTAACATAGTGACTATATACAGAATGCACCTGTAAACATGTAACATAGTGACTATATACAGAATGCACCTGTAAACATGTAATACAGGGACTATATTTCCTACATGTTTATTTTTTGTGTTAATCTGTATATTTGTGTTTTGTTTTTTAATATCTTATTTATTTATAAAGTTTTTTTATTTGGTCCTGGACACATTGAGATTTCTCTCGTTTTCAAGTATGTCCTGGGTTCAAGAACACTGAATTGTTACAGTCGCTACAGAAATACAAAGTAATAAAATGCAAGATATTAAAAACAAAAAACACAAATATACAGATTAACACAGAAAATACATATGTAGGAAATATAGTCACTATCAGTGTTATTCAGAGAGCGTGAAAAGCAGGAGAATGACTGGAGAATGAAAAAGTCTAGGTCAAAATACCCGATTTGGAAAGTGAGATGAAAGGGAAAATTTTCTGGTTTGGCTATTTTGACCTAGAATTTTTCATTCTCCAGTCATTCTCCTGCTTTTCACGCTCTCTGAATAACCCTGTATGTTACATGTTTACAGGTGCATTCTGTATATAGTCACTATGTTACATGTTTACCGGTGCATTCTGTATATAGTCACTATGATACAGGTTTACAGGTGCATTCTGTATATAGTCACTATGTTACATGTTTACAGGTGCATTCTGTATATAGTCACTATGTTACATGTTTACAGGTGCATTCTTTATATAGTCATTATGTTACATGTTTACAGGTGCATTCTGTATATAGTCACTATGTTACATGTTTACAGGTGCATTCTGTATATAGTCACTATGTTACATAACCCAAATCCTTAGTAAATTAGTAGCTCAAAACCAAAAAAGTGAACTGCTGTCCTCGGCGACTTTAATGTTGATTGGCTGAATCCTAAAAACAATAAACACTGCTCACTGTTTAAGGCTTTGCAGCTAACACAATTAGTCTCCTCCCCCACTCGCATTAATATCAAAACGCCTAACCACACCTTGCTGGACTGGATTCTCTCCTCATGTCCTGATCGAACACAGGAAGCCGGCGTTCTCGCTAAGTTCTCGTTTCAGTGCTCACTGCCTAGTGTACTGTGTGCACAAAATAAGGGCCACAAAATGTCCACCAAAGGTAATAATCACCAGGTCTTTCAAGAAATTTAATCTTGAATCCTTCCTAAATGATCTCAAAAGGCTCCCATGGAACAGACTAAACCTAATCCCAGACCTGGACTGTGCAACTGAATACTTTCAATCCGAGCTCCTGAAAGTCTGGAACACCCATACCCCACTGCGCAAAGTGTGAGTAAAAGGGGCCCACCTCGCCTGGGTTACAGCTGACCTCACACATATGTACCAGTTTAGAGACTCCCTGTGGTCAAATTTCAAGAGTACTGGATCCATGAACGATCACTGTGAATACCAAAAATACCGGAATGCATGCACAAAACAAAAAAAAATGGCTAAAGCCCAATACTTCAATGAAAATTTAAACAATAACATATCAAACTCTAGAAATTTTTGGAAAATAATAAGTAACATACAAGCACCCCCCGTCCACTCCCAACCGGCTGCTGTCAAAGTAAACAACCAAACTGTACAACACCACCTAGATGTAGCAAATGCTTTTAATAATTATTTTGTTGGATGCACCACCACCCTGATTGCTAAGCTAGGAAATGACATCCAATCAGAAAGGCCGCACGCAGGTCAGGCCCCACCAACTGTGCAAAGACCCTGTAACGCAGAGAAATTCAGTTTTAGACCAGTGCCTGTCAGTGTCATCACTAAACTTCTCAGTAACCAAAAAATAAAATACAAATCTGGACCTGATCAAATCCCAGCAATGCTGCTGAAAATCAGTGCGCCAGCAATTGCAAAACCTGTCACAACCCTAATCAATGAATCACTGGCGACTGGATACATACCCAAACTCTGGAAGACTGCAAGAGTGGTACCTGTCCATAAAAGTGGAGACAATACTTTGGTATCAAACTACCGCCCGATATCACTACTCCCTGTAATGTCAAAAATTCTGGAAAAATGTGTCTACACTCAATTACGTGATTATTATCAGTATCGGAACTATTTAACCCCAAGTCAATCAGGCTTTCGTCCAAAACATTCAACTACAACCGCCCTTTTAAAAGTTTGTAATGATATCCAAGCGGGCATGGAACAAGGAAACCTAACTGGACTCATCTTCCTTGATTTTGCCAAGGCCTTTGACACAGTAGACCATGGCATCCTATTACATAGTTACATAGTTACATAGTTATATAGGCTGAAAAAGGACATGCGTCCATCGGGTTCAGCCTCTCCCACATAACCTACTGCTGTTGATCCAAAAGAAGGCAAAAAACCCAGTCTGAATGCTTGCCAATATGCAACATACTGGGAAAAAATTCCTTCTTGACCCCAGAATGGCAGTCAGATTTCTCCTTGGATCAAGAAGCTTTTACCCACATATTAAATATTATAACCCTTAATATTCTGTGTCTGCAGGAAGTCATCCAGTCGTTTTTTAAAAGTCTGTACAGACTCTGACCCAACCACCTCAACAGGCAGAGAATTCCACAGCTTTATTGTTCTCACCGTAAAATAACCCTTCCTATGCTTTAAGCAAAATTTTCTTTCTTCCAGTCTAAATGGATGACCCCTTGTCCTATGTATAGTCCTGTTAATGAATAGGTTATTAGACAATGGTTGATAATGGCCCCGTATATATTTATATAAGGTTATCAGATCCCCTCTAAGGCGCCTTTTCTCTAAACTAAACAGGTTTAAGCTTGTTAGTCTTTCCTCATAACTTAACCCTTCCATCTCCCTTATTAATTTAGTTGCCCGTCTCTGCACTTTTTCTAGCGATATAATATCTTTTTTTAAGACAGGTGCCCAAAATTGCACGGCATATTCAAGGTGCGGCCTGACCATTGATTTATACAGAGGCAAAATTATGTTTTCATCCCGTGAGTGAACTCCCCTTTTAATGCATGCCAGTACTTTGCTGGCCTTGGCGGCTGCTGTTTGACATTGCACATTGTTACTTAGTTTGAAGTCTATGATTATTCCCAAATCCTTCTCCTGCTTGGATTTCCCTAACTCCGTACCATTTAGGGTATACATTGCTTGTGTGTTCTTCACTCCAAAGTGCATAACTTTACATTTATCTAGATTAAATTTCATCTGCCATTTCATCTGCCATTACAAAAACTTAAAAACTCCGGTATTGGTGATAGCACGCTAACCTGGTTCCAATCATATGTGTCTGATCAGTCGCAATATGTGTCCATTTCTGACAGCACTTCCCTTCCCCTCCCAGTCACATGCGGTGTACCCCAAGGCTCGATACTCGGCCCCCTGCTATTCACAATATTCATAAATGATCTGCCCAATGTCTGCAAAGCGTCAACTGTACATATGTACACAGACGACACTGTAATCTATACCAGCCAACCAAATCTCCCGCAGCTGTAGGCCGTGCTGCAAGACCAATTCACAGGGGTAGAAAAGTGGATCGCAGATAACAAACTTTTTCTAAATACTGACAAAACTGTTACAATGCTCTTTGGAACCGCACCTAAACTACACAAATTGCAAACACCCCATCTATGTGTCAGGACAAAATCAAATGACACGCTGACTACAGTCACTTCTCTCAAATATCTAGGTATGTGGTTAGACCCAAATCTATCTTTTGGCCCCCACATCGAAAAAATCATCTAAACTCTACCCCAAACTAGGTGCCCTGTACAGAAACAAATCCTGCCTGAGCCCCGCGGTAAGAAAGCAGATTGTACAACAAATGCTTATGCCAGCCATTGAATACAGAGATGTAGTGTATGCAGCTGCCCCTCAATCACACCTCCAGAAACTTACTACATTGTATAACTCATTCTGCCGCTTTGTGCTACAATGTAACTACATGACCCACCATTGTGACATGTTAAAAGAACTAAACTGGCCGTCGCTGGAATCTAGACGCACCCTTCACCTTTTCAACCTGGTGTTTAAGAGCTTTTCTGGGAAGCTACCACCCTACCTGAATAGGCTGATTGCCCCAGCAGTTCCCTCATCCTATAACCGCAGATCCAGGACCAGCACCTTGCTTGCAATACAAAAAGAAAGTGGCTCGATCCTCATTTTACTACAGAGCACCGCAACTATGGAATAACCTCCCAGACGTCATCAAATCTTCCCCCAGTCTAAAGTCCCTTAAGAGTTCCCTATTAACATACCTCAATACGGAATGCACCTGTAAACATGTGACATAATGACTTTATTTATTTTATTTAACACTCAATGTTCTCGAACCCAGGACATACTTGAAAACGAGAGAAATCTCAATGTATCCTTCCTGGTAAAATCCTTTATAAATAAATAAATAAATAAATAAATTTCCTACATATTTATTTTTCTGTTAATCTGTATATTTGGTTTTGTGTTAATATCTTGCATTTTACTATTTTGTATTTCTGTAACCATTCAATGTTCTTGAACCCAGGACATACTTGAAAATGAGAGAAATCTCAATGTATCCTTCCTTGTAAAATCCATTATAAATAAATAAAATACATGTTTACAGGTGCATTCTGTAAATAGTTACTATGTTACATGTTTACAGGTGCATTCTGTATTGAGGTATGTTAATAGAGAGCCCTTAAGTGACTTTAGACTCGGGGGAAGATTTGATGGCGTCTGGGAGGTTATTCCAGAATTGTGGTGCTCTGTAGGGATGAGCGGTTCGGGTTTCAACCCGAACTTGGCCTGTTCGATGAGATCGCGAACACCGATCATTTACGGGTGTTCACCGCATGTTCGACCACAATGGACCACAATGCATTTTCCCACTGGCCTGAAGCTCGTAATTGGCTACAGCCTTGCACCTGACCACAGGTCTGGTGCAAGACTGGTTCAACACTATGCCAATCACCGCTCAGAGTCCTGATAGGACAAATTTTGCCCAATCATGGGCTCACAGAGCTACGTCCCGCAGCACACTATATAACGTTTCCACGCGCCGATTCTGGACGCATTTCAGAGGAGATTTCAAAGGAGATAGTTGTGTCTTGTTACTGCCGGTCTGCCACCCTACTGGGGGGGTCTGGGGGGTCTCATTTCTACCAAATATCAGGGAATTTAGGTGATGTGTGTCTTGACACTGTGCCAGCAAGTTTTTTTGGGGTTTACAACTTTCTTTAAAACATTTATGAATTGAGGTGATCTTCTGGGTCTTGTCACTGTGCCAGCAAGTCTTTTTGGGTCTCATTTCTACCAAATATCAGGGAATTTAGGTGATGTGTGTCTTGTCACTGTGCCAGCAAGTTTTTTGGGGGTTTACAACTTTCTTTAAAACATTTATGAATTGAGGTGATCTTCTGGGTCTTGTCACTGTGCCAGCAAATCTTTTGGGGCTCACTAATTTCTTTAAAACATTTGTGAATTGAGGTGATCTGTGTCTTGTCACAGCCAGTACCACGCAGTATTTTGGGGGTCACAAATTTCTACAAAACATTTGGGAATTGAGGTGATCTGGGTCTTGTCACAAATCCAGTACCACGCAGTATTTTGGGGCTCACTAATTTCTACAAAACATTTGTGAATTGAGGTGATCTGTGTCTTGTCACACATCCAGTACCACGCTGTAATTTGGGGCTCACTAATTTCTACAAAACATTTGTGAATTGAGGTGATCTGTCTCTTGTCACTGGCTGCCAGCTATCAGTGTGTCTCACTGAGTTATACCAGAGTTCTTTAAATCTTTATACCAGAGTTGAATCAGAGTTCTGTATATATTAATCTATATATCACTCACCATGTCTGAAAGAACAAAAAGGACAGGCAGACGCTCCCAGACACAGATAAGAGGGCAAGCAGCCTCTGTGTCGGGAGGCTGTGCCTCTGGTCGTGGTGGACGTGGTGCATCCTCTGCAGGGGCACGCTTGTCCTTTCTAACTGGTGCTGGCCGTCTTAAGCAGCAGCAACATACAGAGGACTTGGTGGATTGGCTAACCAGGCCATCCTCATCCTCCGAGTCCTCTGCCAGCCAGGCTTCTAGTGCTTTACAGTCCACCTCAGCTGCCAAAGCATCTAATGCAGCCTCCATGTCCACAGCTACTCCTGCCGTAGCCTCGCTATCACACACGGAGGAGTCAGCTGAATTGTTTGACTACAATGAGAGTGACATGCTGCTTGAGGATGCGCAGCAAGTACAGTGCTCTGATTCAATCTCTGAGGTTGAGGAAGGGAGTATAATCAACCTAGAGGAAGGGGGTGCCAGTGATGACACACAAATAACTGGCACTCATGTTGCCCCAGCAGCTGCAGCATACTGCCAAGTTGGCTCCAGTGATGAGGCGATAGGGGGTGATGATGACAATGATGATGAGGTCACTGACTCCACCTGGGTGCCAGATCGAACAGAGGAATTAAGTGAGGAAGAGGGGGAGGAGGCGGCACAGCAAACACGAGGCACAACATCCTCTGTGACCAACCGTAGCACTAGCCAGTCCAAGGCATCACATGTCAGAGCTGCTCCGGTGCAGAGTGCTGTTGTCTCAAAGAACACATGCAGGAACTCTGTTGTCTGGGAGTTCTTTAAGAAATGTGCAGTAGAGCGCAGCGTTGCTATTTGTAATCTATGTCAGATGAGGCTTAAGCGTGGGAAAGATACTGGACACTTGGGTACCACGTGCGTGAGGCGACATATGAATAAGTGCCACACATCCCGTTGGCGCAAAACTTTGCGTAGGTCCTCCTCCTCCTCATCTGTCTCTACCCCCACTGTATGTCCTGCCATGTCATTGCCTACAACCTCCACCGACAGGGATGATGCTACAGTAATGGATGTACCAGCAGGTCCTTCCTCACAATGTGACATCATCCCAGTAGCTGAAGATTTACGCAGTCAGATTACGTTGCCGCAGCTGCTGCAGCAAAAGAAAAAATATAGTCCCAACCATCCCCAAGCACAGCGTCTAAATGCCAGCTTAGCAAAATTACTCGCATTGCAGCTGCTGCTTTTCCAGCTGGTGGACTCTGCTCCCTTCCGTGAATTTGCTGAATGTGCTGTACCACAGTGGCAGGTTCCAAAATGCCATTACTTTTCACGCAAGGCCTTTCCAGCACTATACCAGCACGTGGAAGACAATGTTATTGAGTCATTGGCAAAGGCAGTCAGCAGCAAGGTGCATGTGACTTTAGACACGTGGTCCAGCAAGCATGGACAGGGTCGTTACATTTCCTTCACGGCACACTGGGTAACTCTGATTGCAGCTGGGAGGGATCCAAGACGGGGCTCTGTGCTGGAGCTTGTTCATCCACCACACCTCCAGAAAGCTGCTTGTATGAGGTCTGTCTGCTCCACCACCACCACCTCTTCCTCCTCCTCCTTCTCTGTCTCTGGCGAAGTGGCAGTTAAACCGACGCCTGACAGGGTCTACGCAATGGCTCAAGCAAAAAGATGCCATACTGTGCTTGAGCTGGTTTGTTTAGGGGACAGGAGCCACACCGGGTCAGAAATTTTGTCAGCTCTGTAGGGGCAGGTGCAGATATGGTTAACACCACGCCAGCTTGAGCTGGGAATGATCGTCTGCGATAATGGCAGCAACCTTCTCTCCGCCATACGCAAGGGTAAATTGACGCATGTACCATGCCTAGCACACGTCCTAAATCTGGTGGTACAGCATTTCCTAACCAAGTACCCAGGGCTGCCAGAGCTTCTCATCCAGGCCAGAAAAGTCTGCAGCCACTTCAGACGGTCATTCCCAGCAAGCGTTCACCTGGCAGAAATTCAAAGAGAGTTCCACCTTCCCACAAACCGTCTGATCTGTGACATGCCCAACAGGTGGAACTCGACATTAGCAATGCTGCAGCATCTGCACAAGCAGCAGAAGGCCATCAACGAGTACCTGTGTGAGTATGGCACAAGGACAGGTTCAGGTCAACTTGGTTTCCCCCCCCCCCGCAGTGGCTGATGATCAAGGATGCATGCACTGTACTGTCACCATTTGAGGAGGCAACGAGGATGGTGAGCAGGGACAGTGCATGCATCAGTGACACAATTCCTTTAGTGTTCCTGCTGGAGTACACTTTGCGGGGAATTATAGATGTGGCTCTAGAGGCAGAGCAGCGGGAGGAAGAGGAGGCCTTCCCTAGCTCTCAAGGCCCCAGTCTTTCCGCAGACAGCATTCCAGCGGGTCCTACTCAGATCAGACAGGAGGAAGATGAGGAGGAGGAGGAATATTTAAGTAGTGGGGGCATTGAAGGTGGGGATTCCTCAAGGGAGGGTTTTGTGTGCCCAGAAAAAGAAGGGCTAGTGCGTGGCTGGGAGGAGGAAGTGCACGATACGGTCATCCTCATTGACCAGGAAGACTCGGAAGCTAATGCCACCTCCAACCTACGCTGCATGGGCTCCCTAATGATGCAAAGCCTGCTAAAGGACCCCAGGATTCGTGCTATCAAGGAGAGGGTTGGCAACCCTTCTTGATCCACGATACAAGGGGAAAGTTGCAGAGCTCATCCTGCCCGCACAGAGGGAGCACAGGATGAAAAAACTTGAGGACGCTCTAAAGCGACACTTGTGTAACACCTTTCCAGGCACTGGTAGATTACCAAGTGCTGACACACGTGCTTCTGAGACTGCGGGTGATCAGAGGAATAGTGGTGAAGGCCAGGGCCGCTTGACTGATGCTTTTTAAAAAAATTTTAGTCCTCAACGCCCAGGGACGTCAAATGTAGGCACCCATTGCCAGCGTCTTCACCATATGGTGCAGGACTACCTAGGGGCAAGGGCAGACCTGGATACCTTTCCAGCAGATGATCCACTGGCTTACTGGGTGTTGAGATTGGATCACTGGCCAGAACTTAGCCAATATGCTATGCAGCTACTAGGTTGCCCTTCATCTAGCGTGCTTTCCGAAAGGACGTTCAGTGCCGCTGGAGGTTTTGTCACAGACAAAAGAGTGCGTCTGTCCACCGACTCTGTAGACCGGCTGACATTTATAAAAATGAATCAGTCCTGGATCAGCAGCTATCAATCCCCTGATGCCGAAGTAACGGAATAGATCGGGTATGTCTTCTGCATGCACAAAACCTCCAGCACTGAACTCTTCCACAATACCACAAAAGGGTTACGGTGTGAATGCACTTGCTGCCATGAAAGGCACAATATTTGGCTGCACTGACGCCTGTGCCATATTTATATATAATTTTAATTTTTTGAACAGCAGGGTCCAACCCTGCACTCTTCCACAATACCACAGAGGGGTTCCTGTATGATGATACTTGCTGGCCTGGCACCAAAGGCACAATATTTGGGTGCACTGACGCCCATTACCAGATCAAAAACTTTTTAATATAGGACCGCAAGGTCCACCCCTGCATTTTTCCACAATACCACAGAGTGGTTACTGTATGATGATACTTGCTGGCCTGGCAGTCTTGCACCAAAGGCAGAATATCTGGGTGCACTGACGCCTTGACCAGAATCATATCTTTTCAATATAGGACCACATGGTCCACCCCTGCATTCTTCCACAATACCACAGAGGGGTTACTGTATGATGATACTTGCTGGCCTGGCATTAAAGGCACAATATCTGGGTGCACTGACGCCCATTACCCATCACGCATGTGCGGAGGAGGCGCCTGAAAGGGAGGGGGGAGGTCCTTCGGACCTCTCTCCCTCCCGATCGGCGGCGTGCAGGGGGTTAACCCAGACACCGTTTGGAAGGGCACAGCCTGCCCTTCCAAATGGTACCTGGCATTAACTCCATGGGGGCCGGATCACTAATCGGCGCCGAAAAGCGCCGGTTCGTGATCCTTTCCCGGAGCTGGCCGACATCTTGGATGTCGGCCAAGCTTCCGGGAATGCCCCCTGAGGCCTGGCATCATCGTGCATAGCACGATGACGCCAGTCCTGGAGTTAACCCCTAACTGCCACCAATGGTGGAGATAGGGGGTTCCAATGAATCCCCTATCTCCCGATCCGTGGCAGTTAGGGGTTAATGTTTGGCATTGTTGGATCGGCCAGAGCATGGCCGTTCCAACAATACCAAACATGAGTATGAAAAAAGTTTAAAAAAAAAAAAAAAATTTAATATTTATATCTTTTTTTGGTTCGCTAATGCAGCAATATTGTTCCCATTTCAATTATAATGTGAACAATAATGCTGCACTAAGGATTTTTGTATGCGGTGCGTTTGTTAAAAATCGCGTAATTTTCCCCCCAAAAAAATGTAACGAGACCCCATCTCTAATTTTTTTAACAAGCGCACCCCATACAAAATATAAGCGCAATTGCTCGCATGTTAAAATGTGAAAAAAAAACACTTTACACGTTGCAAATTATTGAAAATTCATATTTTATTGCATTTTTTGTTATAATATACAGACAGGTCATGACGTATACTTATAATAATGACAGATTCTGAATCTGCCGAGTCTAACGGAAAGAACGATATATAATATGTCTGGGTCATATACTAAAATAAGCCTTCAAAACACGTTTAAACATGATGAGCAGAAATCGGTAAAAATGACCTCAGCACAGGGGCGGGAAATGCCTCAGCAGCGAAAGGGTTAAACACCAGGTTGGAAAGGTGAAGGGTGCATCTAGATTCCAGTGATGGACAGTTTAGCTCTTTTAACATGTCACAATGGTGGGTCATGTAGTTACATTGTAGCGCAAAGCAGCAGAATGAGTTATACAATGTAGTAAGTTTATGAAGGTGCGTTTGTGGGGCATGACATTTATTACTTTGTATTTCTTTACCTACTGTAACAATTCAATGTTCTTGAACCCAGGACATACTTGAAAACGAGAGAAATCTCAATGTATCCTTCCAGGTAAAATACTTTACAATAAATATAGACTGTGCGCTATCCTTACACAAATGGAACATATTACATCTTAGAGTGTAAGCTCTTGAGCAAAGTTTACCTTTGCTATCATTCTCCTGTGTCAAAATGTTTTTTTTTTTTTCCATTTGATGTTTGTTTCGTCCTACTCGATTTACATCACTGCAGAATATGTTGGTTCTTCAAGGCCTCACCTAGCGGGTCACCCTTCTCCTCTTAGGCTAGGGTCAGACGAACGCAGTTTTAACGTGCGTTTAGCCGCACAAAATCACGGCCGTGCTAGCAGCAAATGACGTCCAATGCCGGGGAACATACGACGAACGGCCGCACGAAAGTTCGTCCGTGCAACGCAAGTGGCAAACGAACGCATTTTTTCGAGAACGTCAAACCGCTACTACTGACGTACAGAGTGCGTTGCGGCCGCATAGCGGCGTGTTTGCGTGATTGGGAGACGTCAGACGCTGCACACGTCCGGCCAACATAACGTCCAGACGCAAAAGGGTTTTATTGATGATCCGTACAAAATCACGGACGAAAATGCGCATCGTATGACCGCTATCGCGTATTCCGTGACAAAATACGTCCATTCGTTCGAACGCACTTTTTCACGGACAACGCGAAAAATGCGTTCGTCTGACCCTAGCCTTAGACTGTAAGCTCTTGAGCAGGGTCCTCTCTCTTGTCCTATGTGTATCTCTTATTCTGTCTCTCCCATTGTACAGCGCTATGGAACTTGTTAGTGCTTTATAAATACTTGTAACTGGAACTTTATAAATAATTGTAATTTACATGGGATGTGTTATTTATAATTGTCATAATTTATTTAGTGCCAACAGTTTCCGCAGCGCCGTACAATAAAGAATGGAGGATTAAAGTAACAAAATAATGAGTTCCTATTAAGGAACTAGAGGCGAGAGGTGTAGAGGGCCCTGCGCAGAGGAGCATGCAATCTAAAGGAGATGGGTGGAGGGGGAACAAGAGGAGTTACCATATTATTATGGGTCGGGATCACTAGTGATAGCGTTTGTATCAGACATGACGACGGGCATGGTGGTCACGAAAACTACAAGACCCATAATGATGAGGGATCAGGAGGTGACGATTAGGCGCATGCAATTATATGAAAAGAACAGAAGCTCTGCAGGCAAAACACATTCAAAACATATTCAAATATATAGATAACAATCTGCACGCATGCAAACTCATAACTGAGCACTCTTCTCCTCTCCAGTACCCCAGCCCCAGGACAGAGCCCCCCCAGGACCCCTAACACCTACTGCTTTGTTTTCCCCTCGAGATCAGCTGCCCTGGCTGGTCCTTTCTCCTCTCTCCAAGCTCATTCAGTGATCACCCTCATAATGAGGGTCAAAATTATGCAAAGCCTGGGATTCCCCTCCTAACCCCCTCCTACGTTACTTCTCTGAACCTTCCTCCCCACCTCCATCCTGTGTGAAAGACATGCTGCCTCTGCAGACAGGCACGCAACACCACAGCCTGCAAGACGAGAGAGCTGTGCAGGCAGCATCGCACCTTATAGCCAGGAATGAGCAGCACACAGAGTGTAGAATAGAGGTACAGGGGGCAGACATATACATATAAAGGATAACTTATATGAAGGCGCAAAGGAGGTGGAATGACCCTTAAATCCCTAACAGAGGAGCAAGTATGACATAAAATTACAAAGGGAGCGCTGGAAGTGTTGCTAAAGGTTTGAATAACCTCTGTATCGGTATATGTCACAGTATAATGTATTTATCACAGCTCCACAGCAATAAATCTCACAGTAATGTGCAGTGTGTATGAGCGTATCACAGAGCACCCCAGCAATAAAGCTCATAGTAATGTGTGATATGTATGAGTGTATCACAGAGCTCCACAGCAATAAAACTCACAGCAATGTGCACTGTGTATGAACATATCAGAGCTCCACAGCGATAAAACTCACAGCAATGTGCACTGTGTATGAACGTATCAGAGCTCCACAGCGATAAAACTCACAGTAATGTGTATGAGTGTATCACAGAGCTCCACAGCAATAAAGCTCATAGTAATGTACCGTGTGTACGAACATGTCACAGAACTCCACAGCAATAAAACTCACAGTAATGTGCGGCGTGAGTTGTGTTTGGGTATTAATGGAATGTGGCAGCATTCTTTCATGATGCAGATCCACCCAGCCTGCAATACTGGACATGTACCCAACCAAGTATGAAATCAGGAATGTTGAAAAATAAACTATCCTGACTTTTGGCTTACTGGAATTCTTCAGCCATCTTCGATAAGGCCATAAGTGTGTGCTTTCAGCTGGACATGCAGAGACACCCATCTCCGCCATCCACCTTCTCACCGAGTGGTCATGTCAGGCAGATGGGTCATGGACCTCTTTCTACTAGATGGAAACATTAGTCAATTTAATTCAAATCGCAAGTACCTAAAACGGGCACCTTGGGCATCCTGATCACTGAAGAAGTTATAGTGCAAGGACCTTGTCTGTTTCATCTCAGGTTTTAAAACAATTGTTGTTTCAGGGTTGTTGTTTTTTTTTTTGCTGGTTGGAGCCACTGATCACCTTGTTACTCCAACAAGAACCCCTGTAGGTCGGAAAGCTGCTCTCTGTCCAAAAGGGTGCACTGTGGTCATGTTACAAGTACCTGCAGGGACATCCAGGAGACCCATCCATAAATATTCTTTTTTTATTGTAATAATTTTTTATTTTGAAAAGAAATGTCAGCAATACAAACGTGAAAGAAAAGGCCTCGTCGGGACAAGACATCTGTCAGAACATACACAGAGATAAAAGAAAAAAAGAAAATGTCATGGGAAGAATGAAATCTGCAGAAAATAAATTTAAAAAAAAAAAAAAGCAAAGAGTGTCCTCCAGGAATGTCGCAAGGTGAAACAAAAAGAAAATAAAAGACAGGTAGTCTCGGGGATAAGATACAAATCCTCAGATGTCAATTATAAGAAAGCGAATGTCCTCAGCGAGCGTCCAATAAGAAAAATCTAAAAAGTCTTCAGGGCCACAACGGACCGGCAAGGGGGGGGGGTCAGGAGGCAAGTAAAATGCAACAGCACTCAGGAGAAGAAGGGAGCGGGCCTGGGACCGCAGACGCAGCAGGACAGTCAGACTCAGCCCAGTCCAACCACATGGCGTGGCAGGCAGCACAGTTCGGCACAATTCCCTTCTCAAAAGCCCATTGGACGGGCAGGGCACATAATGATGTGGCCGTGGCCGGAGCCATGTAGCGGATCCGGGACGTGCGCCGCAGCCCTCCAGCAAAGCAATCTTCTACGTCCGGCAGACCTGGGGGAACCACGGGTGGCAGCCCAGGATCCTCCACTTCACCGCCAGGCATGGTATGTGGCCACGACAACTCCTCATTTGCGTCGGCGCCGTCTTCAAAGCCTCAGGATCGACCGGTAGGGTAGCACACACCTCTCCAGCTTCGCGATGTGGTGTCTCGACAACGGTATCCAGACCCCCCCACATCACCACGTGGTAAGCTCATGTCAAGCACATCAGGACAGGGCGCTGGCATATCTCTGTATCCACATAGAATGGCCATCAGCCGGTGCCAAGTCTCCATAGTGAGGGGTCCAAGTCATCTCCCTCCAGCAGTGCCATACAGGCATCGAGGCCAGCAAGTACGGCCATTATCTCCTCGATGGGGAAGGGAACGACTAGGTGCCCAGCCTCACCGGCCCCATCTGCCATCTGCATTCCGTCCCCAGCAGCAGGTGGGAGATGGGGGCCCACCGTCTCCTCAAGCCGTATCGTGAGTCCAGCAGGTCACAGCTGGAAAACGGCCGGAGCTGTGGGGAAGGTCCAAGATGGCCGGTGGCAGCACCCTCCGGCCGGCGATCGTCCATCAAGTCCAGGGGGGCAGAGCGGGACCCACTCGCCAAGCGACCGATGACCGGCTACTCTGGGTGCCCCGAGCAAAAATTTTGACAGCTAAGGGCATCTAGGGTCCCCAGAAGGAAGGACAGGTTGGAGTCCAAAGACACACGTCCTCCCTCATCCGCAGCTGGCCATGCCCCCATCCTATACTATAAAAGAGAAAGGCTTGGCGTGTCCGTCGCCAAGCCTACTCTGCGCATGCGCGCGCAACCAGCGGCGGTTGGCTGCGCGCGCATGCAACCGCTGCGGCACGAGCCGGCTGTGCGCTCGCCGCAGCGGTTACAAGATGCACACAGCAGCCGGGTAGAGGCTGCGCTCGCAGCCTCTACCCGGCTGCCGCGCGCATCCAACCCCTGAGCGGCGAAGGGAAAGTTCCCTCGCTTCCGCTCTTTGAAGGAACCAAGCCGCGGTCACGTGGGAGTCCCATGTGACCGCGGCTTGGGTCCTTCAATGAGCGGAAGCGGGGAAACTTTCCCTTCGCCGCTCGGGAAGGTAAGTATGCGGCTGAGAGCTCCAGGGGCGGCTGTCCTAATGCCGATAGAGCATTCGAACAGCCGCCCCATGTCTGGTCTGGGGTCTGAGCTTGGGGGAAAATATCCATGAGAGCATGGGGGCAAATATCCATGAGAGCTTGGGGCAAATATCCATGAGAGCTTGGGGGCAAATATCCATGTGCTGGGGCAGTATATCCACGAGCTGGGGCAGTATCCACGAGCTGGGGCAATATATCCACGAGCTGGGGCAATATCCACAAGCTGGGGCAATATCCACAAGCTGGGGCAATATCCACGAGCTGGGGCAATATATCCACAAGCTGGGGCAATATCCATGAGCTGGGGCAATATCCACGAGCTGGGGCAATATATCCACGAGCTGGGGCAATATATCCACGAGCTGGGGCAATATCCACGAGCTGGGGCAATATCCACGAGCTGGCGCAATATATCCACGAGCTGGGGCAATATCCACGAGCTGGGGCAATATATCCACGAGCTTGGGCAATATATCCATGAGCTGGGGCAATATATCCACGAGCTGGGGCAGTATATCCACGAGCTGTGGCAATATCCACGAGCTGGGGCAGTATATCCACGAGCTGTGGCAATATCCACGAACTGTGGCAATATCCACGAGCTGGGGCAGTATATCCACGTGCTGGGGCAGTATTGATAATAGACTGCCCTCTGGGCAGGCTTTCCAACTAGTCCATAAATATTCTAATATTATTTTGCTGATCATGGCTGTTTAGTGATCAAAGTATGTGAGGGCCGGGAGAACGGGCAATGTCGCAAGGTTTCTGTGAACCGACAACAGCATAAGTGACCTGTCGCACGGTGGGTCCTCGCTCAGGTCGCACAAGGTTTTAGCTCCATGGCTGTTTAGTGTTCATATATGTAGGCGGCATCATTCCTTTATATAGGTTTCATGAATCAGCAAGGTCATGTGGGGTCAATTATCTAAAACGTGTTTGAATGAAGAATATTAATGAACGGAGTTTTTGAGTGTAAAATGTGGCAGTTTGATCAACGTGTAATTTTGATATGTACTATTTCCTAAATGCTGAACCCCCGCGGTGTTTTTGCATAAGAAAGCTTCTGATTGGACAATGATCATCGGGGTCAGGAAGCAGTTTGATAGCAACGTGGTGGGTGGATCAATTAGTTATTCAGTATCTATAGAGCAATCATATTCTGCAGCGTTTACAACTGGGAAATGGAAACGTGATAAATAACAGTAAATAAGAAACAGAGGGCCCTGCCGGTGGAATAATCGGGCACCAGCTTGAAGGGACACACGGGTCCTGCATGGAGTAAATGTACTTTTTAATCATTTATGTAATAAAATTTGGACAATTTTATTATTATATTACATTGTGACTGGCTTGACCCAAAGGGACGTTGGGTTTATCACGCTGAGGACCTTTAGACAGCCAGAAGCTCCAGCAGAATAGCTGGGAGCTGGAGGCTGACAGATACAAAAGGTTTAATACAAAGTGTCTGCAGGGAGTAACATTCCTCACATTCCTCCCCCCTCTCTGGAGTTCTGTTCCTCCACCTCTGGTTCTTGTCTCCTGTCCCCTTATCTATCCCTAAAGAACAGATGTCTTATGATGAGTGACATGAGTGAAGCCCCCCCCCCTGATACTGGAGATATGAAGCTGCACAAAATAGTAACCTAGAAGGATAAGCGACAAGAAGCAGACACTTACTGTCAGCGTCTGGAATTTCGAAATTAACATAAATGGGGCTGGGTGGAGTAGAGTTAACATCACTGCTCTATAACCGTGGAGACACAGGTTCGATCCCGGCAAGAGCACCTCTCCAGTAAGTGTCCTTGGGCAAGATACCTAACGGTACATACTCGCCACCCAGGACATACTTGGAAACGAGAGAAATCTCAATGTAAAATACTTTCTCAAAATATATAAATAAATCTCCGAATTGGCCCCAAATTGCACCGTACGGTGAATTTCAAGCCAATTTGTCTTCACTAAACCAGGGGTCAGCACCCTTGGCACCCTGATGTTTTGGGAACTACATTTCCCATGTGGCTCAGTCACCCATTAGGTTGACTGAGCCACATGGAAAATGTAGTTCCCAAAACATCAGGGAGCCACGGTTGCTGACCCCTGCACTAAACTGTCAATTCTCCAAATACCGGTGAACTGACAGCAAAATGTATTAATAAAGTATTTTACCAGGAACGATACATTGAGATTTCTCTCGTTTTCAAGTATATCCTGGGTTCAAGAACATTGAATTGTTACAGTCGTTACAGAAATACAAAATAATAAAATTCAAGATAAAATAAGATCAGTGATTTTGATTTTTGTTTCAAACAGATCTTTTCTATTCATCTTAAGGTTTTAAGTTAGGTCTGGTGTGTAAATTAGGTTAGGCTGGTGACTCATTCCTCTTACTGATTAGCATACAATTGGAATCAATTGCGTGCTATTTGCTAAAGTGGTTAAACTTGTCCATGCCTTGCTGGGGGAGGTGTTCTTAGGTGACTATATAAAGCTTGTGGAATATTAGCTTGGTCTAATTGAGCTTGGGAAGCCTTCAAAGTGAAGCCTTCAAAGTGAGCTATTAGAGATATTCTGGAGGTAGTCTGAGGTTAGACAGGAGGTAGAAAACCTACAAAAAGGTAAGATTTGTTGGTTTAAATCCATTCTTTTATAATGGCAGGCTTGGTCCAGTGTAAGAGCTGTCATGCATTTGTTTTTAGATCCAATTTTTGGAGGTTTGGAGTGTGCCTGATATGTAGGCAGCTCTCTTTATTGCAGCAGGAAATTGCCTGTTTGAAGTCTGAGATTTGTAAATTATCTGTTACACAAACTCAGGCTATGGCTATGACTGTTACAAAGCCACAGAGGCCTCCTAGGAGTGGCAGATGGACTACTGTAGGATCTGGTAGACTTAGAGTTGTGGATAGAAGGCATGTCCCACAGTCTGTGGCTCTTCTTAATTCTTTTGAGGCACTTTCAGAGTGTAGTGGTGAGACGGAAGTAGGCTCAGACACCATAGTTGAGGAACCACCATCCCCTATGCCTAAGGTATGCAGGACTGCAACCAAGAACAATAAGGAAAAGGTGGGACATGATAGAAGGCAATGTTGCTGGGTGATTCTATCATAAGAGGTGTTGGCTGGAGAGTAGTGGTTTGGTGAGATGTCTTCCTGGGGCTACTGCTCGTAGAGACAAGAGACGTATTCTCAATATTGTCAAACAAGCAAAGCAGCAAGGAGAAGTGGATGTTCTAGTCCATCTAGGGACAAATGACTTGGCTAGCAATGAGGTTTCTGAGATTAAGGAAGATTTTTGTGTTCTTGGAGGTGAAATACAGCAGATTGCGTCCACTGTGTCATTCTCTGAAGTTTTGCCTGTGCATAACATTCAGGATAGGCAGATGCACAATAGGGAATTTAATTTGTGGCTTCGGGAATGGTGTCGAGAGCAAGGATTTGGCTTTGTGTCCCATGATAGCTCTAATTGGAGCAGAAAGGAACTGTATAAAAAAGATGGTTTGCATCTTACTCATAGGGGAACATATGTTCTCAGTGAGAAGTTCAAAGGTTTCGCAAAGAAATATTTAAACTAGGAGGGGGGGACAAAAGGGTAAAAAACAATCTGCCTGATTGTCCCCCAAAACTAAATCGGAGGGTGCAAGCAACATGCGGGGAAAAAAATGACAAGCTCAGAGTCGTGTCTATAAATGCTCGCAGTTTAGTCAATAAAATCAATGAACTGGAGGCAATGATGGCAGCTGAAAAAGTAGATTTAGTTGCGGTTACTGAGACATGGTTCAGTGAGAAAAATAACTGGGACATAACAATACCGGGGTACTCTTTATATAGAAAAGACAGAGAAGGTAGGAAAGGAGGAGGAGTGGCCCTGTATGTGAAAAACAACATAAAAACGAACCAAATAAAAGTGAGCGAGGTGAACATAGAGTCAGTTTGGGTTACGCTAACATTTGGCAATCATACAGTAGCTCGTGTAGGTGTGATCTATAGACCCCCTGGACAAGTAGAAGAGCTAGATAATCTGCTGCTTGAGGAAATAGCCAAAATGGCAATGAAGGGGGAAGTTATTATCATGGGGGACTTTAATCTTCCTGATGTGAACTGGAAAACCAAAACAGCTGGGTGCACCAGGAGTACAAATATTCTAAACTCCCTACTGGGATTATCTCTAACACAAGTAGTTGAGGAGCCGACCCATAAAGAGGCCATATTGGATTTAATACTCACAAATAGAGGTTTGGTATCGGACGTTGTTGTAGGTGAAAATTTGGGATCTAGTGATCACCAGTCAGTATAGTTTAATATAAGAACAGGGATGGAGCCGCACCACACAAAAACAAAAGTTTTAGACTTTAAAAAAACAGATTTTTCTAAAATGAGACTTTGTGTGAAGGAGTCATTATCAGACTGGAGGAGTTTAAAGGGAGTCCAGGAGAAATGGGATTATTTAAAGGAAGCATTATTGAAGGCCACAGGCAATTGCATTCGACTTGTTAGCAAAAACAAAAAAGGGACGAAACCACTGTGGTACTCTGCAGAAGTGGCCAAAATAGTGAAGAACAAAAAGATAGCATTCAATAATTATAAAACAACTCAGACTGAAGAAGATAGGCAAACCTATAAGATTAGGCAGAAAGAGGCAAAGCAATTTATAAGGGCTTCCAAAGCACACGCAGAAGAGAAAATAGCTCAGT
The DNA here is from genome assembly GCA_009667805.1 of Leptobrachium leishanense. Classification (NCBI taxonomy): domain Eukaryota; kingdom Metazoa; phylum Chordata; class Amphibia; order Anura; family Megophryidae; genus Leptobrachium; species Leptobrachium leishanense. The sequence continues at coordinate 45,833,414 of CM019065.1, forward strand.
CAGTAAAAAAGGGGGACAAAACATTTTTTAGATACATAAACGAGAAAAGAAAAGTATAACAAGGATTAGTTAGATTAAAAACAAAGGAAGGAAGGTATGTAGAAGAGGATAAAAGTCTCGCTGACTGCCTCAATGAATATTTTTGTTCAGTCTTTGCAGAAGAAAAGGAAGGAAAGGGACCTCAGTTAGGAGGAAACACTAACGAGACAATTACATATCAGTTTACAGAGGAGGAGGTTCTACAGCCTACCACCCAACTCACTGACGCAACCATCAATCACTCTCACCTTACAGTCCTCTCCTCCTGTTTCCAACCCCAACCCTCCTAGATTGTGAGTTCCTACGGGAATAGGGCCGTCATCTCCTCCTGTACTGTTTATCAAATGTTGTTCAATGTATTGTAACCCTGTCTATACTGTGCTTATTGTACAGCGCTGCGGAATATGCTGGCGCTTTATAAATAAAGAATAATAATAATAATAATAATACAGCAGCTGTCTAAAGTAAAGACAAATAAGTCAATGGGGCCTGATGGGATCCACCCTAAATTATTAAAAGAGCTCAGTGATGTAATAGCAAAACCGTTAACAGATTTATTTAACCAATCCTTGCTAATGGGAGTCGTCCCAGAAGACTGGAAATTAGCAAATGTTGTGCCCATTTACAAGAAGGGTAGTAGGGAGGAATCTTGGAACTATAGGCCAGTTAGTCTTACGTCAGAAGTGGGGAAATTAATGGAAACCATGTTAAAGGAAAGGATTATTGAACATCTAAAAACACATAGATTACAGGATCAGAAACAACATGGGTTTACCTCAGGGAGATCATGCCAAACTAATCTTATTGATTTTTTTGATTGGGTAACAAAAATAATAGACACAGGTGGTGCAGTAGACATTGCTTATTTAGATTTCAGTAAGGCTTTTGATACTGTTCCGCATAGAAGGCTTATCAATAAATTGCAATCTTTGAGCTTGGATTCCAATATTGTTGAATGGATTAGGCAGTGGCTGAGTGACAGGCAACAGAGGGTTTGGTAAATGGAGTTTATTCGGCGCAAGGTCTTGTTACCAGTGGGGTACCTCAGGGGTCAGTACTTGGACCCATTCTATTTAATATTTTTATTAGTGTTATTGCAGAAGGTATTAATGGAAAAGTATGTCTTTTTGCTGATGACACAAAGATTTGCAACAGGGTTGACGTTCCTGGAGGGATCAGCCAAATGACAAATGATTTAGGTAAACTAAAAAAATGGTCGGAGCTGTGGCAATTGAGTTTTAACGTGGATAAGTGCAAGATAATGCACCTGGGACGTAAAAACCCAAGGGCTGAATATAGAATATTTGATACAGTCCTAACCTCAACATCTGAGGAAAGGGATATAGGGGTTATTATTTCAGAGGATCTAAAGGTAAGTAGTCAATGTAATAGAGCAGCAGGAAATGCTAGCAGAATGCTTGGTTGTGTAGGGAGAGGTATTAGCAGTAGGAAAAGGGAAGTGCTCATGCCACTGTACAGAGCACTGGTGAGACCTCACTTGGAGTACTGTGTGCAGTACTGGAGACCGTATCTCCAGAAGGATATAGACATCTTAGAGAGAGTTCAGAGAAGGGCTACTAAAATGGTGTACGGCTTGAAGGAGAAAAGTTACCAGGAAAGGCTTAATGATCTTAACATGTACAGCTTGGAAAAAAGACGAGACAGAGGAGATATGATAGAAACATTTAAATACGTAAAGGGAATCCACAAGGTAGAGGAAGGGAGTATATTTAAAAGGAAACAAAGTAGCAAAACAAGAGGACATAGTCTTAGATTAGAGGGGCAAAGGTTTAAAAGTAACATCAGGAAGCATTATTTTACTGAGAGGGTGGTGGATACATGGAACAGTCTTCCAGTTGAAGTGGTAGAGGCCAAAACAGTGATTGAATTTAAGCAGGCATGGGATAGGCATAAGGCTATCCTAAACAAAAGATAAATCCAGGTAAAGTATCCATGTAATTGGGCAGACTAGATGGGCCGAAAGGTTCTTATCTGCCGACATTTTTCTATGTTTCTATCCAATTCGGCAGCATCAAAATTGCCCCAAACAAGACTATCGTGTCTTCTATTCACAGAATGCCGAGCTGCACTGAAATTTCAGTGAAACGCCCTGAATTTCAGTGTTCCATTTCGACGGGTTTAAACAAGCGAATCCCATAGGATTCAATGTAAAAATGTAATATCTTTTTATAAAATATTTATTCTTCTCATTTTCAGCATAAACCCTTTTTATTTATTGTAAACAACGTTTTGTTTTTTTTGTATTTTTTTATTTAGACGATATTTTAGTTTTTCTTATTTTTTAAAAGACTTATTTTATTTTGTGACAGACCTTTTAATTCTTGAATAGATTTTTTTATTATTTTGACACATTTTTACTACATTTTATTGATTTATTCTATTAGGGGATTTGGAGTTTTCCTTTATTTTTTTGTTTATTTTTGCAGTTCGGTGGAATTCGGCAATTATCGCTGATATCCGATAACTGCTTGAGTGACTCCATTTTCAGCAAAATACGGTGACCATCCGCTGAATAGTGAATTCACTGTATTTTCAGCAAAATGGAATCAACGAAATGCATCGTATTGCAGTGAATCTATGGAGTGGCTGTGCATCATGGGAGATGTAGTTCCAAAACATCCTTAGGGACAGGGTTGCTGACCCCTGTTCTAAATGATAATAGATAGAATAAAGCAACTTATAAAACACTCCAAATACCATGGACCGAGTTATCCCAAGGCACAGTCAGTGGCTGTAATCAAAGCTAGCTGAGCATCATGGGAAACGTAGTTCACAAACATATGCAAGCATCGAGATTAGCCTTGAATGCTGGAATAAAGACCTGGATTTCACAGGGGTTTCTCCATCATAATGCGTGTCATGTCCCCGCGTCTCCAGTCTTTCAAGCGATCTCTAAACACATTACTTTATAGAGGCCTGTCAGCTCACTCCATAACCCCCACTATACCTTTCCTGATCTCCGACACCGCTCCCATGCACCCCATTACTTCTCATACTCTGCTATTTACCCTCACCTCAGTGTGTTACCCCTCTCCTCTTAGATTGTAAGCTCCTGAGCCGGCTCCTCTTCTATCATTCTCTGCAGGTCAAACTTGCATTTTAATTTTGTTTGGTTTTTCATGTACATCACTACAGAACATGTTGGTGCTTTATCGGGTAGGATAGCTGCTGTTCTGTGTTAATTAACCATCGTAATATTTAGGGCTCTAATGGAAGTGCGCCATTTGTTTTAGGGTTCCATCTATAATTCGGTAATTAGTTATTTTTGGTTACATGGCTGAGGTTGAGGATAATGCAAGGTTAAGTTTACAGTTTGAGGTTCGTTCTAGCTTTGCAAGAAATAAGGGTGGTAGACACCGGCTACCTGATAATCTTTATTAACACGAAAACTAGATACACACATTACAATTAAAAATAGAAATAATGAAAAGTGGGCTTTCCCTAGGAAGATTATAAACCATGCCACCCAAAGTTGGGAATTAATTAAGGCTAGATTGCACTAATTGGCACCACTCCCAGAAAGGAGTAAATCTGTCAAAAATAATAAAGTTGTTCCCTGCTGCATCATTATGATTTGGTTACACATGGTCAGTTAAGGGGAAGTGGGAGAGGATGATGCTATGTTGTGAAGGCACACCAGCAATGGACTGGATCTTTCAAAAAAGGCTGTATAGGAAGCATTGCTGTGGGTGGTATGTGTGTGGCCACAGGAGGTAGCATAGTCCTGACCTTACATAGGTTAGCTAGGGAGACCCTGTGATCACCGCATCAGCCCTCGACCTATGGCCCAAAGGCCATTACAGGCCTGGTTGAATTTAGTGAACCGCGTGCTCGCCAGGTGATTCAATGTCAGACGTCCAACCTGAAGAGGTTGAGGTCTTGTTTCATGCTAAAAGCCTTTTGGAGGTCAACCTTAAAGTCTGAAAAACTTAATTTAAAAGCTCTTAGTTCAACATTAGTTTTTTAATCTAGGGACATATTTATTTATCCATGCACGCGTGCTTACCAGCAACTACAATTCTTATCTCTGCTATTTTGTGCAATTAAAGTTCCCCTCTCATTACTGAACCACCGAATTCCATAAATGCACACATAAATCACAGCACATTTTGCTTTGTTTTTGCACAAGATACTTCTAGAAATATTCCCTGTTCTGTGAGTTTATGACGGCCTCAGGGTGGGCGAGTTTGGTCTTGTTTCTGACGAGTAGAAGGAGCCTGGTTCACGACGCAGATTACTTAAAAATAACCAAAAATGAAGATATCTACTATATCTGCATTGTCAGGCTGATAAAAAAATCTATAACAGTCGCCATTAGACTAGTGTATTTATGTACGGCTCAAATGTGGTTTGTTCTGCTTTTCTGCAAATGACCGGCCGCATACTTGAAAACGAGAGAAATCTCAATGTATCCTTCCTGGTAAAATCCTTTATAAATAAATAAACAAAACAACTAATGAACGAACGTCATACAAACAAATGAATCTGTTCTGTTTGTCGGTTGGTTTGTTCATGTCTCATTAGTTTCCGACTGGTCAGCGCTTGCTAGCTACCTGTCAATGTAACAAGAAAAATAAATATCAGTTTATATGCCCTATGCCCCTGCTGCCCAATATGCCACGGGTGGGGGGATATTAGTGAAGAAGCGAGCAACCATTGGCTGCTCACTAAGAGTATCCTAGCACCACTGGGGTTAAAATATTAGCAACTGAGCAGCTATTACGACCCAGTCACTGATAATGAATGGGGGACCTCTCAGCCCGGCCCCCATCTATGGGTATTGTAGCATACGTGGGTTGTAACAGGATTATATTAGCAAAGTACTGGATGTTTCTTATTATATGTAGTGTAGGGTTCAAAATTTCAAGTCCCAAGCTACTAGCCAGGCCTTAAGAGTTACTCGTCACTAGTTGCCCCACCTAACCCGTATCCTGCCCTGCCTGCATCTGCATTTCCACTCGCCCTCATGTAATATCCACTCGCCGAATGCGAGTGGAAATTTTGAGGCCTGATGTAGCGTATCCATTAAAAGTTGTATGTTTATACAGTATTGTGCAGAGCCACCCGTAGCATTTATAGGGCCCTAGGTGAGAAACATTTGTGAGACCCATGACCGAGCTTTCGACGCCTCACCTCCTTATACTTAGACAACCCTGACCCCTCTTGTTCCCAGATAAACTCCCCTTCACCCCAGATGGATACACTAACATCCCCATGTCATTACTTACTCGGAGGGGAGCTCTCAGGATCAGGCAGTCGTGGTGGCAGGTGGTGTATCATGCTGGTCATTGGTTCTGTGCATTACATAGCAGGTGTTGGCAATGGCGCGGGATACCCAGAAATGTGGGGCCCAGGTTGTGTGCCCACCCAAAGGACAGGTCTGCTGTTGTGCAGTTCACAATTCTGTATTGTTGGTTGTAAGGGTATGTCGCGGGCCCTGGTGTGAAAGAACGCCTCCTGTTCCGTTTGTTTTTTCGTGACACTTTGGGTGTTTTTTGTGTATAGTGGTTAGGGTGTATCCAGCTGCTGACATTTAGAAGATCTTGTTTGAAGGGTTTTTAGATCTTCCTCATGCGCGGTGTTACTGCGAGAGATTCTGTCTGGCTTTATCTGTCACAACCATCTTACATTGTCCCTTTATCAGACCAACCGTAATCTGTTTATGTCACAGTTCTGGTAACACTTGCAAGTTCTGATATAGTCATTAAAAATAGTGCGATATCAGATGAATAGACATGAGGAAGTCAGGCCAGAGATCTTATAAATAAGGGTGGAAGCAGATATGATGAGAGGCTTATGGTTTAAGGAAACCACAAAAAATAGCAGCCAAAGAACTCCAGACAACCAGACTTTCCTTTCGTGTTAGAATCTCAACCCATAAAACTTCTAGGGCCCTATTACATAGTTAGTGCTCACATGGAGAAGGTAAGCAGGATAATGTGCACCTGCAGAGTTTCCCATAATGTCTCCATTTTAACGTCATATTCTGGGGTAGTTGCGATCTCAGCACCTTGCTCCGTGACGAAGCGCAAAGATTACTGATGCCAGGACTCCATGGAGCTTTGCACGTTCCGGCCGTGATCTCTGCATGAGCTCACTCTCATATCATGTAGTGCCGCGGAGTGAGACTAGGAACTATTTGTTCCCAGTCTCGCTCTGCTCCTGGTGAGAATCAGTGGCGGATCAGGCCATTCTTTTCGCCGTGGGATGAAGGCAGCGTATGGGATTATTTTTTTGGGGGGAGGGGGGTTTAGAGCATGTTTAATGATTTTGCATTTACATAAACACTTAGCACCAGCTTTCAGGAGTCATTAAAATTTGTCGATTCACATCTTGATGGTAACTTGCGCCAGCACTTTGGAATACCTCCCGTCTCAAGACATTAAAGATTGATTTTGCTCCCCATACTAGGTATAGGAGGTGATAAGTACAGTAAGCTTGCGCAAGCTGGGAACGGATTTCACCCCAGTGTAGCGTCAACTATGGAATATTGATGCCAGAAATTAAACTTACTAATGCTAGCGCCAACGATTACATATAGAGACGGTACGAGAAGAACGATTATGGGATAGAGCCCCATGTCAGGTTTTCAGCTCTTTAAAACATAAAAGATACTTTTGTTTAAGGAAACTATAAACTATTACCACTCCTATGATAGGCTACCCAAGTCTCTTGTTGGGAGAATATTTTTGACTTTGCTACTTTAGATGGATATGGCTTCCTTCCATTCCATTATAGAGTGTAGGACACTGGGGTCAGTCAGCATCAGGGGAGAGAATGTCCAATGTGACCTGCATTCTTCTTTCCTGTTCAACTATTTTGGGACGTTTGGTGTCCAGGTCCAAGCTGTGCGGAACGGAACCTGGAGTGGATTTTCGGCTAACCATTACGTGTGCCTGGTGTTCCTTTTTTCAAGCATCTTCATGTCAAGCGGTGCCACTTCATGCCCAACGACATTTTTTAGATGCCATATAGATTTCTGGGGATTCCTGGTGATAAAATGATTATCTAGACCTGCCGGCTCAGTGCTAGAATTCCTTTTCCTGTTTTTTTGAGAATTCATGCTCAGGCAGGCTTATATTGACCACTGGGCAAACTTGGTAGGCCATAGCGACCATGGACTGCAAAGAATGTCCCCAGCTGGCCCATATTTTTATTTATAAAAGGATTTTACCAGGAAGGATACATTGAAATTTCTCTCGTTTTCAAGTATGTATGAGACGAATCCTACATTTACAGACCTAATGATGGGGTGAAAAGATCTCCCAATCTGATCCTGTGTAGGTTGTTTTCTATGGATGGGGGTCTGTCATGATACTGGAGATTTATTTTCACAAGAAGAAGAGGATTGTGCCCATCCTAGGGAAGAAATAGATGGTGGTCGTCTCATTGAAGCAGAGTCCACTTCACATGATCTGGCTGGAAATGCCAGTTTAGCTCGGAATCAAAGAGTCCGGCATCCTCAAGAACGCTGGCAAGCTCCAGACCCATCGAGGGATTTTTACAGGAGAAGTAAAAGCATGCGGAACCACAGATACTATGTGAACCGAAAGCACAGATTACATAACGGAAGTCCGGAGGGTCTGGAAGATACATAGACTTGTACTGGACATTTTTTTTTAAAGAAAAAGGGAGGAGGTGTGGTGTGCTGGCTGCCAATGGGGGGGGGGGTGAGTTTGGTGTTTCTTTTGGCGGTTGGCTGTTGACAGTCGGTCATGCATTTTGTCTTCCAGCTGGGGCTTTCAAGACACCAGCCAGTTGCGGTTATAGAGAATCTGTATGCTGAAATGTTAATAAACCTGTTAATGAAAACCCAAGACGTCTTGTATTCTCCAGAACACTACACTCTCTTCCCACCAGTGATTGCTCCATAGCCTTGGCCATACCTGTATGGTCTGTGCAGCCCTAAAATGTCAGGATTAGCTTAAAACTATCCTCTTTAATGGTAATACCCTGACCCAGATTTGTTTATGAAGATATGCGTGTGGTCCATAAATACTGGCCAGTTATTGTTTACAGTTTCATCATGTAGGTTTCTTTCCACCCACTTCTAAAAATCGTGGGTAAACCTCAAATCATTTTGTCCATTGCTTTCTACTTGTCAATATTTTGGCCCCCTGTGGACCTCAGCTTATTTTGACTTGCATAGAAAAGAAATTCACCAGGTGGCAGATTAAGGTCAATATAAGGATACTTCATTTTTTTTTTCCGATTTAGTAGTAGAGAAGGACTACAAACATCCCGATGAGTTTTTCATAGGAGGAAATGTTAACTTATCACCTGGTCACTGCTGGCAGATTTCTCCTGGTTCATGGATATTTTTCTAATTAGGTTCATATGGCACAACTGTTTAAATAAACACTATCCTCCATCCTCTGTGGGAGACGAGCCTTTATGGGTTTTTTTTTGGGGGGGGTTCCAGCGCAGAGGACAGACTCTATTTCATGATTAGATTCTAATTCTGCGGCTACAGCAGATAATATCTAATTTACAAAGTCATGTCCAGAGATATACCGGAAAGAATATATATTTCATTTTCATTTTCATTTTCATTGCAAAAACACGTACAAACATTTTTGTCAGCAAAGAGGTTAATAAAATGTAGCGCTCACTCCCGGAGGAGCCGCTGAATTTGAACCTCGGGTCAGTCTCTCCGCACTAGGGAATAAATATACTCCAGCACGTCGTGGATTTTATAAATTATATAGTTTACTGAATAAACTGGCATATAATAAGTAACACTGTATACGTATATATATTTACAGTACTTCGTGAGAAACGCGCAGCGGAAAAGGAAAAAAGTATTTTCAACCCCTTGGTGGTTGGAGTGTGAGTCCCGTACAGGTTATGTCCCAAGGAATGTATGTGTATGTGTGTATTGGTAACCGGGTACAATATTCAACTGGCCAGTGAATTATTTAGGAGGTATCTTCGACTAGTCACGTTGGGGCCCTGTAGGTTTTGAACAAACTGCAGCGTGCTTTAGTATTTTACAGTGGCCTGGAAGGCCTCTCACCCATCCGCCAGATACTCTGTGCACCGCTCGACCCAGGACGTCTCTCCGCTCGACTTTGACTGGGATTCTCTGTGTCACCGGATCCGCTGTCTTGCTTGTCTGTATCGGCCACAAGATGTCCAGCTCACCGCCTGCACTCCCTGTTAGATCATCTGCGGTTCTCCTAACTCGGGGTCCTTCAGCTTACTCTGTATCAGCGTGGGTTACTAGCGATGGATCACTGGGTCTTTGTTTAATAAGAAGGGAAAACCCGATCTCCAGCTCTGCTAGGACGCACTTGCGCTCTGGCCTGGTCGTGATCACTCTCTGCTACACTTGCGTCTTGCTCCTCTCACTCCTCTGCGCGCTCTGCCGGCTCTTTCCACGAGGCTGCGGAAGTCAGTCTCTCTCTCCCACCCACTTCCTGTTCCCGCCCGCAAAGCATGCTGGAAAATGTAGTCCCAATGTCCAGTGTCTTACATTGCGCTTGTCTCCCTCCGGTGGCCAAAAAAAAGTACTACAACGACAGGGAATTAAAACCAGCGCTACACTCTCCCCCTCCTAGAACTCTTGGGTCTCTCCAAGGAGGTACAACAGTTGCATTACATTTCAACATATATTAGGCAACATATACAGGCTCAGCAGCAAGCATACAATGGGTTAGGTACACTTCCTCAAGTTGACTCATGCTTTTGACTATCTCAGCTAACATAGCAGACACTTCGGGCAACCTTCGCACTGTGGTGACGGCCTCTTCAGTGCTATGTCCTGGTGAGTCGTAGGTGAGTCTCTGGGGCGGTCGAATAGAGCGTTTTGGTTCCGGTTCAATCAGTTCCTCTTCAGGTGGAAGTACTATAGGCGCGGGTTCAGTTCTTCTTTCTACCACTGGAGCAGACATCTCTTCGGAGTATGATCCTTCCAGTGAAGGCATAGAACTGTAGTCATAAGATTCGGCTTCAGGAACTACAGGGATTTCTTTTTTTTTTTTTTTAAATTCTTTATTTAAGATTAAACATAACAGCAATAGCAAGAAATCTATTGAACTTATAGGTCTCACAGGACCAATGTAATAAAGCTGCAAGGAGATATGCTGGGAAGCGAGCACTATTGTAAAAAGCAAGTGAATCAGCCAGGAGAACAGTCATGAACATCGCTACCACAATTGCAGGGGTCTGCCAATATCCAAAAACAAAATGGGGGAAAGAGATTGGGAGGGGGAGGGGGAGAGAGGGGATGAGATAGAAAATATAAAAAAAAAAATATAAAAATTCTGAAGGCCTCCACCAAAGTGGAAGAAATGGGAAAGGTAGCCCCCAAAGGGAAATATGGGACACCGCGGCTCACCCCTACAACCCGGAGGGGAATAGAGGGCCGGTGGGAAACCATAGGGCACAGGTCAACGGGGGGCCAAGGGACAGAAAGAGCCTAGGTCCTGTCCTACGGCACACCCCCCGATCGAACCTTACCTTCGATCCCAAAACAAACAAAAAAAAAAAAAAAAAAGGGGAAAAGGGGGGGGACAAGGGGGGGCAAAAGTGTTATCAGGTCAGAAAATACTCCGGGACGATATCGAGAGTCCACCCCACGCAGGGGAATCCACCGTGGAACAAGGGGGATGAAAGACGCCCGTGTCTATCTTGTAGGGCCAAGTTTCAGATCTCCGCTGCCATGTCCGGGCCAGCGAAGCCTCTTCCACGCCTGCCGGGCTCAACAGCACCCCCAAGGTTCCCGCGTGTGCCCGGGCTTCCTCCACAGTAGTCGCCGTCAAAGTCTTGGAACCATAATGGATCAGGAGAGACCCTGATATTCCCCAACGGTAACGGACATTATGGGACCGAAGTGCTGACGTCACCGTCCCAAACTGTCGCCTGGCCGCCAAGGCCAGAAACGGTAAGTCTCGGAAAACCGAAATAGCCGCTCCCTCGAAGCATATCGGAGGGGCCCGGATCGTCGCCTCCAGCAGACGCTCCCGGGTAACAATGTCTGCAAAGACCACGATGACGTCTCGTGATGCCGCCTCAGGGGCCGTAGCAGCCTTCCTCACCCGAGTCGCTGACTTCAGCGGGTCCGGACACCCCGCAGGCAGGGTCAGAACCGCCATCACCAGCTGGGTGACATAAGAACTACAGGGATTTCAATAGTCTCGGGGACTTCTAACTGAAATTCAGGGGCCTCAGGCCTCAAATTACTTTCCCACCGTTCAGGAACCGAGATAACCTCTTCAGGCTCTGGTGAGCGCATCCAGTCCAGACAAAAACTTTCTTCCTCACTGTCCCTTTCGCTCTCTTCGATAGCCCGGGTCTGCTGAGACCAAGTAACGGGAGTCAAACGTGGAGCAGGCGGATTCGGCAGAGAAAGTTCGTCCCCAACTGGTATCCTCACAGCCTCTCTCAAAGGTAATAAATGATTCCGGTGCCAGTTCTTAAGAAGCCCAGCCTTTCCATCCGGCCGGATTTGATACACCGGCAGACCCGGCAGTTGCTTGCAGACAATGTAGACCTGAGAACTCCATCTATCCGCTAACTTGTGCCTTGCAGCAGCACCCAAGTTCTTCAACAAAACCCTATCACCGGGTTGTAGATCCTGTATCTGAACTTTCAAGTCATAGTTCCGTTTATTCCTTTGTTCCCTGTTTCCTGAGGTCAAATGGGCCTGTTCAAATGCAGAGGCCAGATTCTTTCGAAATCTATCCACATAATTTCTATGAGAAGCTACCGACGTCTGGTCCAGAGATAGCCCAAACGCCAAATCAACCAGCAGTCGTGCTTCTCTTCCGAACATAAGACGGTACAGTGAGTTTCCAGTGGCGTCACTCTCCGTACTGTTATATGCATGTACTAGCGTAGCTATGTGACGACTCCAGCTCTGCTTCTCTGTGTTTGACAGCGTCCCCAGCATATTTAGCAGCGTGCAATTGAACCTTTCGGGCTGAGCATCACCTTGGGGGAGATATGGTGTAGTTCGGGTCTTTTGGATTCCCAGCAGTTCCAGTAATTGTCCAACAAGCTGGCTTTCAAAGTCTCTACCCTGATCAGAGTGTATTCTCCTTGGTAGGCCGTAGTGAACAAAGAACTTTTCCATCAGAACCTTCGCCACTGTCGGAGCACGTTGGTCTTTTGTAGAAAAGGCTTGGGCGTAACGTGTGAAGTGGTCACTATTAGAATATTTCCCTGCCCATTAGCATCCGGCTCTAAGCACAGGAAATCAATGCACACCAAATCCATGGGTCCTTGACTTTGCAGATGGCTCATTGGAGCGGTTCGGGTAGGTAGGGTCTTTCTTTGAATACACCTCAGACATGAATGGCAGTAACTTTCCACTTCAGCTCTCATGCAAAGCCAATAGAATCTGTCTCACACCAGCTTAAAAGTCCTTTCTGCGCCCAAATGTCCATGCTCATCATGTAGCGATCGCAGTACACTCTCCCTATGTTTAGTGGGAAGGAACAACTGTTGGGTCTCTTCAGCATTGGTTGAGGGGCCCCTTCGGTAGACCACCCCATCCAACAACTTCAACCGTTCCCACTCTTTGTAGACCAATCTGGCTCCATCTGGGGAATTGGTCAGCAGAATTTCCCGTTGGTTCGCAGTTAGGGCCTTTACGGTTAACGCAATTAAAGGGTCTCTAGCCTGATCAGCTTTCAGGTCCTGTTTTGAAAAGGTAGGCAGACTTTCATCCCTCAACTGCGTAGGGTTGCAGTAGAACTCCGAAACAGCCGCAGCCATGACTCCTATGGCCTCCGCTTCAATCCCTCCCTTGACCCGGCGCTCTGCTCCTTGACACAAAGCTTGTACCCTGTCTGGAGTTAACTGAGTCCATTCTGTAGTGTAGGGTCTTCTCGACAAAGCATCAGCATCTCGATTATTCACCCCAGGGCGATACTTCAGGCTGAACCGAAACCCTGACAGAGCGGCCAACCACCGATGTCCCGTTGCGTCCAGTTTTGCAGTAGTAAGGACGTAGGTAAGAGGATTGTTATCCGTTTTTATCACAAACTCGGCCCCATACAGATAGTCCTTTAGCTTGTCTACCACCGCCCACTTTAAGGCTAGGAACTCCAACTTGTGGGTAGGATAGTTCTTTTCCGAAGGCGTAAGGCTCCGGCTCACATACGCTACAGGCCTCAGCAGTCCACCATACTCTTGATACAGGACTCCTCCTAGACCTTCTCTGCTGGCATCCACATGTAACTCGTACGGCTTGTGAGGGTCCGCATAGGCCAAGACAGGAGCTCGAGTTAAACTCTCTTTCAGCTTCGTAAAAGCACCTTCACATTGACTAGTCCATTCTCCCTGGATGGACTCTCGAGCTTTCCTTGGCCCTGGAGCTGATGGATTTCGGTCAGAGACCTTGTGGCCTTCTTCTATGCTTTCCTTCTGTAGGAGTTTGTTCAGTGGTTGAGCTATTTTTGCGAATCCTCCTACAAATCTTCGATAATAGGAGCAGAATCCCAAGAAAGATCTAAGTTCAGTAACGTTTCGGGGTCTAGGCCAAGAAGCTACGGCCTCCAACTTCCGAGGGTCTGTTGAAACGCCTTCTACTGAGACCACATGTCCCAGATACGTAACAGACGGTAAACAGAATTGACATTTCTCCAGAGACAGTTTCAATCCCTCTTCATGGAGCCTCTTCAAGACCTTCTCCAAACGTTGTTCATGTTCTTCCAGTGTCTTCCCGAACACAATTATGTCATCCAGGTACACTAATACTTCGATCAGGTTCATGTCCCCGACTGTTCTCTCATTAACCGTTGGAACGTGGCTGGAGCCCCTGTAAGGCCTTGAGGCATTCTGTTTTGCATTCGAAGAACCCCAATGGGCAGATGAACGCAGTCTTCTCTTTGTCTTCAGGATGCATTGGTATCTGGTGATACCCACTTCGCAGGTCTAGTACACTAAACCATTTTGCTCCAGACAAACACTGTAAGGCATCTTCTATCCGAGGAGTAGCATATTGATCTGGGATGGTTCTCCGATTCAGCGTGCGATAGTCTATGCATAGGCGGACAGAACCATTCTTCCTCCGGACCATTACTATTGGAGATGCATATAGGCTCCTGGACTCTTGGATCACTTTGGTTCTTTGCAGTTCATACAGCTGTTCTTGTAGATCATCCAAGTCTCCCAGCGAAACTCGTCTTGACCTTTCATGAAACGGCTTGTCATCTTGTAATCGAATGCGGTGCTCAGTACTTTTAGCTAGGCCCACGTCGAACTCATCTTTCGAGAACAAGTCTCTCCACTCTAGAACTTGGGACTGAAGACGTTTCTTCCATTCAGGTGAAATGGGAGCGTCCTTGGGGTAGAACCTTTCATCTGGAATCTCTTTATCCACTCCCCCTCCTAAATCGGTAGGAGAGAGGCATTCGTGCTTTAAGGACTACTGGAGAATCAGACACATTGCACACGCTGACTGAGACTCTTCCTCGTGTTCTTTTCAAAGCTTTAGTGGAGATTATTTCAGGGATTACTTCTACTCCGGCTTCACTCCCATTATTAAAATCGGTTTCCAGTACCACATAGGGACCTGGTTGCGATCCGTTCAACTTGACTGAAGCCCGGAAACTCGTTACTTCTCCTGCTTGCAGAACCTTCTCTGTTCCTTCCAATCTCCAAAGGCGCCCCACTTCAGCAGGTGCCTTCTGTTCTTCGACCATTCTCTGATAGACTGGACGTAACATTGGGTGTACTCCTTTAGTAGAACCTTCTTCCAGTACGATAGGTGTCAGGAGTCGTCGCACCAAATCAGTATTCGTCCCCACTATCATGGAACTCCTGTTTGCCCCTGAAGGCCGAGGACACACAATTGCCAATGCATCACAACCTCCGGACTGTCCGATGACTTCGGATCCGATCTCCAACTTCACCTGTAGATACCCGTCATAAGGGAGTTTCTCAGTTCCGATACCCCAGATTTCCAGATCCTTCAATTTCTGTAGGGGTATGTGCTTCAAGTGTTTCTCATAGAAATCTCTGTAAATCAATGTCACTTGAGCCCCTGAGTCCAACAGAGCTTTAGTGTAGACTGCCTCCACTTGGATCGGTACAATAGGGGAAGGACCTATCAGCTGGTGAGGAAACTTGGTGGTGGTAACAGGACATTTTGTCACGTACCCCCGTTCCGGCGGCGCCTGGCAGCAGCGTCCTCGCTGCTCGCTGGCCAGGCGCCGAGTAAATAGAGCCGGTCGCTTCCGCACACGTGGGACGCCGGGAGGCGGGGCCTCGCGTGATGACGCGGACCCGTCGGGTTTAAAACCCAGCTTCTCCACTATGCCAGTGCCCTGACGTGGTAGTTACTTCCCGCAGAGCTCTTGTGCGTTTCTGGCTAAGAATTATTCTGTGTATCGACCCCTGGCATTGGCAAAACGACTATTCTGTGTATCGACCCCTGGCATTGGCAAAACGACTATTCTGTGTATCGACCCCTGGCATTGGCAAAACGACTATTCTGTGTATCGACCCCTGGCATTGGCAAAACGACTATTCTGTGTATTTGACCCCTGGCTTTGGCGAACGAACCATTCCGTGTATTGACCCCTGGCATTCGCAAGCGACCATTCTGTGTCTCGACCCCTGGCATTTGTATCACTCCTCTATTCTGGTGCGGAGGTCAGTCTGTGTGGCACCCTAGGCACATCAGACCACCCCTTGTATTTTGTATGTGCTCTGTACTACCATCCTAGCAATCTGTCTAGACGTGCCGACCACTCTAAGGATCGGAAGGGTAGAGAGTGTCCTGTCTCAAGGGACTACTAGTCAGAGAGTAGAGGGATTCGTGACGTCTCTTTTTGTATGTGCTCTGTACTGCCATCCTAGTAGTCTGTCTAGACGTGCCGACCACTCTAAGGATCGGAAGGTTAGAGAGAGACCTGCGTATAGGGACCAACACTATAGTAATCAGGGGGATCCGTGACACATTTAGACCCAGTTTGTTGTACCCTGGCCTTCTTCTTGGCCCGTGTAGGTTTTGGGTGTGCATTGCTTCCCCATGACGTAGGACCGGATGCTAAGGGAGTGACTCTTTCAGTCCTGGCAGGCTCGGCAGTTGGCCAGACTTTGGGCCCTCTCGCCCTCTTAGTCCTGGCTTGATTTTTGGAGCAGGTATCAGCCTTCAGGCACCTAGGTTGCTCCTTCACTTGTGCCCTCTGGCGTTTCCCGCCGGTGAGGTAGATAACAGCCCTTCCAAGGCTTTCAAGAACTCATCTACTCTATTTCCTTCAGGCTTTTTGCTTTTGCATTGTGCGCGGAAATGGCCCATTTCTCCACAACTGAAACATCTCTTCTTTGAAGACGGAGACGCATTCGCCTGTTGTGATTCGGTTGAAGGATCCTGGCTAGACGCCACAGCAACTCCCGCTGTCTGCATGTCTGTAAGGAACTTCTGCATCTCTGTCTGTGTCTCTGTCACCTTCAACAATACTCGGCACAGTTCCGCGTGCGCCTGTTGCAATTCAGCTTGAGCTTCTTGTACCTTCTTAACAGTTCTGTGCAACTCACCATGTGCAGAGAGGTTTAATTCTTTGACAGCCTTCTCTGTGGATTTAAAAGCGATCAGATGCTCTTGTTCGTCCACGTCGGATCCATAGGTGTCCAACGAGTCACTTTCAGGCTGCAAGCATTCACTATGCCTCACAGGTTGCACGTAAGCTCTTTCTCCTCTCCTGAAGGATTTTTCTTCCAGTAAAGCCTCCTCCTCTCTGACAGCTCGGATCAGTTCCAGGTACTTCAGTTCTCGACTACCTTCCCTGCTTCTCAGCTGCAGCATCACTGGATCTAGAGGTTGAGCGCCCCTCAGGATCTGCTGTATTCGGATCTTATCTACTTCGGCCGGTTCGGCCCCTTTCTTGAGGAGTATCTGGTGCAGAATCTTATCTAGGCGCCTCATATATTCGGTCATTCTCTCACCTTTCCGCTGGTAGGTGTGTTCATACTGATACACGAGCTCTGCAGCCTTTTCCGTTCGCCCAAAAACTTCCTCCAGAACATTTAGATAATCTAAGGCAGTGCAGTCTTTCTTACTCAATTTTAGGTTTCTTACAGCCTCTGACGCAGGTCCCTTTAAGCTCTCAGTAATCCTTTGCTTTTTCTGTGCTTCAGGGACGTCCCACTCATCCAGAGCCTGCATTGCCTGTTCCACCCATTCTTCGAAGGTTTCTTCTCCCGCCGGAGTTGGTACGTTTCCTGTAAAATTTCTCAATCGTCGATAACCAAAGTTAGTGTGCGGAGGGCTTGTTCTTTGACATTTAGCCAGCAAATCTCCAATAGCCACTATAAATTCAGGCCCAATCATGGCCAACAGACTGGGTGCGGGAACACTCGTGGATTCGCCACGTGGTGCACTTGGCTGAATCAGTTGGACTTCCACCTCCTCGGTCAGCTTCACGCTCGCGCCCTGAAAATACACTGGAACACCCTTTCTCCACTCTAAAAGAACATACGTGTGAGAGGTATCTGGGTTCTCTTTAATGTCCAGGATTAACCCCCGATGATCTGGTGTCAGCGCGGACACGGACTGGCGAATCTGATCTTCAGCCCAAGTGTCTGCAGGAATATCCATGACTATACACAATTCTAACTGACTACTGTGCTCCTCACACCATTTGGCAGCAGTGTCTGGATCCATATTTAACCCTTTAAATGTGGTTTTTCCAGAGACTGGATCCCAGAAACGAGCCCCCACGTGTAGCGCTCACTCCCGGAGGAGCCTCTGAATTTGAACCTCGGGTCAGTCTCCCCGCACTAGGGAATAAATATACTCCAGCACCGTCGTGGATTTTATAAATTATATAGTTTACTGAATAAACTGGCATATAATAAGTAACACTGTATACGTATATATATTTACAGTACTTCGTAATGCGAGAAACGCGCAGCGGAAAAGGAAAAGAGTATTTTTAATCCCTTGGTGGTTGGAGTGTGAGTCCCGTACAGGTTATGTCCCAAGGAATGTATGTGTATGTGTGTATTGGTACCCGGGTACAATATTCAACTAGCCAGTGAATTATTTAGGAGGTATCTTCGACTAGTCACGTTGGTGCCCTGTAGGTTTTGAACAAACTGCAGCGTGCTTTAGTATTTTACAGTGGCCTGGAAGGCCGCTCACCCATCCGCCAGATACTCTGTGCTCCGCTCGACCCAGGACGTCTCTCCGCTCGACTTTGACTGGGATTCTCTGTGTCACCGGATCCGCTGTCTTGCTTGTCTGTATCGGCCACAAGATGTCCAGCTCACCGCCTGCACTCCCTGTTAGATCATCTGCGGTTCTCCTAACTCGGGGTCCTTCAGCTTACTCTGTATCAGCGTGGGTTACTAGCGATGGATCACTGGGTCTTCGTTTAATAAGAAGGGAAAACCCGATCTCCAGCTCTGCTAGGCCGCACTTGCGCTCTGGCCTGGTCGTGATCACTCTCTGCTACACTTGCGTCTTGCTCCTCTCACTCCTCTGCGCGCTCTGCCGGCTCTTTCCACGAGGCTGCGGAAGTCAGTCTCTCTCTCCCACCCACTTCCTGTTCCCGCCCGCAAAGCATGCTGGAAAATGTAGTCCCAATGTCCAGTGTCTTACATTGCGCTTATCTCCCTCCGGTGGCCAAAAACAAGTACTACAACGACAGGGAATTAAAACCAGCGCTACAAAAATAAAAGCCATTTTTGACAACTCTGGAAGTACAAGAAGTATGAACCTGCTGAGACGCAACCTTTACATCCGAGCACGCTCTGTGGCTGGTACAAAGCTGTGATCTTATTGAAAATATTACAAGTATTATATAGGACTGCAACTAACGATTATTATCATATAAAAAAAATAAAATAAAAATTGATTAATTAGCCGATTTTTCGATTAATCTGCCACGAGCGCTCAGATAGATATGATGTCAGAAACCAAAACGGGATGAGAAGGTTTGGGGCACTCTATACAGCCTGTGTCACGTGTAGACTGCGGGTGGTGTAGCAGGTTGAGGTTGTGAGCCCAGGATGCAGTGATGGAGGCAGATTCTGAATAACCAAGAGTGTTTATTGGAAACAAACACTGTAGCATGGAAACAGGCGAGGTATAGGCAAAAGAATCGTCAGGGTTCAGCAAGGGGTCTGGTACACGGGGAGTCTTAGATGGGGGGCAGAGGGGGAGCAGGATGGAGGGTACCGGTTTGTGAAGGCAATGAAAGTCCAGATGAATAACAGAAGGTCCTTGGAGTCTTTGGCAACGAAATCAATCGAATGGCGAGAGGTATCAGGGAGCTCCGTTGAAACAGGAATGCAGTCACTAACTTCAATGTGGAAGTCAAGTCTGGAGGGCGTAGCTTACTGATAAACAGGGAAAATCAGGGAAGGTGTGGTCAGGTGAGGAACTAGGGCTAGGATGCCGGGAACATACAGAAGGTTTCAGGAACGTGCATTGTTCATGGTGCAGGGTAGCGTGAGTGACAGGGGCCAGAGCGTGGTGATCCTGACATTACACCCCCCTTAAGAGCCGACCCCGGACGGCTAAAGCCCGCTCGTGGGCTGGAAGATCCACGGTTTTTACAATCTTCCCATCCGTGGTCAAGGAAAAAAGTGGGGTTCTTCTTGGCGTCCGGTGTTCAGCAGGGTCAATCGCCATAACAGAAAATGCCGTCTGAACATAGACTGGGCACGGTGGGGCAGCGCCCTTGGCGAGGTGCTGAGGGGCAGCGCCCTTGGCGAGGAGCGGTGGGGCAGCGCCCTTGGCGAGGAGCGGTGGGGCAGCGCCCTAGGCGAGGTGCGGAGGGGCAGCGCCCTTGGCGAGGTGCGGAGGGGCAGCGCCCTTGGCGAGGAGCGGTGGGGCAGCGCCCTTGGCGAGGTGCGGAGGGGCAGCGCCCTTGGCGAGGTGCGGAGGGGCAGCGCCCTTGGCGACCTCCTTGGCACTGCACGGTTCTGCGGCGGCGACCTCTTTGGCACTGCACGGTTCTGCGGCGGCGACCTCTTGGCACTGCACGGTTCTGCGGCGGCGACCTCTTTGGCACTGCACGGTTCTGCGGCGGCGACCTCTTTGGCACTGCACGGTTCTGCGGCGGCGACCTCTTTGGCACTGCACGGTTCTGCGGCGGCGACCTCTTTGGCACTGCACGGTTCTGCGGCGGCGACCTCTTTGGCACTGCACGGTTCTGCGGCGACGACACCTCAGGAGATTCTGCGATGTGCAGGGCAGCAGCGGCTGGAGAATCTGCGATGTGCAGGGCAGCAGAATCTGCGATGTGCAGGGCAGGAGAATCTGCGATGTGCAGGGCAGGAGAATCTGCGATGTGCAGGGCAGGAGAATCTGCGATGTGCAGGGCAGGAGAATCTGCGATGTGCAGGGCAGGAGAATCTGCGATGTGCAGGGCAGGAGAATCTGCGATGTGCAGGGCAGGAGAATCTGCGATGTGCAGGGCAGGAGAATCTGCGATGTGCAGGGCAGGAGAATCTGCGATGTGCAGGGCAGGAGAATCTGCGATGTGCAGGGCAGGAGATCTGCGATGTGCAGGGCAGGAGAATCTGCGATGTGCAGGGCAGGAGAATCTGCGATGTGCAGGGCAGGAGAATCTGCGATGTGCAGGGCAGGAGAATCTGCGATGTGCAGGGCAGCAGCGGCTGGAGAATCTGCGATGTGCAGGGCAGCAGCGGCTGGAGAATCTGCGATGTGCAGGGCAGCAGCGGCTGGAGAATCTGCGATGTGCAGGGCAGCAGCGGCTGGAGAATCTGCGATGTGCAGGGCAGCAGCGGCTGGAGAATCTGCGATGTGCAGGGCAGCAGCGGCTGGAGAATCTGCGATGTGCAGGGCAGCAGCGGCTGGAGAATCTGCGATGTGCAGGGCAGCAGCGGCTGGAGAATCTGCGATGTGCAGGGCAGCAGCGGCTGGAGAATCTGCGATGTGCAGGGCAGCAGCGGCTGGAGAATCTGCGATGTGCAGGGCAGCAGCGGCTGGAGAATCTGCGATGTGCAGGGCAGCAGCGGCTGGAGAATCTGCGATGTGCAGGGCAGCAGCGGCTGGAGAATCTGCGATGTGCAGGGCAGCAGCGGCTGGAGAATCTGCGATGTGCAGGGCTGCAGCGGCTGGAGAATCTGCGATGTGCAGGGCAGCAGCGGCTGGAGAATCTGCGATGTGCAGGGCAGCAGCGGCTGGAGAATCTGCGATGTGCAGGGCCGCAATCTGAGCCTGGACCTCGGTACAGCACGGCTCTTGGACCTCGGTACAGCACGGCTCTTGGACCCCTGCGGGTTGCAGGTCAACGAGTTCTGTAGATCCTGCGGGATGCAGGGCAGTAACTTTTGACTTTTGTTCAACCTCCAATTCCAGGAGGCATGGGTGCGTCTCCAGCTCTTGGGGTTTTGGTTTCACAGAACCCCGAACGGTGGGTGTCATGGAGAAGAGGGCACCAAGGAAGGCAGATCTCTGGCATGGTGCACTCGAGATGGTCTTAGTAGCTGGAGTTCTGAAGTTGGCCACTGCATGGCACAGATAGGTAGCCGGGCTTATGGAGGGGCAATTCTCGCTTGATTCCCCTTCAAGGTCTGATTCACCAGAGGAGCCACTGAAGGGATTGTAGTCTGTCTCCAGTAAATAGCGGGGTACAGTGGTACGGTGAATCATTCCAGCCGGGCGACAGACAGATCCTGCGACACCAACATACCCCTTATGCTGACCTGGGGGTCCCTGGGTGCGGCGTGCAGTCTGTCTGGGCAGGTCCAAACCAGCATCGGCGTCTTCCTCTTCTGACTCCGATTCATCAGAAGGACGTGGTGAAGGTGGCACTGTGTGCCAAGAGGAGCGGCTTCCCGAAGTCTCAGGGCCAGTTCGAAGACCTCCAGGTCCTCTTTACGAACGACAGTCCCATTTGAGGCATATGTACAGCATGGAGGTAGCGGGCTGGGTTCTGGGGTCCTGGCAACACCAACCATGAGGTGTTGGCTAGGCTCGATATCCATTGGTACAGCTGGCTCGGCGTCTATGGATTCCTGCTCCATGGGCACTTCAGGGTCAGACTCCGGTTCAGTGCACTCCATAGGGGTTTCCTGGTCTGACCCCTCAGAAGAAGCCTCCTGGGTAACCTGGTCTCTGCGTGCAGAGAATCTGATAGCTCTTGGCTCAGGTTTCCTGGAAGCAGGGGCACGCTTAGGTGCAGGAGGCTTGATTACCAGGCTTCTTCTGGGAGTATGCGGAGATAGGGGTTTTTCTTTGGGTGCTTGCCTTTTTTGCTTGATAGCGGATGAAGTCTTTTTCTGCAGGGCAGGCACCGACTTCCCCAACGAAGGCTTTATGGGCTTGTTAGTGGGTGCAGTTATTTTTGGCTGGGTGGGCACTGGTTTAACCATCAACCTTGTGGTTTTGACAGGTGCAGGCTTGGTACAAATAGGCTTTACAGGAGCATGGAAACATTTTGTACCTGGCTTAGGTGGGCGCATCGGGCAGGCCGAGATCTGATGCAAGGGGTCCCCGCAGTAGAAGCAGAGGTCTAGCGCCCTCCTCCTTGCCTTTTCTTCTGGGGTCAGTGGTCCTCTGGCTCCCTCTGTAGCAGGAACGCGCACCTTAGTTGAGGTGCCCCTTGGGTTTTGCTGCGTGTAATCAAGCAGAGAGTCCAGATACTGCTGGGTCTTTAGAAAGGCATCTTTTAAATGTTCCACCATGGTGTATATCACTGCGGGCTCACAGGGTCTTGACTTCCACATTCTGTCACGTGTAGACTGCGGGTGGTGTAGCAGGTTGAGGTTGTGAGCCCAGGATGCAGTGATGGAGGCAGATTCTGAATAACCAAGAGTGTTTATTGGAAACAAACACTGTAGCATGGAAACAGGCGAGGTATAGGCAAAAGAATCGTCAGGGTTCAGCAAGGGGTCTGGTACACGGGGAGTCTTAGATGGGGGGCAGAGGGGGAGCAGGATGGAGGGTACCGGTTTGTGAAGGCAATGAAAGTCCAGATGAATAACAGAAGGTCCTTGGAGTCTTTGGCAACGAAATCAATCGAATGGCGAGAGGTATCAGGGAGCTCCGTTGAAACAGGAATGCAGTCACTAACTTCAATGTGGAAGTCAAGTCTGGAGGGCGTAGCTTACTGATAAACAGGGAAAATCAGGGGAAGGTGTGGTCAGGTGAGGAACTAGGGCTAGGATGCCGGGAACATACAGAAGGTTTCAGGAACGTGCATTGTTCATGGTGCAGGGTAGCGTGAGTGACAGGGGCCAGAGCGTGGTGATCCTGACAGACTGTAAGGGACTCAGGCCAGGAGATGGCCACCATCTTGAGCCAGGTGGCCATCTTGTTCAGAACTCTGGTTCACATGAATGTATATAGCAAATATTAGCTCAATTAGGATTTAACTTGCATAGAGTATTTGGAATGTTTTAAACTAACAGGCAGAGCAATTAAGTAAACAAGATCCGGGCAGATGTTGGCACGGAGTGACAGGATGAGAAAGTGGTTACATCAAGGTCAGAAAGCTAGGGCCTGAACAAAGAGATGTGAAAACCAGACTGGGCCTTATCTAAAGTACACAATAAACATGACCCAGGGAGGAAGGTACAAGCAGGATCCAGAAGAGTTTTAAATTCTCAATTGTCAAAATACTGTGAAAGCTGCCAATTTATGACCAATGTGTGGAATGTCTTTGTGTTCAGTTAAGGAGGTACGGACCCACGTGGGGTGGGATAGTGTCACCATGGGGTGGGCTAATTGGGATGTACCTAATTATCTATTCCTTGTATAAAACACTATGTTTCAATGTAAGAGGCACTCAGTCTTAGCAATTCAATCCTGGCTGAGTGGTGACGTCACAATAAAGTTTGCCTTAGGTGGCTTCGCAGGGCTAAATACACAAGTACATGAAACATGAGGGGGGATGTTCGCAATAAGACAGCATCAAAATATTTGAAAAACTAGGGAGGGGGCAATAATAAAGACAAAGAAAAACTCACAGAACAAAAATAAAACAAAAAGTCTCTGCTAGGATGTCCCCAGTCGGGAGACATACAGGTCACAGTTTGACAGCATAAAAATAGAAGGGCTGGGAGTCCTCGTAAAATACGCACATTAAAAAAAACCACCAGGGGAGGGGCAAAATTTCCGCAGATTGTACATATACACAGAAAAGCTGAAAGTCCTCTTAAAAATAGACAAAGAAAGAGGATGTCATCAACGGGGCAATATGACTCCTGGGACAAAACACTCACCCAGTGTCCCTGAACTGCAGCTGCCACATTACAGGTAGGACCACTCTATGCAGGTCAATCCAGGCAGTAGAAATGAACTTGGGGATGGGGAGTGAGGTCTGTATAGTGTACAGGCCACTGGACGGACCAGACCGGCGACCAGTCCCTGAGCTGACCCAGCAACCACGCCAGCCAAACCACGGGGCCAAGGCCGATGCTGCCTCTGTTTTTGTATTGTTTTGTGCTGAATGTATCTGGTATAGTACGTGCTGTGATTGCTGAGAATGCTGTGAGTGAGTGTGCGCCTACTTGCTTAGCAAGGAAGCAAATCTGAGAGTGGACTCTGGCGGTTCGTTTCCAGCTCAGGCGACTGCAGTTGGCTACCAAAGTAGGAAGCAAATACGACACGGTTGAACTGTTGACTGAAATACCAGACAGTCGATTTAAATTGTTTTTGCTGAAAATTGTGCCTGCACTGTGAAGAAGTTACTATTAAAAAGGGTAACCATGGGTAATGGGTCATCAAAACCCAAGAAAGTAAAGGATGGTGAAACACCCTTAGAATACATGGTGCACAATTTTGAAGCATTGTATGAAACACACCACTATTGTGTTGAGTAAAGAGAAATTGAAACTTTTGTGCACCATAGTTTGGCCAATGTTAGTCCCCGAATGGCCAGAGCAGGGATCCATGGATCCAGCAGTAATACAGAAGATGCACTCCCAAATCACCGGGAGATATGGGCACACAGATCAGTACCCCTATATTGATATCTGGAAGTACTGTGTAAGAGATAAAAGCCATTTTGTTATGATGGCAGGGCAGAATAAGAAACAAGGGTCCCTGTCTGATAAACCAGTACTGACGGGACAACCGGAGGAATCTGATCCTCTTCCGCCGCCCTACCCATCCTGCTACAGAGCGGCCCGGCAGGCTTTGGGTGCCGCGGTCGCACAGGTGGGGCTGGGGGGGCAGGCTGCTGCTAGTTTCTCGCCTGCTCCCTCTGCTCCAGCTGGGAGTGGCGGGATGGAGGGGGCTACGGGTGGAGGTGATGATGTGCGCCCTGCAGATAAAATTGAGACATCCGATGGTGCAAAATATAAATTGGTGACCCCTCAGAGTAGCAGAGGGGGTGATGCAGATCCCAGGGCTACGACGCTCGCTGATAATAATATATATAAACCCCAGGATATATATCAGCATAACCCCGGTAAGAGTAAACTGCAGCTCCCCTTAAGGGAGGTCCCGGGTCCTTCGTTGGAGAATGGGGAGCCTGGGCCAACTCAGTTCAGGTATGTCCCGTTCACAACAACAGATTTGTTTAATTGGAAAACACATACACCACTTTATTCCGCAAATCCTGCTGCTGTAGCCAGTATGATAGAATCAGTTATGCTCACACATAATCCCACCTGGGCAGATTGTCAGCAGTTGCTGCTGACCATGTTCACTACAGAGGAGAGAGCCCGCATAAATAGCAGTGCCCGTAAACTCCTAATGGCCCAGGCAGTTGAGGACAGCAAACCTAATCCAGAAGCGTGGGCAGAAGAGCATTATCCCAAAACAGACCCTAAATGGCCGTATAATACTGACATGGGCATAGCTCACCTACAAACTTACCGAACAGCAGTACTAATGGGTGTCAAAGCGGGAGGGAAGAAACCTACTAATATGGGTAAAATAGCGGATATAATACAAGACCCAAAAGAATCTCCAAGTGCCTTTCTAGAGCGATTACTAGATGCATTTAGGATGTATAGCCCAATAGACCCAGAGGCAGCAGAGAATCAGCGGCTAGTAAACTCCTCCTTTGTGAGTCAGTCACAGAGGGACATACGCAATAAGATACAGAGGTTAGATGGTTTCTTGGGAAAAGGGATCAGTGAATTAGTGGAGATTGCAAACAAAGTATACCACAACCGGGATTTAGAAGAGAAGTGGGAGGAAATACGGAAACAGAGAGGGCAGACTGGAGTAGTTGCCTATATGGAAAATGGGAGAGGTGCCCACGATGGAGAAAAAGGGAGAGGTCAGGGTGGAAGGGGTAGGGGAGCCCCTAGGGCACCCCTGGGGTACAATCAGTGCTCATATTGTCGGGATGAAGGTCACTGGAAGAGGGACTGCCCCGTATTGTTAGAGAAAACAGGAGGTCAGAGTGCCCAGGTAGATGCAGGTGCATCGGGAGGCCATGTGTCGAAGGGCCAGGTAACAAATGGCAGATATGAGAGAAATGACGCTGACGGGTCAGGGTTTTTGGGGTTGGCGGGAACGTCATTTGAAGGGCAAGATACGTATTGACATAGACCTGGGCCCATCCCACTCGGTAATCACGAGCCCACGGTCACAGTAAGGGTGGGAGACAAAGACAATTTTTTTATGGTTGACCCTGGCGCCGAATATTCTGTTGTAACACAGCCAATTGCGCCACCAATGGGAAACGAAGTTGATATAATGGGAGCAATGGGGGTATCTGCTAAGTATCCTTTTCTTGCTTCACATAAATGTAGTCTGGGAGGACACAATGTCGAACACCAATTTCTGTATATGCCCGAATGTCCCATACAACTCCTGGGGCGGGATATCCTCTACAAATTACAAGCCCAAATTACGTTTCTCCCCGGGGGTCACGCTAGACTAGACCTGCCTGAAAGTGGCGGCTCTGTTCGGCAGCATAACCCAGCCAGCCAGGAGACCCAACCTGTAAAAATTGCAGTAATTATGCCCAGAGAAAAAGAATGGCGCACGGCACCAACTGCGCCGGCCGCACCAGACCCATACACACTACTACTGGGTGTCCCTGGAGTGTGGGCGGAAGATAACACGCCTGGTTTAGCCGTGAATATTCCCCCAGTATACGTTGATCTGAAACCAGGCGCAACGCCTGTGGCTCTAAGACAATATCACATTCCACAGAAAGCCAAACAAAATATTCAGACACATTTACAGAGACTAAAAGATCACGGAATATTAAAATTTAGTGTGTCACCATGGAATACACCACTACTGCCAGTGCAGAAAGAAGGTACGCAGGAGTTTTTGTTATATTTTATTGAATATCATTTATTTGCATTATTTTGGATAATTATTTCTGGGATAATAAATTATTATGTCGTGTTTCAAACTTTATCGGACTCAGTGTATTTACTATTTTTCTTTTATTATTTATTTATTTATTTATAAAGGATTTTACCAGTAAGGACTCTTGATTGCACGAATTTCAGTGCGTGATTCCTAATTATTACAGGCTAACTATGTACAAAAACACATTTCCTTTAAAAAAAAATTGAGACGTTTTTAGACACGAATTTTTGAAAAAATTAGACCGCCAGGGAGGTTAATGAAGCTACGGTGACCCTACACCCCGTGGTCCCCAATCCATACAATTTATTGGCATTAATTCCCGGAGATACAAAATATTACACAGTGCTGGATTTAAAAGACGCTTTCTTTTGCATCCGCCTTGCTCCTGCAAGCCAGCACCTCTTAGCATTCCAGTGGGAAGAATCTACGACGGGAGCGCGCCATCAGATGACGTGGACACGCCTCCCTCAAGGTTTCAAAAACTCGCCCACAATTGTTGGTTGCGCGCTCAGCCAGGACCTCCTGTCTTTCAACGCTCAGCCAGACAAAGTTGTTCTATTGCAATATGTAGATGATTTATTACTTGCTTCCCCCACAGAAAAAGACTGTCTCTCCGCCACAAAAGCACTGCTACATCTGCTGTGTCAAGCAGGATATAAAAGTCTCTAGAATGAAAGCACAAATATGTAAACAAAGCGTAAAGTATCTAGGTTTTCAATTAACAGGTACTAAGCGTGCACTGGGAGCTAAACGGAAGGAAGCAGTCTGCCGCATACCCCAGCCAAAGACGAGGAGACAAGTCCGTGAATTACTTGGAGCTGCAGGCTTCTGCCGTCTATGGATCCCCAACTTTGCCGAAATTGCCAAACCCCTTCATCAAGCTACCAAGTGGGGAGAGCATGACCCATTCCTTTGGGAAGAAGAACAGGCAGCTACCTTCCTGAAATTAAAGACCCTCCTGATGGAAGCGCCAGCACTGGGTCTGCCAGACCATAGCAAACCCTTCCAGCTGTATGTGCATGAACACAACCAGACAGCAACAGGAGTACTGCTCCAGACTTTTGGCTAGTGGCCAAGGCCTGTGGCCTATCTCTCCAAGCAACTTGACCCTGTGGCCTGCGGCCTACCCCCTTGCCTGAAGGCAGCGGCAGCTACAGCAATGCTGATCGCTGAAGCTGACATGTTGACCCTCGGACAAGTTCTTCATGTCAAGGTGCCACATGCAGTGAAGGCCCTGCTTGATGTTAAAGGCAGTTACTGGTTCAGCAATAGCCGGATGACAAAATATCAAGCTATGATGTGTGAGAATCCACGGGTTCATCTGGACCTCATCGCTACCTTGAATCCTGCTACATTACTACCTGACTGTGAGGAAGATCCAAATCATGAATGCCTCCAAGTCATGGAAGAAGTATTCAGTAGCAGACCAGATCTGAAAGACATACCCGAGACAAATACGACTTGCAACTCTTTACTGATGGTAGCAGCTATATGGATGATGGAAAGAAAGTCTCCGGCTATGCTATTGTTACAACAGAGGGAGTCCTTGAAGCAAACCCCTTACCAGGCCACACGTCAGCACAACTGGCTGAAATACTAGCGTCGACAAGAGCGCTAGAAATCTCCGAAGGCAAAAGAGTAAACATCTACACTGACTGCAAGTATGCCTTTATGACTGTTCATGCCCATGGTGCACTCTACAAAGAAAGAGGCCTACTCTCTTCATCAGGAAAACAAGTCAAGTATGCTGCTGAAATCACAGCTCTCCTGGATGTGGTGTGGAAGCCAAGTGCTGTCAGTATTATGCACTGCCGTGGTCACTGGTCACCAGAAAGGTCATGACGAAATTCCCAAAGGTAATAGACGAGCAGACCAAGCTGCAAAGTCTGCTGCAAAACCACTGCTACCACCTTGTCGAGCCTCTAGGGTCCTCCTCTGCAAGCAAGATGCCCAAGTTCCAATGCAAAACTATGAATTCTACATAAATTGGAGAAAATTCGAACCTAATGGGGTATTCATTGAAATTATTCTGAGAAAATGGGATGCAGACTTCAAACTGCTTGAAGATAACCACGCCTACATTCAATGGCTCTTCCCTACTCTAGAACAAGGCCAAAATTTCTACTCCACCCCACTGAACCCCCATGAAAAGAACCTGATGTGTAACACCTCAGAAATTCAGCAAAGACTCCTTCGAGCATACAAGATGATGCTAAAGTTCTTCGGTGTAAAATTAGTGGGGGAGGATGGAGAAGACACGAAAAGAACTGAAGTTGAACAAGCAGAAAATTTCGCTGAGCGATTCAACAATCTGACAATCAACACTCATAATAATTTGAGAATCACTCGTGTCCTGCTGAGCCTGGGAGAATTAGGAGCTGAAGAATACCAGGCACCGCTGGTGAACTTTCTCCTTAGGGAGATCCTGATTGAGCATAACCTGCCAAGAATGAAGAAAAGTGCAATGAACTTCTTTGTGCCAGCGGTGAGAGATGTGCAGAAGAGACAGGACCAGCTGTATTTCGCCTGGCGACACTACCAACCAAAATAAGAATTCATCTGCGGAAGACAGGAAGAACTTGAGAGATACAAGGCCCCATCAACAATGATAGCTCAATTACTGCCAGCTCCCCTGAGTGAATAAACACCGGTGTATTCAGAAAAGGAGAAGAAATGGCTGTCAGAAGAACCAGGAAAGTATGGAGAAGACGGATGGTTCCAGTTGGCAAGTAACCAAATAGTCCTACTTGCAACAGTGTCACCTGAGATTGTAAGAGCACTCCACGCCAGCACTCACGGAGGAAGAGAAATGATGGAACAACAGTTGGAGCCACACTTTTACATTCCTGGATTGACAGTAATCTGCAAAGCAATAGCCCAGCAGTGCGTGACATGTGCCAAGAATAATCCAAGAACAGGCCCATCGCAGCCTCCATCCAAAACAGCCCATCGGATTGTTCCCAATGGCATCACTACAGATAGACTTCACGGTGCTACCGCCCTGCAAAGGATACAAGTATCTCCTCGTGATCTACTTTTTTATCTTCTTTGCTACTGAGGAAGCGCCGGGAGGTGCGAACGTGTATAGCCATCTATTTTATTATTTTTACTTATCCTTTTACTGAGCAATAAAAATCTTCTTTTTTGATACCAAAAAAAGAAAAAAAGTTCTCGTTTACTTTTTTGGGCTGCCCCAAAGTACCAATTTATTGGGAGACGACCAGTACCAGGGAAATCGTCTACCTGGAGATACGGGCAATTAAGGTGGCCTATTTAACACCTGAAAAGGCGATCATATGAGAGCTGGAAGCTCTCACAAACCGTGAGTGTTGATTTGGCGGCTTTAAATCTTCCTAGTCACGTATTTAGTCTATTACGCTATGTAACCTCTCCCCTTTCCTTGAGGTATATGCAAGACGTACATACGTATCTCTTTGTTGAAAGAAGTTTGGGGATACTCTGAAGAAAAGATTACAACTTTTTTGCTGTGTAAGAAAATTTCTCCTTTTCTCCCACTTCTTTTTGTTTTTTGTTTTTTTTATTTTATACACGAAGGAGCGCTACCCAATCTTTTGTGTAAATCTCCTCGTGATGGTGTGCACCTTGACAGGATGAGTAGAGGCCTTCCCCACCAGGACAGAAAAGACAGCAGAGGTAGTAAGGAGCCTCATGAGAGAAATTATACCACGCTATGGACTTCCGCTTGAAATTGGGTCAGACAATGGCCCAGCTTTTGTACAGAACTGTTTGCAGCAGCTTGCCCGCCTGTTGGGCATAACCTGGAAGCTACACACAGCCTACAGGCCCCAAAGCTCAGGAAAAGTTGAGCGAATGAACAGAACACTGAAGACTTTAATGTCAAAACTGTGCCAAGAAATGTCACTGGGCTGGTTGGAAGTGCTGCCGATAGTTTTATTGCATATTAGATGCAGGCCCACCACCCAATTGAAGCTGAGTCCGTACAAACTAATGTTCGGGCGGCCTACCCCTCTGATTAATGGGCTAAGGGGGGACCTTCGGGCATTGGGTGAAACTAAATTAAATGAACAGGTGTTGTTGTTGGGTCAATCTATGCAAAAGTTGAATACTTGGGAGATAATCTACCTCATTTCTTGTATCCCCCACTGCATAAGTATTGTCCAGGTGATGCGGTTTGGGTGAAGGAGTGTAAAAGTGATCCACTAGGCCAAAAATGGAGAGGTCCTTACCTTGTCCTGTTATCCACCCCCACGGCAGTGAAAATCGCAGAGGTGGTTCCGTGGATACACCACTCGAGATTGAAAGCAGCTGCAGCTAATCCTGATCCAGAGTGGAGAGTCATCCCCAGTGAGACCAACCCACTAAGGCTAAAGTTGACAAAAGCTGGAGTACCAAGTATCTAAAGACAAGCAAGTGGGTGTTTTGAAGGCCATAATAATGCCTGACCACCCGCCAGCGATGGAGAATGGGGAGACCCAAATGGAGACCCCAAGACCAATTTTTTCCGCGGACATCTTTTTACCAAGTCCACCCTGAAATAACCCTCACTTTTTATTTTTATTTTATTTATAAAAGGACTTTACCAGGAAGGATACATTGAGATTTCTCTCGTTTTCAAGTATGTCCTGGGTTCGAGAACATTGAGTGGTTACAGAAATACAAAAAATAGTAAAATGCAAGATATTAACACAAGACCAAATATACAGATTAACAGAAAAATAAATATGGAGGAAATAAAGTCATTATGTTACATGTTTACAGGTGCATTTCGTATTGAGGTATGTTAATAGGGAAGTCTTAAGGGACTTTAGACTGGGGGAAGATTTGATGGCGTCTGGGAGGTTATTCCATATTTGCGGTGCTCTGTAGGAAAATGAGGATCGAGCCATTTTCTTTTTGTATTGCGGTATTGCAAGTAAGGTGCTGGTCCTGGATCTGAGGTTATAGGATGAGGGAACTGCCGGGGGAAGCAGCATATTCAGAAAGGGTGGTAGCTTCCCAGAAAAGCTCTTAAACACCAGGATGGAAAGGTGAAGGGTGCGTCTAGAGTCCAGTGATGGCCAGTTTAGTTCTTTTAACATGTCACAATGGTGTGTCATGTAGTTACATTGTAGCACAAAGCGACAGAATGAGTTATACAATGTAGTAAGTTTCTGGAGGTGTGTTTGCGGGGCGGCTGCATACACTACATCTCCGTATTCAATGGCTGGCATAAGCATTTGTTGTACAATCTGCTTTCTTACCGCGGGGCTCAGGCAGGATTTGTTTCTGTACAGGGCACCTAGTTTGGGGTAGAGTTTAGATGAGAGTTTTTCGATGTGGGGGCCAAAAGATAGATTTGGGTCTAACCACATACCTAGGTATTTGAGAGAAGTGACTGTGGTCAGCGTGCCATTTGATTTTGTCCCAACACATAGATGGGGTGTTTGCAATTTGTGTAGTTTAGGTGCGGTTCCAAAGAGCATTGTAACAGTTTTGTCAGTATTTAGAAAAAGTTTGTTATTTGCGATCCACTTTTCTACCCCTGTGAATTGTTCTTGCAGCACTGCCTCCAGCTGTGGGAGATTTGGTTTGCTGGTATAGATTACAGTGTCATCTGCGTACATGTGTACAGTAGAAGCTTTGCAGACATTGGGCAGATCGTTTATGAATATTGTGAATAGCAGGGGGCCAAGTATCGAGCCTTGGGGTACACCGCACGTGACTGGGAGGGGGAGGGAAGTGCTGTCAGAAATGGACACAAATTGAGACCTATCAGACACATATGATTGGAACCAGGTTAATGTACTATCACCAATACCAGAGTTCTTAAGTTTTTGTAATAGGATGCCATGGTCTACTGTGTCAAAAGCCTTGGCAAAATCAAGGAAGATGGCTCCAGTTAGATTTCCTTGTTCCATGCCAGCTTGGATATCATTACAAACTTTTAAAAGGGCAGTTGTAGTTGAATGGTTTGCACGAAAGCCTGATTGATCTGGGGTTAAATAGTTCTGATACTGATAATAATCACGTAATTGAGAGTAGACACATTTTTCCAGAATTTTTGACATTACAGGGAGCAGTGATATTGGGCGGTAGTTGGATACCAAAGTATTGTCTCCACTTTTATGGATAGGTACCACCCTTGCAGTCTTCCAGAGTTTGGGTATGTATCCAGTCGCCAGTGATTCATTAATCAGGGTTGCGACAGGTTTTGCAATTGCTGGTGCACTGATTTTCAGCAGCATTGCTGGGATTTGATCAGGTCCAGACTGGTATTTCATTTTTTGGTTACGGAGAAGTTTAGTGATGGCACTGACAGGCACTGGCCTAAAACTGAATTTCTCTGCGTTACGGGGTCTTTGCACTGTTGGTGGGTCCTGACCTGCGTGCGGCCTTTCTGATTGCGTGTCATTTCCTAGTTTAGCAATCAGGGCGGTGGCGCATCCAACAAAATAATTATTAAAAGCATTTGCTACATCTAGGGGGTGTTTTACAGTTTGGTTGTTTACTTTTAAAGCAGCTGGTTGGGAGTGGCTGGGGGTGCTTGTATGTTATTTATGATTTTCCAAAAATTTCTGGGGTTTGATATGTTATTGTTTAAATTTTCATTGAAGTATTGGGCTTTAGCCATTTTTGTTTCTTTTGTGCATTCATTCCGGCATTTTCGGTATTCACAGTGATCGTCCATGGATCCAGTACTCTTGAACTTTGACCACAGGGAGTCTCTAAGCTGGTACATATGCGTGAGGTCAGCTGTAACCCAGGGGAGATGGGCCCCTTTTACTCGCACTTTGCGCAGTGGGGTATGGGTGTTCCAGACTTTCAGGAGCTCGGTTTGAAAGTATTCAATTGCACAGTCCAGGTCTGGGATTAGGTTTATTCTGTACCATGGGAGCTGTTTGAGATAATTTAGGAAGGACTTTGGAGGTACCAAGGGGGAGGGATGGGGTTTATGTGACTGTGAAGAGGATTGCCCAAGCTATTTTGACACTGGGAGCATTCCTGGTGCTGATACTTTTTCTGGCCAACCTTATTTATGGCCTGTCACGAGGAACATGCCCAAATTGTCCAGAAACGACCGGGAGAGTGGATATCTCTCACATCTGGAATGGCACTCACCCATTTATGGAAAAATCGCACTATGTGGAGACAAAAGCGTGACCTACAATCCATCACCACACCCAGAGGTCATCTGTTGGTGAAATTTATATACGCTTATGCAAAGAAATCTGGACAGAAAGCGTGTTGGGTGTGCAGCAGATTGCACTCAGAGACAATCTATATCCCGTTTGCTGCAGTACCTATGAACTTGAGTATATTCTCGACCGGGAATATTGCTATCCATACTATTACTGCCCCACAGATAAAGCCAGATGAGACAATGCCCAATTATCCCATAACAGGCGCTGTGTATCCACCTGATTGGTGTTTCCAAATAGGAACAAATAATCTGAGTATGAGTGAAGATCCATGTCAGTCTAGTAAATTTTAATTTTACAGCACACACAGTTATGTCAGGAACAGGGTCCGGGTTGTTTGTGGTAAGGCCTCTGCAGCTAACCCCGCAACAGCGACAGACAATAGCTGATGTGACTGTGGATAAGCAGAATGCGAAAGATCTTGTGGCACGGTTGGTGCGAATGATGATTGAGATGCGCAAGGGAACACTCCATCTATCCCCATTCATATTGACGGGAGGCTACTAGGTGTGTTGCGGGAATGTGTGTTACACATGGGTACCACCTACAACTACGGGGATGTGCTATCTAGCTAAGTTAATTCCAATACAGAGGGTACAGAGCGATGACATCACATCAGACACAACATTACACTTTAGGTACCCGCTAGTGTTTGGGAAACAAAAGAGAGAGTTGTTCTCAAAGAAGGACCAGGCATGGGCATGGTTCCCAACATGGACTGGATGGGGGAGAGAGTTGATGAGGAGAATGAATAGTTACTCAATGCTGATGGATGAGATTTCAAACAGAACCAGCACAGATATTCAGCTGTTGAATCTTGAGTTGCGTGAGATCCGAAAGTTGCAAATGGTGCATGACATGGCATTGGAGCAGATCAGTGCAGCGCTGAATGGACTATGTGAAATGACTATGCATTATGAATGTTGCACCTACATCAGAAACACATCACATGAGGTCCCCGACTATTATCCGGTAATCCAGGATCACCAGGAGAAAGTTGCCCAGCTGCAGAACACAGCCAGACAGATCGCGGCGGAAGGCTGGAACCCTTTCCGAGGGCTCGGGTCATTCGGAGATTGGTTTAGTTCAATCCTGGGATTTATCTCACGGATTGGATCCATGATAATGATGATAGTGATCCTAGTGATAGGGATACTGCTATACCGCATAGGGTTATGCCTATGGCCATTGTGCAAGAGAGCACTGACACCTACACAAACACAGAAGATACCACTGATGATTCCACAAGATATGTTCCCAGTGAAGGTGGCTCCCCCTAAGTACAAGGTATTTGAGAATAGCAATAGTGGAGTGTAGTGTCTAAGGAGGAGAACCTGAAACCCTAGCCAACGGCGGAATGTAAGGGACTCAGGCCAGGAGATGGCCGCCATCTTGAGCCAGGTGGCCATCTTGTTCAGAACTCTGGTTCACGTGAATGTAAATAGCAAATATTAGCTCAATTAGAATTTAACTTACATAGATTCTTTGGAATGTTTTAAACTAACAGGCAGAGCAATTAAGTTAACAAGATCCGGGCAGATGCTGGCACGGAGTGACAGGATGAGAAAGTGGTTACATCAAGGTCAGAAAGCTAGGGCCTGAACAAAGAGAGATGTGAAAACCAGACGGGCCTTATCTAAAGTACACAATAAACATGACCCAGGGAGGAAGGTACAAGCAAGATCCAGAAGAGTGTTAAATTCTCAATTTTCAAAATACCGTGAAAGCTGCCAATTTATGACCAATGTGTGGAATGTCTTTGTGTTCAGTTAAGGGAGGTACGGACCCACGTGGGGTGGGATAGTGTCACTGTGGGGTGGGCTAATTGGGATGTACCTAATTATCTATTCCTTGTATAAAACACTATGTTTCAATGTAAGAGACACTCAGTCTTAGCGATTCAATCCTGGCTGAGTGGTGACGTCACAATAAAGTTTGCCTTTCCTGAAGAGACTCGTGTCCAGTCAGTCTTTGTCCGTGCTGGCCCGGTCTTCCCCCTTAAAGAGCCAGGTGGATTCCGGTAACATGACCATTTCAATAAGCTATTGGAGGTGGTGGGAAGAAGTGAGTCTGGGCAAGGGACTGGCCCAAGGGTGAGAGGGAGTTTGGGGGAAGGAACTGGACCAAAAAGAAAGAGATGATAGCTCCTGCCCGGAGAGAGTGTGGCAGCGAGGGTGGTGTATTACATACATACATACATATATATATATATAGACAAAGCACAGACCATTGCCGCCCGCTGGGCAGCCGCTCTGAGCTCAAGCAACACATCTGTCGTCTGTGGAGGCGCAGAGGCTAGTTTACAGAGGGAGAAAGCAACCACATTTCCATGATTTTGGGTCATTTGCAAAATACTTGATTTCAATTAATTGACAGTACATCTCCCATGCATAGTTTTTAGGCTTCAAGACGTGTACATCTCCACAACATTCACCAAAAAAAATGCTATTTAACTGTCATTTCATAAAATTTTATGTTTATTGGCTCCTTCATTTATAGAAATAATGCCAGGAGAAATATAATGGGCGTAAAGTGAGAATTACTGTACAGAAAGCAAAGCATGGAGGATCAGGAATATTTAATTTAAGCGGCAGAGTGAGAATAACAGACATTGAGGATGGGGAGAGAGAACACCAGCCTGATAATAATGTACAATAAAGCTCCACATGCCATCTCAGGGAAACAGAAGCAAAGGGATGTTTTATTTTGTACTGGTAGAAAATGTTTAGTGATGGTGTAGATGCCACTTGTACATCGATAAAATCGTTTTTCTTCAATCCCCCACTAAAACAACAGTCCTTTTTAGTGGATACAAAGACACAACATTCTATGACATCATACAGGCAGCTCCTCTGCTGTCATAAAGGTTGCTGCTGCTGCTGTAACTGCCGGAACATTCCATTGTCTCTCAGACACATCTGAGGCTCTGACAGAACTCCACCTGTATCCCTGTGCATGGTATAGAGATCTCGCCCCACTTGGATGTGTCTGAAGACTTTGAGCTTGACTACTTTAGATAAGACCTTGGTGCTTTGGAAGTTCTAGCTGCGAGCAATATAGTTTGCAGTGCTACTCGTATACCCGTTAACACAGATAAGTCTGTGTTGATATCCCACTAAGTTTTATGTGTGTTGCGTTAGGAGGCTTGCGTAGAGGGCGGAGGAGGGAGGGGAAAGGAGATATTTGTGTAATGCTCAGCAGATGTCTATATTAATCTGTTTATAATGATTGTTTTATGTCTGTCTACACATGCCTCTCTACATGTCTGAGTGTGTATGTATGTCTGTCTGTCTTTCCATCCGTCTGTGTACATCTGTCCTTCCCCACGTCTATACATGCTCGTGTGTTTATACATCTCCGTCTGTCTATAAATGTTTCTTTCTGAACAATCCCCCTTAAACTAAACAAGCCCTTATTTCATGGAAATGTTACATTAACCTCTTAATGCCCAGAGGGAAGGGCAGTCCTTCATTACACGGTTCCCCAGAGGTTTCCCCAAAGGTTTTTTTTCTCTTCTGCGAGGTGAAGGATGACTCTCCGTGAGTCCAGCTGTAGCCAACATTATGGCTATTTAAAAGCAAATCTATAATAATATATTTATGCTTTGCTATAGCACATAAGTTCCCTATCAATCGGTTATATGCTGCAAAAGGACATTGTCATAAATTTACTTAATAAATGTAGCATTAATGTAAATATATGTCTCATTGTGCTTTTTTGAATCAAAAATTAATCTGAGTTGATTGAAGATGGTTTAGAGGTACAATGTATATTTATTCTCAATTGCGGTGGGAGGGGGAACTCAGGGTATAAGGTGATGCTGCACACACACACACAATACAGGGAGTATGAAGTTCCCAATAGAGGAAAATATTTCAGTGTTAAACAGAATGCCAGAGGAATGCGAACAACTGAGACAATAGATCAGAGGATCAGACGTCTTTTCAACATGAGACAACACCGTTGCAATGATATTGTGGCAACGGACTGATTAACTGCAGCCAGACATGCATGAAAAGTGCTGCCTTTTCATAACTCATAACACTGTAGGGAAACACTTTTCATGGGCTGTCCAACAATTGCTTTTATTTATACATTGGTCTAAATTAGAATTTAAATAATTACTGCAAACTTTCAGGGGTCTGTGAGAGTGTTCTCTAAAAATACAACTAAATCAGAATGTAACCAAATGATTTGGCAAGAGATCGGTGATAAAATGGCTCAACGGATCAAAAATTGTAAAACGTTGCTGCGCCTTTAAAGGAATACACAAGGAAGTCTAGTTTCTACAAATATATATATTTGTATATAAACATATACAGGGTAATTCAAAGAGCTCCGAATTGCTTGAGAAAGGTAACCGAACGGTGAAAATCAGCGTTCGGTTACCTTTCTTGGCCATTCAGCTATCCAGAGAGCAGGCAATTCACCAAATCCTGGCGAATTGCCTGAACATACGGTGCCTGTTCGAGGGCAGTGAAAACCCCATGAAAAGCACTGCTTCGGCTATTCAGAGAACACAAACCGGCAGTGAAAGGTTTCCCTAATGCCCTGCCATTTGGTGGTTTCATTCGACAAGTTTATTCAGGAGAATCCCATAGGCTTCAATGTTAAAAATATTCCCGTTTTAATTCAATATCCAATAAACCGTTCATTATAAAATTCTGTAGTAAAGAGTCTATTTATAGATTTTTTCGGATATTTGAATCATTTTTCAGATTTTTTTTTTAAAAGTCAGATTTTTTTTAATTTTTTTTTAACTTTATTATCATTCCCTGGACCTCATATGTAAATTTCAGACATTTTCGCTCAGTAGTTTCTTTGCAAACAGCGTTTCACTTTTCAATCATTCATGCAAACTGTTTTCCTAATTTATTCACCTCCCTCTTCTGCAGTCTCGGCTTTTTCCGGCGGCTTCGCTGTGTGTGATTGGCTCCTGCTCGGGTTTTTCCGTGGTTTTCGGCAGGTTAATCCAGATGTTTTTGTGGATTTTCGGCGTGCATCCGCTGGGTTTTGCGGCTCGTTTTCGTCGGGTTTGCGGCAGCTTTTCCCTGCAATTCAGGGACCCTGTGGTGTTTGCTGAATACACCGCAGGGTCACCGAAATGGGATCGGCAAAAGGAACCGAATTGAAGAGAACGAAAAGTCACCGAACGTGCGGTGACTTTTCGAATCTCTTTGAATTACCCTGATAATGTCACATGATGCTGCAGCTCCAATAGCCCCTAGGTTAATCCAGCCTTGGACCAACCGATTAATCGTTAATCAGAATAGTTGACAACTATTTTCATTATCGATTAAATCGATTAGTAGTTGCAGCCCTTTGAAGACTGCGCACAATATGGCTGAAGACAGCTTTTTTTTTCTCCTTTCATAAGGCCTAGCATGCTCATATAATAGGATTTGTGAGCCTAGGTCTCGTTTACCTGCATGGTCATTGGTCGGTGAACTACAGATACTGGCCGAAGAGAAATTCAAGATGGCCGCTCCCATGCAGCATCGACATGCCTGGAGACTGAGCGAAAAGAGG
Source organism: Leptobrachium leishanense (assembly GCA_009667805.1). Lineage (NCBI taxonomy): Eukaryota > Metazoa > Chordata > Amphibia > Anura > Megophryidae > Leptobrachium > Leptobrachium leishanense. Next base: position 45,873,377 of record CM019065.1, read on the forward strand.
GATTTACAGATATGTCCGTAATATGCAAACACACACCAGGCTGTAATTCACGGAATCGTTATCAGAGTGAAAATGGTGAAGGTTATGCAGCAAGATATAAATCATCCAATAAAATAAAAAAGATAGGAAACTCACCCACACACCAGGAAAATCTAAATTATGGCAAGATTGCCGATGTTGCTCACAAAAATGTTCACTTTTACAGAAACACAGAAGTCTTTGCCAACAGCAGGAGTGGCTTTAAAAATAAATAAAAAATGGGAAACCACAGACATGCTTTTTTTTTTTTTTTTTTTTTAAGAGCTTGAGGCAAGCCTGGTCCCAGACTTTGATAAAATCAGATTGTAACCGTCTCTTTAATATCGTGCAGGCAGATGTTTGACCACTAGAGACCACTGCCATAATTGCCTAAACAATTGAATAGTAAAAAAAAAAAATGAATATAATCGGCCAAGTGTACATGTAGGTTAAGGTTTAATGGGAGGCAGTGTACACAGGCCAGTGCTATGTAACTCTCAAATATGTTAAGAACGGGAAGCAGAAACAAACAAGTCAGACTTTCCGCAGGACGTGTGTAGATCTGCATATTAATATACGCTTATCAGCCACATCATTAAACCCACTGACAAGTGAAATGAATACATTGATTATATGGTTACAGTGACGTCTGTCACGGGGAGGGATATATAGTAACGGGGAGGGATAGATTAGGAGAAAGTGTACAGTTAGTGCTTGAATCCTTTGGAAGCAGGAAAAATGGGCAAAAAAAATCTGAGTGACTTTGACAAGGGTTAAATAGTGACAGCCAGGCGACTGGGTCAGAGCATCTCTAAAATGGCAAGTCTTGTGGGGTGTTCCTGTTATGCAGTGGTTTGTACCTACCAAAAATGGTGTAAGGAAGAACTAGTGAATCAGCGTCAGGGTCATGGGCGCCCAAGGTACAACGATGCAGGTGGGGAGATAAGGCTAGCCCATCTGGTCCGATCACGAAAAGAGCTACTGTAGCTCAAATTACTGGAAAACAGAATTCTGACCATGACAGAAAGGTGTCAGAACACACACATTTTGACGCAAACCACGTACACCCCTTAACCCTTTCGCTGCAGAGGCTTTTCACACCTCTGTGCTGAGGTCATTTTTACCACTTTCGCTCATCATGTTTAACCGCGTTTTGAAGCCATATTTTGATAAATGACCCAGACATATTAAATATCGTTTTTTCCGGCAGATTCAGAATATGTCATTATATGTATACGTCATGTCCTGTCTGTATATTATAACAAAAAATGCAATAAAATTAGAATTTTCAATAATTTATTATGTGTAAAGTGGTTTTTTTTTTCACATTTTAACATGCGATCGTTTGCGGTTATATTTTCTATGGGGTGCGCTTGTTAAAATTAGAAATGGGGACTCGTCGCTATTTTTTAACAAACGCACCGCATACAAAAATCGTTTGATGCTGCACTAATTATAATTGAAATCGGAACAATATTGCTGCACTAACAAAACAAAAAAAAAACTTGACTTTTTTTTTATTTTTAATTTTTTAAAAATAAATAAATTCATGGTCATGTTTGGTATCATTGGAAAGGCTATGCTCTGGCCGATCCAACGATATCAAACATTAACCCCTAGCTGCCACGGATCGGGAGATGGAACCCCCCATCTCCACCATTGCTGGCAGCTAGGGGTTAACTCCAGGACAGGCGTCATTGTGCTATGCACGATGACGCCAGTCCTCAGGGGGAGTACGCGGAGGCTTGGCCGACATCCAAGATGTCGGCCAGCTCCGGGAGAGGATCACGATCCGGCGCTTTTCAGCGCAAAATCGTGATCCGGCTCCCCAGTGGTTAATGACAGCCACCATTTGGAAGGGCAGGCTGTGCCCTTCCAAACGGTGCCTGGATTAACCCTGTGCACCCTGGCGATCGGGAGGGAGGTCCGAAGGACCTCCCCCCCCCCCTCCCTTTCAGGCGCCTCCTCCGCACACGCGGGGGGCGCCTGAATTAGATATCATTGCGCCGCCGCGATGACATCTAATGGTGCCGGCAGCGGTCCTGGGCTGACAGCGAGGATGTCAGCCCGCACTGGGGGGGGGGGGGCACAGCGATCGGCCGGAATCCGGCTGATCGCTGGCCGCAAAGGGAGGATGCGCTCAGCGCGTCCTCCGCATGGAATAGTACTGCGGGTGGACGCGCTGAGCGCGTCCTCCGCAGTGAAAGGGTTAATGGTGTTCCCTGAAGGCAGTGGCCTCTTTCAGCAGGATAATGCACCCTGACACACTGTGCAAACTGCTCAGTGATGGTTTGAGGAACATGACAAAATATTAAGGTGTTGCCTTCGCTTTTTTCTTGGATAAAACCAGATCCCAAGCACTACAGTGGAGATGTCATAATGCATACAGATTGAAAAGGTGCTTTGACAGTGTATAGCACAGTTTTAATGTATAATGCACGTTTTTTCCCATAAATCCACTGGGTCCTGGCAATGGAAAGTAACTTGGTAGTGAAGGGGTAAATCAGTTATGGGTTAGAGATATATATGTATATACAGTTGTGTTCAAAATTATTCAACCCCCAATGCTGTAAAGGGTTTTAGGGAATTTAGTGTACATTTGTAATTGTATTCAGAATGAAATCCTACAAGGACTTTTTAAAGAACCATATGCAACTAAAATTACATCAATTGGTTTTGTAATACAGTAGTAAATGTTTATTTTGTGAATTCTTCATTGACACAATTATTCAACCCCTTAAAGACTACCACTCTGAAGAACAGAGGTTCATTCAAGTGTTTTCAATCAGGTATTGAAAACACCTGTGGATGTCACGGAGCAGCAATAAAGCATAATAAGCACCAATTAGGCAGCTTTAAAATGACTGATTCTCAGCTCCTTCTAGACATTTACTGGTGTGGTTACAAACATGGTGAAGTCAAGAGAATGGTCCAGGAAGACAAGAGAAGAGGTGATTACTCTTCACAGGAAGGGCAATGGCTATAAGAAGATTGCAAAGATGTAAAACATACCAAGAGAGACCATAGGAAGCATCATTCGCAAATTCAAGGCAAAGGGCACTGTTGAAACGCTACCTGGTCGTGGCAGAAAGAAGATGCTGACTTCAACTGCTGTGCGCTACCTGAAGTGTAGAGTGGAGAAAAATCCCCGTGTGACTGCTGAGGAACTGAGAAAAGATTTGTCAGATGTGGGTACTGAAGTTTCAGCTCAGACAATACGGCGCACACTGCGTAATGAAGGCCTCCATGCCAGAACTCCCAGACGCACCCCCTTGCTGTCTCCAAAGAATAAGAGTCGACTGCAGTATGCCAAAAGTCATGTGGACAAACCACAGAAGTTTTGGGATAGTGTTCTGTGGACTGATGAAACAAAATTAGAACTGTTTGGGCCCATGGATCAACGCTATGTTTGGAGGAGGAAGAACAAGGCCTATGAAGAAAAGAACACCTTGCCTACTGTGAAGCATGGCGGGGGTCAATCATGCTTTGGGGCTGTTTTGCTTCTGCAGGTACAGGGAAGCTTCAGCGTGTGCAAGGTACCACGAATTCTCTTCAGTACCAGGAGATATTGGATGACAATGTGATGCAGTCCGTCACAAACCTGAGGCTTGGGAGACGTTGGACCTTTCAACAGGACAATGATCCCAAGCATACCTCCAAGTCCACTAGAGCATGGTTGCAGATTAAAGGCTGGAACATTTTGGAGTGGCTATCGCAGTCACCTGACTTAAATCCGATTGAGAACCTCTGGTGGGACTTAAAGAAAGCAGTTGCAGTGCGCAAGCCCAAGAATGTGACTGAACTGGAGGCTTTTGCCCATGACGAATGGGCGAAGATACCCGTAGATCGCTGCAAGAACTTGTGTCAAGCTATGCTTCACGTTTAAAAGCTGTTATAACTGTAAAAGGATGTTGTACTAAGTACTAAGATTGAATGTCACTTGGGGGTTGAATAAAACTGATAATGATGTGAGCACAGAAAAGACATTTGTGGTTATTTCATTATAAATGTTATGTTATATTTGTCTGACCTACACGTGCCTCTGTGATTTAATTGTAAGCAAGATGACTGAATGATCAAAATCAATGTCAAACTTGCCAAAAACACTAAATTTCAGTGGGGGGGGGGGGGGTTGAATAATTTTGAACACAACTGTATATCATGAGGTTTGCATATGGATTACTAAACCGTCCTGTATTCTACCGCATTCTAGCATTGCCAAAAACAGCTATATACAAAGGTTATACAAAGGGCTATAAAAAAGGTTTAATAACCTCAAACTTGCTGGGTGATTTAAACACGGCATACAAATAACATGGGCAGCACCGGTAAGATACCGGATTGCAAAGCTGCAGAAAGCACAGCTGTAATTGTTACAATTAAGACTGGGGTCAGACGAGCGCACTGACGGGACGCTGTGACGGGGCCGGCCACAAACTGTTGCGTGCGCACAAAATTGTGTCCCTCTAAAAATACTCTGGCTAAGCAGTGCAGCATCTTGGTGCAGGCATTTGTTTCTTTTTCTCTTCAGTACTATTTTATATGAAGTATACAAATACAATAATTATGTATCGTTTCTGGCAACTGATAAGTGTGGATTAGATTAAGGTGGAGTGGGACATTCAGGTTTATTATTATTCTTTATTTATAAAGCGCCGGCATATTCCGCAGCGCTACAGCAGTGTTTCCCAACCCTGGTTCTCAGGTCCCCCTAACAGGCCAGATTTTGCAGATCACCTTGGGGATATGCAGACTGAATCCTGCAATCACTGAGCAGCAAATCATATCACCTGTGCTGTGCTGCAGATATCTGGAAAACCTGTCCTGCCAGCGGTCCCTGAGGACAGGTTTGGGAACCACTGATCTACATCAAAAGCGGCATACGTGTCCTACTGTAGTTGGCCACCCCTGCTTTAAAGTCGCCAAAGTATATTCCTCGCTTGAATGGAGAATAGCCGCAGTTTACTCCCTTTGTACAGCGCTACGTAACTTGTTGGGGCTTTATAAAGGCTTGTAACTGTACTCATTGTACAGAAGAGTAACTGACACCGTTCCTTCAGCATTGTGTGCATCAACCTCTCCTGCCATTGTTGAATTTCCCTTCTGTAGATTAAGTTCCCAGCGATTGCTACAATGGTGATTTTTACCCTGGTTTAAACAGCAGCAAACATCGGTGGTTAGTGAATAACCCCCTAAAGTGGCGCCACACATACACACCTATTTAGCCTGACATTCCAGATACGCTTTATCTAGGAGTGTACTCACACGCAGCAGATATACATTAAATGATGAAGCTTAGTGACGACACGGACACAAACGCTCCCATGCCCTGCGTGTATTATTTTTAAAGGTTTCGAAGCAGCAGACGTGTGTGATCGGGCTTCCTCACGTACAGGACGCTGCATGAATAATGCAAATAAAACAGAATCCAAGTCAAGTGACAGTTAATAGGTTTTATAACGGTTTTCTCTTCCACACCGTTTCCCAGACAGTAATTACATTGGTATATACAGAGATATTTTGATGTCCCCTCATCGCCGCTTGCCTCCACGCTTGTTGGGTCTACCCGATGCACCACCTGCCATCTTCTGTCGCGAACCCAATCTTGGTTTCTGGCCGGGCCTGGGGAACTTCGAACCAAACGCTCCGGGTTTTTGGGATCCGCCGCCTTTTTTCTTGCCGTGTGGCCCTGGGCTTCTCTGGGCTTTCCTTCCCTCTGCAAATTTAGAGCGTTTCTGATCTTTTGCCATTTTCCCAGTGTTTGGGCCTTTTTTGTCTCTTCGGAGGGGAGACTTAAACTTCGACTGTTTTGTGTGACCCCCCGGAGACTGGGATCTCTGCCTCTGATCCCCGTGTCCTTTCGATGCTTTAAATCTCTTATTTGGAGGACCTGATCTTTGGGTACGAGGCAACCTCTTCCTACTGCTGTGAAGGAGCAGATCTAGAGAGAAGAAAAGATTAAGGGTGACTTTTTTTGTTTCGCTGAGCAAAAACAACGGACTGTGAGGCGACAAGAATACTATAGACAGCTGAAACAAAATATAGGAATTGCTTAAACAACGGAAAGCGGCATCATGTTCACTTGCCTGATGTATTAGCCAGTCTTTCAGCAATACATACAAAATTCAGAGCACTTCACTAGAACATCGACTTTAAGATTTTAACATCACCATAAAAAATAATAATAAAAAAATAAAAAAAGGTTCAAGTTCAATGCAACCATTCTGGATTTATACATTATGGGCTCTATCATGTTGCCCTGAGCTAAAACCAGGATGCAAAAGGGAACAATTTGCATTCACCAACTTCCCCTTTGTGTCCCGGTTTCTCCAGCAGATTGCAGGGCAGGCACGGAGTCCGGCAGTTTGTCCCTTAGCGATCGCTAAGCTCACGGATGCTGGGGGCAGCGCTACGGCGCCATCCCCTCCAAGGCAGCCATCCCCAGCATCCCCTCCAAGGCAGCCATCCCCAGCATCCCCTCCAAGGCAGCCATCCCCAGCATCCCCTCCAAGGCAGCCATCCCCAGCATCCCCTCCAAGGCAGCCATCCCCAGCATCCCCTCCAAGGCAGCCATCCCCAGCATCCCCTCCATGGCAGCCATCCCCAGCATCCCCTCCATGGCAGCCATAGGACTCCATGGAGGATTGTGCTGCTGGATCACATGACCAGCAGGATCATACCTCACGCGAGATCCTGCTGGTCGGCAGAGTGATCACGGAAGGAGACAGGGGACTTTCTTCCCCCACTCTCCCTCTGCTCACGGTGGTCAGAAGCAGCGGATCAGGTTGCTGTTCTCGTCACGGGATGACAGGTGAGTATGTGATTTTGGGGGGGGGGGGGGTTTGAGGTGCAGGCGACGGATTCTGCAGCAGCGCAATCCGTTACCGACACCTCTGAGCTGGTGGTAACCTTTTCGTTAGCGCCATCTCTTCGGAACTAGCATTAGGACCAAGTGAGCCTAACACTAGTTACTCTGTGCTTGCACTTTGCTCTCCCCATGTTAGGTATAGGTAGCTCAAAGTACAGTAAACGCATGTTACAGATCGCTAATTAACGAGCGCTAACGGGTTTTTAAAACCGTTAGCGATTCGAGGGCGATGTGGCCGCAGCGCTATGACCTCCATTAAGCTAATGCTGATGCTAGTGTTAGCTTGAAGGAGGTGAGAGCCGTATATGTTGAGGGCTGACAACCCCATCTTTGGGTGTTTCACCCCTCAGCTGTTGGGTTCTTTTTAAACCTTGAACTGCCGGGAGGACATATATCCCATGTAAATAAGAGCAGTCATTAGGTTGGCATAGTGTAGAACCTGCCAGGGAGGAGTACAATGTTGTGCCAGGCTTATAAAATATTTGATGGTCTCGTGTAACAAAATCTTCATAAAAAACAAATACCAAGTTATGAGCTTTTAAAAATCTTTAAAAAGGAAAATATATTGCATTCCCAGCGCACCTACAGGAACGATATTCCGTGTTATTAGTGTATAATAATTACCATAAACAGTATCTCTGTGCAGTAAAACATTCTGCGTACAGGATTCATATCATGTGAACATAAAAAAAAAAACATCTGTGAAACGCGCTCATGGGAAGGGAAGGAAGGTGAATACTTGTATGAGAATGATGTCTCTCTTTAGCCGCATAGGTGGGGGATCCCGCTCCAGCAGGGGTTATTTGTGTGGCATAAAAATAGCAGCAAGACACTTCATGAAAAATCTAAATATATTTATTTCTAATAAAAAGAACGCAATAAGACTGGTTTATGCATAAAAGGATATAAACATATTTTATGCATAAGCCAGTCTTTTCGCGTTTGTTTTTTTCTGACACGAGAGTGAGCGTCATAAGAGGGGACAGAATCTGATGCCTAAAAACCAAGCAGAAGATGGTTATTGGCAACCCTAAAACAAGCACAAATAACTAACCATAACCCCAGTTTCTGGCCCCAATCAACTGTAAGTACTAAACTAACACTAATCTCTGACCTCGAGCCTAAGCCCCGAACATAATGCTCCAATTCAGAAGCATTGGAGCATCCAACTTCGCCTGCAGCAGAGTTTGAGCAAGTATCTAATTTGCCCGTGGCTGGATCAGAACTTTTTTTTTTTTAACGGCCCAATGCATTGGTGGCTGAAATGTTGGTGTAAAAGGAAATGCAGAATTGGAGGGTGAGAAGAGGCAGATGCAAATCCTGAAAAAAAATAAGGGAATTATAAAGTTATCGGCGTGCAATAACCTTTATCAGGCTCCGCTCCCACTTCCTGACGGTAATATTCTGCGTCATCGTCTTCTGATACATTTGCCGGATCGTTCTCGCCAGGATCTTCGGCGTCACTGTCCCCATCTCCACCTTGTTTGTTCTTTATCCCAGCTAAGCTGCGCTTCCTGTGTTGGGAATAAAGAGATAGACCTGAACATAAGTTTACGGACACAGAAATGCATCAAAGGAGCATTGTGAACAATCACTAGCAAGGAGGTCCAATGCAGAGCGGGGGAAGTTGACTAACATGATCAGTGGACATCAAGCAAAAATAAACCCTGTGCAAAAATATATATAAATTGGTTTCTCCCACAACAGGGGTTTTTAAAATGGTAAATCTACATTATAGTGGAGTGAGTGCGCTGCGTTTTCTATGTGGAAGGAACTGGTTACAGCAGCACGCTTACAGAATGCATGCTCAGTTCCAGTGCTGCCGTCTCATTTTGAGGGCTGACCACCCGAACGGGTTTCGTCACCGGCACCTCATTGCAGGACCGAATTCTTATTATACCTTGCACTGCAGAGAGCTGCTCGAGGTCGTATGCCCCATGGATGAAGAACAGTTTTTTAGGTTAGAACAAAATATGACCTCCAGACACGGAATGCACTTATATTGTGGCACACACATGCAACGTATGATCAGATTTTGTAACTACACCCAAATTCTTTCTAGAGCTATCCTCTAGACCAGTGGTTCCCAACCCTGGTCCCCAGGTTCCCTTAACGGGACAGGTTTGCAGGATATGTGAAGCACAGCCAGGGGATAGGATTTGCTGCTCAGTGATTGCAGGATTCAGTCTGCATTTCCCCAAGGGAATTCTTAAAACCTGGCCTGTTAGAGGGACCTGAGGACCAGGGTTGGGAAACACTGCTCCAGACTAAGCTATGAGCAGGGCCCTCTACACCTTGTTTCCATCCTATATCCGTTTATTTCTATCTTGTTCCCTTTGGTTATTGTAAAGCGCTGCAGAAACTGTTGGAGTTATATAAATGATAAAGGAAAATAAATATTAACATGGACTACACTATTGGCATATTATAATAACTTTTCGAACCAGCAGGGAGTGCAGCTATCGTGGGGTGTGTGATATATAAAAATATATTTGTTACATAGACATAGAACTTTGAGAGGCTGCACTCAACCGTAACAATTATTTTGTATAGGGTGCTACAAGACCAATCATTACAACAAACAAGATACCCAGCACTCTTAATGAGGCCATAAGAGGTTTTAAAAATGTATAGTTGAGGATAATTATCATAAATTGTGATCACAAGATCTTTAAGCCCGCCACAACATCAATACACACACGATCAACAACAGGTCACTGGGCTCTCAGAACATCTTTAATAACATGAAGTTACTTCTATCAAAAACTATCAACTTAATTGGGAAGAAAATCACTGCGCCCTCATTGCAGTTATCACAATGGAGACAGGATTCTCTTCGCAAGCAGAAAAATGGTACAGACCGAATAGCACAATCCCCGGATATTTATTTATTTATAAAGGATTTTACCACTGATATTGTGGCACACACATGCAACGTATGATCAGATTTTGTAACTACACCCAAATTGTTTTGCCTGAATCGTTTTTTTTTTTTTTTTAGAATGCTAGAGCTATCCTCTAGACCAGTGGTTCAGAGGACAGTGACAAGACGGTCTTTGCTGTGAACACAGTTGCATGTGCTGTACCCACAGCATGGGCAAAGCAAAGACCTGCGCAGGCTGGATCGGGCATGTCTGGGTGCGAACACAGAAATTCATTTTTTTCTTTTGAGAAAGTATTTTACCAGGAAGGATACATTGAGATTTCTCTCATTTTCAAGTATGTCCTGGGTGGCGAGTATGTACCGTTGTAAGTGTCCTTGGGCAAGACACCTACTGGAGAGGTGCTCTTGCCGGGATCAAACCCATGTCTCCACAGGCTCTCTCCATGCAGAGCAATGAGGTTACCTCTACTCCACCCAGCCGGTACTGTTTAACGGCAAGAAGAGGATTGGAGGGGATAGTCAGGACTTAACTGGAAGCTCTTGTCCGAGACCACGGCATGAATAAAAGACACATCCAGAATTTAAGTTGAATATAATAATATGGTGCAGTTTTTTGCGTATTTTCTGGGGAATTTACTAAACCGTTGACACGAGATCTATTCTTTATGCATATATTATATATAATCTTACAATGTTTATTCATTAAAAAGGTATCTTTGAAATGTAAGACACCGTCATGTAAATCTGTGGGAAAAGAATTAATTTACGCCTCATGGAACACACAAACTCTGCGGAATCTGAGCTTTACACACGTAGAATGAAAACGCACGAGACAACAAAGTGAAACAAATTCCTGCATCTAAACCCCTTTCACTGAACCTTGACCTCTCCTTTATCCAAGGAGAACGCTCTGGAGCTTATTGCAACCTAAAACTTTTTAATGCCAAATACCAGGGCATTCAAAGAATTCTGGGAATTGTAGGCATCGACATCTGGGGGGGGGGGGGGGGGTCGGGAGTTTGACTGCCCTGCCGTAGACTAGAATAATTCTGGTAAGTTTACACAAAAGGTTGGGATAGAGCACTCCGAATATTTTCTCGTTTTTATAGCACTAATTCAGGAGTCGCACTGAGCCGTCACTCACTTATGCTCGTCTTTCTGTAGCTTTTTTCGTTGCACGTCTCCCTCCTGCTTTTTCTTTCGCTCCTGCTTCAGCCGCAATTTTTGCTCTTTTCGTGCCAACATTTCCTTTAGCTCGTCTTCTGTCTTTTGGACTAAAAGGAAAGAAAGAAATTCACTGAATGACAGTCACGTGCAATAAAAGTGATGAGATTAACCCTTTCGCTGCTGAGGCTTTTCCCGCCCCTGTGCTGAGGTCATTTTTTACCTGTTTTGCGCATCATGTTTAAACGTGTTTTTAAGGCTTATTTTAGTATATGACACCGACATATTATATATCGTTCTTTCCGTCAGACTCGGTAGATTCATAATATGTCATTATTATATGTATACGTTATGTCATGTCTGTATATTATAACAAAAAATGCAATAAAATATGTATTTTCAATAATTTACAATGTGTAAAGTGTTTTTTTCCACATTTTAACATGCGAGCAATTGCGGTTATATTTTGTATGGGGTGCGCTTGTTAAAAAAATTAGAGATGGGGTCTCGTTACATTTTTTTTTGGGGAAAATGACACTATTTTTAACAAACGCACCGCATACAAAAATCGTTAGTGCAGCATCATTGTTCACATTATAATTGAAATGGGAACAATATTGCTACACTAACAAACCAAAAAAAATAAAAAAAAAGTGTTTATTTTTTTTTTTTTTAATTTTTTTTCTTTTTTTTTTACAAAATTTTTAACTTTCATGTTTGGTATCGTTGGAACGGCCATGCTCTGGCCGATCCAACCATATCAAAATTTAACCCCTAACTGCCAGGGATCGGGAGTTCATTGGAACTCCCTATCTCCCGATCCCTGGCAGTTAGGGGTTAACACTAGGACTGGCGTCATCGTGCTACGCACGATGACGCCAGTCCTCTGGGGGAGTTCCCGGAAGCTTGGCCGACATCCAAGATGTCGGCCAGCTCCGGGAAAGGATCGCGAACCGGCGCTTTTCAGCGCCGATTCGCGATCCAGCTCCCCAGGGGTTAATGCCAGGCATCATTTGGAAGGGCAGGCTGTGCCCTTCCAAATGATGCCTGGGTTAAGCCCCTGTGCGCCGCCGATCGGGAGGGAGAGAGGTCCGAAGGACCTCCCCCCCCTCCCTTTCAGGCGCCTCCTCCGCACATGCGGGGGGGGGGGCGCCTGAATTAGGTGTCATCGCGCCCCCTCGATGACACCTAATAATGGCGGCTGCTGGTCCGGATGCCGGGCTGACATCCAGGATGTCAGCCCGCACCGGAAGGGCCAGCGATCGGCCGGAACCCGGCCGAACGCTGACCCCGATGGGAGGACGCGCTCAGCGCGTCCTCCGCATACCAGCGGGAATGCTGAGGACGCGCTGAGCGCGTCCTTAGCATTCAAGTGGTTAATGTGTGAAAAGGTCGCCCGGTAGTGTTAGGGGCCAGGCTGCACAGCTCATAGATCCCTCGTCCTTGTTATTTTGTGTATGAACCTCCCATCAGATGCCAACACAGACCGGAGGGAACTACAAGGCAGGGAGTCCCTTGCGCCACATGGTATCAGAACCCCATCATGTCTATAGGAGAGCCAGGCTCCATGTCTCAAAACAGGCACATCTCCTTCCTCCTGTGGACTGTAAGCTCCAATGAGCAGGGCTCTCTACACCTCTTGTTCCCATTCTATGCCAGTTTATTTGTATCTTGTTCACTTTGGTTATTGTAAAGCGCCGTGGAAACTGTTGGCGCTATATAAACCGATGTCTGTGTCACTAACACGGGAGGGACATAGTACATACTAGGGATGCACCAAAATATCGGCGGCTGAAATTTTCAGCCGAAAGGAAAAAAAAAAAAAGAGCCGAAAATCAGTCACCCAAACCTGGGGACTCGACCGGCTTCCAGGCCTAGGCAAACTGGAGGCCCAACTGAGCTGGGGTCTCTGAGCCTAAAGTGTGTGCGTGCGTTATATTGAACACTGATGTTGTGGTGGGGGCCAGCCTCCAGGCCAGGGTTCAGATGACTGATTTTTTCAGCTGAGTTCCATCACCATTATTGGTCTCGTCCCGAAATTTTCATTTCGGTGCATCACTAGTACGTACACCAGTGTCTGCTTCTACGTATACACCATGATTGTTTTTGCTCTTTAAAGTGCTTAGAAAGAAAAAAAAAAAAACACTTCACTTACTGAATGTATGGTACAAAACCTTGCCATCACTTAAACCCTCTTCAATCTTCACCAGCTCCAGAGTTATCCTTGGGCCAATCTATAGGAAAAGGGCATTTATTTTATTGCAGGTCTGTAATAGAGAATTTTACCAGTTCAGATTTTTGTTGCGCTTTATATAAGAATGTTGGTAATATCTGATTGGGCAAATCTCATATTTTGTCCAGTTCTGACTATAGTATAGTAATACTGCAATAATAAAAGCAATTGTTTCGGTCCTGCGTGTACAGAACAATCTAACCTCTGTTAGACGGACAGCGCTCTGCTGCGATTTCATATTCCCTCTTCCTGCGTAGGCCTGGGGCAGTTCTGTTATATTATGGTCTCCGTCTTGCTCGGCCTCGCTCTCAGAGAGGTTGGCTCCTCTGTGGAAGTAGAACATATTGGATACTGAATACTGGTAGGACATCCGAGAAAACTACTCACAGCCCCCCCCCCCAGAAGGAGCAGGGAATACAAACCACATGCACATTTTTGAAAGGGCAAGTAACACTGTAGCAGTGTAAATGCAGAGATATAGTAGCCAAGAGGTGAAGTGGACTTCCTTGAGACATCTACAGAGATATGACACTGTATCGGAAGGGTTGTGTAAACCAGTGTTTCTCAACTCCTCTTCAAGTCCCCCTAACAGGTCAGGTTATACAGATCACCTTGGAGAAATGCAGACTGAATTCTGCAATCACTGAGCAGCAAATTATATCACCTGTGCTGTGCTTCACATATCCTGCAAACCTGGCCTGTTAGAGGTACTGGAGTTGAGAAACACTGGGGTAAACAATCTGTTGAGATTTTGACAGAAGGGAGCCTACAGTGTCCAGTAAGGGACATCTTGCAGCAGGGGTCAGCAACCTTGGTACTCAATATGTATTAGAACTACATTTCCATTTAAGGCTCAGCCAGTCTAGTAAGTAGCTGCGCATCATGGTAGATGTAGTTCCAAAACATCTGGAAGGCTAAGGATGCTGATCCCCTGCCTTACAGGATATTTAAAAAGCTGAACCTCTCACACAATGTCTATATAGCATGTGATCCAGCACCCTCACAGGGTGCCGTAGCATGGTCCTCTAGGGCAGTGTTTCTTAAACCTGCCCTCAGGACCCCTTAACAGGCCAGGTTTTCCAGATATCTGAAGCACAGGTGATATGATTTGCTGCTCAGTGATTGCAGGATTCAGTCTGCATTTCCCCAAGGTGATCTGTAGAACCTGGCCTGTTGGGGGGTCCCGAGGACAGGTTTAAGAAGCACTGCTCTAGGGTATGTCACAGTCTCTTTAGGCCAGTGTCAGTTGATGGCACTACATGCACCCATACTGACGTGCCTTCCGACACAGCTTTGTGACGTTTCAACGGGGTCGGCCACACACTGCATTGCGCGCACGAATCGCGCTCTACAGCGGACGTGCCGAAAGCCTCACGGGGCTGGTCATATGCTGTTGCACCAATTGTGCGCGCAACAGTGTCCCTCTCAGTCAAAGCGCTACGACTCGTGTTCGACGGGACATAACTGTCAGCTCTGCTCAGAGTTTATGATCCTTTTTATGCCAACTCGGATCTGAACATAGAAAGAAGCTCTCATTAAACCTTAACTTCGCAAATGCATACCAGTCTGGACATGCTTACTAAGTGCTGTAGATGGTACTTTGAGGATCTCATGAGGATCACCTGGAGGCAACTGTCCAATGGACACTTGTCACACTTTGACCGTATTAAGAGACTCTAGACAACCCAGAAGAGAACAGTCCCATCTAGAAATCTGTGTCCATGAAAGAGCCCGTCTGCTGCCTACTCACTTGACCAGAAGTTCACTGATGTCCTCCCAGCGACTCATGTTGGGACATTTCTCCTGGAGAAGCTTCTTCATCCCCTTACTCATTCCAACTGGCACAACCTTCAGGCTGCTGCATGGCCAAGAGATAAAACCAGGTCAAAACACACACACACTTAATCCCATAAGAACCAGACAGGGAATACTTACTAATGCCTCAGTTCCAGTGTCTGACTGTCATCATTATAGTTAATGAGGATACATCTCCGAATGGTGTTTAGGTTCACCTAGGAGGAAAGAAAGACAAAAGTGAAATGGGATTTTCCAAAATTATATGTAAGTGAACTATAAGGGAAGGAATCATAACGGTGATATAGACCGAGTGGTGTTTCTGCTCCTACAGAAATACACATAATAGTTATAGCAGGGCTCAAAATTTCCACTCGCCTACCCGCATTTGGCGAGTGGAAATTGTAAGGGAGAGTGGAAATGCACACGCAGGCAGCACAATAAATTATTTCATGCTGCGTATTCCGGCAGTGCCACCGTGCAGCGCCCCCCCTTCCCCAGGCTGCACGGTGGCAGGGAACCGCTGCCTAACCTGACCCAGCTTGTCTCTGTCACTGGCGGGGGGGGGGGGGGGGGTTGAGGGGAGCTTCCCTGCCTCCTCGCTCTGCTCACTGGGCTCTGATGACTGGGTATACATGTATCTGGGGTCTGATGACTGGGTATACATGTATCTGGGGTCTAATGTCTGGGTATTACTGTTACTTTTGTAACTTTATTCTAAATAAAACCTTTAACAGTGTAATTTCAGAAGATAATTTAAGGGGGTGCGTTTAGAGGCAGAGTTAAGGGCTGGGTAGGGGTTAGGCAGAGTTAAGGGCTGGTTACAGGTTAAGTGCAGGAACTGGTGGCGAGTAACTCTTATGGCCTGGTTAGTAGCTTGGGACTTAAAATTTTGAGCCCTGGGTATAGGATCAATAAAACACCCAGAAATGCTCCTCAGGAGGCGATTAAACATGGTGTTTTACATTTGAAGCGTCACAACAGAAAAAAATAAATAAATTAAAAATAAATTTACAGGTAAAAGGTTCCATAAAAATCACTGATTTTTGCCTGTGGTTTTATGGGAAACCACTTAGTGAAGAACTTAAGGCTTCCTCCTCTACTAGTTCCAGAATGATAAAAGTAGTAAGCTATGCTTGAATAAAACCGGATCCAAGAGACGCATGACGTATATAGAATTTGTTTGTGTTCCAAAAGGTTTACAAAACAAAGCCGGAAAAAAATTAAAACATGATGGTGAACCAAACCTGCGCTCCCTATATCATGATATGCAAAAGAAATAAATCGGAGAGGTTCAGGTATCAGCTGGAAGGAAGGAAGGGGAAAAGAAGGAGGAGGAAGGAAGGAAGGAAGGAAGGAAGGAAGGGGAAAAAGAAGGAGAAGGAAGGAAGGAAGGAAGGAAGGAGAAAAAGAAGGAGGAGGAAGGAAGGAAGGAAGGAAGGGGAAAAAGAAGAAGGAGGAAGGAAGGAAGGAAGGAGGGGAAAAAGAGAAGGAAGGAAGGAGAAAAAGAAGGAGGAAGGAAGGAAGGGGAAAAAGAAGGAGGAAGGAAGGAAGGGGAAAAAGAAGGAGGAAGGAAGGAAGGGGAAAAAGAAGGAGGAAGGAAGGAAGGGGAAAAAGAAGGAGGAAGGAAGGAAGGGGAAAAGGAAGAAGGAGGAGGGAGAAAAAGAAGGAGGAAGGAAGGAAGGGGAAAAAGAAGGAGGAAGGAAGGAAGGGGAAAAAGAAGGAGGAAGGAAGGAGGGGAAAAAGAGGAGGAAGGAAGGAAGGGGAAAAAGAAGGAGGAAGGAAGGAAGGGGAAAAAGAAGGAGGAAGGAAGGAAGGGGAAAAAGAAGGAGGAAGGAAGGAAGGGGAAAAAGAAGGAGGAAGGAAGAAGGGAAAAAGAAGGAGGAAGGAAGGAAGGGGAAAAAAAAGGAAGGAGGAAGGAAGGAAGGGGAAAAAGAGGAGGAAGGAAGGAAGGGGAAAAAAGAAGGAGGAGGAAGGAAGGGGAAAAAGAAGGAGGAAGGAAGGAAGGGGAAAAAGAAGGAGGAAGGAAGGAAGGGGAAAAGAAGGAGGAAGGAAGGAAGGGGAAAAGGAAGGAGGAAGGAAGGAAGGGGAAAAAGAAGGAGGAAGGAAGGAAGGGGAAAAGAAGGAGGAAGGAAGGAAGGGGAAAAAGAAGGAGGAAGGAAGGGGAAAAAGAAGGAGGAAGGAAGGAAGGGGAAAAAGAAGGAGGAAGGAAGGAAGGGGAAAAGAAGGAGGAAGGAGTAAGGGGAAAAGAAGGAGGAAGGAAGGAAGGGAAAAAGAAGGAGGAAGGAAGGAAGGGGAAAAAGAAGGGGAAGGAAGGAAGGGGAAAAAGAAGGAGGAAGGAAGGAAGGGGAAAAAGAAGGAGGAAGGAAGGAAGGGGAAAAAGAAGGAGGAAGGAAGGAAGGGGAAAAAGAAGGAGGAAGGAAGGGGAAAAAGAAGGAGGAAGGAAGGGGAAAAAGAAGGAGGAAGGAAGGGGAAAAAGAAGGAGGAAGGAAGGGGAAAAAGAAGGAGGAAGGAAGGGGAAAAAGAAGGAGGAAGGAAGGGAAAAAGAAGGAGGAAGGAAGGGGAAAAGAAGGAAGGAAGGAAGGGAAAAAGAAGGAGGAAGGAAGGAAAAAGAAGGAGAAGGAAGGGGAAAAAGAAGGAGGAAGGAAGGGGAAAAAGAAGGAGGAAGGAGGAAGGGGAAAAGAAGGAGGAAGGAAGGAAGGGGAAAAGAAGAAGGAGGAAGGAAGGGGAAAAGAAGAAGGAAGGAAGGGGAAAAGAAGAAGGAAGGAAGGGGAAAAGAAGAAGGAAGGAAGGGGAAAAGAATGAAAATATGCATTTCATGTTCAACAAGCTGCTTATTTTCAATTCTGTAATTAAAGCTGTGTGTGTTTCTATGTGCTCTAAGAACATGAAGATTTTATACATCACGAAGGGTCACATCGACTATTAAGGAGTTTCACACATAATATTCCAAGCTTAAAAAGGCTACACTGATCAATACGAAGTATCACCTTGTGGACATTAATTGAGGGGAACATGTTCTGGAACATGGTGGCCATCAGCTTGACCTGCATTCCCTGGTTGCCAAAGTTATTGAGAACGAGCAGAGGTGGGTGAGTGAACTGTTGTTCGTGCATGCGGTGCTTCTTCAGGGATGACACCACGTCCTTGACAAGAGAATACTGAAAGGAAGAAGAACGGTGAGATTAGAGGACTGATGGAAGGACTGGAGATAGTGTGGACCCAGGACAGAGAATAAAATCAAAAAAAGCGAAACCATGGAATTAGAAAGAATCCACATCTTTTCACCTACAAAGTGCTCAGAATGAAAAAAGGAAGTGCGATCAAACTGACGGATTCAGGACAGATACGCACCTGGGTCACTCTGAAACTCAGTGTTGGTCCGCGGGGCAGTCGGACAAATTTCTGGAAAATACAATGAAAGAAATATTAGCCTATACATAAACGATGTAACAATTTTTTTTCCAAAAAGTAAAAGGAGACCATTGGGAGGTTTTTTCAGGTCTTATTTCAAGCATGTTTGAAGAGCAGCACTTACAAAATTGACATGTTCAGGTGTTTTGCTGAATATCAGGAAATGTGTCACTCCGAGAGGTCCTGCCACTGCTACGAAATCTTTCAGCATGTTCTTTTTCCGAGCCTGGACAAAAGAAAATTGATTAATGGGATATTCTTGTGAAACGCAGTTCTGCTGTAAATAAATTCTACCCACTTCAAATTAAATAATGGTCTGATTCAAAGCTCTACAAAGACTTGCAAAATAGTGAAACCTTTTTACCTTTGTAGCAGGAACCTTCACTCACGTTCTCCCTTGAAGTTCAAAGCATGAAGAGCATCTGAGACAGCAAATCTACCTGCAATCCTCCCTCAGCTCTGGCACCGCAATCCTCATGCACACATCTGACACAAAAAAATAAAATCTCCCTCCCATCACCCCTTCTGCACTGATCCTGAACCAAACTAGAGACTAACCAAAAGGATGACCTCAAGTAAGTATTGGGTTCACATAGGAACGTTATGGATATGAAGCTTCTCTTTCTGCGGAAATCTTTACAAACAGCGGAAGACTCTGCATAAGTCCAGAAAACCCACGAATAGGTCCATGTTATGTTATAAAACATAACAAAAAGTAAAAATTGTCATTGGCGCTTACCACTGTAGCTCCATGCGAAACAAAACACAGAGGAAACCGTTTTTTTCTGCCTCCGCAGCCGCCCTGGTAGGGAATAGGCGTGAAACATTTTTTTCTGCTCCCCAGCCAGGTCATTGTTGCTGCTGCCTCTTTCCGTGTGTTTTTTTTTTTTTAAACCTAAGTGGAATTGTTCCTGGTGAGGGAATAAATATAAACCCAGTCTCTCTTGGCCGAGAAGCAGCACGAGGATCTGTGGTTTCTTAGAAAGCAGCTCTTGGTTTCATTAGGTACGACCCACCTGACCCAGACGTCACGTGACGGGCTTACATTTTAAATGGCCATTTAAGTAAACCAAAACCTCTTTTTCGCATGGAACTACAGGGGTAAGCGCAAATGACAACCTTTTTTCTTGTTATGTTTTATACATGAAGCAGGCTGGATACTTCTGGTCTACGCAGCCACCGTGGTATTGAATAGGTGCGAGGCTGTTTTTTTCTGCATAGATGTGATAAGAGTGGTCCAGGAAACGCCGGCCATGTTTTACTTGCTGATGAAGCTGGTTGCGGCTTGATCCACTATGGGTTTCTCTGCTACAGAGATGAAGAGTCTCTTCCTTCTTGCACATCGTGAATAAAATTATATGCTTTATGCATTGCCATCCCATTTGCACGCACGTGGTACTTTTTTTCTAAATTATTATAATGTATCATTGCTGTGTGTACGAAGTGCAGCCGAATAAACTTTTGCAGGAAAATACCAAGAGTCAGTCGGGGACGCTTGGCAGTCAATGTTAAGTTTGACAGCAAATTTTAAATCTAGTTTTAAGGGGTTTTTCAAAGAGAGCCGAACTTGCCGCACAGTGCAATTGTGGCAATTTGGCCATTCGCCACATATTCTAGAGGAGTTGGGGTATAGAAGAACAAGAAGCGTTACCATCTTATTACTGCCCAGAAACATTAGTACTAGGCTGGGTATTAGAAATAGAAACATAGAAAAATGTCGGCAGATAAGAACCTTTCGGCCCATCTAGTCTGCCCAATTACATGGATACTTTACCTGGATTTATCTTTTGTTTAGGATAGCCTTATGCCTATCCCATGCTTGCTTAAATTCAATTACTGTTTTGGCCTCTACCACTTCTACTGGAAGACTGTTCCATGTATCCACCACCCTCTCAGTAAAATAATGCTTCCTGATGTTACTTTTAAACCTTTGCCCCTCTAATCTAAGACTATGTCCTCTTGTTTTGCTATTTTGTTTCCTTTTAAATATACTCCCTTCCTCTACCTTGTGGATTCCCTTTACGTATTTAAATGTTTCTATCATATCTCCTCTGTCTCGTCTTTTTTCCAAGCTGTACATGTTAAGATCATTAAGCCTTTCCTGGTAACTTTTCTCCTTCAAGCCGTACACATTTTAGTAGCCCTTCTCTGAACTCTCTCTAAGATGTCTATATCCTTCTGGAGATACGGTCTCCAGTACTGCACACAGTACTCCAAGTGAGGTCTCACCAGTGCTCTGTACAGTGGCATGAGCACTTCCCTTTTCCTACTGCTAATACCTCTCCCTACACAACCAAGCATTCTGCCAGCATGGTGACAGGGCTATGAAAACTATAAAGATGTGGGGAAAGGAGGCGAGGAGCAGTGTAAGTCAGGAATGGGATACCCCAAGGCTGGTGTCAGACGAGCACAGTGTTCACGTCCGTGTTACCGCACATAAGTACTTCCGTGATAGCATACAATGGTGTTAAATGAAGCCCCACACACGAAGTACGTCTGCACAGAACTGCGGATGCATGGCGGATGTGGCAAACGGACGCAGGTTAGGCAAGAACGTAATAATGCTAGAACAGACGTGCGGAGTGCGCCACATCCGCATAGCTTTGCGTGTGAGTGATGGAACGTGGTCAGACGGACTGCATTTATACGTCCAGCATTTTTGACGGACAGAATGTTTTTGCATTTTAATCTATTTTCCTCCTACATCCGACAAAAATAACGTCAGTGAAAAAAAACGGACTGTGTGGCCACTACCTTGTCGTCAGTCAAAAAGTACGTCCATACTGCTTGGACGCACAGTCCGTACAAAATACGCTCGTCTGACCCTAGCCTAAACTGGGTTTTGAGGGTTTTCTTGTAGCTATGGGGAGAGTCCGACAGAGCGAGGTAGGTCATTCCACAGGACCAGCGACGCTCTTGAAGAGTATAGGAGATGCAAGTTAGTAGTGCGTATGGACGCAAAAGGTGGGACATTTCCTCACACCGTAACACCTCAAAGAAAAATGAGTGACTATGGATCTGGATTATTATCCAAGCATATTTTACGTGTTGGCGATAGCAAAGCTACAGATTGTCAAAGAAAACCAATCAAGCATTATGGAAAGTCAAAATATCTTTACAGCTGGAGGGTCACTCATTGAATAACCAAGATCCAGATGTGGTATGGATGCAACGTCCTGTTTATAGACGGATATCACTATATTGTGATTTAAATACTTGTGGTATAAAAGACGATTACAGCAAATCATAAAACAAACAATGGAATATAGAATATTCAGCAAAACGGGTAAATAAATAAGAACCCTTGTCTGTCGGGAGAGAGGTAAAGGGATATTGTTACCTTGAGGGATGTGGCGGTAAACGGCTCCATTGCTTGACGGAGATCCAGGATCAGCTGTTGCACATTTTTTCCAACTTGTCCTCGGTTAAAGACGAACGAATGGGGTACATCGGAGAACGTTTCTTCAGCACTGTGATTCGAGATGGCCTTTAACTTCCTTTGGTTTTTAGACTGGTAAGAATTTAGAGAGACGGTGAATTGCAGAAGATCTTCTCATTTGCAAAACAGAAGTGATAACTCGTGCACATATAGTGATTAAACTTGGATTTGGTGCGTCTCAATGTGTGACATGACGAAGGCTGGCTTGTTACGTTGGAGCAGGATTACACTTTGCACGGGTCATCACTTTTTAAAAGAGGGAAACTCTACTCATGCTGACTACTTTATAGTTTTAAAGTGATCAGGATGTGAGTAGTGCCCCCCCATTCACCAAACGTTTATAATCACTGAGTGTAGTGGAGGAGTTTCTTCCATCCCATCCAGCGTAGCCAGGAGTTTGAGTTTCCCAGCTGCCCGTCACCAGAGACGTCAGCACGCAGTTAAGCAACTCCAATCCATCAGTCTGCGCCAACACTACAGAACTTGTGTATATAAAGCACGCAAGTCCATAGCAGTGCGCATTTTGTAGATCCTATGCCAAGTAAGTTGCATAAGACCACAACGTACGTTAGATAGCTGCAGGGACTTCAAGAGTCCCAAAAATAAAGAGGACAAAACGCGCCTCTGTCCAATTACTTAAGGGCAAAAATACTGAACTGTTTTTAATAGTATAACCCTTTAATGATGACTGGCTCTTACTTCGCACAAATTAGAAAAAAAATGCAAAACTATGTACATCCTCTGAGACCGACCAGGTGACCAGCAGGCGTGAAATTCTAAATCCTGGCTGCCTGGCTCCACTTGACACAATTTCTACCAAAAGGCATCGGAAGGAGAGGGGCACTCCGCACAGCCTGACCATTTTAACAAACTACAGTGGCACTTTAATACTTTGTTTCTATTAAATTAATAAAAGTTAGGTCTTAAGTTATTTACTTCATTGCCTTTTTTTCCTGGATGGAAAAAAAATAAAAATTTTACTGTTGTATTTTTTCGTATTCGATTCAGGGCTACCCCTTTTCTCATCTGAGATTTTGGCTGCGTTTCTAATTGGGTATGTATTTTGTTTATGGTTATTTGGCTTGATAGGTGTCCCGCCAGACCCATTTAAATATCACAGTGAAGCACTTCTTGGATATACGGGTTTAAAAAAGAAAAAAAAAAGGTCACATGCTGCATTCATTCATTGGACCATCTGCCTGATTACAGCACGCATTCTCTTAGATTGTAAGCTCTTGAGCAGGGTCCCCCCTCCTACTGTTGTGTGTGTGTGTAACGTGTATGTATATTCGTCATTCTACGTTGTACAGCGCTAAGGAATTTGTTGGCGCTTTATAAATGCTTGTAACTGTAACCGTAGGATCCTTTCGATAAGATCATACAATGTCACAGTATTTATTTCCACCCAGAGTCGTATTAATTTGTGGCCAAGATCTTGTATTGATGATGAGAGAGTCGCAGCGCTACCTAAAGTCTTCTCCAGCACATTATCCCAAAGATTCTCAATGGGGTTAAGGTCTGGACTTTGCGGTGGCCAATCCATGTGAAAATGATGTCTCATGCTGCCTGAAACACTCTTGCACAATCTGAGCCCGATGAATCCTGGCATTGCCATCTTGGAATAAGCCCGCTGTGCCATCAGGGGAGAAAAAACCCATTGATGGAAAAATCTGCTCATTCAGTATATTCAGGGAGTCACATGACCTCATTTTTGGGAGCATAACATTGCGGGGCCTAAACCTGACCAACTGAAGCAACCCCAGATTATAACATGCTCGTACGGTAGGTGTAGACTTTCTTTGGCCAGGCTGTGTGTGTGTATATATATATACATACATACACATACATACATACATATATATACATATATACACACATACATACAATCTGGAACGTACACCGTATCCATCAAAATACAGCATTAAAGAAAGCAAGGTCCCATTAATCAGAGCCTCCTCAGGTTTCCATTGCATGTGAGAAAAACAGGAATCTAGGTTTACTCTCATTACTTCAAGCCCTCTCCCAAACACCCACCCCCATTACTTTTGCCAAATCCTAACTGCATATAGCTGCCCTCATCGTTTGAAAGTCTCACCCCTTAACCTGTCGCTTATTTTAATCCTCATGATCTATTTCACTAATAAACAACCCGCTCACCTTCTGCTTCCCCATGCTGGCCGATCTGAAGCTCCAGCACTCACGTGGAGCTGTGCACTTCACCCACTTCCTGTTTCGCTGCTCCCTCGGTCCCACTGCAAACGCGCAACCTTAGTTCCGCGACGCTCGAGTTCCGAGCGGGGACTGCAAAGGCGGGACACCCATAACCCCAATAATATTGCTTTAAAGAGACTGCAGAGACGGTTACATTTTTGTTTATATACAGTTATCTATGCAGACTGCAGCACCTGCAAGGAAAAAAACCGAAAACGTATATAATTTTAGTGGTTACAAACATTATGATGTCATTGTCCACTGTGCTTGAATTTAATTGTAGATTTTATAGGTTTATTGTTGGTCAAAGGTGGTTAATTAGCATTACATTTCTGAGTATAAATCCTATAGGGCCAATAGTATATACATTAGCCTTTAGAAATAAATGTCCTAATTTCACAAGGCTATGCAGTATTTTGGTTTAGTCCTCCATTATAAAAGTGTTAACATATTACGTAGTTATTAATTGATAAAGGGTTATTCAAGGAGCGTCGAACTTGCCGCCGTAGGGCACCGAACGGTGAATTTTTTGGCAGTTCGTCTATTCAGAGAACTGTCAATTCACCAAACACTGGCAAATTAACAGTGAACATATTGTACAGCGCTGCGGAATATGCTGGCGCTTTATAAATAAAGAATAATAATAATAATAACCCAAATTTGAATCCTAGTGAACTGAAAAACGGCAAAATACAGCCAAAAAGTTTCAGATTTCAGACTTCGGAACAAGTTAAATCGGGACCCAAGTATTCTGTTAATCTGTATATTTGTGTTTTGTTTTTAATATCTTGCATTTTATTACTTTGTATTTCTGTAACAATTCAATGTTCTTGAACCCAGGACATTCTTGAAAACTAGAGAAATCTCAATGTATCCTTCCTAGTAAAATACTTTCCTGAAAATAGTAAATATTTATTTGTAAAGTTATACATAAGCACACAGGAGTGCGCAGAATGGTGTGCACACTCGGTAAATTGCTCCTGCTTTTGACATTGTTGGTCCCCATTTACTTCCTATAGGTTTTACTTATTTTGTTCTTTAACCCCTTGATGCCACAGGACGTCCGTGCGGCGGGTGGGCCTTGAAGACGCGGGGTGAACGTGTACGCTCCGCTGACTTCAATGGGCCCCCTCAGCCCCTCCCTGCAACCGGCACACGCGCCATTGGCTGTAGTGGGATGACCTGAACTCAGGCTGTCCCCCTGCAGTCAATGACGCGTGTCGTGCGTCAGCTGCGTGGGTGGCCTAAATTAGTGGCCCACAACGGCACCTGGCGGCGAGGCGTACCTGTACCCCTCACCGGTGTTAACCCCTGCCCGTCGATAAGAGGTTAAAAAGAAGATAAAAATGTACAGTTTGTTATTATTCAGTTTTGAAGTAATAAATACACCCTAAAATCAGGGCTGCACGTAATGTATAAACTTGTACACAGAAGATTGATCATTTGTGATTTTCTGATTGTCATATAGTAAATTCTGAGCCAATCAATAAAATATTAAAGCTGTTACCTTCAGATTCAGGCAAGGTTTAACGTCGAATACAATGTACAGAAGTCAAAATTATTTAATGAAGAAAAGGTGATGGGCGCTAGAAATATAAAACCATGTCATATAGATAATATAAATGTTTGTCAATTGTATAAAGTGGCCACTGTTTAGGCTGGGGTCAGACGAACGCAGTGCGAACTCGCGTGCAGCCGCACTTTATCACGGCCGTAGTAGCAGCAAATAACGGCCAATGATGGGCAATATACGAAGTACGGCCGCACGAAAGTGCGGCTGCGCAATGCAAGCGGCAAACAAACGCATTTTTTCGAGAACGTGATACCGCTAGTACTTACGTACAGAGTGCGCTGTGTCCGCTAGCGGTGTGTGTGCGTGATTGGGAGACGTCAGACGCTGCTAATGTCTGGCCAACATAACATCCAGACGCAAAAAGTGTGTTATTGATGATCCGTACAAAATCACGGCCGAAAATGCGCATCGTATGACCACTATTGCGTATTCCGTGAAAAAATACGTCCATTCGTTCGAACGCACTTTTTCACGGACGACATGAAACATGCGTTCGTCTGACCCTAACCTTAAAGTAAAACAAAAAGGACTAATAAAAAAAATAAAAATTTATGTAAGTGTAATCCTTACATTAGATTATAGTGGGTAAAACCATACGGCGCATCAACGGTGGATTGGCTATAAAGTGAACATGCAAGTACTCGTGTCAGTAATTCAAAAAAGTGCAGCAGTGCTTATTGTCATGTCATCATTATTCCAAAGTACATATGTATAAAGTCCAATGTAAAATAAACTATTGAAAAAAGTTCTTTAGTGCATAATTGTCCAATACTCAAGGGAAATGATTGATCCTCTCTGAGGTGCTGATGTTGAATCCGTTTTGTCATCGATATTTCTCAAAAGACAAGGAACACAAGAAATAAAAGTGCAGATGGTCTTAAAGGAATTGGTCAAAATACTGTAATAAGAGTATAGACCACTCACATTTATAAGAGCCTACAAGGGTCCCAGCTCTAGGAATAAAAGCCTCTGGCCATATAGAGGGTGGCACTCGCCTTCTTTCGTCCATAGTGGGCACTAAACAAATGAGAAAGAATCGGGAGATGGCACTCCCATAGCGTAATTGTCACGGGTAGACTGCGATTGGTATAATATGGTGGGGTCGTGAACCCAGGATGCAGTGAAAGAGGCAGGTTCAGAACAACAAAAGGGTGTTTAATATAGCATAAACACAAGAACATAGAATCAGGCAGGGAATAGACAATAGAGTGGTGAGAGTTCAGCAATGGGTCTGGTACACGGGGATCCTAGATGGGGGACAGAAGGGGAGCAGGATGGGGAGGGTACCGGTATGATGAAGCAATGAAAGTCCAGATAGTAACAGAGGGTCCTTGGAGTCTATGGTGGTTCAATCAAGGAATCCTTGGGAACGTCAGGGAGCTTTCTCAGACAGGTTCACAGTCTGCAACTTCAATGTGGAAGTGTGCTGGAGAGGGCGTAACTTCCACAAATACTGGGGCAATCAGGGGAAGGTGAGGTCAGGTGAGGCTCCATGGCCAGAACGTCAGAGTCCAGAAATAAACATAGGTCATGGAACATGGCAAAAAAGGGAAAACAAAGGGGGCGCCAGGGGGTATGGGGTACGGGTCCTGACAGTAATGTTGTATGCAGAAGGGTAATAAAGGCAAAAAGAGCCACACTCACCAATTCAGGAGCCTCACGATGATGGGCTCAATCAATGTAGCATTGGGCACGATTAAGGTGGAGACCCAGACTTCTTTATCTCTGCAACATGCAATCCGTGTATGGAGTTGAGTAAATAGGAAAAAGTGGCCGATGAAGGGCTGAAAGCAAGTGGATTTTATTAAGATAATGGACAATAGTAAAAAGCGGACATATGATCTACCGAGACGTGTTTTGGCTTACTAAAGCCTTCCTCAGTCGGTATAAATGTTCAATAATGTCCATATGTATTGCAAGTCACATATGGATACTTCATTTTTTGTCACTTGCAATACATATAGAAACATAGAAAAATGTCGGCAGATAAGAACCTTTCGGCCCATCTAGTCTGCCCAATTACATGGATACTTTACCTGGATTTATCTTTTGTTTAGGATAGCCTTATGCCTATCCCATGCTTGCTTAAATTCAATTACTGTTTTGGCCTCTACCACTTCTACTGGAAGACTGTTCCATGTATCCACCACCCGCTCAGTAAAATAATGCTTTCTGATGTTACTTTTAAACCTTTGCCCCTCTAATCTAAGACTATGTCCTCTTGTTTTGCTATTTTGTTTCCTTTTAAATATACTCCCTTCCATATGGACATTATTGAACATTTATACCGACTGAGGAAGGCTTTAGTAAGCCGAAACGCGTCTCGGTAGATCATATGTCCGCTTTTTACTATTGTCCATTATCTTAATAAAATCCTCTCGCTTTTAACCCTTTAAAAATCGGCCACTTTTTCCTATTTACTCAACTCCATAGACGGATTGCATGTTGCAGAGATAAAGAGGTCTGGGTCTCCACCTTAAGAGTGCCCAATGCTACATTGATTGAGCCCATCATCGTGAGGCTCCTGAATTGGTGAGTGTGGCTCTTTTTGCCTTTATTACCCTTCTGCATACAACATATCCCAACTATGGGAGTGCCGTCTACCGATTCTGATTTGTTTAGTGCCCACTACGGACGAAAGAAGGGAAGTGCCACCCTGTATATGGCCAGAGGTTTTTTATTCCTAGAGCTGGGACCCTTGTAGGCTCTTATAAATGTGAGTGGTCTATACTCTTATTACAGTATTTTGACCAATTCCTTTAAGACCATCTGCACTTTTATTTCTTGTGTTCCTTGTCTTTTTTGAGAAATATCGACGACAAAACGGATTCAACATCAGCACCTCAGAGAGGATCAATCATTTCCCTTGAGTATTGGACAATTATGCACTAAAGCACTTTTTTCAATAGTTTATTTTACATTGGACTTTATTTATACATATGTACTTTGGAATAATGATGACATGACAATAAGCACTGCTGCACTTTTTTGAATTACTGACACGAGCACTTGCATGTTCACTTTATAGCCAATCCACCGTTGATGCGCCGTATGTTTTTTTTTTAACATATTGTTCTTTATTAAGAAATTGGAAAGACATACTGTACATAGTCAATATCAACAGTGTATAATAGTGCAGTAAATAAATGAAAAGCTTAATACATTGCGGAGAACGTGGCATTTGCTATGAATACAGAGTCGGTGGGCTTGAACAGGGGACACATGCCCATGGTCGGGTGGTGTAGGCTTCATAGTGGTAGGTGTAGCTTCGGGAAGGGAGGAGGGAACTCAGCGGGGAATATACGGGGAATGAGGCGGGTTCAATGAGGTCGGGGGACAGTCCTGCCTACCTACCCGGGGCAGGCAGTTGTTTAGCCAATAATGCCAGGCGCGATAATGTTTAGCAATTTTACCTAGAGATAGGGCGACCCTTTCTTCCGCCGATCGAATATTTTCCACCTCACGTAAACAAACAGTAAGAGGTGGGGCGTTGGGTTTACGCCAGAACATCGGTATAACCAGGCGTGCAGCGTGTAGAAGTCTGACGGTGATCGATTTCCGAAATACTTCGGGTGGGGCCTCAGTGTGGTTAAGTAGGCAGTATTCCGGAGTAAATGGGGGTGGCGGTTCCGTGACTTCGCAAAGACAGTCGTGAACGGAGCGCCAAAATCCAGCGAGGACAGGGCAATCCCACCATACGCCGTATGGTTTTACCCATTATATTCTCATCTATTTCTGACACATATTTTGGTTGTTTTATGTGTGTTTTTTAAACCATGCTATAGGCAGCGTCTGACTATTTATTAGCACTTTATTTACGTCCATTTCATTTCTGTCTTAATTTATTTCAGTAGGCGCCAACACTGAACTGTATATATCTATATATCTATATATCTATATATATACACACCTTTGCTTCCATCTAATCCTTACATTAATTTGTATGAAAAGTCAATTACATTGTGGTTCAACCAAGTCACAGAATGTAAGTGTGTGCTTTCTGTATCAGCAGAGTGGCGCAGCGGAAGCGTGCTGGGCCCATAACCCAGAGGTCGATGGATCGAAACCATCCTCTGCTAGGAAATGTTTTTTTTTAAAAAAAAAAAAACACCTTTCTATATCTCTTTCTACCTAGTAAACATAAATAGCAGTGTACGAGTGAAATAAAGAAAGGGACTGGCTTAATCCTCATGCTGGACACACAGGGCAGGGTATTTTGGACATAATGGCAGCTGATACAGCATGGAAAATTGCTTTGTGACCTTTACAGCATGTTATTTCTGTATCCCCGGCGCCACCTAGTGGTTCCTTTGAAAATATAAAAGGCAATATTACAAAGTTGGTGCCAATTTAACCAGACCTGTTGTAAATTTAACACCTCCATAGATTATAATGGCTCTGGTAAGTTTACAACAGCTATGGTTAAGTTAACACCAGTCTTGTAATACTGCCCAAAGTGTGTATAAAAGGTCAATACTGTTCAGTGTTAGAATCAGCTGCTTCCCTCCTCCACTCGGTGGTATATCCCAGGCCACCAGAAGAAGATAAAGTCTGAAGTTGGTGTGGTGAGGTCAGCGCTACCGCCAAAGCTTTCCTCAATTGAAAACTGGGATCCTTAAGTTCATCCCTCTGTTATGGCGATGTTTGTGCCTCAAAATAAAGCATATACCAGCATAGTATAGACTGTGCAGATGTTGGGCCAAATTACATACTTGACCTGCGTGAGCGTTAACGTCAGCCCAAGTATTTACCGCACATTACAATCCAAACACTAACGGTTTAAGTAACCCGTTAGCGTTTGGTATCTTGTGCTTTTCAGCGCGAGGTTACTGTACTTTGTGCTCCCTATACTTAACATGGGGAGCGCAAAGTGTTAATCAGCGTTAGGATTACACAGTCCCAGCGCTGATTAACGTCCGGCAGCGGTTAACAAAACCTCCTGCCCGCAGCGAGGACCGCGGCTCTGTCCGCCTCAGTCTGGCGGGAGCAGGGGAAAGACTGGGGGAAAAAGCCCCCCCAGTATCCCCCTGCGTATCACTACGCTGACCGGCCGGATCTCGCAAGGCGAGATCCGGCTGGTCATGTGACCGCCGGCATCTGCTTCAATGGAGTCCTATGGACTCCATTGAGAGGATCCGCGCGTCTGCACTTAGTGCTGTCTCACGCAGCCTGGGCTTAGCGCCCGCAAACAATGCAGGCAGCTTTTTTAGTGCCTTCATTGTAATCTAGTGCTTAAACGCGGGCGCTAGGGGGAAAACTGCAGGCGGAGTTTTTCCTCCCTAGTGCCCGCGTTTTAGCGCTAGGAATGTAATTTGGCCCGTTATATTACCAATAAAAAAACGGGTTTGCACTCACGTTTAGCGGTGTATTAAATCAGACACTGGATGTATCAGGAGCCGGAGATTAAAATGGGAGCGCCGGATCCCCACTTCAGTGTTTGATCACCTCCTTGGTTCCTCTGTTCAGCAGTAATCTTCAGGACCAGAGTATAGAAGTAAATCAATTAAATGTTAAATTTATTTATAACAGCAATAATATACTGTAAATAGTATAATACAGCCAAGACGCGTTTTGCGATAAAAATCGCTTCATCAGTTGGTGTATAAGGATACACCAACTGATGAAGCGATTTTATTGTGAAACGAGTCTTGGCTGTATTATACTATTTATATTATTGCTTTTAAAAATAAATTTAATTGATTAGAAGTTTGATATATTGCTTCAAATCATCAATCTGTCAGGGACCGCTAAAGATTTCAGCTAGAAAGCCTACATCGTTTAATAACTATTGTATAAATATATATTTTATGAACTCTTCTCCCAGAGCTTTTATCTTTTTTCAAAGCAAGCGATAGTGAAATAAACAGCAGTGCAAATCTATTGAAAAGAGCACGACGCTTCTAGGAGGCAGTTCCAGCTCTTCCTGGAAGTAATAGGAGTTGAGCACGAAACATCCTGTGTTTGTTGTACTACATTATTTAGAAAAATCCATGGAAATGAATAACCTGTGAAACCATCTTGCATTATACCAGACAACGCATCTATTCTTTTACACACAATAACATTTTCATATATTCAGGGTCGGAGCAAGGATTTCTGCCACATTAGGCAAAAAAATATTCTGCCACTCCACTAAACCCCCCTTATGCGATACCTAAAAATCTCTTTTTTTGTGGTAAATATTTATTTATTTGCAAAGTATTTTACCAGGAAGGATACATTGAGATTTCTCTCATTTTCAAGTATGTCCCGGGCTCAAGAACATTGAATTGTTACAGTCATTACAGAAATACAAGAGTAATAAAACGCAAGATATTAAAAACAAACATCTTTGTATTTATGTGAGATCTAACATTATTTATTTATTTATAAAGTATTTTATCAGGAAGGATACATTGAGATTTCTCTCGTTTTCAAGTATGTCCTGGGTTCAAGAACATTGAAGTGTTACAGTTGTTACAGAAACACAAAGTAATAAAATGCAAGATATTAAAAAACACAAATATACAGATTGATTAAAACCACTTGATCATACCTGATCTAACAAAGTTGCCAGAAGGTTTAATGCGGGGGACCTTGCCCCCCCCCCACGAATCACTTAAGTCTGTATTATGTGAGACCTAACAAAAGAACTAGCTGATCATATCCGATCTTACAAAACGCTGCCAAAATAGCTAAGTGTTTGGTAAATTTTTTGATAAGGGGGGGAGGGTTGATGACAGGTCAGCCCCCCCCCCCGAAAATAATTGTTAACATTTCTTTTTCCATGTGTGATCTAATGCAAAGAACAATTGATCAAACCTGATCTAACGAACTGCATGAGTTTTGTTAAAACATTTTGATATGGGGGGCTGAGGTGTAACATTCAGACAAGGCTTAACGTCGATCAAAATGTAAAAAAAAAGTAAAATTTCTTTAACCGCCTAGCTGTGGAGGACATGCTGAGCACGTCATCGCGATTGCTCCAAGTGAGAGGACGACGCGCTGGGAGTGTCCTTTCTTTGAAGTTCTGATCGGCTGATATTTTGGCCGACCCCGGTGATCTTCTGGTGCGGGCTGGAATCTTGGATGTCAGCCCTGCCTCCGGGACCTCCCCCGCCCACTGACATCATTGCGCATGGGTGTGATGATGTCAGAAAGGGACTTCCCCCAGCAGGCAGGGAAACCTGCCAATGACATCTAACATAACTTTGGGGGTGTACAGAATGGAAATACAGAGGTCCAAAGTACCCCCGCTCTCCTCTCAGAGGTGAAGCAGCTTGCTGGGGAAGTCCCTTTCTGACTGATGGAGGTACAGGGGTATTTCGAACCCCGTATCTCCTGAACCCTGAACTATAGAGAGTCAAGCATGGCGTTGTTGGAAAGGCCAGAGCATGGCCTTTCCAATGATACTTAGCATGACCAGGTTATTTGTAAAAAATAAAATAAAAATCTCTTTTTTTTTCTAATGCAGCACTATTGTTCCCTTTTCAGTAATAACGTCAACAATTATGCTGCACTAACTTACCTTCTCATTTCCCATGATGCCAGCAAGTTTAGACGTGATGGCACAATGCTTTATTAGGCCTTGGTTCATCAAAAACCTAAACCTACGGACGGCTGCGAGGGTCGCAATGGGCACTTTGGAACCCCTCCGTCTTTAATTTTTATACCACACAAGTTCATGTGAGGTGTCTTTGGAAAGGCCATTGTCTGGCCTTTCCAACGATACCAAAATATGACCACATAATTTGTAAAAATTGTATAAAAGAAAAAAAATGCTAAATTTACTTTTTTTATCCCTCTGTTCTAAGGCGAGGCATTATGTGTTTTTGCTTGTAAAGCAAACAATGCCCCTGCCCTAACTCACCTTCTCATTTCCCACGCAGTGACCAAATGTGGAGGTGATGGTGCAAAGCGTTTTTACACACTGGTACATCTAAAATACAAGCTGCTTCACCACTGAGAGGAGAGCGGGGGTACTTTGGACCTCTGTATTTCCATTCTTTACACCCCACAAACTCATGTTAGATGTCATTGGACAGGACAGAGTCTGGCCTTTTTAATGATACCAAACATGATCATGTTAATAACAGGGAAAAAAAGTGTCATCTGCGCTCGTTTCTATGTGTTCCATGTACAACAAAACTGAGGTTTTTGTTTGTTTCTCGTGGCCATTGCAACGTAAGCTATGGCCATTGAAACAAACAAAAACCTCAGTTTTGTTGTACATGGAACACATAGAAACGAGCGCAGGTGACACTTTTTTCCTTGTTATGTTTTATACATTAACTGGGCTGTTACTCCTGGCAGTTGCTGCCGCTCCGGTGAGTATGGACTGTATTTTTCTGTATTTATGATCAATTCCCAGATATCTTGTAGAAGTGAGACCCCCACAATTGCTGCTGGCAGTGAGAACACAAAGATTAGAACAATTCCCAGATATTTTGTATAAATGACTGACCCCCAAAATTGCTGGTGACAGTGAGAACACAAAGATTACAACAATTCCCATATATTTTGTAGAAATGACTGTCCCCAAAATAGTTGGTGGCAGTGAGAACACACAGATTACCACAATTCCCAGATATCTTCTAGAAGTGAGACCCCCACAATTGCTGCTGGCAGTGAGAACACAAAGATTAGAACAATTCCCAGATATTTTGTAGAACTGAGACCCCCAAAATAGTTGCTGGCAGTGAGAACACAAAGATTACATCAATTCCCAGAGATTTTGTATAAATGACTGACCCCCAAAATAGTTGGTGACAGTGAGAACACAAAGATTACAACAATTCCCAGATATTTTGTATAAATGACTGACCCCCAAAATAGTTGGTTGCAGTGAGAACACACAGATTACAACAATTCCCAGATATCTTCTAGAAATGAAGCCCCCACATTTGCTGGTGGCGGTGAGAACACAAAGATTAGAACAATTCCCAGATATTTTGTAGAAATGAGACCCCCCCAATAGCTGCTGGCAGACTGGCAGTGAGAACACACACTAACAATCTCCTCTCAAAAACACATGTTGGGGCTGCAAGGGACTCCTTATATACAGTGGCAAGAAAAAGTATGTGAACCCTTTGGGATTAAGTGGAGTTTTGCATGAATTGGTCATAAAATGTGCTCTGATCTTCATCTAAGTCACAACAATTTGAAAAACACAGTCTGCTTAAAATAATACAACACAAACATTATATGTTTTCATGTGTTTATTGAACAGAACATGTAAACATTCACAGTGCAGGGTGGAAAATGTATGTGAACTTTTGGACTTAATAACTGGTTGACCCTCCTTTGGCAGCAATAGCCTCAACCAAACATTTCCTGTAGTTGCAGATCAGACCTGTGGCGGGATGGAAGTCCGCCTGCGGTCCTGCTCTATCTGACCCCCCCCCCCCCTTTGATGGCGTCCGGCCCGACTACCGAGTGGCATGGCACTCGGTGTCTCGAGCGGCCTGGAGGATGAAATGGCGTTGGTCCGGCGTCTGGAGAGATGGTGCGGTGTTGCCTTGGGGATCCCGTTCCTGGGTTGAGTGGTGATGCAGGAGACCGCTGAGTGTCTCCTGCAATAGTGATTGTAGCTCTGAAATGAAGACACCAGACGTGGCTGTATGCTTTAACCACTTCCATGCGGAGGACGTGCTCAGCGCGTCCTCCACATGGCTCCTGCTGTGCGGAGGACGCGCTGAGCGCGTCCTTCCTTTGGGGTCAGCGTTCGGCCGGGTTCCGGCCGATCGCTGGCCCCCCCGGTGCGGGCTGACATCCTCGATGTCAGCCCAGCATCCGGAACCGCCGCCGATGAAATTAGGTGTCATCGCGGCAGCGCGATGACACCTAATTCAGGCGCCCCCCCGCATGTGCGGAGGAGGCGCCTGAAAGGGAGAGAGGGAGGTCCTTCGGACCTCTCTCCCTCCCGATCGGCGGCGTTGCGGGGGTTAACCCAGGCACCATTTGGAAGGGCACAGCCTGCCCTTCCAAATGGTGCCTGGCATTAACCCCTGGGGAGCTGGATCGCGAATCGGCGCTGAAAAGCGCCGATTCGTGATCCTTTCCCAGAGCTGGCCGACATCTTGGATGTCGGCCAAGCCTCCGGGAACTCCCCCTGAGGACTGGCGTCATCGTGAGTAGCACGATGACGCCAGTCCTAGAGTTAACCCCTAACTGCCACCAACGGTGGAGATAGGGAGTTCCAATGAACTCCCTATCTCCCGATCCGTGGCAGCTAGGGGTTAAAGTTTGGTATGGTTGGATCGGCCAGAGCATGGCCGTTCCAACGATACCAAACACTACTGTGAAAAAAGTTTTTTTAAAAAATAAAAATTAAAAATAAAAATAAAAATATATAAAAAAAAAATAAACATTTTTTTTTTCTTTTTTTTGGTTCGTTAATGCAGCAATATTGTTCCCATCTCAATTATAATGTGAACAATGATGCTGCACTAACGATTTTTGTATGCGGTGCGTTTGTTAAAAATTGCGTAATTTCCCCCAAAAAAAAATGTAACGAGACCCCATCTCTAATTTTTTTAACAAGCGCACCCCATACAAAATATAACCGCAATTGCTCGCATGTTAAAATGTGAAAAAAAACACTTTACACATTGTAAATTATTGAAAATACATATTTTATTGCATTTTTTGTTATAATATACAGACATGACATAACGTATACATATAATAATGACATATTATGAATCTACCGAGTCTGACGGAAAGAACAATATATAATATGTCTGGGTCATATACTAAAATAAGCCTTCAAAACACGTTTAAACATGATGAGCAAAACCGGTAAAAATGACCTCAGCACAGAGGTGTGAAAAGCCTCAGCAGCGAAAGGGTTAAAACAGTGAACTGAACTTTATGGGTTTCAACAGGGTCATTTATACAACTTCACACAAACAGATTACCAACTCCCCCACCCACACAACCAGCAATGATTGGCTCCTTTCCCAGCCTCCTGTTCCCTATCAGGTCCCTTTCAGCCTTCCCATTAGAAACATAGAAACATAGAAAAATGTCGGCAGATAAGAACCTTTCGGCCCATCTAGTCTGCCCAATTACATGGATACTTTACCTGGATTTATCTTTTGTTTAGGATAGCCTTATGCCTATCCCAGGCTTGCTTAAATTCAATTACTGTTTTGGCCTCTACCACTTCTACTGGAAGACTGTTCCATGTATCCACCACCCTCTCAGTAAAATAATGCTTCCTGATGTTACTTTTAAACCTTTGCCCCTCTAATCTAAGACTATGTCCTCTTGTTTTGCTATTTTGTTTCCTTTTAAATATACTCCCTTCCTCTACCTTGTGGATTCCCTTTACGTATTTAAATGTTTCTATCATATCTCCTCTGTCTCGTCTTTTTTCCAAGCTGTACATGTTAAGATCATTAAGCCTTTCCTGGTAACTTTTCTCCTTCAAGCCGTACACCATTTTAGTAGCCCTTCTCTGAACTCTCTCTAAGATGTCTATATCCTTCTGGAGATACGGTCTCCAGTACTGCACACAGTACTCCAAGTGAGGTCTCACCAGTGCTCTGTACAGTGGCATGAGCACTTCCCTTTTCCTACTGCTAATACCTCTCCCTACACAACCAAGCATTCTGCCAGCATTTCCTGCTGCTCTATTACATTGACTGCTTACCCTTAGATCCTCTGAAATAATAACCCCTAAATCCCAACCCTCAGATGTTGAGGTTAGGACTGTATCAAATATTCTATATTCAGCCCTTGGGTTTTTACGTCCCAGGTGCATTATCTTGCACTTATCCACATTAAAACTCAATTGCCACAACTCCGACCATTTTTTTAGTTTACCTAAATCATTTGTCATTTGGCTGATCCCTCCAGGAACGTCAACCCTGTTGCAAATCTTTGTGTCATCAGCAAAAAGACATACTTTTCCATTAATACCTTCTGCAATATCACTAATAAAAATATTAAAGAGAATGGGTCCAAGTACTGACCCCTGAGGTACCCCACTGGTAACAAGACCTTGCGCCGAATAAACTCCATTTACCACAACCCTCTGTTGTCTGTCACTCAGCCACTGCCTAATCCAGTCAACAATATTGGAATCCAAGCTCAAAGATTGCAATTTATTGATAAACCTTCTATGCGGAACAGTATCAAAAGCCTTACTGAAATCTAAATAAGCAATGTCTACTGCACCACCTGTGTCTATTATTTTTGTTACCCAATCAAAAAAATCAATAAGATTAGTTTGGCATGATCTCCCTGAGGTAAACCCATGTTGTTTCTGATCCTGTAATCGATGTGTTTTTAGATGTTCAACAATCCTTTCCTTTAACATGGTTTCCATTAATTTCCCCACTACTGACGTAAGACTAACTGGCCTATAGTTCCCCGATTCCTCCCTACTACCCTTCTTGTAAATGGGCACAACATTTGCTAATTTCCAGTCTTCTGGGACGACTCCCGTTAACAAGGATTGGTTAAATAAATCTGTTAACGGTTTTGCTATTACATCACTGAGCTCTTTTAATAATTTAGGGTGGATCCCATCAGGCCCCATTGACTTATTTGTCTTTACTTTAGACCAGTGGCGTAGCGTGGGTTGTCAGCGCCCGGGGCCAGCCAAGAATTGTGCGCCCCCCCGCAACCTGTGGACACGTTATCGATATTGCCCCAGCTCTCACATGGATATTGCCCCAGCTCTCACATGGATATTGCCCCAACTCACACATGGATATTGCCCCAGCTCACACATGGATATTGCCCCAGCTCATGGGATTTGCCCCAGCTCTCACATGGATATTGCCCCAGCTCACACATGGATATTGCCCCAGCTCACACATGGATATTGCCCCAGCTCATGGGATTTGCCCCAGCTCTCACATGGATATTGCCCCAGCTCACACATGGATATTGCCCCAGCTCACACATGGATATTGCCCCAGCTCATGGATTTGCCCCAGCTCATGGATTTACCCCAGCTCACACATGGATATTGCCCCAGCTCACACATGGATATTGCCCCAGCTCATGGGATTTGCCCCAGCTCTCACATGGATATTGCCCCAGCTCACACATGGATATTGCCCCAGCTCACACATGGATATTGCCCCAGCTCATGGATTTGCCCCAGCTCATGGATTTACCCCAGCTCTCACATGGATTTGCGCCAGCTCTCACATGGATTTGCCCCAGCTCTCACATGGATTTGCCCCAGCTCACACATGGATTTGCCCCAGCTCATGGGATTTGCCCCAGCTCATGGATTTACCCCAGCTCTCACATGGATTTGCGCCAGCTCTCACATGGATTTGCCCCAGCTCTCACATGGATTGCCCCAGCTCACACATGGATTTGCCCCAGCTCATGGGATTTGCCCCAGCTCACACATGGATTTGCCCCAGCTCACACATGGATTTGCCCCAGCTCACACATGGATTTGCCCCAGCTCTCACATGGATATTGCCCTAGCTCACACATGGATTTGCCCCAGCTCATGGGATTTGCCCCAGCTCACACATGGATTTGCCCCAGCTCACACATGGATTTGCCCCAGCTCATGGATTTGCCCCAGCTCATGGATTTGCCCCAGCTCATGGATATGCCCCAGGTCATGGATATGCCCCAGCTCATGGATTTGCCCCAGCTCATGGATTTGCCCCAGCTCATGGATTTGCCCCAGCTCACACATGGATTTGCCCCAGTTTACACATGGATTTGCCCCAGCTCTCACCTGGATATTGCCCCAGCGGCAGCCAGCTCTCAGTCACATCCATGGATACTTGCCCCAGCTCCGGCAGGGGTTGAGGAGACCCAGATGCCGGGCAGCGGGAGTGCCTGCCCGGTCCTGAACAGTCCGTCCTGTTGAAGTGGAGGCGGCTGCGTGCGTGCGCAGGTCATGCGGTCCGGCCAGTCAGGTGGTACAGAGACTCAGTACCACCTGATTAGCCGGACCACGTGACCGGCTGCGCCTGCACGCAGCCGCATCCCCTTTAACAGGACGGACTGTTGAGGACCGGGCAGGCACTCCCGCTGCCCGGCATCTGGGTCTCCTCAACTCCCGGGCCAGTTTTAGGAGCGCAAATGCGCCCCTAACAAAACTGCGCCCGGGGCCACGGCCCCCCAGCCCCCCCCACGCTACGCCACTGCTTTAGACAGCTGCTGTAGAACCTCCTCCTCTGTAAACTGATATGTAAATGTCTCTTTAGTGTTCTCTCCTAACTGAGGTCCCTTTCCTTCCTTTTCTTCTGCAAAGACTGAACAAAAATATTCATTGAGGCAGTCAGCGAGACTTTTATCCTCTTCTGCATACCTTCCTTCCTTTGTTTTTAATCTAACTAATCCTTGTTTTACTTTTCTTTTCTCGTTTATGTATCTAAAAAATGTTTTGTCCCCCTTTTTTACTGACCGAGCTATTTTCTCTTCTGCGTGTGCTTTGGAAGCTCTTAT
The DNA here is from genome assembly GCA_009667805.1 of Leptobrachium leishanense. Lineage (NCBI taxonomy): Eukaryota > Metazoa > Chordata > Amphibia > Anura > Megophryidae > Leptobrachium > Leptobrachium leishanense. The sequence continues at coordinate 45,913,390 of CM019065.1, forward strand.
AAATTGCTTTGCCTCTTTCTGCCTAATTTTATAGGTTTGCCTATCTTCTTCACTCTGAGTTTTTTTATAATTATTGAATGCTATCTTTTTGTTCTTCACTATTTTGGCCACTTCTGCAGAGTACCACAGTGGTTTCTTCCCTTTTTTGTTTTTGCTAACAAGCCGAATGCAATTTCCTGTGGCCTTCAATAATGCTTCCTTTAAATAATCCCATTTCTCCTGGACTCCCTTTAAACTCCTCCAGTCTGATAATGACTCCTTCACACAAAATCTCATTTTAGAAAAATCTGTTTTTTTAAAGTCTAAAACTTTTGTTCTTGTGTGGTGCGGCTCCATCCCTGTTGTTATATTAAACCATACTGACTGGTGATCACTAGATCCCAAATTTTCACCTACAACAACGTCCGATACCAAACCTCCATTTGTGAGTATTAAATCCAACATGGCCTCTTTACGGTCGGCTCTTCAACTACTTGTGTTAGAGATAATCCCAGTAGGGAGTTTAGAATATTTGTACTCCTGGTGCACCCAGCTGTTTTGGTTTTCCAGTTCACATCAGGAAGATTAAAGTCCCCCATGATAATAACTTCCCCCTTCATTGCCATTTTGGCTATTTCCTCAACCAGCAAATTATCTAGCTCTTCTACTTGTCCAGGGGGTCTATAGATCACACCTACACGAGCTACTGTATGATTGCCAAATGTTAGCGTAACCCAAACTGACTCTATGTTCACCTCGCTCACTTTATTTGGTTCGTTTTCATGTTGTTTTTCACATACAGGGCCACTCCTCCTCCTTTCCTACCTTCTCTGTCTTTTCTATATAAAGAGTACCCCGGTATTGTTATGTCCCAGTTATTTTTCTCACTGAACCATGTCTCAGTAACCGCCACTAAATCTACTGTCTACATTGTCTACATTGTCTACATTGTCCAGGGATTAGGCAGATGAGGTTTTGGAAAAGCCTCCAATCTTCTGGTTTGCTGTATCCTCTATTTTGCCCTTTCAGGCTCCCCCATTGTCCAGGGTATTAGGCAGATGAGGTGTTGGAAAAGCCTCAAATCAGCTGGCTTGCTGCATCCTCCATTTTGGGGCATGAGATCCTTTGTTCTGTGAAACCATGATGGGATGAGCAAAAATGGCGACGGGGAAAAACACATACAAACGGTTTCTTTCATACTTTTACAGTCACATCATACAGGGTACATTTTTATTACATTACACCAATAAAACCACATCTAGCAATAAAATAAGTGGTCCATAGGCTCAGACGCAAAACCAAAACGAAAACAGGAAAAATGGTCTTTAACCCCTTCCCGACCGCTGACGTACCCTGTACGTCCTGTGTTCGGGTCTCCCTTAGACCCGATGACGTACAGGGTACGTCAGCGGCGCCAAATCCCCCTCCCGCCCGATACTCACCTCCCTCGTCGGATCCCACGCCGATCTGACAGGGAGGAAGCCTGCCCATGTGATTTACATGGGCAGGCGAGGCTGATGACGTCTCCACGCTGCGTGGTGACGTCATCAGAAGGTGCCCCCATGTGTTTCAATGGAGGGGAGGGGGGGGGCTCCTTCAGAGCCCTCTATCTCCCCAACCATTGAAGCTAGGGAGATGCCGTTTGCACCGCTGGAGAGGGGAGATGGCATTAACCATTTCGCCGCCGGATCACGTTGCGGCGCCAATTGGCGCCAAAACGTGATTCAAACCTGGAGGGGGGCTGACATCTTGGATGTCAGCCAAGCCTCCAGGTCCCCCCCCACCCACTGACAACCTCACCATATGTGTGAGGATGTCAGTGGGCCAGTTAACCCTCTAGCTGCCATGTAGAGATAAGGGGATCCTAAGGATCCCTTTATCTCCCGATCCATGGCAGCTAGATGGTCATATTTGCCATCATTTGAAAGGCCTGATTATGGCCTTTCAAATGATACCAAACATGACCAGGTTTGGTTTTTAAAAAAATGTAAAAAAAAATTAAATAAAAAAAAAATAATAAAAAATTAAATAAAATAAAAAAATGTTTTTTTTAAAGTTTTTTTGTCTGGGGGGAGTTTAATTAAATAGGACCTAGGCTGTCATCTAAAAATAATTAGCACAAAATGGTCAGAATGAGCGCAGCGCACATAGGTGAACTGGCTCAGCAGTGAAAGGGTTAAAAGGTAAAAACATGTAAAAATTGGGTATTTCTATTCTCGGGATAAAATTTGGAAACTATTTAGCCGGGGTCTTTATTGGTGGTTATAGCTTTAGGGGATTAAATTACGAAAAAGTGTGTTTTTACCATTTTTTTCATCATATTTCATATTTTTTTTATATTAAATTATTGGATATGATGGAAATAATGGTATTTCTAGAAAGTCCATTTAATGGCGGGAAAAAGGGTGTATAATATGTGTGGGTTGAATAAACGAGTAAGAGGAAAATTTGATCTAAACACGAGCAGCGCAGAAACGTAAAAACAGCAGCGGTCACTAAAGGACGGATTTGTGTAAAACCGCCCAGTCACTAAGGGGTTAAAAAGGGTTCAGTCTTTAGTCATGTGGCTCGCTGAAAAGAGCTCTCATGTCCGTTCCGTGACAAGACCTGAATAACGATCTGGAGTAATTTTGGACCACTCCTCTTCACAAAACTGTTTCAGTGTAGCAATATTCTTGGGATGTCTGGTGTGAATCTCTCTCTTAAGGTCATGCCACAGCATTTCAATCGGGTTGAGGTCAGGACTCTGACTGGGCCACTCCAGAAAGCGTATTTTGTTTTGTTGAAGCCATTCTTTTGTTGAATTACTTCTATGCTTTGGGTCATTGTCCTGTTGCATCAGCCATCCTTTGCGGAGCTTCAGTTGGCGGACAGATGGTCTTACGTTTTCCTGCAAAATGTCTTGATAAACTCTGGAATTAATTTTTCCATCAATGACAACAATCCGTCCAGGCCCTGAGGCAGCAAAGCAGCCCCAAACCACGATGCTCCCTCCGCCATGTTTTACAGTGGGGATGAGGTTTTGATGTTGGCGTGCTGTGCCTTTTTTTCTCCACACATAGTGTTGAGTGTTTTTTCCAAACAACTCAATTTTGGTTTCATCTGTCCACAGAATATTTTGCCAGTAGTGCTGTGGAACATCCAGGTGCTCTTTTGCAAACTTCAAACGTGCTGCAATATTCTTTTTGGATAGCAATGGCTTCCTCCGTGGTGTCCTCCCATGTACTCCATTCTTGTTTAATGTTTTTCTTATTGTAGATGTGTCAACAAAAATGTTAGCATGTGCCAGAGATTTCTGTAAGTCTTTAGCTGACACTCTAGGATTCTTCTTTACCTCATTAAGCATTCTGTGCTGTGCTCTTGCAGTCATCTTTACAGGATGACCACGCCTAGGGAGAGTAGCAACAGTGCTGAACTTTCTCCATTTGTAGACAGTCTGTCTTACCGTGGACACATGAACATCAAGGCTTTTGGAGATACTTTTGTAACCCTTTCCAGCTTTATGCAAGTCAACAATTCTGATCGTAGGTCTTCTGAGAGCTCTTTTCTGCGAGGCATGGTTCACATCAGGCAGTGCTTCTTGAAACCAGTAAACCCAAAACTGGTGTGTGTTTTTAAAGGGCAGGACAGCTTTCAGCAACACGTCCAATAATATCACACTGATTGGACTCAAGGTTGGCTCACTCCTGGCTCCAATTAGCTCTTGGAGAAGTCATTAGGCTAGGGGTTCACATACTTTTTCCACCCTGCACTGTGAATGTTTACATGTTATGTTCAATAAACACATGAAAACAGATAATGTTTGTGTTGTATTAGTTTAAGCAGACTGTGTTTTTCAAATTGTTGTGACTTAGATGAAGATCAGAGCACATTTTATGACCAATTCATGCAAAACTCCACATAATCCCAAAGGGTTCACATACTTTTTCTTGCCACTGTAGTGTGCTGCGGGACTTAGCTCTGTGAGCCCATGATTGGGCAAAATTTGCCCAATCAGGACTCTGAGCCGTGATTGGCATAGTCTTGCACCTGTCTTGCACCTAAACTGTGGTCAGGTGCAGGCTGTAGCCAATTACAAGTTTCAGGCCAGTGGAAAAGTGCATTGTGGTCCATTGTGGGCGAACATGCAGTGAACACGCGGAAATGTTCGTAGTTCGCGAACATGCAAACGGGCGATGTTCAAATCGATCTCCGAACACATCGAACCGAACAGCTCATCCCTAGCGGTGGCCCCCGGTGCGGGCTGACATCCTCGATGTCAGCCCAGCCTCTGGGACCCAGGTGGGCATGATAGACGTCAGCGTGATGACATCTATTACAGGCACCCCCCCAACCAATGCGGGGAAGGTACCTGAAGGGCACCAAAAAAAGGCAGGCACCGTTTGGAAGGGCACAGCCTGCCCTTCCAAGTGGCAGCGGTCTTTAACCCCTAGGGGGCTATATCGCGATTCGGCTCCAACAGGGATATTCACCGTTCGATGTAATTTCGTGGCTATTTCAGTGCTCTTTGAAAAAACCCTAAAGAGCACTGACTGGTGAATCCATTGTACAGTACGTTGCAATTTCGTGGCCTTTTGGCTATTCAGAGAGCTGTAAATTCTCCAAACACTGACGAATTGACAGAGAAATACAGTGCAGTTCGCCTCAGGCCTTTGGCGGCAGTGAAATTGTCCCATAGAGAAGTACGATAATGGTTAATCTATTCAGAGACGCTGAACTGCATGAAATGCTGGCGAAATTCCCATTTTTTTCCCCACCGATTTTTTGGTGCTTCAGTTCGACAGGTTTAATGTAAAAAAATATTATCGTTTTTATTCAACAGTTTATTCTTTTCAGTTCTAGCAAAAAGCCTTTTTTTTATTTTATTTTATTAGGTATTTTTCAGGCAAAAGTTTTGATTCTCTTTTATTTTTTTATGGCTTTTTTTTTATTCTCTAACAGACCATTATATACATTTTTTAATAGGACCTTTTATTATTTTCATGCATTTTAACTCTTTTAAATGCCTTTTAAAGAACAGCAGCTTTTTAAATTTAGTTTTTTTACCCCCATTCGGCTGCTGATTGGCTTTATTTGGTGGCGTGTGGATGCTGCAGCAATAATAAATGCACACACAACTTCTTCATTTTATTGTTTGGGTATGTGTAGAATGTGTAACTATACTTTGCTGCGTATTTTTTTTGGGCTGGTGTATTTGGGTTCGGCCAGGTTGATAGAATTTGCCATTAACACTAGGGATGAGCCGAACACTCCCCGAGTTCGGTTCGAGCCCGAACCCGAACTTCCCATTTGTTCGGGACTGAACCCGAACCCGAACTCGAACCCCATGCAAGTCAATGGGGCTGAAAATTTGTTTTTTTAGAGTGCCCTCCAAGAGGGCATATATGCTACATATTTGCCATAAAAGGTGTATGGGGGTCCGGGTAGTGCCCTGGGGGACAGGAAACAAGGAAAAAAAGTTTTTAAAAAAAGTTTTTAAAGGGACAGTAAGTTTTCCATGAAATAAGGGTTAAAAATAAAAACCAAAAATTCCTTCAAATATTGTGCCTAGGAGGTCCCCATAACCTGCCCGTGAAGTGGCGGATTTGTAGGATGTATAGAAACACTTAAAAACAAAAAAAATGACGTTTCATATGACGGTAAATGCTTTTCCTTTAATCTATCAATAAACAACTGCTTGGGGCGGCAGCCTGTATGAAAAGACATTTTAGGACGCGCGTTGTGAAACTTATGCAGGCTTTGGATGAAAGTAACAATAGGTGCTTTAAAATTGGGCTTTTAGCGTCGGCAACAGTGCCGTCACACCGTGAGACCTCACTTGGAGTACTGTGTGCAGTACTGGAGACCGTATCTCCAGAAGGATATAGACATCTTAGAGAGAGTTCAGAGAAGGGCTACTAAAATGGTGTACGGCTTGAAGGAGAAAAGTTACCAGGAAAGGCTTAATGATCTTAACATGTACAGCTTGGAAAAAAGACGAGACAGAGGAGATATGATAGAAACATTTAAATACGTAAAGGGAATCCACAAGGTAGAGGAAGGGACTATATTTAAAAGGAAACAAAATAGCAAAACAAGAGGACATAGTCTTAGATTAGAGGGGCAAAGGTTTAAAAGTAACATCAGGAAGCATTATTTTACTGAGCGGGTGGTGGATACATGGAACAGTCTTCCAGTAGAAGTGGTAGAGGCCAAAACAGTAATTGAATTTAAGCAAGCATGGGATAGACATAAGGCTATCCTAAACAAAAGATAAATCCAGGTAAAGTATCCATGTAATTGGGCAGACTAGATGGGCCGAAAGGTTCTTATCTGCCGACATTTTTTTTTTTTCTAACCCCTCTGAGGATATGAATCTGATACAAGCGTCAGTGGCAGTGCACCCAGATATTGTGCCTTTAGTGCCAGGCATGCAAGTACTATCATACAGTAACCCCTCTGTGGTATTGTGGAAGAGTGCAGGGGTGGACCATGTGGTCCTATATTAAAAAGATATGAATCTGGGAATGGGCGTCAGTGCACCCAGATATTCTGCCTTTGGTGCAAAACTGCCAGGGCAGCAAGTATCATCATACAGTAACCCCTCTGTAGTATTGTGGAAGAATGCAGGGGTGGACCATGTGGTCCTATATTGAAAAGATATGATTCTGGTCAAGGCGTCAGTGCACCCAGATATTGTGCCTTTAATGCCAGGCCATCAAGTATCATCATACAGTAACCCCTCTGTGGTATTGTGGAAGAATGCAGGAGTGGACCATGTGGTCCTATATTGAAAAGTTTTTGATCTGGTAATGGGCGTCAGTGCACCCAGATATTGTGCCTTTGGTGCAAGAATGCCAGGCCATCAAGTATCATCATACAGTAACCCCTCTGTGGTATGGTGGAAGAGTGCAGGGGTGGACCATTTGGTCCTATATTGAAAAGTTTTTGATCTGGTAATGGGCGTCAGTGCACCCAGATATTCTGCCTTTGGTGCAAGACTGCCAGGCCAGCAAGTATCATCATACAGTAACCCCTCTGTGGTATGGTGGAAGAGTGCAGGGGTGGACCATGTGGTCCTATATGGAAAAGTTTTTGATCTGGTAATGGGCGTCAGTGCACCCAGATATTCTGCCTTTAATGCCAGGCCATCAAGTATCATCATACAGTAAGGCTGGGGTCAGACGAACGCAGTGTTAACGTCCGTGTTGCCCGCACATAAATACGTCCGTGATAGCATACAATTGTGTTAAATGGAGCCCCACACACGAAGTACGTCCGCACAGAAGTGCGGGGGCTGACGGACGCTGCAAACGGATGCAGGTTAGGCAAGAAAGTAATACTGCTAGAACGGACGTGCAGAGTGCGCCACGTCCACAACGTCCGCATAGCTTTGTGTGTGAGTGATGCAACAAGGTCAGACGGACTGCATTTATACGTCCAGCATTTTTGACGGACAGAATGTTCTTTCATTGTAATTTATTTTCCCTGCTACATCAGTCAAAAAATACGTCGGTGAAAAAAACCGACTGTGTGTGGTCACTACCGTGTCGTCAGTCAGTAATTACGTCCGTACTGCACGGACGCACAGTCCGTAGAAAATGCGCTCATCTGACCCTAGCCTAACCCCTCTGTGGTATTGTGGAAGAGTGCAGGGGTGGATCATGTGGTCCTATATTGAAAAGTGTTTTTTTTTATCTGTTAATGGGAGTCAGTGCTCCCAGATATTGTGCCTTTAATGCCAGGCCAGCAAGTATCATCATACAGTAACCCCTCTGTGGTATTGTGGAAGAGTGCAGGGTTGGACCCTGCGGTTCAAAAAATTAAAATGATAAAAATCTGGCACAGGCGTCAGTGCAGCCAAATATTGTGTCTTTCATGGCACCAAGTGCCTTCACACCATAACCCTTTTGTGGTATTGTGGAAGAGTTCAGTGCTGGAGGTTTTGTGAATGCAGAAGAGGACATCCCCTATCTATTCCATTACTTCAGCATCAGGGGATTGATAGCTGCTGATCCAGGACTGATTCATTTTTATAAATGTCAGCCGGTCTACAGAGTCGGTGGACAGACGCACTCTTTTGTCTGTGACAAAACCTCCAGCGGCACTGAACGTCCTTTCGGAAAGCACACTAGATGAAGGGCAACCTAGTAGCTGCATAGCATATTGGCTAAGTTCTGGCCAGTGATCCAATCTCAACACCCAGTAAGCCAGTGGATCATCTGCTGGAAAGGTATCCAGGTCTGCCCTTGCCCCTAGGTAGTCCTGCACCATATGGTGAAGACGCTGGTAATGGGTGCCTACATTTGACGTCCCTGGGCGTCGCGGACTAAAAAAAATTAAAAAAGCATCAGTCAAGCGGCCCTGGCCTTCACCGCTATTCCTCTGATCACCTGCAGCCTCAGAAGCACGTGTGTCAGCACTTGGTAATCTACCAGTGCCTGGAAAGGTGTTACACAAGTGTCGCTTTAGAGCGTCCTCAAGTTTTGTCATCCTGTGCTCCCTCTGTGCGGGCAGGATGAGCTCTGCAACTTTCCCCTTGTATCATGGATCAAGAAGGGTTGCCAACCAGTAATGATCCCTCTCCTTGATAGCACGAATCCTGGGGTCCTTTAGCAGGCTTTGAATCATTAAGGAGCCCATGCAGTGTAGGTTGGAGGTGGCATTAGCTGCCGAGTCTTCCTGGTCAATGAGGATGACCGTATCGTGCACTTCCTCCTCCCAGCCACGCACAAGCCCTTCTGTTTCTGGGCACACAAAACCCTCCCTTGAGGAATCCCCACCTTCAATGCCCCCACTACTTAAATAGTCCTCCTCCTCCTCATCCTCCTCCTGTCTGATCTGAGTAGGACCCGCTGGAATGCTGTCTGCGGAAAGACTGGGGCCTTGAGAGCAAGGGAAGGCCTCCTCTTCCTCCCGCTGCTCTGCCTCTAGAGCCACATCTATAATTCCCCGCAGAGTGTGCTCCAGCAGGAACACTAAAGGAATTGTGTCACTGATGCATGCACTGTCCCTGCTCACCATCCTCATTGCCTCCTCAAATGGTGACAGTACAGTGCATGCATCCTTGATCAACAGCCACTGCGGGGGGGGGAAAAAAACAAGTTGACCTGAACCTGTCCTTGTGCCATACTCACACAGGTACTCGTTGATGGCCCTCTGCTGCTTGTGCAGACGCTGCAGCATTGCTAATGTCGAGTTCCACCTGGTGGGCATGTCACAGATCAGACGGTTTGTGGGAAGGTGGAATTCTCTTTGAATTTCTGCCAGGCGAACGCTTACTGGAATGACCATCTGAAGTGGCTGCAGACCTTTCTGGCCTGGATGAGAAGCTCTGGCAGCCCTGGGTACTTGGTTAGGAAACGCTGTACCACCAGATTTAGGATGTGTGCTAGGCATGGTACATGCGTCAATTTACCCTTGCGTAGGGCGGAGAGAAGGTTGCTGCCATTATCGCAGACGATCATTCCCAGCTCAAGCTGGCGTGGTGTTAACCATATCTGCACCTGCCCCTGCAGAGCTGACAAAATTTCTGACCCGGTGTGGCTCCTGTCCCCTAAACAAACCAGCTCAAGCACAGTATGGCATCTTTTTGCTTGAGCCATTGCGTAGACCCTGTCAGGCGTCGGTTTAACTGCCACTTCGCCAGAGACAGAGAAGGAGGAGGAGGAGGAGGAAGAGGTGGTGGTGGTGGAGCAGACAGACCTCATACATGCAGCTTTCTGGAGGCGTGGTGGATGAACAAGCTCCAGCACAGAGCCCCGTCTTGGATCCCTCCCAGCTGCAATCAGAGTTACCCAGTGTGCCGTGAAGGAAATGTAACGACCCTGTCCATGCTTGCTGGACCACGTGTCTAAAGTGACATGCACCTTGCTGCTGACTGCGAGACAGATGAGGAGGAGGAGGACCTACGCAAAGTTTTGCGCCAACGGGATGTGTGGCACTTGTTCATATGTCGCCTCAAGCACGTGGTACCCAAGTGTCCGGTGTTTATCCCACGCTTCAGCCTCATCTGACATAGATTACAAATAGCAATGGTGGGGTCTGCTGCACATTTCTTAAAGAACTCCCAGACAGCAGAGTTACTGCATGTGTTCTTTGAGACAACATCGCTCTGCACCGGAGCAGCTCTGACATGTGAGGGCTTGGACTGGCTAGTGCTACGGTTGGTCACAGAGGATGTTGTGCCTCGTGTTTGCTGTGCCTCCTCCTCCTCCTCCTCCCCCTCCTCCTCAGTTGATTCCTCAGTTCGATCTGGCACCCAGGTGGAGTCAGTGACCTCATCATCAATGTCATCTTCACCCCCTATTTCCTCGTCACTGGAGCCAACTTGGCAGTATGCTGCAGCTGCTGGGGCAACATGAGTGCCAGTTATTTGTGTGTCATCACTGGCACCCCCTTCCTCTAAATTGATTATACTCCCTTGCTCAACCTCAGAGATTGAATCAGAGCACTGTACTTGCTGCGCATCCTCAAGCAGCATGTCACTCTCATTGTTGTCAAACAATTCAGCTGACTCCTCCGTGTGTGATAGCGAGGCTACGGCAGGAGTAGCTGTGGACATGGAGGCTGCATTAGATGCTTTGGCAGCTGAGGTGGACTGTAAAGCACTAGAAGCCTGGCTGGCAGAGGACTCGGAGGATGAGGATGGCCTGGTTAGCCAATCCAGCAAGTCCTCTGTATGTTGCTGCTGCTTAAGACAGCCAGCACCAGTTAGAAAGGACAAGCGTGCCCCTGCAGAGGATGCACCACGTCCACCACGACCAGAGGCACAGCCTCCCGACACAGGGGCTGCTTGCCCTCTTATCTGTGTCTGGGAGCGTCTGCCTGTCCTTTTTGTTCTTTCAGACATGGTGAGTGATATATAGATTAATATATACAGAACTCTGATTCAACTCTGGTATAAAGATTTAAATAACTCTGGTATAACTCAGTGAGACACACTGATAGCTGGCAGCCAGTGACAAGAGACAGATCACCTCAATTCACAAATGTTTTAAAGAAATTAGTGAGCCCCAAAATAATGCGTGGTACTGTTTGTGTGACAAGACACAGATCACCTTAATTCACAAATGTTTTAAAGAAATTAGTGAGCCCCAAAATAATGCGTGGTACTGTTTGTGTGACAAGACACAGATCACCTTAATTCACAAATGTTTTAAAGAAATTAGTGAGCCCAAAATAATGCATGGTATTGGTTGTGTGACAAGACACAGATCACCTTAATTCACAAATGTTTTAAAGAAATTAGTGAGCCCCAAAATAATGCGTGGTACTGGTTGTGTGACGAGACACAGATCACCTTAATTCACAAATGTTTTAAAGAAATTAGTGAGCCCCAAAATAATGCGTGGTACTGGTTGTGTGACAAGACACAGATCACCTTAATTCACAAATGTTTTAAAGAAATTAGTGAGCCCCAAAATAATGCGTGGTACTGGTTGTGTGACGAGACACAGATCACCTTAATTCACAAATGTTTTAAAGAAATTAGTGAGCCCCAAAAAAACTTGCTGGCTGTGTGACGAGACACAGATCACCTTAATTCACAAATGTTTTAAAGAAATGAGTGAGCCCCAAAATAATGCGTGGTACTGTTTGTGTGACAAGACACAGATCACCTTAATTCACAAATGTTTTAAAGAAATTAGTGAGCCCCAAAATAATGCGTGGTACTGGTTGTGTGACGAGACACAGATCACCTTAATTCACAAATGTTTTAAAGAAATTAGTGAGCCCCAAAAAAACTTGCTGGCTGTGTGACGAGACACAGATCACCTTAATTCACAAATGTTTTAAAGAAATTAGTGAGCCCCAAAATAATGCGTGGTACTGGTTGTGTGACGAGACACAGATCACCTTAATTCACAAATGTTTTAAAGAAATTAGTGAGCCCCAAAAAAACTTGCTGGTTGTGTGACGAGACACAGATCACCTTAATTCACAAATGTTTTAAAGAAATTAGTGAGCCCCAAAATAATGCGTGGTACTGTTTGTGTGACAAGACACAGATCACCTTAATTCACAAATGTTTTAAAGAAATTAGTGAGCCCCAAAATAATGCGTGGTACTGTTTGTGTGACAAGACACAGATCACCTTAATTCACAAATGTTTTAAAGAAATTAGTGAGCCCCAAAATAATGCGTGTTACTGGTTGTATGACAAGACACAGATCACCTTAATTCACAAATGTTTTAAAGAAATTAGTGAGCCCCAAATAAACTTGCTGGCTGTGTGACGAGACACAGATCACCTTAATTCACAAATGTTTTAAAGAAATTAGCGAGCCCCAAAATAATGCGTGGTACTGTTTGTGTGACAAGACACAGATCACCTTAATTCACAAATGTTTTAAAGAAATTAGTGAGCCCCAAAATAATGCGTGGTACTGTTTGTGTGACAAGACACAGATCACCTTAATTCACAAATGTTTTAAAGAAATTAGTGAGCCCCAAAATAATGCGTGGTACTGTTTGTGTGACAAGACACAGATCACCTTAATTCACAAATGTTTTAAATAAATTAGTGAGCCCCAAAATAATGCGTGGTACTGGTTGTGTGACGAGACACAGATCACCTTAATTCACAAATGTTTTAAAGAAATTAGTGAGCCCCAAAAAAAATTGCTGGCTGTGTGACGAGACACAGATCACCTTAATTCACAAATGTTTTAAAGAAATTAGTGAGCCCCAAAAAGATTTGCTGGCACAGTGACAAGACCCAGAAGATCACCTCAATTCACAAATGTTTTAAAGTTGTAAACCCCAAAAAAACTTGCTGGCACAGTGACAAGACACACATCACCTAAATTCCCTGATATTTGGTTGAAATGAGACCCCCCAGTCCCCCCCCAGTAGCGTGGCAGACCGTCAGTAACAAGACACAACTATCTCCTTTGAAATCTCCTCTGAAATGCGTGCAGAATCGGCGCGTGGAAACATTATATAGTGTGCTACGGGACTTAGCTCTGTGAGCCCATGATTGGCCAAAATTTGACCAATCAGGACTCTGAGCGGTGATTGGCATAGTGTTGAACCAGTCTTGCACCAGACCTGTGGTCAGGTGCAAGGATGTAGCCAAATAGGAGCTTCAGGACTGTGGGAAAATGCATTGTGGTCCATTGTGGTCGAACATGCGGCGAACACCCGGAAATGTTCGGTGTTCGCGATCTACTCGAACAGGCTAAGTTCGGGTCGAACCCCGAACCGTCCGAACCCGAACAGCTCATCCCTAATTAACACCAGCTTTTAGGAGTTGCTAAAATTTACAAACTGCGCATAGATTGTAATACCATCCGCGTACCAGCGCACAAACGCATTTGCGCTCACAATGTTAAGTATAGGACGCGTGCAGTACAGTAAGCTCGCGCAGGGTTTGCGCAGGTTCACCGCAGGTTGCGCGCGGATGTTGTGCTGACTATGTAAATCCTATGGGATTAGGCGCAAATGGTGTTACCCCTCGCGTTAATGTTTTTTTGCGCCGGCGCAAACGTTTGCGCGAAGATTGTAATTTAGCCCATTGTGTTTAGTAAAGACACGTGTCATGTAACATGTGCTTTGCGTGTTTGTCTATCACAGCGTGTAAACTGAGTCACAGAATGTAAGTGTATCTGTGTGTGTATGCTTTCTGTATTAGCAGAGTGGCGCAGCGGAAGCGTGCTGGGCCCATAACCCAGAGGTCGATGGATCGAAACCATCCTCTGCTACATCTTTGGTTTTTTTTATTTTAATATATTTTTTATTTCCTTCTTAGTATAAATAGCCGTGTACAAGTTTATTAATAGGAAGGGACTGGCTTAACCCTCACACAGCGCAGATACATTTCAATCAAAACAAAAGCTATTGTTATGTAAATATTCCTGTAAAAGTTTTCTTTGTATAAGATCAGGACATGAGGTATACAGTGTGTGCTTTCTAATGCCCCGAACCTGCCACATCCAATAGCCTGTGCCCACATGCCATCTTGCATTTGCCAATTCAATCCCCCCAGGCAGCAGACACATAAGCCTTGTTAGCGCAGTAGGTAGCGCGTCAGTCTCATAATCTGAAGGTCGTGAGTTCGATCCTCACACAGGGCAGCATGTTTTGTTCACGATGGCAGCTGGTGCAGCATGGGAAAATGCTTAGTTTTTTTTTAATTTAAGGTATTGAGACAATAAAAGCAAACAGTGCATTTATTTTTCAACCGTGGAAGTAAGAACAAAAGCAAAGCCATTGTATTCAAATAAACAGCAACGAGCGTCATATTAGCATCACGGCTGTACAGTATCCGTTGCACCAATAAGAGCTACATGCAGTGATATAGGGCGTTAGTGAAGAGGAACATGAATGAGCCTTAGCTTTAAAGCATGGCATGGAGGAACGGAAATGGCTTTTTGTAACCTTTAACCTCTCAATGCTCAGGAGTTGGTTTATCCCTTCAAATCACTTAACTTCAATCTTTCTTTGTTAGGAACCTTGAAAGCTGTCAGCTACGACACCTCATGAACTCATCTAGAGACATTTCCCAGACAATGGATCTCTTTCTTCTGTATACATTGACATTTTCATATATTCTTCAGCTCTGGTTATTTATCTATCCATACCTGTCTTTCTCTTTCTGTTTATCCGTCTATCTATCTATCTATCTATCTATCTATCTATCTATCTATCTATCTATCTATCTATCTATCTATCTATCTATCTATCTATCTATCTATCTATCTATCCCTGTCTCTTTCTCTCAGATTATCTATCTATCTCTGCTTCTTTCAGATTATCTATCTATCCCTGTCTCTTTCTCTCGGTTTATCTATCTATCCCTGTCTCTTTCTCTCGGTTTATCTATTTATCCCTGTCTCTATCTATCTATCTATCTATCTATCTATCTATCTATCTATCTATCTATCGCGGCGGGTGAGGTGAATTAGCCTGGCGGAGGCGTTCAGGATGGATTGTAGGGGGGAGAGGCGGGACAGAAGGAGGCCAGATAAGAGATTATTGCAATAGTCGAGTCGGGAGATTACCAGGGCGTGTATGAGTTGTTTTGTGGTGACAGCGGTAAGAAATGGCCGAATTCTGGAAATATTACGCAGTTGGTATCGGCAGGAGGAGGAAAGAGACTTGATGTGGGGGATGAAGGAAAGAGCAGAGTCAAGTGTAACTCCAAGACAGCGAACTTGGTTTGATGGGGAGATGGTGATACCCTCCACCGTGATAGAGAAGTCAGGAGGTGGGTAGGCATTGGAGGGAGGAATAAGTAGGAGTTCAGTCTTTGACATGTTGATCTTTAGGTGGTGGGAGGCCATCCAGGAGGAGATGCCAGATAAACAGTCACTGACTTTTGAAAGGACAGGGGGAGAGAGATCAGGGGTAGAGAGGTAGATCTGAGTGTCATCAGCGTAGAGGTGGTAATTAAAGCCAAAGCTGTTGATGATTTTGCCCAGGGAGGAGGTGTAGATGGAAAAGAGCAGAGGACCAAGGACAGAGCCTTGAGGTATACCAACAGATAGAGGCAATGAGGAGGAGGAGTTACCAGCAAAGGACACACAGAAGGACCTGTTGGATAAATAGGAGTCAACCCAAGCAAGTGCAGTGTCACCGAGATCCAGAGAGTTGAGGGTCTGTAGAAGGAGGGGGTGGTCAACAGTGTCAAAAGCAGCCGAGAGGTCAAGCAGGATGAGAATAGAATAGTGGCCGTGTTTTTTAGCAGTTAGGAGGTCGTTGGTGACTTTTTTGAGGGCAGTTTCAGTTGAGTGTAGGGGACGGAAGCCAGATTGCAGGGGGTCAAGTAGGGAATTGGAGGACAGGAAGAGGGAGAGGCGGTTGAAGACTAGTTTTTCTAAGAGCTTCGATGTGAAGGGAAGCAGGGATACAGGGCGGTAGTTGGATGGAGAGTTGGGATCTAGGGATGGTTTCTTTAGTAAAGGGGTAACTAGCGCGTGTTTGAAGGCGGATGGAAAGGAGCCAGTGGAGAGAGATAGGTTGAAGATGTGTGTGAGAGCAGGGGTGAGGGAGGAGGAGAGGGGAGGAATTAGATGTGAGGGAATGGGGTTGAGCGGGCACGTGGTGAGATGTGAGGAGGACAATAAGGAATTGACTTCCTCCTCAGTGGCTGGGAGGAAGCGGCAGAGGGTGGCAGAGGGGACCTGTGGGAGTGGAGGTGGCAGATAACTATCTTGTGTTGGGATGTTGCTTCTGATAGTTAGAGTTTTACTGAGGAAGTAGTCTGCCAGGTCTTGAGCGCTGGAGGCAGCTGTGGGGGGAGGTGCAGGTGGGTAGAGGAGGGTGTTGAAGGTGGACCAGAGCCGTTTAGGGTTGGAGGACAGCGAAGATATAAGAGATGAGAAGAAGGATTGTTTGGCCAAGTGGAGGGCAGAGGTGTATGACCGGAGAATAAACTTGAAGTGAACAAAATCAGCTTCAGAGCGGGATTTCCTCCAGGCACGCTCTGCAGTGCGGGAGCATCTTTGCAGGTAGCGAGTCTGGAGGGTGTGCCAGGGCTGAAGCTGGCGGTGTGGGGCCTTACAGAGTCGAAGAGGAGCAAGAGTGTCTAGAGCAGAGATAAGCGTAGTGTTGTAGTGATTAGTGGCAGCATCAGGGCAGGTGAAGGATGAGGTGTGAGGGAGGTGGTGAAGTAGATTGGAGTATTGATGGGGGTCCACAGCATGTAGATTTCTGCGAGTGTGTGTGCGGGGTGGGGGAGCAGGGTGTTTAGGAAGTCCAGATAGGTTGAAAGAGAGAAGGTGGTGGTCAGAGATGGGGAAAGGGCGACAGTTGAACTCAGAAATGGAGCAGAGGTTGGAAAAGACAAGGTCAATAGCGTGACCATCGCGGTGGGTAGGGAGGAGGGAGGATTGTGTGAGTCCAAGGGAGGACGTGAGTGAAAGAAGTTTGGAGGCAGCAGGGGCGGAAGGATCATCAATGGGAATGTTGAAGTCCCCAAGAACTAGGCATGGAAGATTAGAAGACAGGAAGTGAGAAAGCCAGGTAGCAAAGTGGTCAAAGAACTGGGAGGTTGGTCCCAGTGGGCGGTAGATGACTGCCACCCTGAGAGCCAGAGGAGAGAACAGGCGGATGCAGTGTGTCTCGAAGGAGGAGAAGGAGAGGGATGGGGTGAAGGGAGATGCTGGTAGGTGCAGGTGGGAGAGAGCAGGATTCCGACCCCGCCACCATTTCTCTCACCCGGTCTGGGGGTATGGCTCAAGTGTAGACCGCCATGTGAGAAAGCAGCAACGGAGGCCGTGTCAGAGGGAGTTAGCCAGGTTTCAGTTAAAGCTAGGAGGTTGAAGGAGTTTGAAAGGAAGAGGTCATGGATTGCTGTGAGTTTGTTGCACACAGAGCGAGCGTTCCAGAGGGCGCAGGAGAAAGAGGACAGGCGCTGATGGATTATGGGAATGAGGTTGCTGGGCTTGCAGGGAGGTGATTTATGTGCGATGGAGATAGGATGAGAGGGAAGTATTGGATGTGTTGTGGGGCCAGGGTTAAGGGATATGTCACCTGAATAGAGTAACAGCAGGAGGGTGAGAAAGAGAAGGTGGGAATGGGATTTGTGGGAGTGGGAGTGATTGGCAGCACGAGAGATAGAGGGAGACCATGTTCTGAGGAAACAAAGGAGATCATGCGAGGCCATCATGTGGGACGAGAGGAAGGAGGGAGAGATGCAGATAGTGTAGGGGTCGGTGGTAGAGGGGCAGGAGTTCCATTTAAGGAAAAAGGTAGAAGTAAAGAGCAGAAGTGTGAGAGAAAGCATGTGTAGCACTCACTCCCGGAGGAGCCGCTGAAATTGAACCACGGGTCAGTCTCCCCGCACTAGGGAATAAATATACTCCGGCACCGTTGTGGATTTTATAAATTATATAGTTTACTAGAATGAATGGCATATAATAGATAACACGGTGTTCGTAGATATATTTACAGTATTTCGTATTTCGGGAAACGCGCAGCGGAAAATAAATATGATGCTTCGTATTTCGGGAAAACGCGCATCGGAACAGAAAATATAATGCTTCGTAATTCGAGAGACGCGCAGCGGAAACAGAAAAATACAATGCTTCGTAATTCGAGAAACGCGTATCGGAAAAAGAAATAAGAAACTAATCTTTAATCCCTTTTCGGAGATTAGGAAGTGAGTCCCGCACAGGTTAAGTCCCGGAATGTAAATGTGTGTGTGTATTGTGGTACCCGGGTACTATTCAACTGGCCAGTGAATTGCTTAAAAGGTGTCTTCGACTAGTCAAGTTGGGGCCCTGTGGGTTTTAGAAACAACAGCAGCATGCTTTCGTTAATCACAAACGGCCTTGGAGGCCTCTCACCCATCCGCCAAATTCTTAAGGCTCCGCTGACCCAGGACGTCTCTCCACTCGGTTTTGACTGGGGTGCCGGCTACTGGATCCGTTGTCTGGCTCTCTCTGCTTCGGCCGTGACTTGTCCAGCTTACCGCCTGCTCTCCCAATCCGATCGACCCGCGGTACGCCTAACTCGGGGTCCTCCGGCTTTCCTCAATAGCAGCTTGGGTAAGATGGTGGATCGCTGGGTCTCCCTCTTGTAAGGCTGAACAACCCGATCTGGAACTCTGATAGGCCGCACCTGTGCTCCGGCCTAGTCACTCTTGCGTTCTGCAGCACTGCGTCTTGTCTCACTCACTCCCTGGCGCGCTCTGCCAGCTATCTCCACGAGGCTCAGGATGTCACCCTGTGTGTCCCACCCACTTTCTGTGTCCGCCCGCAAAGCATGCCGGGAAATGTAGTCTCAATGCAAAGTTCAGTGTCTCTCATCATGCTTCCGGTGGCCAAAAATAGGTACTGCCACGACAAGGATTTAAACACAGTGCTACACATGATATAGACGTGTGTTTACCCAGAGTAAAAAGTGGCCCTTGCAGTTCCTTCCTCCAGTCCCGCAACTCCAGGAAATCAACTCTGAATGTCCACTTAGGATGCCACTGAACTCCAGGAAATCAACTCTAAACATCCACTTAGGATGCCACTGAACTCCAGGAAATCAACTATGAACGTCCACTTAGGATGCCACTTGGAGTCAGTCTTAGCTGTTATATAGGGCAGACTGATTGCATTCAGGCAGTTAAAAGGTAAACACCTGATGCTGGATGGGCTGTGTCAATAGGGCAGGAGATTCACATGCTAATTAGCAAAGCAAATGGTCGAGAAAGACAAAAATAAATTAAAAAAAAAAAAAAAACAAGGTAACGTTACAATGTGGGTGCCTGCGAATACTGGGTGATGGGGGTCCTACCAGCAAAAGTATGCAGGGGATCAGTTGAGATGTGGGTGTCTGTGGATAATGGGTGATAAAGTCTTACCAGCAAAAGTATGCAGGGGATCAGTTGAGATGTGGGTGTCTGTGGATAATGGGTGATAAAGTCCTACCAGCAAAAGTATGCAGGGGATCAGTTGAGATGTGGGTGTCTGTGGATAATGGGTGATAAAGTCTTACCAGCAAAAGTATGCAGGGGATCAGTTGAGATGTGGGTGTCTGTGGATAATAGGTGATAAAGTCTTACCTGTGGAGAGAGGAGACACAGGAATTAGGGATCGTGATGGTGGATGGCATAGGGGATCTTGGATAAAACTCCAGGAAATCAACTCTGAACGTCCACTTAGGATGCCACTTGGGGAGGTCAATTTATCTATCTATCTATCTATCTATCTATCTATCTATCTATCTATCTATCTATCTATCTATCTATCTATCTATCTATCCCTCTATCTATCTATCTATCTATCTATCTATCTATCTATCTATCTATCTATCTATCTATCTATCCCTCTATCTATCTATCTATCTCTCTATCTATCTATCCCTGTATCTTCCCCTCAGATTAGCTATCTATCTCTGATTCAATCAGTCTATCTATCTATCTATCTATCTATCTATCTATCTATCTATCTATCTATCTATCTATCTATCTATCTATCTATCTATCTCTCTATCTATCTATCTATCTATCTATCTATCCCTCTATCTATCTATCCCTGTATCTTCCCCTCAGATTAGCTATCTATCTCTGATTCAATCAGTCTATCTATCTATCTATCTATCTATCTATCTATCTATCTATCTATCTATCTATCTATCTATCTATCTATCTATCTATCTATCTATCTATCTATCTCGTTGTTTCAGTCTATCTATCTATCTATCCTGTCTCGTTGTCTCAGTTTATCTATCTCTGTCTCGTTGTCTCAGTTTATCTATCCGTCCCTTTCTCTCAGTTTCTTTCCCTCAGTTTATCTATCCCTATCTATATATCTATACATTTATCTTCGGTCCATCCATATTTATATGTATGTTCTGCCCTCGCAATGTGTCTGAGGTACAAGGCTGGGCAGACAGCTTACAAATTGTTAATAAAAATCCAGAAGCAGGATTGCATGAAGTCTTTTATTACTTTTATTTTATACTTATGTTTTAGATTCTTATTTACTTTACATCAATCGTGAAATTACTATTAAACTAATATGGTGCAGTATTTGTGTTGCTGAAAACATGTACTTTAACATAAAAACATTGATGCTCTACTTACAGACTTAGAATTTCAAGGCCTGTGTGAAAGAAATGTGGAACTGACTCTCTGCTTGCGCTCTGAACATCAAATGGCTTCTAACCAGACAGTAACTGCCTTGTATCACCTTAGTAATGGCTGCCAAATTAAAGCAACAGTCCCCTAATACATTAAATGCTTGGAAATCTGTGATTACCAGAACAATGTAATATTTATATATATGATTTTATAAATAAAGGTAGGTGTGGGGGGTGTTCAATATTAAAGCATTATCTCTTAAGGAGATTTCACAGTCGGTACTTATCCCAATTCAGAGCTGGGTGCCGCCATGGCTCCTTTTTCATGGTTAGTGCTTACGAGGACCTTGAGGACGTTGGCACGCTGACTTGTCGGTCAATGCAACAGAAGTTAATGTGGATTAGTGGATTTTTGCTCTATAGACTGGCTCTCCACTCACAGCTGTCACTCATCCCTGAGACATACCGCATGGAAACGAATGACAGCAATATTATTTTTATGACAGGGAATTAATCCTGTATTTAAACCTTATATGTGTCAACAAAATAATTATACTGCATATACAGGGCCAGACGGGCGTCAGAGAGGAGAAACCGTGATGAATGGAAAGATAAAGCAAGCGTCACAGAAATAATATATATAACGGCCATTGTTTAAAATAAAACAAAGGGACTAATAAAAAACATAAAAGTAAATGTAAATAAGGGTAATCCTTACATTAATCTGTATGAAAAGGCAGATACATTCAGGGTAATTCAAAGAGAATCGAAAAGTCACCGCACGTTCGGTG
The DNA here is from genome assembly GCA_009667805.1 of Leptobrachium leishanense. Taxonomy (NCBI): domain Eukaryota; kingdom Metazoa; phylum Chordata; class Amphibia; order Anura; family Megophryidae; genus Leptobrachium; species Leptobrachium leishanense. The sequence goes on from CM019065.1 coordinate 45,934,659, forward strand.
ACTTTTCTTTCTCTTCAAATCGGTTCGTTTCGCCGATCCCATTCCGGCGACCCTGCGGTGTATTCAGCAAGCACCACAGGGTCCCCGAATTGAAGGGAAAGGTCACCGCAAACCTGCCGAAAACGAACCACAAAACCCGGCGAATGCACGCCAAACACCCGCAAAAACATCTGGATTAACCCGCCGAAAACCACAGAAAAAGCCGAGCTGGAGCCGATCTCACGCAGCGAAGCCACCGGAAAAAGCCGACACCGCAGACGAATACAGTGAATCAATTATCTCAACAGTTTGCTTGAATGTTTGAAAAGTGAAACGCTGTTTGCAAAGAAACTACTAAGCCAAAATGTCTGAAATTTACATATGAGGCCCAGGGAATGTTAATAAAGAGGGCTGTTACAGAAAAAAATAAGTTAACTTAAAAAAAGAAAATCAGAATTTTTTGTCAAAAAAATTTAAATCCAGAAAAATGCTTAAAATATCCTGAAAAATCTATAAATAAAGAGACTCTTTACTGCAGAATTTTATAATAAACGGTTTATTAGATATTGAATTAAATGGGAATATTTTTAACATTGAAGCCTATGGGATTCGCCTGAATAAATCTGCCGTATTAAACCACCGAATGGCAGGGGGGAATTTCGGGAACCTTTCACTGCTGGTTTGTGCTTTCTGAGTAGCCGAAGCAGTGCTTTTTATGGGGATTTCACTGCCCTCAAACAGGCACCGAACAGGCACCGTATGTTCAGGCAGGGCCGGACTGGGGATAAAAACCAGCCCTGGAAATAATTTCATACCAGCCCCAGTAATGTGCGGTGTGTTTGAGTGTATCACAGAGCTATACAGTAATGTGCGGTGTGTTTGAGTGTATCACAGAGCTATACAGTATTGTGCGGTGTGTATGAGGGTATCAGAGCTATACAGTAATGTGCGGTGTGTATGAGTGTATCACAGACCTATACAGTAATGTGCGGTGTGTATGAGTGTATCACAGACCTATACAGTATTGTGCGGTGTGTTTGAGGGTATCAGAGCTATACAGTATTGTGCGGTGTGTTTGAGGGTATCAGAGCTATACAGTAATGTGCGGTGTGTATGAGTGTATCACAGACCTATACAGTAATGTGCGGTGTGTATGAGTGTATCACAGACCTATACAGTATTGTGCGGTGTGTTTGAGGGTATCAGAGCTATACAGTATTGTGCGGTGTGTTTGAGGGTATCAAAGCTATACAGTAATGTGCGGTGTGTATGAGTGTATCACAGACCTATACAGTATTGTGCGGTGTGTTTGAGGGTATCAGAGCTATACAGTTTTGTGCGGTGTGTTTGAGGGTATCAGAGCTATACAGTATTGTGCGGTGTGTTTGAGGGTATCAGAGCTATACAGTATTGTGCGGTGTGTTTGAGGGTATCAGAGCTATACAGTATTGTGCGGTGTGTTTGAGGGTATCAGAGCTATACAGTATTGTGCGGTGTGTATGAGTGTATCACAGACCTATACAGTAATGTGCGGTGTGTTTTTTTAATCTTTAATTCCTGATTTTCAAATAATTTACAGACAGAGAGAAGTTATGAACAAATAAGCACACAACTTGTGTGTGCTTGTTTGTTCATAACTTCTCTCTGTCTGTAAATGACCGGCCTCTCTTGCCCCCCTCCATCTCCTCCACCAGTCAACACACCACCTCCCTGAGTTCCCGCTCTCACCGCTGTCTGTGATGAGGAGCAGCTTGAAGAGGTGGTCGTATCCTGGGCCATGTTGGCGGCGGCCTACTGTACGGGCGGGTGGGCCGGCTCCTGGGCTCCTCGAATCCACTTCCTGGACAAAACAGCCGGAAGGGACAGCCAGACCGCGGCGCGCAAAGCAGGCATGCACAGACCCCGGCACCACCCATGCACGAAGCAGGCCGGGCGATTTAATTTAGTAATAACCGTCTGGCGGCCGATTACCCCCCCTCAGCCCTGCGCCCAGGGCAGCCACACCGGGTGCAGTGCCAGTGCCACCCCAGGAGCCTTCAACTGGCTGTGGCTGCCGGCCTCCTCCATTGTGTTCATGTGGCCACTTGTGAGGCACGCAGGCAGTACGGGGACGTTCTCTGCACCTGCGCGTCTACATGGCCCATCACATGGTTAGTGAAGGGGGCGGCGCCAAACAGCGTACGTGCCGTTCCCAGCCTTGTGTACTGTTCAGTATTGGTGAAGGCACGTACGCTGCAGTGGCTGTCAGCCCTCCTCACTCACACAGCGAGCGGCGGCTGAATTAAAGACACTGGAGCTGACTCTCTGACCATTAACAAGTCAGCAAGGCAGTGTGTAGCCGGCTCCAGCCCGCTACCAACCCGCGGCCGCTCGTTGTCAAACAATAAAAAAAAGAATGGAAAAAATTAAAACCGACCCCAAAGTTTAAGCAGCCTACCGGGATGCCTCCCGGTATCCCGGTAGGCCAGTCCGGCACTGTGTGCAGGCAATTTGCCAGGATTTGGTGAATTGCCTGCTCTCTGGTTAGCCGAATGGCCAAGAAAGGTAACCGAACGCTGATTTTCAGCGTTCGGTTACCTTTCTCCAGCCATTTCGATCTCTTTGGATAACCCTGATTGTGTTTAGTAAAGACACGTCTCATGTAAAATGTGCTTTGCATGTTTGTCTATCACAGTGTGTATTAACTGAATTGAGTCACAGAATGTAAGTGTATCTGTGTGTGCTTTCTGTATCAGCAGAGTGGCGCAGCGGAAGCGTGCTGGGCCCATAACCCAGAGGTCGATGGATCGAAACCATCCTCTGCTACATGTTTTTTTTTATTTTAAAATATTTTTTAGTCCCTTCTTAGTATAAATAGCCGTGTACAAGTTTATTAAAAGGAAGGGACTGGCTTAACCCTCACACAGCGCAGATACATTTCAATCAAAACAAAAGCTATTGTTATGTAAATATTCCTGTAAATGTTTCCTTTGTATAAGATCAGGACATGAGGTATACAGTGTGTGTTTTCTAATGCCCCGAATCTGGCACATCCACTAGCCTGTGCCCACATGCCATCTTGCATTTGCCAATATAATCCCACCAGGCAGCAGGACACACAAGCCTTGTTAGCGCAGTAGTTGGCCCGTCAGTCTCATAATTGTGAGTTCGCTCCTCACACAGGGCAGCATGTTTTGTGCACAATGGCAGCTGATGCAGCATGGGAAAATGCTTTGTGGCTTCTTTCAAAGATCAGGGGTCTATTCACAAAGCACCACAATTACATTTTGTCAAAAATTTACCCTGTGGTGCCCTAGCCAACTGCCCAGTTGGACTAATGGATGCACTGGTCCTGCATATATTTTTCAGTTATATTTTTTGACATTTCGGACGTTTTATTTCCAGGGCCAAGTTATATTTATTTAGATAGATTTTATTTAAGTATAAAACATATTTAAATTTATTATTTTTATAGCCAGGCTATATTTCCAGAGCCAAGTTACATTTATTTATATTAATTTTATTTACATTTAAAATGTAGTTTAATTTATTATATTTATAGCCAGGTTATATTTCCAGAGCCAAGTTATATTTATTTATATGGATTTTATTTAAATTTATTATATTTAATGCCAGGTTATATTTCCAGGGCCAAGTTACATTTATTTATATAAATTTTATTTACATTTAAAATGCATTTAAATTTATTATATTTAATGCCAGGTTATATTTCCAGGGCCAAGTTACATTTATTTATATAAATTTTATTTACATTTAAAATGCATTTAAATTTATTATATTTAATGCCAGGTTATATTTCCAGGGCCAAGTTACATTTATTTATATAAATTTTATTTACATTTAAAATGCATTTAAATTTATTATATTTAATGCCAGGTTATATTTCCAGGGCCAAGTTACATTTTTTTATATAAATTTTATTTACATTTAAAGTGCCAGTGTCATATGATAAGTACTGAGCTAATCAATAAAGAATAAAGGCCGTTACGTTCAGATTCAGACAAGGCTTATCGTTGAATAAATGTACAAAAAAGTCACATTTCTTTAAAGAAGAAGAAATGTAAAAACATGTCATATAAATAATATAAATGATTTTAAATACCGAGCTACTTGATAAAGAATGTAGGCTGTTACGTTCAGATTCAGACAATCAGGGTTATTCAGAGAAAGGTGAAAACCAGGAGAATTGGCAGGAGAAGAGAACAATCTAGACCAAATAGCCGATTTGTAAAGTGAGATAAATGGGAGAATTTTTCAGGCTTGGCTATTTTGACCTAGAAGTTTCACTTCTCCAGTCGTTCTCCTGAGTTTCACCTCTCTCTGAATAACCCTGAACGTTTAATTTCAAATATAAGATGTAGAAAAAAACCTGGCGTCACAGTTGGAGAAAATGTGCTGAATGGTAGAAACATAAAACGACTTCAAAGAGATAATAAAAACCTTTTACAATTGTAAAAGTGCCCAAATCTTAAAATAAATCATAAGGACTGAAAAATAATAAATGTATATAAGGGTAATGTTTACATGTATTTATTTGAAAAGGCAGATACATTGTGTTTAGTAAAGACACGTCTCATGTAACATGTGCTTTGCGTGTTTGTCTATCACAGCGTGTAAACTGAGTCACAGAATGTAAGTGTATCTGTGTGTGCTTTCTGTATTAGCAGAGTGGCGCAGCGGAAGCGTGCTGGGCCCATAACCCAGAGGTCGATGGATCGAAACCATCCTCTGCTATATCTTTGTTTTTTTTATTTCCTTCTTAGTATAAATAGCCGTGTACAAGTTTATTAAAAGGAAGGGACTGGCTTAACCCTCACACAGCGCAGATACATTTCAATCAAAACAAAAGCTATTGTTATGTAAATATTGCTGTAAATGTTTCCTTTGTATAAGATCAGGACATGAGGTATACAGTGTGTGCTTTCTAATGCCCCGAACCTGCCACATCCAATAGCCTGTGCCCACATGCCATCTTGCATTTGCCAATTCAATCCCCCCAGGCAGCAGACACACAAGCCTTGTTAGCGCAGTAGGTAGCGCGTCAGTCTCATAATCTGAAGGTCGTGAGTTCGATCCTCACACAGGGCAGCATGTTTTGTTCACGATGGCAGCTGGTGCAGCATGGGAAAATGCTTAGTTACTTCTCTCAAAGATCAGGACTTAGGGGTGTATTCACAAAGCACCACAATTCCATTTTGTCGAAAATGCGGTGAATTATGTATCAAATCTTCGACGAATTTTGCCGAAAATGGAGTGGCCGAAGCAGTTATCAGACGTCTGCGAAGAGAGAGCGCCGAATTGTGCCAAAATTGCCAAAAAGTGCCAAAATCGGCAAATTCTGAGAAAAACAAAATAGGAAGTTTCCTATTCTCCTAATCAAAGGTTAACTCAGTGAAAACCTGCCTAAATAATAAAAAAGCTCCGAAAAAAGGCTTTTGTAAAAAAACTAAAATAATCAATGGTCTTCAAAATTTTTTTTTTTAAAGACATTACATTTATTACATTATTACCTATTAGAGTCCCCAGTTTAAGGCTAGGGTCAGACTAACGCATTTTTCGCGTTGTCCGTGAAAAAGTGCGTTCGAACGAATGGATGTATTTTTTCACGAAATACGCGATAGCGGTCATACGATGCGCCTTTTCGTCCGTGATTTTGTACGGATCATCAATAAAACCCTTTTTGCGTCTGGACGTTATGTTGGCCGGACATGAGCAGCGTCTGACGTCTCCTAATCATGCACACATGCCGCTAGCGGACGCAGCGCACTCTGTACGTCAGTACTAGTGGTATCACGTTCCTGAAAAAAATGCGTTCGTTTGCCGCTTGCGTTGCGCTGCTGCACTTTTGTGCAGCCGTTCTTCGTATATTACCCGGCATTGGACGTCATTTGCTGCTAGCACGGCTGTGATTTAGTGCTACTAAACGCACGTTAATACTGCGTTAGTCTGACCCTAGCCTTAACCCTTCGATTTGAAACACCGAAATCAGGTTATTTTGCTGCAATTTTGGTGCAATTCGGCATCTATGAATAGACTAAACATTATTTCGCTTCGGGACAATTTTGGTGATTCCAAACTCTGCAGAATCCCTCTGAATGGCGGCGAATTGCACCGTATTTCGACTGTATTTGGCAAACTGACAGCAGCTTAGTGAATAGACGAATCAATCTGAAATTGCACATACAGTGAAACTCACCATTCGGTGCAATTCGGTGGCAAATTCGGAGTTTAGTGAATAACGCTGTAAGCACATTACTTCTAGTCATCAATTCCTATTCGTTAGGGACCTTGAAAGCCGTCAGCTTTCTTTTTAATAAACTAAAACATATAGGACTCTATTACATTCTTCACGCAAAAATGCACGGTAAATGCGTGAATTTTTGCGCGAAGCGTCAAACGTTAACGCGTGTAAAACAACGCTGGAATCACAATCCTCGCGCATTTTTCATCCGTCAAAAAATAACGCGCGTAAAACGGACGCGCAAAAACAGGCGCTCAGTAACGTTGTGCGCAGAAATCAGTGTGCGGACTGGTTTTTTCACGCGATTCAGCCAATCAGAATCAAGAACCACAATTGTCTCACGTTAAGTTTTTGCACCTGTCAAAGTCAATCTGCGCATATATGATGCTTCAATAATAAAAACACGCACAACTTCTCCATTTTATTGGTTTGGGTATGTGTAGAATGTGTAACTATACTTTGCTGCGTATTTTTTTTTGGGCTGGTGTATTTGGTTTCGGCCAGGTTGATAGAATTTGCCATTAACACTAGCTTTTAGGAGTTGCTAAAATTATGCGCGTAACGTCTATCCGTTAATTCCTGCGCATAGATTGTAATACCATCCGCGTACCAGCGCACAAACGCATTTGCGCACACAATGTTAAGTATAGGACGCGCAAAGTACAGTAAGCTCGCGCAGTGTTCGCGCAGGTTCACCCGCGGTAGACGTACACGCGCATTTGTTGAGCTGACAGCACAAAGGGTTTTGCCCCTCGCGTTAATGCGTTTTTGCACACACGTTAATGCGCAAAGAATGTAATAGAGCCCTTAGAGTAAAATATTTTCTTAACTAAACAAACAAGAGAAAAACAAAGCACAGCAGCAAGATATCAACAACATCAAATAAACACAATAAGGACATTTCATTTCTTGGTGGTAGCGGCCCTTTAAGTAGGTGGGGCCAACATATTATAATGTAACCAGCCGCAGCATGTAGATTATACAGAAACACAGGATAAAACGGTTCATTTTAAAAATCTTATTTATTCTTATAATACAGATTTTGGTATGATCATTCTAGCACCATATAAACGATTCTGTTTTATTTATAAAAAATAAACAACAACCAAAAAGTGTTTTCCTTTTTCTGTTTTTTTCGGTCAGTGATCAGTCGGTACATTTGGAATATGGGGGGGGAGGGGGGGGGAAGGTAAAACGTAAATTACGAGTAATGAATAAATTTATCGGGAAAGGGAGTCAGAGGTGTCTCTGTGTATCGATTGAAAGTGATTCACCGGTAAGGCTAGGGTCAGATGAGCGCATTTTCTACGGACTGTGCGTCCGTGCTGTACGGACGTACTTACTGACTGACGACAAGGTAGTGGCCACACACAGTCCGTTTTTTTCACTGACGTATTTTTTGACTGATGTAGCAGGGAAAATAAATTACAATGAAAAAACATTCTGTCCGTCAAAAATGCTGGACGTATAAATGCAGTCTGTCTGACCACGTTCCATCACTCACACACAAAGCTATGCGGACGTTGCGGACGCAGCGCACTTTGTGCGGCCGTTCTAGCAGTATTACGTTCTTGCCTAACCTGCGTCCATTTGCAGCGTCCGTCAGTCCCCGCACTTCTGTGCGGACGTACTTCGTGAGTGGGGCTCCATTTAACACAATTGTATGCTATCACGGACGTACTTATGTGCGGCAACACGGACGTTAACACTGCGCTCATCTGACCCCAGCCTAAGGCTGGGGTCAGACGAGCGCAGTTATCACGTCCGTGTTGCCGCACATTTGTACGTCCGTTGCAGCATAGCATTCTGACCAATGGAGCCCCACTCACGAAGTACGTCCGCACGGAAGTGAGGATGCATGGCGGGCGCAGCAAACGGACGCAGGTTAGGCAAGAACGTAATACTGCTAGAACGGACGTGCGGAGTGCGCCACGTCCGCAACGTCCGTGTAGCTTTGTGTGTGAGTGATGAAACAAGGTCAGACGGACTGCATTTATACGTCCAGCATTTTTGACGGACAGAATGTTTTATCATTGTAATTTATTTTCCCTGCTACATCAGTCAAAAAATACGTCAGTGAAAAAAACAGACTGTGTGGCCACTACCTTGTCGTCAGTCAGTAAGTACGTCCGTACTGCACGGACGCACAGTCCGTACAAAATGCGCTCATCTGACCCCAGCCTAAGACGAGGCCTCCAAAACTGCTCACAGTAGATCATCGGCAAGTCCTCCTAGATCAGGGGTCGGCAACCGTGGCCCTCCAGATGTTTTGGAACTGTATTTCCCACAAGGCTCCACTAACCCAATGAGTGACTGAGCATCATGGGAGATGCAGTTCCAAAACATCTGAATGGCCAAGGTTGCCGACCACTGTCCTAGATGATCTACTGTGACGGTTTCTAATTTTTTCTGAAACATGATATTCATAAAAACAAAAGTATTGTTGATTCTTTGACTTTAAACCCAGCACAGGATTCCAAAGGCAGCAGATATTTGGGTAAAATGCGAAGACAGGCGGTTTTTAATATGTTGCTCTCATGGCCATATCAGTGGAGTTTTTTTGTTGTGAAAATGAGATTTCCTAGTTTGTTTATCCCCTTCACTAACATCATCAAGTAGAGTCGATGTTCAAAAGCACCTGCAGAAGCACAACATTGAGTATAATCGATCTGGTCATATTCTGGAGCAACGCAAAGGGGATTTCACTTACTGTTAAATAAATTCATTAGCATGTGGTCTGAAGAATATGCTTCCAAAGCTGTGTTATACTGCAGGGATCAGCAACCTTGACTGTCTAGATCAGTAGTCCCCAACCCTGGTCCTCAGGGCCCACTAATAGGCCAGGTTTGCAGGATATCTGAAGCACAGCACAGGTGATATGATTTGCTGCTCAGTGATTGCAGGATTCAGTCTGCATTTCCCCCATGGTGATCCTTAAAATCTGGCCTGTTATTGGGCCCTGAGGATCAGGGTTGGGGACCACTGATCTAGATGTCGGTCTGGATGATTTAGGACTACATCTCCCATGATGCTCTGCCACTCATTAGATTGACAGAGAATAATGGGAAAAGTAGTTCAGAAACACACCTGGGAGGCAAAGGATTCTGACCCCTGTTATACTGGGCATTGCGGCAATTCGGGGAACTGCTCTGTATCTGAAACAGACACCGAGCCTATCTACATGTGTGTCACGGACACAGGCTGCAGGAGCGAAATTTGACCACTAGGGGGAGTCTTCCGCATTTTAAAAAAGCATATATATAGGTTCCATAGATTGTTGCATTCTGGGTAATGAATAGTAGTTTTCCATAAACCCACTGGTTTCTGACGATGGTTTTATGGAAACGTACTTGGTAGGGAAAGGGTTCACTAATTGTTGCAAACTCACAACACAAGAGAATGAATTCTCCTTAAAGTGGTTCATAAACGGTTAAACTTGTATCACCTTCTTATCTGATGGAAAACATGAAAAAAAGAAATTGTATATTTTTGAGGTTTCAACAGTTATAATACTATTAGCAGTTGTATCTCGTTTCTGACCTGGGTTCGAGTCGCGCGACCTGCTTCCCAATATCATCTCAAGTGAGATTTTTAATGTGTCTTCATCGCGCAGCAAAAAGGAGAGGTCACAGATCCGTTACTTGGGGTAATTCGAACGATTTCTCATTTTTATCGCAATGCGCACATTAATTTGTAGGGTCAGAGTCCGGGTGCCCCATCAGGATATTACACAGACACCCCTACCTCCTAAATAGAAAGGGTAATATACAGACGCAGTGGTTGTGGTATTTGCTGGTCAGGGACAATTACTGAACAGTTAACCAGAACACAGCATGGCTTACGTTTCAACGTACTGAAAAGCAGACCCAATCTATAATGCCGTTTCGAATTCTTGCCCTCGCTTTGTTCAGTAGCACATTTCAATTCAGTCTCAGCAGAGGTGGCTCTATAATTAGGCAAAGTAGGCAGCCGTCTAAGGCCTCATTCCCACTGGGGCCTTAAATGATTGAATTTATGTAGAGTGCCATTATGCATCCTCTCCACACAAGCACACTCCTACATGCCAGGTCACTTGTCGACCAATAGAGCTGAATTAGCCCTCTTAATTCAAATTTATTGGGATATTTTCTACATTTTGTGCACAGCTAGAAGAAGTTAGCCTCACTAACCCGAGAATCACCACTGAGTATCAGGAATACATTGCTCTGTTCATTTTCCACTGCCTCTTAACCCAAGTGTATCTCAACATTTGGAACAACGAACACAAAGGTCTCTCGTGTGAATGGATTACAGATGGATACAATGTATCCGACAAATATAGTCCAAAAATGCATTTCACGTTGGCACAGCTCCTTATATTTTATATACACTGTATATTTATTTCTAAAAACTATAAATTTACCAAACGGAATGTCTGCGTTAGAGATGTGCATTCGTTTCGGAAAAATTCGGAACGAAATTTGATAATTCGTATTTCGGAAGTACTTCTGAATAACGAATCGATACGATACAAATTCGAAAACGAAACGATACATAACAAATTTAATTTGTTTTACACTGTGCCATCATAAAAGAAAAATTTGAATAATTGATATCAACTATTGAATTTGAAATGAACTATCAAATGGATATAAACTATCGAATTTGAAATCGATTCGAAATTTCAAATCAATCCGAAACGAAATACGAAACGAAATTAGTTATGAATTTCCAAAAACGAAATTGTTTAAAAACATAACGAAACTAAGCTCAACGAAACAAATTTTTCAGCCATGCACATCCCTAGTCTGCGTCATTCTCCTACTGGACAAACCTACACGGGGTATCACCGTGCTGCGACATAAAGCACCAAATGCATTAGAACTAAAATGTTGTGTTTGTTGTAGGAAACTTGAAAGGTTGGTGCCATCCAGAGTCAATGTAGAACCTTGGAGGTCTGCGTATTATAACAAAGGACAGACATTTTTCCATGAAATCAACATAAATAAATATCTGGGTCCTATAGGATACATTGTTAATATAGGAGCAGACACGTTTTCTCTTAGGAATCTGGAACATGATTGGAGGAACGTATGGTAAACAGGACCGGAAGTGACAGCTCCTCAGAAAGTGGCTTCAAGAAGAGGATGAGATAGAAAGGAGACTATGCACCCAGAAAAGTATCCAATAAAAAAAATTAATGACTTTCGTATATCAAAAGAAATAAATAAAACACACATATATACATATATTGATTAAAATTGTCTAAAGAGAAACACTTGAACAAATTATTTCAATAATTTCTCTAATTATGGGAGAAATTAATGAATTAACTTATTCAAGTGTTGCTGTTTATACATATATTAATTTAAATTCTCTAAACAGCAACACTAGAATAAATTATTTCAATAATTTCTGTTTCTCCAGTTTTGTGAGAAATTGAAATAATTTATTCAAGTGATGCTGTCTATACGTATATTGATTTAAATTCTCTAAACAGCAACAAGAATAAATTATCTCAGTAATTTATCACAAAATTAGAGAAATAAATGATTTCAATAATTTTTCTATTTCTCTCATTTTTGTGAGAAATTATTAAAATAATTTATTCTAGTGTTGCTGTTTATACATATGTTGATTTAAATTCTCTAAACAGCAACACAAGAATAAATTATTTCAGCAATTTATCACAAAATTAGAGAAATTAATAAACAATTTCAATAATTTCTCTATTTTTGTGAGAAATTAATTTATTCAAGTGTTGCTGTTTAGATTATTTAAATCAATAACGCGTGAATAAATTAAATGATTTCTCACAAAAATAATAGAGAAATTAATTTATTCAACTGTTATTGATTTAAATTCTCTAAACAGCAACACTTGAATAAATTAAATCATTTCTCACAAAACTGAATAAATTATTTCAATCATTTCTCACAAAATTAGAGAAATTAATAAATGATTTGAAATAATTTTTCTATTTCTCTATTTTTGAGAGAAATAATTAAAATAATTTATTCTAGTGTTGCTGTTAATACATATATTGATTTACATTCTCTAAACAGCTGCACTAGAATAAATTATTTCAATAATTTCTCTATTTTTGCGAGAAATTATTTAAATTATTGAATTTATTAATTTCTCTAATTTTGTGAGAAATTACTGAAATAATTTATTCTAGTGTTGCCGTTTATACATATATTGATTTAAATTCTCTAAACAGCATCACTTGAATAAATTAGTTCAATTTCTCACAAAACTAGAGAAAGAGAAATTGTTGTATTAATTTATTCAAGTGTTGCTGTTTAGAGAATTTCAATCAATATATTGTGTGTTTTATTCATTCCTTTTGATGTAATAAAGAAAGTGATTTCATTTTCTTATTGGATACGTTTCTGGGTGCGAAGCCTCTTTTCTATCTCATGTCTGGTTATATGGCTGTGAGAAAATAGTTATTAGAGACAGCGCCATTGCGTATTTTTATGTTCTCTGGATACCCTATATTTTATTGTTTAATTTTCAAGGAGAGGATGGACCGGAGGAACGGCAGCCGTTGCCTTAATAGACAGAGCAGGGAATCTGGATTTAATACTCTGAGAAGCTATACACATTGAATATACAGTACATTTAGGATATTAAGTTAACATAGTTAGCACCACTGCTCTCATATGTAGTAACAGGGCTTCTCCGCGGTAAAGGTGTCACTAAAATATTGACCCTTTATAAATCAGGGTCCCAGTACAGACACACGTTGCACGTTTGACATTCAAACATGCTGAGTTGAGGGAGCGGAGAAGGAATTCACTGTACGACTGACAATGGCCCGAGCCATTCCATTTCAGAAGGTTTCCGTATGTGAGAAGGCCCCATGGAAAGACGCCCCATTGACCGTAATGCTTCAGTGCAAAACTAAGAACGCTCTACGAGGCCGGGAATACTATATACAGTTACGAAACAGCCAGACATGCCGTGATGTCTTTGCTAGCGACCATGCAGCAGCCATCGACGTGCTCTTCCTCTCCAGAGATACGGTAGCTGCATGATAGTTTGATTGGTTGGTTGGAAACTTGGCCCCAATGTATCCTTTTATTTAATGAAACCCTACAAGGGTGAACCCTCACTGGAAACACAATTCAACAATCCCCTGCGGTTATCAAGATCAAATATATAACAAACATAAAACAAGAACAAATAGTAAACCATATAGAGAAATCTTTGTCAGTGGTGACCGGTGGACGTGTCCGACTTTATCAGATGCAAAACTCAAGTTTGTTTTTCTTTTCTTTCCTTTTTTTTTCTTTTTGCTCGTTTCTTCAATAACATGATGTATTATTTTAACGTCTGTTTTGGGTTTCTTCTTTTATGTTTAACCGTTGAAGCAGACAGGCCCCAGCTGGAAACCAAACTTTTGGTTGCTGTCTCCAAAGTCACTGACGGCCACGTCCCTGAGGGGAAGATGTTCCACTTTGTAAGTGTTTATCTCCAGCACTGTTTGTTCTATACCTTTACGAAGCTGTTGGAGAGGGAGAAAAAAGAAAAATTATATATAATTCGTAGGCGGTATGACGGTTCGGAAGTTATATACCAATATCTGTATGTGCTGCATAATGCCTGTGTATTGAAATTACAGCAACACCTTGTATCTGTATGTGCTGTATAATGCCTGTGTATGGGAATTACAGCAACACCTTGTATCTGTATGTGCTGTATAATGCCTGTGTATGGGAATTACAGTAACACATTGTATCTGTATGTGCTGCATAATGCCTGTGTATGGAAATTACAGCAACACCTTGTATCTGTATGTGCAGAATAATGCCTGTGTATGGAAATTACAGTAACACCTTGTATCTGTATGTGCTGCATAATGCCTGTGTATGGCAATTACAGTAACACCTTGCATCTGTATGTGCTGCATAATGTCACAGTTCCCGGATCCCACCACGCAGTCCTTAAAGCCCAACACTCCACAGAGCCCAAAAGCTACCAACAGGGTAGCCGTAGAAGAATCCCTAACTGTCTGGTCCTTAGAATTGGCCAGGTACACTAGCTAGACAGAAAGGGTTAATCAAAGACAATGTCGTAATACAAAACCAGGTCAGCAACACGGGGGTAGTCAGACGAGCCAGAATCAGGAATACAGAGAATAGAATAGTCAAATGGAATAGCCGGGTCGATATCAGTGCAGAAGCGTAGTACAAGAAAATAGTCTAGGGCAACGGAAGGCAGAATAGTCAGAAAACAAGCAGAGGTCAATAACAGGTTAAATCACGAGAGAATTCAGGTACAAGGAGCTCAGGTATGGATAAACACGATCTGGCACTGCTTAGAAGGAACTGTTGGTTTTTAAAAGACCTTCACCAGACCGCGCCCCCTCTCAAGCCGCACCTCATGCAGCCACCTCCCTGCCTGTTTCAATTTAAACCGGGTGTTGGTGAGCGAGCAGCATCAGACACGCTGCCCTCAAGCACACCGGAAAGGCTGGAAGCCCCCAACGTTACACATAATACCTGTGTATGGGAATTACAGAAACATCTTGTATCTGTATGTGCTGCATAATGCCTGTGTATGGGAATTACAGTAGCACCTTGTATCTGTATGTGCTGCATAATGCCTGCGTATGCAGGGCCGGCGCTAGTGTAAGGCAGCACAGGCGGCTGCCTTACTATTCTGGCTTTCTGCCAGTTGAGGGGCAGAAAAATCTGGACCACCCAGCGAGCGGAGGCCTTGCAAGGATCGGGCACAAGGTTTCCCATTTACTCGGCAGCGTGTGGGATCCCACTCCCAAACGCTGCACCGGAAGTAAAGGCCCTGCGGGGGGGGGGGTGCAGAGGAGGAGGAAGACGAGGCTGCCAGACCACAGCTTACATGGGAAGATGCTGGCCCCGCCCATCCACCCCCTTCCTCCTCACAGCAGCTAGCAGAGCCTCCCTCCCCTGCTCCTGTGCGGGAAGTGTCCAGCACGTGCAGGGTGGGGGGAGTGGAGAGAGACCAGCTGAGCTGTAACATGGAGGCAGCCAGGGATTTGAATCCTAGGGTAAGTAGCAAGCAGGGGGTGTGAGTATGGGGGTGAGCATGGGGGAGGTGGGTGTGTAAGCATGGAGTGTGTGTCTGTGTGTGTGAGTATGGGTGAATGAGAGCATTGGGTGTGTGTGAGCATGGGGAGGTGTGTGTGAGTATGGGGGGGTGGGTGTGAGTATGGGGGGTGGGTGTGTGTGTGCAAGGGTGATGTATGTGTGTGTGAGCAGGGGTGATGTATGTGTGTGTGAGCAGGGGTGATGTATGTGTGTGTGAGCAGGGGTGATGTGTGAGCAGGGGTGATGTGTGAGCAGGGGTGATGTGTGAGCAGGGGTGATGTGTGTGTGTGAGCAGGGGTGATGTGTGTGTGTGAGGAGGGGTGATGTGTGAGCAGGGGTGATGTATGAGCAGGGGTGATGTGTGCGTGTGAGCAGGGGTGATGTGTGAGCAGGGGTGATGTGTGGATGTGTGAGCAGGGGTGATGTGTGAGCAGGGGTGATGTGTGAGCAGGGGTGATGTGTGCGTGTGAGCAGGGGTGATGTGTGAGCAGGGGTGATGTGTGTTTGTGTGAGCAGGGGTGATGTGTGTTTGTGTGAGCAGGGGTGATGTGTGTGTGTGAGCAGGGGTGATGTGTGAGCAGGGGTGATGTGTGTGTGTGAGCAGGGGTGATGTGTGAGCAGGGGTGATGTGTGTGTGTGAGCAGGGGTGATGTGTGAGCAGGGGTGATGTGTGTTTGTGTGAGCAGGGGTGATAAGTGTTGTGTGAGCAGGGGTGATGTGTGTTGTGAGCAGGGGTGATGTGTGAGCAGGGGTGATGTGTGTTTGTGTGAGCAGGGGTGATGTGTGTGTGTGAGCAGGTGATGTGTGAGCAGGGGTGATGTGTGCGTGTGAGCAGGGGTGATGTGTGCGTGTGAGCAGGGGTGATGTGTGTTTGTGTGAGCAGGGGTGATGTGTGAGCAGGGGTGATGTGTGAGCAGGGGTGATGTGTGCGTGTGAGCAGGGGTGATGTGTGTGTGAGCAGGGGTGATGTGTGTTTGTGTGAGCAGGGGTGATGTGTGTGAGCAGGTGTGATGTGTGTGAGCAGGTGTGATGTGTGTGAGCAGGGGTGGTGTGTGTGAGCAGGGGTGATGTGTGTGAGCAGGGGTGATGTGTGTGAGCAGGGGTGATGTGTGTGAGCAGGGGTGATGTGTGAGCAGGGGTGATGTGTGCGTGTGAGCAGGGGTGATGTGTGAGCAGGGGTGATGTGTGTGTGTGAGCAGGGGTGATGTGTGAGCAGGGGTGATGTGTGTTTGTGTGAGCAGGGGTGATAAGTGTTTGTGTGAGCAGGGGTGATGTGTGTGTGTGAGCAGGGGTGATGTGTGAGCAGGGGTGATGTGTGTTTGTGTGAGCAGGGGTGATGTGTGTGTGAGCAGGGGTGATGTGTGTGAGCAGGGGTGATGTGTGTGTGAGCAGGGGTGATGTGTGTGTGAGCAGGGGTGATGTGTGTGTGTGAGCAGGGGTGATGTGTGAGCAGGGGTGATGTGTGTGAGCAGGGGTGATGTGTGCGTGTGAGCAGGGGTGATGTGTGTGTGTGAGCAGGGGTGATGTGTGCGTGTGAGCAGGGGTGATGTGTGTTTGTGTGAGCAGGGGTGATGTGTGTGAGCAGGTGTGATGTGTGTGAGCAGGTGTGATGTGTGTGAGCAGGTGTGATGTGTGTGAGCAGGGGTGGTGTGTGTGAGCAGGGGTGATGTGTGTGAGCAGGGGTGATGTGTGTGAGCAGGGGTGATGTGTGAGCAGGGGTGATGTGTGTGTGTGAGCAGGGGTGATGTGTGTGAGCAGGGGTGATATGTGTGAGCAGGGGTGATATGTGTGAGCAGGGGTGATGTGTGAGCAGGGGTGATGTGTGAGCAGGGGTGATGTGCGCGTGTGAGCAGGGATGATGTGTGTGTGTGTGTGAGTGAGCAGGGGTGATGTGTGATCAGGGGTGATGTGCGCGTGTGAGCAGGGGTATGAAATGAATTAAAGGGGAGATTGAATTGAAGGGAGAATGAATTGAAGGGGTGGAGGAATTGAGGGGGAGAATGAATTGAGGGGGTGAAATTAATTGAGGGGAAGAATGATGTGAGCTGGGGGCAAATTTACCCATGTGTGAGCTCTGGGGCAAATATACCCATGTGTGAGCTGGGGGCAAATATACCCATGTGTGAGCTGGGACAAATATACCCATATGTGAGCTGGGGCAAATATACCCATGTGTGAGCTCTGGGGCAAATATACCCATGTGTGAGCTGTGGTAAATATATCCATAAGTGAGATGGGGGAAAATATACCCTTGTGAGCTGGGGCTATATATATATCCATGTGAGCTGGGGGCAATATATATACCCTTGTGAGCTGGGAGAAATATATCCATGTGAGCTGGGGGCAATATATATATATATCTGGACATGTTCTGGTCTGAGGTCTCTGTGTGTATATATATATATATATATATATGTATATATATATGTATCTGGACATGTTCTGGTCTGAGGTCTCTGTGTGTATATATATATGTATATATATATATATGTATCTGGACATGTTCTGGTCTGTATATATGTATCTGAGTGGGCATGATATCAGTGAATACCTGAAAAAAAGTATTGGTACTTGTACTCTGTCTTAAAGTGGTATCGGTGCGACACTAGAGTGTGTATATATGTATGTGTGCATATATAGAGATTATTATGGCACCTCTATCCTGATTGGCTTGACATGACACGGATGGGGGGCACCAAAACGCACCTTCGCCTGACTAGACAAAAATGCTTGCACCGGCCCTGTGCGTATGGAAATTACAGCAACACCTTGTATCTGTATTGTACAGGGATTTTCACTTATTATAACTCTCTGAATCTTAACCCTGTACAGCGGTGATTGACCTCAGAACTCTCCCTGTATTCTGCCCTCTCACTGACAGCAGCAAAGTTTGTTGAGCTTTTTGTTACAGTGAGGTGAGGCTGCTCGTTGTAGCTTTTTTACAGTAATACAGGATGACAGGAGTGAGATTCTAAAATTTCATTTCTCCCAGAGGGGCACACGAATCGTGCATTAGAAGACAGGGAGTAATTGATTAGCTGTACCTATAAACATCCTCATGAACAAATCTGGCACATTTCCAGCGTTTAATTGGCCACCTGACTGACACTGATATGGAATCAGTGTTAGAGTAGTAGAAGTGAGTGCACAGGTGAAATGACCTTTAAAATGACTGAGAACGCACACAGGTCCCAACACTAGCCAGTAACATCGGCACCAGCTCCTCACCTGGCATCCATCGTACATTGCTCCGAGTTGGGGTGTGTGGCTCTGAGTAAGCTCCTCGTCATTGTCTGCTCGGAACCTGAGTGCTCGGTCGTGGTTCCGCTGCGAAAGATCATACCATGCAGCCGACTGCTGGCAATTATAGGTGAAATTTTGGTAACCTGTAGCACTTAGCAGTTTCAGGAAAGTCATCTGGACTATATGTACTGGATTCCCATCTGCATCAATGTACTGGAACTGTGAGAGGGGGGAAAAAAAGTGTTAAATGTCAACGGATTACATTTAAACGCCAAATTGTTTCCAAATCTATAACTATTCAGATATCTAGCCATGTAGCTGATCATATTGTGCTCAACACAACAGAATATTAACCCACAAAGTATCAATTTTTTTTTGAAAATTTACAGGTTGGGCAACTGTAAACTGACGTTTTTGGAGTCATCAGGATTTTAGTATTTACAGATTAAGGGTGTTCCGACCGGGTGATGACACTCAGGAACCCGACTCCCGGGTGCTGCAGCAGATCGTGGCACATGCTGGGAGACTTTGGGCAGTCCCAGCGTATGACATGTTGCTTGTAGTCACGCTGAAAAATCCAGAATGCTCGGGGGGCTTAACATTCCTGATAAGGGGTTGCTCCACCTCTTTGTGTATGTTATATATATATATATATATATATATATATATAAAAACTATAATAGAGGGTGACGTAATGAAAGACATGAGGCCATATTGAAACTGAGGTGTTATGTATAATGGTTGGAGCTGTAAGCTCAACTGCTCCAGTCACTATCACTACTGAGCAACATGGCAGGTTACTGTAAGTTAGCGGCTCCGATACTTGGTTAAAATGCGTCGAGCCGATGAACAAGCTATTCCAAACTCCACAACTCAAGACATTATTCAGGCATGCAACACAGCTCTTAAAACCCGGAGTTAAGTGTTAAGTGAAAAGCAAAATCACTTAACTTTAAAACCAAAATCCCAGAATTGCTTTTCCTACCCTTCTCCTCTTTATTTACTGTAGCCCTATTTTCTACAACTCCTCAATAAACATTAAAAAAATCCAAAACCTACCCTTTTTCACGCAGTATAGTGCGCAGTGCGATCCACCACTTCCTCTGCATGCAGTGAAAACAGGGAACAAATAGTTCTCAGTGTTCTTCTGCTGCCCCTGTTAACACTGCGTATGCAAGCTCATGCAGAGCTCACAGCAGTGTTGTGCCTGGCTCCATGAGATCCTACAGACTCCAGGATCTGATACCGGTGGCGGCGTGCACCACTGCTTCTGGTATCAGTTTGCGACTCCCAAATATTCTGACTCGAGAAGCTAATACAGTTGCTCATTTGGAATACAGTCACCAACAGCGAGATTTTTGTGCAAGATTTTTGTAAGGCACTATTAATGACAATTAGAGGTTGCACGGCTAGAAAATTTGTTTTGTTTCAAAATAATTTCCTTTTCGTTATTTCGTTTAATTTCATTTGGTATATCGGATCACTAAAAACCCCATTGTAAGTTGGGATCGATTCGATAGTTGATATCGATCTGAATTTCGGATCACCAAATAAAACCCCAATGAATCAAATTCTGCTGTTAAAAGGCAAGCTAGGGTTAAATGTTAAGCTGTCCATTGGCTTGTGGTGCTGACAACAGATTCAGCACCACAGGCCAATTTACAGGGACAGGGTGCTTTGTGAAATATTCAAACAAATCTGATTAATTTCATAATGTCGTTTGCTTTAGTACTTGTATGTATTGTAAGTTGGGATCGATTTGATAGTTGATATCGAGTTGTATTACGGATCACTAAATAGAGCCCCAATGAATCAAATTCTGATCAGGAATCATTTAATCAATGGATCTCTTGTGAAGCAGTATAACGAATCAATTTTGTTATATTCCCGTTTCATTTAGTTTTCGTTTCAATTCGGATAAAATCAATTTATTGTTTCGAAAATATTGAATTTTCAAACGGATTGCTATTCGTTACGAAACAAATGCACACCTCTAATGACAATATCCTATCAGAAAGACTTCAGAAAAAATATAGTTCATAAGAAGAAAAACCAAAGTCCAGTATATCACTCACTAGTCTGGAGCTGATAAGCTCAATGAATCCGCATTCGAACCACTGGGTGGGCTCCTCCCATCAGAACGGGGTCCTTGAATCCTGGAATTCACTTTGATGTATATAACCCTTAGAACCCGTGAATACCTCAGAATAAGACAAAGATATAGTGTGGTCCTGTTCATATACTGTATATCAATTGAAAGGTATAAGCTGTGCACTCACATGCTCTGGAGCCACTTTATGGGCGGCTCTATATCCAGGCATTAGACCACTTTCCGGGGAAAGTGGTCTAATGAGTGCACAGTTTATACCTTTCAATTGATATACAGTATATCAACACTGATTCTAAGGGTTATATACATCAAAGTGAATTCCAGGATTCAAGGATCCCGTTCTGATGGAAGGAGTCCCCCCCAGTGGTTCGAATGCGGATTCATTGAGCTTATCAGATCCAGACTTGTGAGTGATATACTGGACTTTGGTGTTTCTTCTTATGAACTATATGGTATTGCACTATTGTTTTTTTTCTTGTGTTTTTAATATCCAGGGATTTTTCGAATATATCGAACGGACTCCCTACGGTTCCATTATTGCACTAGAGAAAGACTGAAATCCCAATCTAAACACCTGCGCTCCCGGATATACCTTGATGTATTTTGTATGTATTTATGTTTGTGGGTGAGGGATACACCCAACGGTGAGCTGCATTATTTTCTTTGTATCCTTATTGTTTCAGTGCTTACTTTCCCAGTAGAAACATCTCTCATCGCCTATAACACTGTTAACCCAATAGGGTAAAAAGTCTTTCAGAAAAAATATGTTAAAAAAATGACGTCTGTACCAATTTGGATGCGCCAATTTCATTACTGCGGCCCGAATTGGAGCATCATTTTCGAAAGCTAGTAAACTGCTGAACGCAGCTGACGATCCGTCGAACAGACCGCCAAACACCACCAAAAAAAGCCGACCAGCCTCTGAACAAAGGTGAAGAAAAAAAAAAAAGAACACTGCAACTTTTAAGAGGCGTTAAAAAAAAATGGACAAAAATGCCTGGAAATATTATATAAGGTCCTATGAATAAACTGGTTTAATGTGGCAAATTGCCAGCTTTCTGAGTAGCCAAATGGCCATGAAATAGCCCCTTTTAACTCTAACATTCTCCTCTAATTTTTTCTTCATTTCAAGGCAACAGATTCTGCCCCTTCTTTTGGTGCTAGTGTAATGAGCATCAAAGGAAGAGGCAGAATCTGTTGCTTAAAAATGAACAGCAAAGTTGGAATAGGGCCAATGTAATCTTGACCTTAAAATGACCAAAAATAAGAAATTGTTCTGTATTTTTTGACTGCGCTCTGAGTATAAGTGTGTGAAACCTTTCTAGAGCTCACAAGACTCTGCAAAAAAACTGAAATTAAACATACCTTTTTCCCCTTTTTAAATGTGCTGTACCAATCTCCTGGGGTCTCCTTGTTCCATGCCGCAACTTTCACCTGGTTATAAAGAAGCGTAATTACCACAAATACCCAAACAATTATATAAAAAGGTGGCGGCTTTCAACATAATGTATCTGTCGTATCTTACACATGGCATTTCGACTTCTGTATTCCAGGATAATTCTTTAAGTATCATTTGGTCTGATATTCAAAAAAACCTGAAAACCTAGTTATATCTTTATGTTTCCTATTGGAACCACAGGTGTTCTTTACTCCGTGGTGGATACAAATGAGTATCAAATGCAGCAAAACTCCAGCCTCTCTGATTGTGGAGTTAATAACCCAAAATAGGGATAATGTTAATAGATTATGTGTATGCTTTGAATATTATAAAATCAGTTATTAATCCTATCCCGTGTGATTGGCTTCTGTTCTGCCAATGTGTTATCTTTGTAACCTACAGATACATCATGTCCCCGTGTGTCACGTTTCCAACCCTGTCCCCTGTATGTGAGCTGATCCAATCCTGGTCATGTCATTCCTGCATTCCAGTCCAGGAGTTTCCTGTCACATTCAGCTCTCCCCAGAATCACCCGTCTATCATTGCACTACACCCTCTGATTGGTTTATATATTTTGCTCCGTGTGTATATTTAGTTCCATGATTTCCCTTGTCTGTTTGTTACTCCAGTCACCTTGTCCATTGTTTATTTCTGGTTATTCCTTTTTGCTTTTTCCCCTCCTTGCTCCTGTGTGGTTTATTTAGTGTTTTTCCTTTGCTGTGCTTTTGTTTTCTGGTTTACCCTTTCCGTACTGATTTTCCTGTGTACCGACTCCTGGCTTGTTCTGACGTCCATCTCTGGTTTTCTGACCCTCAACTATTCCTATAGACTGCAATTGTGCCTTAACCCTTTGTGCTGTGCTTACTACTCTACAGACCTTGTCTATTCTTATATAGACTATGATTGTGCTTTAACCCCTTTTGTGCTGGTTTATTCCTGTACATTTCCTGGTTTATTTTGCTTTTTGTCTGAAACCCTGCATTGGCTTGTGTCATCTCCTCATAGGTTAGATCCGGCTACTCTAAAGACTGGCCTGTCAAAGTTAGGGACTTCTTTTATTTAGGTTGTGCTGTACAGGAGTCTCTGCCCAGCCTTGTGGTGTCTGCACCTTCTGTCTGTATTCTTATTGTCTGTATTGGGTCAGTGGTGTCTACTAGGTTTGCACCGATACCACTTTTTAAAGACCGAGTACAAGTAACAATACAATTTTCAAGTACTCGCCGACACCAGGTACCGATACTTTTATTTAAAGTCATGTGACCGCTTTCCAATAAATAATTTAGGATTCTGCTGAAAGCCTGTCCAATTTATGTTAATATTGAACTGTATAGCTAGAAACCCTTTACCCACTGCATAGACCTACACACACCCTGACCACACACACAGCACACCTCATCTCAGATATATGTCTACTTGCAGACCTCATATACAGTATGTATACCCACTCAGATACATGTATACTTACAGACCTCAGACCAGATACACCCACAGACCTCAGACAGACACCAGGGAAGCTGTCCGAATCCATTAAAAGCATTCGGCCAGCGTTCCGCTCTGGCTGGCCGCGTTACCAAGCGGCCACAGGGCTGTGACACACTCTCGCGAGATCTCATGACACCTGCAAGATCACGACTGGAGGCCGCGACACAGCCTTCACAGCCCAGCGGCCGCTCAGTAACGCGGCCAGCCGGAGGGGAACGCTGGCCAAATGCTTTTAATGCATTCAGCCAGCAGCCCAGTCCCTTGGATACCGGCAAGCCAACCCAGCATTGGCTTCCAGGTATTGGGGGTGTTTGCATGAGTACAAAGTACTCTTGCAAATGGAGGTATTGGCACCGATACAAAAACTAGTATCAGTATCAATACAACCGTAGTCTCCACTGCATTTTAGGCTTTTAACCTAGAATATGGGCCCCACCTCGGTTCACGCCAGGTGCCGCCATGACACTGTGTCACTGATCGAACTATTCCAGTGAGAAGACTACAGAACATAGTATTGACATTGTATAAAAGTCCATCTTCATCAAGTTTCCGGCTGATGTTTGTTGGGGTACTCTGGGTGGTATGTTCTCCAGTTCCTGGTCGCACTTAGAAAAACAAGTGGCACTATCATACAGGTAGTGCTGGAAGACACAGAAGCTTCCTGGTGTCTTCTTGGATACGGGATGAAAGCTGTGACAGAACAGGCCCGGGTCCGAAGCCAGAGATCATTCCTCCAGAGACCTGCTACCGCACAACCTTTACCTCTACAGTGAAACCAACTTTGTTCCAGAATTTCCCCAAAATTAATTACATATGGGTGTATTAGTTTTATATTTACATCATTAGTGCTTATACTAACCGATTCAAACTTTTTGTCTGGTGAGAGGCAGGTTTCTCCTCCTGCGGTGAAATTACAGAATACTTTGAATGCATCTCTGTTGCAGCCTTGGTTTGGATCAATCCAGTATTCACCTTAAATAAGATAATAATGATTTAAAAACAATATTACTTCATATAAATATTCCATAACCCCTATTACATCATATAACCCCTTCTATTACTCCATATAACCTCTCGCTATAACTCTGCTATTACTTGACCATAGAGTTGGAGAAACATGGTTTAGTCCGTGATTACGATTTATTATTAGGTAGATAGATCAAATATTTCAAAGATAATGGATACATGTCTATGGGATGACAAACTGTCTCAAAGTGCTCAAACCATGGTTGCGTAGAGTGTTACTAAAACCAAAACCCTATAAACACTGTCGTCAAACACCATGGGCCCAATTACGAGGGTAGCGCTAAAATGGGGAAGTTTAACGGGGCAAACCTGCGCCTGTAGGTTTCCCCGTAGTGTCCACATTTTTGCAGGAGATTCCGGGGCAGGCGCTAATTCAGCAGCCCGCCCGAGTACGCAATGCTATCCTCAATGATACTCGAGGTAACACTTCTGCGCCACCGTGAGTATCACCACCTGGAGTACCACCTGGAGTCCATAAGATTCCATGGAGGGTTTTGTTTTCGGGCTGCGAGCCCTGTGTGATCTCGCTATTGTGAGATCACACAGTGTCGCGGAGTGATCGTGGAGGGAGACTGGAGACATTGGTCCCCAGTTTCATTCTGCCCCCAGTGGCCAGAAGCAGTATATCGCGCCACTGTTCTCGCCGCAGAATGAGTGGTGAGTATCTGATTTATTGGGGGGGGGGGTTTAGCCGGTGCTAAATGATTCTGCAAAAGCGGAATCGTTTAGCACCACCTTTTGGGTGACGGTTAAAATCTGTTTTGCCCATCGCGTTATTCTAATGCCAATTAAGCATAGGATGCGCAAAGTACAATAAACTTTCACAAACTAGCGCTATCGCAGATGCGCAAACAGATTTTTTACCGTTTTTAGCGTCAGGAAGGTAATTAGGGGGACATGCGTTTAAGTCACTTATCCTGACGTTAGTGCTTACATATCCGAACATTACAGCGTTTGGTGTGTAATCTAGCCATATGGCTCTTACCATCTTTATAGTCAGGATGACACATTTGGAGCTCTTTACACGTTCTCCCTGGGCTGTCTTTGGATCCTACAGGCCACCTCATCTGCTCAACTTCAACTTTGAGTGAGCCAAGTGTAGCGTATACTTCTTCCATTCCGTCAGCCATGTAATCAGTGACATATTCGTCAGCTTGGTCAGCTTGCATCTCCTCGGACTGCCGCCGCCTCTTTTTTCTTGACGACTCATAGGGGAATGGATCAATCATCCTTGAAGGTAATCCCTAGGTTGAGGAAAAGAGGTAAGTAGACCCTACCAAACTCTTCTACATAAAGTTAATTCATAAAAAGGATATAATACATAAAATTATTAATAGAGCAAAGCCCAGATTGACAGAAGGATTTAAAAAAACCACTGTGCATTAACCACTGTATCATCATGGCACAAAGTTCATGTAACTATGGGCTTAAAACATGCATAGATAGTGTAGGAATATGCCAGTAGTGCTCCTTTGAGAACTTACTGGTGGTCCCGGAGGTCCTGCTGGTCCTGTATCACCTCTAACGCCAATAGATCCCTAAAAAGACAGACAATGAAAAGAATGGATTATATCTTGTTCCATTAGTGCTATGGAATAAAGCCATGAAGGTGCGAGTGGGAACATTCACTGGATATAGGACATGCCTGCATGGCTACACTACTGGTTCTTGGGATCAGATGTGCTGATTCTATATAGACTCGCATAATGTATAATCTATTAAAGCGTTTGCTTTCAGCCCGTCACCGAGTTGAACTTACAGGATTTCCCTTTGATCCTTTCTGTCCCAATGGACCCTGTAAAACAAAATCGGAAACATGTTATACATGTTTACATAATGTATTTCAGATATAGTCCACAAATCGTCCGTTTCTCTTCAATTTAATGACTCTACCGAGACATCAAACATAGTTTAACACGCTGCACATAAAAGAGATTAGTAATTACGTACTGAAAGTCCAGAGGGTCCAGGTGGTCCGTTTGGTCCAGGTATTCCCCCAGTGCCCTCAAAAAGGAAAACAGAAAACCAGAGCTGTGTTATTCTGCAATTATTTAGTGGTCTCAATGGGGCGGACCATTTAAACTCCTACACCATTAGGGTACATGTTGGAATACTTACTGAGTCACCCTTGGGGCCAGGCACACCCTGGTTTCCAGGTGGTCCTTTGTCTCCCTTTTCTCCCATTTCTCCTGGTGGTCCTATCAATCCTATTAAACCGCCATGCCCCTAACATGAGTGAAACGAGAAAAATAACCACAGTGAAACGCGTTGGTGGGACAAACACTCTATTGATTCTTAAACTTAATCCTTCACGCTTAGCGACTGTTCTGCTACCCACAATACTTACTGATGTGTAGTGTATAGAAAATATATATATATACTCATTTAAGATGTGGTGGAGGGAAAAAAGTGAGATTAAAAGCCTCCACATAGCAGATAATCAAGTTTATAATTGTGGAAGAAAATTAAACATACCAGAAATTCAGAGAGCTGCTTCACAGAGCTCATGTGCTACATTCCCCGTATGCAGTAAGGAACTCTGGGAAGGACATGCAAATGAAGTCTGCAATTTAACACTTTTTTGCATCCTGGGTCTGTTTTAACACAGAACCCTCCTTGTCAGTGCAATGCCACTGCTGGATGGCTTTTTTTAAGCAAAGGTCAGGTTATACAAATATATAGATATATAATGGTTTGGGTTTGATCCCTGTATGTCAGTGTTTCCCAAACCTGTCCTCGGGACCCTCAACCAGGCCAGATTTTGCAGATCACATTTGGGGAAAAGCAGACAGAATCCTGCAATCACTGAGCAGCAAATCATATCACCTGTGCGGTGCTTCAGATATCTGGCAAACATGGCGAGGCGGAGGGTCCTGAGGACAGGTTTGGGAAACACTGCTGCATGTGGTGTACAACGAATTGAAGATATCAGACAGAAATATAATTCAGAGACAAGGTCAAATAATTCTAGAGGTCAGTCCGGACAGCAAAGATTGTAAGTGAGCTCTACCATGAAGGACTAAGATCAAAGAACCAAGGAATGTTCAGATGCCTACGACATGTAGTACGGAACAATCAGACACTGGTGTGAGAACGTTGAGATCTTTCATGGACTGCTGTACTTGTCAGACTAGTCATGGCAATCATTTCTCCAAAAATCAGGAAGAACTCCCTCAAGAGAACTTGGCAAAGGATCACAGTGAGCACCCGTGACTTCCACAGGTTGCACCAACAAGACCACTGTCACGTGGCGTGTGCGGGTCAGGTGAGAGCCCAGCAGGCGGCGACACAGAGGGGAGGCCAGACAGGAATCACACAATGAATAAGTTTAATGAAACTTAAATAGGCCTTGGCAGCAGGCACTGAATCAATAAAGAAATATATAAAGTCCCGGGAGAGTTCTTGGATGGAGAGTCAGGATAGTGGACTATGCAGTCCCAGACTGCAGACAGGGTCCACTAGGAATAAATCCAGATAGCTGACAGTGGTACCTTGAGATCAAAAGGTCAGAGACAGTGGTAATCACTTGTAATCCACAGGTAGAGAACGCTGAGAGTCCCTTGCACAGGCAGATGTATCCAGAAACAACAAGGTAGACAGATGGATTTAGCAGGAGCAGGTTTGCACACGTCCAGATGACCTCAGTCAGGGAGCACAATAATGCAGAACCACTGCTAGTTGGGTCTCTCTGCTATTTAAGGAGGCTTGATAGCAGATGGGCCTCAGCTGTAATTCCAGGGCTAGACAGGAAAACCCAGGCTGGATCTCCAGGAGCCTGGACATGGTGCTTAGCCTGGGCAAAACCTGGACTGGAATCCAAGAATGAAGAAATCCAGGGCAAAGTTCTTAGATCCAGGTTTGCTAGACAGGTACACGGGGTGGACCGTGACAACCACTAACTGAGGAAGCGGTTATACCTGTGAAACGCGTTTTAGTGTATTTGCTATTTTAACTTTTATTGATTTTATTGGCTTATTTATTGGAAAGGAATAAAACTTTTTAAAATACAAGTGTGGACGTTTTTTCCTTATACTACTGCTGAGGCTGTACTCTCCAAAGAAGGTGGCACCAACGCTAGAAAACCAGCTGACCCATCCCTGTGATGGATAGGACAACTGAGATTCCTACACCGTTGGAAACGCCACATTTGACACCCTCTCAGACAACAAAAGGGAAATCTACCATTCCTCACTAACGCTGCCAGCTGCCTTTACATCAAGTGTCTGATTTGAGACACAATCTCATGCGAGTGAAATTCCTCTTTTTAAAATATCATACCCATGGTAAAACTGTACTGTTCTATGCCCTGTCTACATTTTGTTTTTGAGGCTCTGAGAACTACCCATAATTCGTATTCAGATTGAGGATTAACCAGGCGACCATTTACTCAACAAAGGAATCATCAGAAAGAAGCGTTGTTTCTGCCCACTCTTCCACCCTACAAAGAACCTTAAGCACAAGATGGCAGATGACACACAAGGTTTTTACCGAGGGTAATGATACTCCAAAAATGTAGAGGTCATGGGCTTCAATACTTTTGAAGATTAGGGTGAGACAACCTATTAATACTGCCAATTATCCTGAACTTTGCACATGTTTAGAGTAAAATTATCAGTATAGTTGGACAGGGAACACACACGTCTGGAGTCGAAGGACCGGTCAATGTGCTTTAATCCGTCATGTTTCCATAAAAGTGGTTTATAAAACGGGTTTACAATCTAAAAGCCATTACATGCATTGAGAGAAAAGTGTAAAAGGGAATAAAAAGAATATTTAAAACAATATCAAAGAATAAATGTGCATAAATTAGACAGTTAGATCACAGAAAATACCCAAGGTTAGCAGTGAGGACGCATTGATTTTGTATAGAGATTCAAAGACTTTCCATAACTTTATTGGTTAATTCTGCCACTACGCAAGTGTGGAGGTGGCATCTGCCTTACCTTGTCCCCTTTGAATCCTGGATCTCCTTTTAGGCCGGGTAAACCATTTGGACCCTAAGGAGAAGAAAAATATGTTTTTAGGTGGACTATTAATGGCTATTTCGGTGCTTTGCGTTTCGGCCCATTTCTGCTCACTTCGGCGACTCCATTTTGCCGAAAATACGGTGAATTCACTACTGGTCACCATATTTTCCCGAAACTGGAGATTCCAACTATTAGTAAGACTCATGTCCAGAGGTCTGCAGCGTAGGGAAGATATTGATTTGTAATGTTTATAGTGTTCATTTAATGCGTTATAATAATATATTTATATTAAAAGTGATTATTTTTACTATAAATTAAAAATGTTGCAGAAAATACTAGACACATACTGTACAATTTTTAAGGGCAATTATTAGGGAGGGATATTTCATCTGGGACTTGGGTGTAAGAAAAGAGGGGGTTTGGGGGACATATCCTCTACGTCAGGGAACGCAAACTCTGGCTCCCCAGATGTTTCTGAACTACAGCTCCCATGATTCTATGGTCATTTATTGCAGTCTTAGAATTCTGTATTTGTATTGTAGGAATTGTAGGAAACCAACTTTGGGGGGGGGGGTCTGAGTTTGAGATCCCTGCTCTAGCTAGTGATACACAGTGTGTGTGTGTCCTGAATTGGAGATTTGAAAAGGACTGAGTTTATACTTCACTTTACCACCTTAAAAAAGTCCCTGCCTTAATGTGAGAAGACTATCCACCCAGAATTAGTTGGGTTCCTACACGAATGGTCTGGGATATGACTTTTTAATAGGTTATAATGACACTTCCATATGTAACTGTCCCTTTAAACCAGACGTCTCAAACTCTGGACCACCAGATGTTCCTGAGCTACAATTCCCAAGATTCTCTGGCCTTCTACTGCATTCAAAGAATTCTGGGAATTGTAGAAGAACAATACCTGGAGGATCAGAGTTTGAGATCCCTGCTTTGAACGCTCTTCTGGCCAAGTTCTTAGCACATTAGGGGTATTTAACTGCATGCAGCATGTGTGGCTACCAGTAGCCATAATGTTTTATAACAAATAGATTGAATTTCACTGATTTATAGTAAAAAAGAAACCCCTTTTTTTTAAATTCTGAAACTTTGATCAGGGGAAAGAATCATAATAGAGCACTGTAAAATTTGCGAGATATAACATGTGCATTACCATCGGTCCAGGGGGTCCGGTTTGACCAGGGGGTCCAAGCAATCCAGGTTCTCCCTTTTAAAAGAATAATAAGAATGAAAAGCAAGAAAATACATAAACATATATATGGACCCTGAGCCCATGACCAACAAATCTCAGCCGGCAAAACCCAGCCATTCATTATATTGTCTGTTCTCCTGCTCTTCACTGTCAGGAATGAGTGTTTTTTGGAAAATCGCTTTTCCTTACGTATAGGGAATTTGGGAATATACAGGATATTGTAAATTAACTGCTCGTATACATTGTATTGGAGACGTTAATTTGCAGCTAGTCGGAAAACAAAGATGTATTCCAGCCATTCACATTCCTCATGGCTTGGCCTGTTTTTCAGAAATTAATGGCGGCTCTTAAACTCTGGAGTTAAGTGATGTTACTTTTGCAAATTCACTTAACATTTAAAGATAAACCTCAAAAAAATATCATGTTAACCCTATATCCCAGTGTCCATCACTTCCTCTTTCTGCATGAAGCGGAGGGCTGGGAACACACATTTCACAGTGTTCTTCCACGTCCCAGTGAGACCCTGCATACACAATCTGTTGGCAGGGTCACGCCTGGAATCAAAGAGCCTTATGGACTGCAGGAGCTAATAACAGCAATGCGGTCTTTGTTGACCAGTGCCTCTTGCAGGATTTTTACATTTGAAAGCCAGATTAATGGCTAGGTGTCAGATTTCCAGCCCTGTCCCTTGTAGGTGAGTTTATCCAGTTCGGGTCTTGGTTCCTGTTGCCATTCCTGGGTTCCAGCCCAGTGGTTTTGTGTCTGCAGTCAGCTCACTCACCTGTCACTCATGTTCTGAGCCACTCCCTATTTAGGAGCACTGATCCCATAATGCATTGCTCCATGATTCTTAGTCTTTCCTAGATTTTGTTCCTCTGTGTTCCTGTTGCCAGCAAGTACCTCTCTTTTGTTTGCATATTTCTAGTTTCTTGTTTTCCCCTGCCTTAGTGTCCCTGTTCCTTATTATCTTGTTTTTTTTCTCATTTGCTTTGCCCTCTGTTTTATATTTCTTTGGTTCCCTGTCTCCTCTGCCTTTGTTTGTACCTTTGTTTACTTTTGGTTATTCCTTCTTGCTTTTGTTTTCTAGTTATTCCCTGGCTTGTTCTGAGTCTGACGTCCCTCTCTGGTGTTCTGATCCCTGGCTATTCTATGACCATGATTTTGTCTCAACTCATACCGTGCTGACTCCTTTCTGTATATAGGGCCCTATTACATACGTAACGCAAAAACGCACGCAAAACGCGTGTTTTTTTGCGCGAAGCGTTAACGCCTGAAAATCACCGGTGGAATTACATTCCTTGTGCATTTTTTCATCCGTCGGGAAATTGCGCTCGTAAAACCGACACCCAAAAATGCGCGCAAAGTACCGATGCGCGCAGAAATCAGTGAGCGCAATGTAATTTTTAACACGAGTCCGTCATTTTGTGCGGACTGCGCACAACAGACGTACGTCCTGACGGAAGACAAGGTAGTGGCCATCATTTTTGATGGATCTAGTAAAAAAAAACATGCGTATCGACGTTCTCCATTGTGAATCCGCAGTTTGGTACGGTCAGGTTGTTACAATTTGCCGTTACCACCAGCTTTTCAAAGACGATAAAATTATGCGCGCAAACGTTGTCCGTTAAATTTTGAGCTAAGATTGTAATACCAGGCGCGTACCAGTGCACAAACGCATTTGCGCTCACAATGTTAAGTATAGGATGCGCGCACTAAATTGCGCTCGTAAAGGGTTCGCCCAGGGTCACTCGCGTTAGACGTTAACAGACATTTTGTGCGCGAACATCGTAATATGATGTTCAGCGTAAAGGGTTTTACCCCTAGCGTTACTGCGTTTTTGCGCACGCGCAAAATTGTGCACGAGGAATGTAATAGGGCCCATACTGTCTATATCCTGAGATTCTGCACGGCCCTGTGGTATTTTCTATTAGCTCAGATCCAGCTACTCTAAAGTCCGGCCTGTCATTGTTAGGGTTCCTTTTGGTAGTGCCGTGCATGAGTCTCTGCCAAGCCTTGTGGTGTTCCCACCGTCTGTCTTTAAACAAATTGTCTGAGTGTTATCTCCTGCACTTAAGGCTTTTATCTCAGAAAATGGGCCCACCATGGCTTACGCCGGGTGCCGCCATGACACCAGGTCAGAATAGCACCAAGGGAAAGGATATTTGAAGAAGAGAATAAGTCAGGACCCCCACGTAGGGATAGGGAGAGGCAACCACCATGAAACAAGAAATACAAACCAAAAGAAATTTCATGTATTAGATATTTGAGAGCTCCAAGTGTCTGAACTGGTTTTAAAACATGTTGCAGAGCAGTGACATAATTCAGGGTGCAGCACAGTGACCAGCGTTGGGTTTCCTCGAGGGAAATTTCCAAAGATCACGTGCTTCCATCATAAATCCATATTCGTAAATGTACATTAGTTAGATGTGAAAACGTTACGTAAGCAATACGGATTAAATATGAAAATAGGATTCATCAGCCCGTATACATATGTAAGTATGGATGTAGTTTCAGGGAATTTGGTAATCCTTAGATTGTATCCACATGCTTCAGAGATTGCTCAGCGCGCCTCTTGATCCCTTTCCATAACAGATCATTTCTCATGAGCATCTAGTTCCCCCCCTGTTCATTGGTACCATATGGCCCTGATGTCAAGACCTCATTACATGAAACTGAAGATTGGTGAGATTGCAGTTACACACCCAAAAATATATCTGGTGCAGAATTCACTTTCATTTCATGAACTTTAAAATTAGTGGCTGGCCACCCAATTTGTGCAAAGTAATACATTTTGTAATAATTTTTATTATGCAATAGTCACGTGCGATTGGTTTCGGTCCACATCGATAATCGGCAGAATTGCTCTCTGAATAAAAATATCCCGAATTAGTCCAAACTGATTACAAACGGCCAGGTCTGAATGTCATCAGATATATTAGATTTAATTTGGAATATTAAAAGTAATACATAGAAATAGCGCTTCACGTCTCTAGTGACGGCTATGTGTCATTTTTGGAGCTTATGCTACATGGTGTTTTGTCATTTCCATCATCCTGCACGTCACTTTGGTGCCTTTCTTGCGTCACTGTGCAGGTTTATATTTTAATACATAAATACAGAAAAAATGGCGTCGCGCCCATACTCACTTATTTTCGGAGCAGCAGCAACTGCCAGGAGTAACAGCCCAGTCAATGTATAAAACATAACAAGGAAAAAGAGTGTCATCTGCGCTCGTTTCTATGTGTTCCATGTACAACAAAAATGGAGGTTTTTGTTTGTTTCAATGGCCATTGCAACGTAAGCTCACTCGCCACTTCAAGGCACCTCTTTAGAGTGGCCTACGTTGCAAACAAAAACCTCCATTTTTGTTGTACATGGAACACATAGAAACGAGCGCAGATGACACTCTTTTTCCTTGTTTTTGTTTTTGATCCCAAATGGGAAGTGTTTGGTGCGTGTATAAATAAAACCCACCATCTTTGTCTCTCCTTGGCTGAAAAGCAGCTGGAGGGGCTTGGAGCTGCTCAGTAGAGCGGCCTTTTGGTTACAATTGTTAGGTACCCACTCTAAAGAGGTGCCTTGAAGTGGCGAGTGGGCTTACGTTGCAATGGCCATTGAAACAAAC
The DNA here is from genome assembly GCA_009667805.1 of Leptobrachium leishanense. Classification (NCBI taxonomy): domain Eukaryota; kingdom Metazoa; phylum Chordata; class Amphibia; order Anura; family Megophryidae; genus Leptobrachium; species Leptobrachium leishanense. The sequence goes on from CM019065.1 coordinate 45,969,027, forward strand.
AAAAACCTCCATTTTTGTTGTACATGGAACACATAGAAACGAGCGCAGATGACACTCTTTTTCCTTGTTATGTTTTATACATTGACTGGGCTGTTACTCCTGGCAGTTGCTGCCACTCCGAAAATAAGTGAGTATGGGCGCGAGGCAATTTTTTCTGTATTTATGTATATCATGCTTGTAACACCAGTCCGTCGTTCTGCAGCTGTTCCTCTTTCCATGTTTTTGTTTTTGATCCCAAATGGGAAGTGTTTGGTGCGTGTATAAATAAAACCCACCATCTTTGCCTCTCCTTGGCTGAAAAGCAGCAGGAGGGGCTTGGAGCTGCTCAGTAGAGCGGCCTTTTGGTTACAATTGTTAGGTACCCACTCTAAAGAGGTGCCTTGAAGTGGCGAGTGAGCTTACGTTGCAATGGCCATTGAAACAAACAAAAACCTAAATTTTTGTTGTACATGGAACACATAGAAACGAACGCAGATGACACTCTTTTTCCTTGTTATGTTTTATATTTTAATACGTCACAATTTCGAATATCAGAAACAGATGAATATAGTGGATGCTTCCATAATTCTTCCATAATTCCCAACAGCGAAATACAATGGGGTGCTGATAAGTATTGAGCCTTACCCAGAAAAAAATTGAGCTGGGAAGCTGTAAATTGCCGGGTGTACTGGCCTATTTGTCTATATTCAATGGTGCAAAAAGCATCTCCAGAAAAGTTCAATGTGGAAGAGCATAGGACCATAATCAAGTTCCTGTTTCTCCAAGGGAAAGGTGCGAAGCAGATCCATGATGAAATGTCACAAACTTTGGTTGACAGTGACCCTTCATATGCAATAGTTAAACGTTGGGCGGTCAATTTTAAAACTGGCCATTTCGGTGTTGACAGTAAGAAACCCAGTGGAAGACCTGTTTTTATCTCTGTGCCTGCAAATGTGAAAGCCATCCATGACACGATCATGGAGGACCATCGAATATCAGCCAAATGTTTTGCTACATATCTGGGAATACAACGTTAGAGAGTTTGTGCCATTATCCACAACGTCTTGGAATTGAGAAAGCTTGCAGCAAAGTGGATCCCGAAACTTTTGACAAACAAACTAAAGAAGAGACACCTCGTCACACACTGCAGGTAAAACTATGGCAAAACTGACCTCCTTAGGCTTTCAAGTGATGCCCCATCCACCCTATTCGCCCACCTTGGCTCCTTCTGGCTATCATCTGTTCCCCGATCTCAAAAAACACCTAAAGGGACACGGATTTGGAAGTGTTCTGGAGGCAACGCATGTTGCAAATGAGTGGTTGGTTACACCAGCAGTCGGAAGAATTTTATTTTCAGGGACTTAAGAAGCTGCAGGACAGATGTCGCTAGTGCATTGACTTTCTGGGGGAATATGTAGAATAGTGTGCCAGTTACAGCTTCCTCCATAATACTATATTTCAAATGTGATTCCTTATAAGTCCCTGATGGTGTAATGGCCAGGGGTCCCAATACCTTTGTCCACATAGTTTACTTTATTGAGTCCTGTTGGGCGTCTCATTCACTTTAGAGAAAAGTCTAATATAATAGTAATATATATTATACATTATGCTAGAACGTCTGGCCAGCAAAATTCTTTCTAGATTACGTTCAACACGCTGGAAATACAAGTGTCCACTTCTTCCAACATGCTGCTTTGCCGTCTACAAGTCAAGCAAAGCATAAAAGGTATTATAAAACATAGATAAACTGTGCAAACATAAGCAAACAGATGCAGGCACATTCTGTCAACGTGACACAATCATTTAGATTGTGTATTGGTCAAATGTTGACTTTTCTTTCACTTAAATTTTATCGGGCAAGTCTCGCTCTAGTACTCGTGTTGTTGAATCCTACGATATTTATCCTTACAGCCATCAAAACCTTGCCTTGCTTTATAACAAGAGTCAAACAAAACCAGAAGGTTTCTTTTTGTTTACTTTTAACGGCCATTGAAAGCATAAGCCCACCTGTCAACACCAAGGCAAACCTCTTCAGGGGAGTGTTAACACTAAACCATCAAGTCCCAACTACGCTCAGCTAAAAAAAAAAGTCTTATCTGAGGCCCTACAAGAGATGGATTTAGTTATCACCACCACCCCCAAATATCCTCAGTTTAAGAGAAAAATATAAAACACGGGAAGGAATTTCCACAAATATAACTGGTCTGTAAATTAAAAAAACAGAAGCACTTAAAAGGAGTCAGTCCCACACTAAAACTCCACCACTTTGGAGCAGTGGTTTGGACTGTGGGTAACCAGCTAAATTTCATGCAAAGAACGAAGCAAAATGAATAATCTGAGCCTTAGATTCCATATATCGAATGTCAAACAGAATCACAGGTTATACTTTGAGCCTCCATTGAAATGGTAACGTCAACCACCATCGTCAACTCAAACACACCTTTGGCGTTTAGGGGCTACTTTATGGTACAAGAAGCTCCTTGTCCTCAAGTCCATATGCACACAGGGTTATTCAAAGAGCATTCACCGCAGGGTCCCTGAAGTGCAAAAAGCAGCAGACCACATACGAAAAACCACCAATTGGAACGCAAAAAAACGCTGCAAAACCGCAGGAAAAAAAGGAAGCAATTCAATGACCCCCCCAAAAAAAATCCGAACGCACCCGACGATCCGCTGCAAAACCGTCGAACGTATCCGAAAAAAGCCGACGATCAACCGAACAGCTGCCGGAAAAAGCCGACAAACTGGGTAAAAACCCCTCACAACTTTTAAAAGCTGTTTTCAGAAAAAGTACTGCACGAAAATGCCTGAAAATAAGCTATATGAGGTCCTATGAATAATAATAAAATGGTCCGTTACAGCGAAAAAAAAGCTATTTAGAAAATAAATGGGGAAAAAAATTCGCTGAAAAACTCCCGAAAAATGGCTAATAAATCGGAAAAAATAAATAAAGAGACCTTTTGCTGCAGGTTAAAAGAATGAACGGTTTAATAAATATTTGATAAAAACAGGGAATATTTTTTACATTGAAACCTATGTGATTCGACTGATTTAACCTGTTGAATGAAACCACCGTAAGATCAGGGCATTTCACTGACATTTCGGTGCTGTTTGGTGTTTCTGAATAGATTAACCATTGCTTTTATGGGTCATACTTGATACAATGTAGCAGCTCAGCATCAGCAATGAGCAGAGACTCCTCAGCCACTGGCAAAAGTCTAATATTGGCATTCTGAAAAAAGTATGAGTATATTTTACAATAGTAAAGTCTATCACTGAAATAAATCATAAAATTCAACAAGGTCAGATGTAACCGTTGTACTCCCAAATGGTTTTCCATAAAACCACTGCCAGGACTTAATAGATTTATGGTTTACCACTTTTCATTACAGACAGTTTAAATATGTATGTACTGCTCGTGCCGCTAGAGTTTACAATAAGCTACTGTGACACTCAGAGGGCTCCCTCCCCTGGCCAAAAAATGCTACTACACGTATAATAATACAGCTGGAACTCTGTGTTTCTGTTGTAGAAAAAAGGATCTCCAAACTGTTCAAGCAGCTTTTGCACCTCGGCAAGCATGCCCAAGACGTTGAAAAGTTGGGGGCACATCTTGGAGCCCATATGCAAATTAATTTTGTTAGCAATAAAGTAAATTCCTTTGCGTTGCTCCAAAATATGACCAGATTGAGTTTACACAATGCTGGGCTCCTGCAGGAGTTTTTATAGATTGAGTATACTCAACTGTGGCAGTGAAGGGGTTAATTATATTTACACAATTGCAGTCAAAATTAAAAATTCTACAAATGACTGATTTTTGGGGAAAAAAAAGACACTGCTTATAGTGTAGTTTTTATTGGATATGTAAAAGCACACACTGGGGCCAGGTCCTGCAGGAACACCAGGGAACGCAGTTCTCTCACTTTTTTACCAGGAGGAACTTAGTTCCCCCGTTGCCCGATATACTTTGAAGTTGCAATACATTTCTATTCAGACACAATTTTATAAAAATGTCTATATTTTAGGGTATTTCCAGGGATTAAGAACATTGGGAATCACGAGAAGGATATTTTCTCTGTTTTTGTCAACGGTATTCTCATACCAAAGAAGCGCTGCAGCCGCTACAGCTTCCAGCAATCTATTTTATAACAGGAATCATGGATGGACAGACGTCTTATCGAGTTCCCACACTTATCTTTTTAGGACTCGACCCCCTGAATGCACATATACAAAATCCTCTGTAAATATATAGAGCCTCCCGCAAAACAACCAAAATACATCGATAAATTTCACTCATACAAATTTGACATTCTGCATACATACACTAGGATCTATCCACATGCCCACTAAACAGATCATATGTGCTTTACACACTAGTACAGCTTACACCCGCACATCCATCCCACTACATTACAACGTTCATGCATCATCTATCATCACTTATTTCTTCAAATTTGACATTTGTAATCTCCCCAGGGCTCTCCAATTTATACGGAATGTCCTTCCACTCCCAACCGGAGTCATAAATATATGAGCATTACAACATTTAACTTTTATCGAAATAGCTGCAAGGTCCTTCCTTCGTGGATTTGGAATAGTCATTTAGTCATTTCTTTTTTAAATTTAAAAGTATTTTTTTTTTCGCATTCAGTATAGTAAATATATATCCGTAGCTTAGTCCCTAAACTGGATGAGCTACAAGCTTGGTGTTGCTATTACAAACCCATAGTCATTGCGCTCACAGAATCATGGTTAACCCCAAAAGTACCAGACTCTGCCATATCAATACAGGGGTATTCGTGTTATAGAAACAACAAAGCAAAGAGAGGAGGGGGAATTGTTATTTATGTTGATGAGTCCATAAAGTTCACCCCTTTACAGAATTCTAGCTCTCCTGCCACCTTTGATTTCTTCTCTGGTATAATTGAGATGCCATTCAGTAAATCAATCATTGTTGCTGGATTCTATCACTCACCGAGCTCTCCAGTGCACTCCCTCTCTGACATAACTCAAATCCTTAATAACTTGCACAAAACCAAAAAAGTGAACTGCTGGTCCCCAGCGATTTTAATACAGATTGGCTAAATCCTAAAAACAATAAACACTGCTCACTGTTCAAGTCCTTGCAGGTAACACAATTAATCTCCTCCCCCACTTGCATTAATATGAAGAGCCCTAACCATACCTTGCTGGACTGGATTCTCTCCTCGTGTCCTGACAGAATACAGGAGGCAGACGTTCTCGCTAATAGCTTCAGTGACCGCTGTCTAGTGTACTGTGTGCGTAAAATAAAGGCCACAAAATCTCCCCCAAAGGTAATAATCACCAGGGCTTTCAAGAAATTTAATCTAGAATCCTTCCTAAATGATCTCAAACAGCTCCCGTGGTACAGAGTAAACCTAATCCCAGACCTGGACTGTGCAATTGAATACTTTAAGTCTGAGCTCCTGCAAGTCTGGAATGCCCATGCCCTGCTGCGTAAAGTACAAGTAAAAGGGGCCCATCTCCCCTGGGTTACAGCTGATCTTATACAAATGTACCAGTTTAGAGATTCGCTGTGGTCAAACTTCAAGAGTACTGGTTCCATGAACGATCACTGAATACCGAAAATGTCAGAATGCATGCACAAAACAAACAAAAATGGCTAAAGCCCAATACATCAATGAAAATTTAAACAATAACATATCAAACCCTAGAAATTTTTGGAAAATCATAAGTAACATACATGCACCCCCCGTCCACTCCCAGCCGGCTGCTGTCAAAGTAAACAACCGAACACTGCAACACCCCCTAGATGTAGCAAACGCCTTTAATAATTATTTTGTTGGATGCGCCACCACCCTGATTGCTAAGCTAACAAATGACACACCTACAGAAAGGCCGCAGGCAGGTCAGGCCGCTCCAACTGTGCATAGACCCTGTATCGCAGATACATTCAACTTTAGACCAGTGCCTGTCAGTGTAGTTACTGAACTTCTTCGTAATCAAAAATTTAAATACCAGTCTGGACCTGATCAAATCCCTGCAATGCTGCTGAAAATCAGTGCACCGGCAATTGCAAATCCTGTTGCAACCCTAATCAATGAATCACTGGCGACTGGATACATACCCAAACTCTGGAAGACTGCGACAGTGGTACCTATCCATAAAAGTGGTGACAGTACTTTGGTATCCAACTACCGTCCAATCTCATTGCTCCCTGTAATGTCAAAAATTTGGGAAAAATGTGTGTACACACAATTACGTGATTATTATCAATGTTCATACTATTTAACCCCAGATTAATCCGGCTTCCGTCCAAATCATTCAACTACAACTGCCCTTTTAAAAGTTTACAATGATATCCAAGCTGGCATGGAACAAGGAAACCTAACTGGAGCCATCTTCCTTGATTTTGCCAAGGCCTTTGACACAGTAGACCATGGCATCTTGTTACAAAAACTTAAAAACTTTGGCATTGGTGATCGGATGCTAACCTCGTTTCAATCGTATGTATCCGACCGATCACAATATGTGTCCATTTCTGGCAGCTCCTCCCTCCCTCTCCCAGTCACGTGCGGTGTACCCCAAGGTTCGATACGCGGCCCCCTGCTATTCACGATATTCATAAATAATCTGCCTAACGTCTGCAAAGCCTCAACTGTACACATGTACGCAGACAACACTGTTATCTATACCAGCAAACCAAATCTCCCGCAGCTGGAGGCTGTGCTGCAAGAACAATTCACAGGGGTAGAAAAGTGAATTGCAAATAACAAACTTTTTTTAAATACTGACAAAACTGTAACGATGCTCTTTGGAACAGCACCTAAACTACATAAACTGCAAACTCCCCATGTGTCAGGACAAAATCAAACAGCACGCTGACCACAGTCACTTCTCTCAAATATCTAGGTATGTGGTTAGACCCAAATCTATCCTTTGGCCCCACATCGAAAAACATTCATCTAAACTTTACCCCAAACTAGGTGCCCTGTACAGAAACAAATCCTGCCTGAGGCAAGCTGAGGCTTGCATTTTATTACTTTGTATTTCTGTAACGACTGTAACAATTCAATGCTCTTGAACCCAGGACATACTTGAAAACAAGAGAAATCTCTATGTATCCTTCCTGGTAAAATACTTTATAAATAAATAAATAAATATAGTAAATGAGAAATTCCACATATATTTACAGCAACTTACAAATTCATACTATACTATTGAAGCCACATATCTTTATACATAGCTGATTGTTTTCCAAATGTAAAGTAAAATGTGCGCGGTCCTTTTTAGAATTGATCTAATTATGCTTTCCCAGACATACCTCTAAAAACCTGATTCTTTAGGAATCGTGCCAGGACATAAGCACTTAGACATGATGAGGTCACACACCATGCATACACCTCTTTACTCCATATTATTTGCTGTATATCCTGTGTTTTATATATAACATTACAGACTGTATAACTTTTGTTATTGTATTTTCAGTTTCTGTATATGTTATTTTTGTAGCTAGAGCGGCCTTAAACGTTTAGTGCTAGATTCTGAGGGCACTATTCCCTTGTGGACGCTAACGTTAACATTTGAATGTGTAAGCAATACCGCCAGAATAAGTGATTTTAACACATGTCCCTCGTATTACATTCCTGACACTAAACCCGTAAGAAATCATTTAACACATCTGTGATTACGCGAGTTTACTGTACTTTCTGCACCCTACACTTAACATGGGAACTCACAGCAATCCATGACCTCTTCCTTTCAAACTCCTTCAACCTCCTAGCTTTAACTGAAACCTGGCTAACTCCCTCTGACACGGCCTCCGTTGCTGCTCTCTCACATGGCGGTCTACACTTGAGCCATACCCCCAGAACGGGTGAGAGAAATGGTGGCGGGGTCGGAATCCTGCTCTCTCCCACCTGCACCTACCAGCATCTCCCTCCACCTCCATCCCTCTCCTTCTCCTCCTTCGAGACACACTGCATCCGCCTGTTCTCTCCTCTGGCTCTCAGGGTGGCAGTCATCTACCGCCCACCGGGACCAACCTCCCAGTTCTTTGACCACTTTGCTACCTGGCTTTCTCACTTCCTGTCTTCTAATCTTCCATGCCTAGTTCTCGGGGACTTCAACATTCCCATTGATGATCCTTCTGCCCCTGCTGCCTCCAAACTTCTTTCACTCACGTCCTCCCTTGGACTCACACAATCCTCCCTCCTCCCTACCCACCGCGATGGTCACGCTATTGACCTTGTCTTTTCCAACCTCTACTCCATTTCTGAGTTCAACTGTCTCCCTTTCCCCATCTCTGACCACCGCCTTCTCTCTTTCAACCTATCTGGACTTCCTAAACACCCTGCTCCCCCACCCCACACACACACTCGCAGAAATCTACATGCTGTGGACCCCCATCCATTCTCCAATCTACTTCACCACCTCCCTCACACCTCATCCTTCACCTGCCCTGATGCTGCCGCTAATCACTACAACACTACTCTTATCTCTGCTCTAGACACTCTTGCTCCTCATCGACTCTGTAAGGCCCCACGCCGCCAGCTTCAGCCCTGGCACACCCTAGAGACACGCTACCTGCAAAGATGCTCCCGCACTGCAGAGCGTGCCTGAAGGAAATCCCGCTCTGAAGCTGATTTTGTTCACTTCAAGTTTATTCTCCGGTCATACACCTCTGCCCTCCACTTGGCCAAACAATCCTTCTTCTCATCTCTTATATCTACGCTGTCCTCCAACCCTAAACGGCTCTGGTCCACCTTCAAAATCCTCCTCTACCCACCTGCACCTCCCCCCTCAGCTGCCTTCAGCGCTCAAGACCTGGCAGACTACTTCCTCAGTAAAACTCTAACTATCAGAAGCAACATCCCAACACAAGATAGTTATCTGCCACCTCCACTCCCAGAGGTCCCCTCTGCCACCCTCTGCCGCTTCCTCCCAGCCACTGAGGAGGAAGTCAATTCCTTATTGTCCTCCTCACATCTCACCACGTGCCCGCTCGACCCCATTCCCTCACATCTAATTCCTCCCCTCTCCTCCTCCCTCACCCCTGCTCTCATACACATCTTCAACCTATCTCTCTCCACCGGCTCCTTCCCATCCACCTTCAAACACACGCTAGTTACCCCTTTACTAAAGAAACCATCCCTCGTTCCCAACTCTCCATCCAACTACCGCCCTGTATCCCTGCTTCCCTTTACCTCTAAGCTCTTAGAAAAACTAGTCTTCAACCGCCTCTCCCTCTTCCTGCCCTCCAATTCCCTACTTGACCCCCTGCAATCTGGCTTCCGTCCCCTACACTCAACTGAAACTGCCCTCAAAGTCACCAACGACCTCCTAACTGCTAAAAAACACGGCCACTATTCTATTCTCATCCTGCTTGACCTCTCGGCTGCTTTTGACACTGTTGACCACCCCCTCCTTCTACAGACCCTCAACTCTCTGGGTCTCGGTGACACTGCACTCGCTTGGGTTGACTCCTATTTATCCAACAGGTCCTTCTGTGTGTCCTTTGCTGGTAACTCCTCCTCTTCATTGCCTCTATCTGTTGGTGTACCTCAAGGCTCTGTCCTTGGTCCTCTGCTCTTTTCCATCTACACCTCCTCCCTGGGCAAAATCATTAACAGCTTTGGCTTTAATTACCACCTCTACGCTGATGACACTCAGATCTACCTCTCTACCCCTGATCTCTCTCCCCCTGTCCTTTCAAAAGTCAGTGACTGTTTATCTGGCATCTCCTCCTGGATGGCCTCCCACCACCTAAAGATCAACATGTCAAAGACTGAGCTCCTATTTATTCCTCCCTCCAATGCCTCCCCACCTCCTGACTTCTCTATCACGGTGGAGGGTATCACCATCTCCCCATCAAACCAAGTTCACTGTCTTGGAGTTACACTTGACTCTGCTCTTTCCTTCATCCCCCACATCAAGTCTCTTTCCTCCTCCTGCCGATACCAATTGCGTAATATTTCCAGAATTCGGCCATTTCTTAACGCTGTCACCACAAAACAACTCATACACGCCCTGGTAATCTCCCGACTCGACTATTGCAATAATCTCTTATCTGGCCCCCCTCTGTCCCGCCTCTCCCCCCTACAATCCATCCTGAATGCCTCTGCCAGGCTAATTCACCTCACCCGCCGCTCTGTCTCTGCCGCTCCCCTCTGCGAGTCCCTTCACTGGCTCCCCATCCACTGCAGAATTAAGTTCAAAATCCTTATCCTTACCTACAAAACCCTCACTAACTCAGCTCCCCACTACCTGTCCTCACTAATCACCAAATACACCCCAGTCCGGTCCCTAAGGTCAAACAGCGACCTGCGCCTAGCGTCTCCCTGCATTACCTCTTCCCATGATAGACTGCAGGATTTCTCACGCGCAGCCCCCACTCTCTGGAACGCTCTCCCTCGTACTGTCAGACTTTCCCCTAACTTCCCTTCCTTCAAACGCTCCCTTAAAACGTTCCTATTTAGGGAAGCCTAACACCCAACTCATTGACGCAACCATCAATCACTCTCACCTTGCAGTCCTCTCCTCCTGTTTCCAACCCCAACCCTCCTAGATTGTGAGTTCCTACGGGAATAGGGCCCTCATCTCCTCCTGTACTGTTTGTCAAATGTTGTTCAATGTATTGTAACCCTGTCTATACTGTGCCCATTGTACAGCGCTGCGGAATATGCTGGCGTTTATAAATAAAGAATAATAATAATAATAATGGGGAGCGCAATCATTAATTAGCGTTTCGATAAGTAAGGTATTATAAAGTCCTAGCGCTAATTACCGCAGCGACGCTCAAGCCAAAACTTTAGCTACTCCGAAAAGCTGGCGCTAAATGATTCCACTTTTGCAAAATCATTTAGCACCCCCTAAACCCCCGTATCAATAAATCAGATACTCACCTTTCATCCCACTGCAAGAATGGTGGACCGATCCACCGCTTCTTCTGACGAGCTGCGTGAGACTGGGACAAACAGTGCTAACGCGAGTATCCCAACGGTTAGCGATACGTTCTGGGGCGAGGTACCAAGGTAGTGCATGCCCAGGAATGCCGCACTAAAATGGGGACGCTACGGGGAAACCTGGTCCCCATTTTAGTGCACACTAGGGCATAGGGTCCTCGTATTACGTTTTCCAGAGCATTGGTTAAGTCCACACCTGAGTTGGTAACTAATTTACAACAAAAACTTGGGTAGCGCTGATATATGATATGGTAGGAAATCGCTAAAACCCACTCATGTGGTCCTTGTCACTCAAACACCAAAAATGGGCATAAAACCAAATATAGTGTAGAGATCACAGTAATAATATGGTCAAATCACAGGTCACAGTTCCAAAGGTACATCTGTCGAATCTTCTCTTTCCAATAACCTCAAAAGGAATGGGAAAAATACATCATAGTGCATCCCGTGAAACAGATCAATGAGCATATATGCACATAATCTCACTCACATGAAATAGAGCCCTTCATAAAACAACTCCTGGGCTCAACACCTGCGTACCTGGGTTGGGTCCCACGCCGTGTGAGTATATCTCATATATACAGTATATGCCTATTTAATTACCATCCCAGTCTGCGTGTCACGAGCATCCCAGGCAGATGCCATGGGGGGGCCATTTCTGCTGAATGTTATTTAGCCCTTTAGGCAGGTTTGCTGCTTGCATGATGCAGAGCCCAAAACATAGAACTAAACAAGAGGTGACAGGACAGGGTACAGACACAGGAGGAAGGCCTGCTCTGGGAAAGCATCCTTGTGTGGTCTTCTGATCTAATACAAATTACATGGTTGGGGATAAACACCACACTAAACAACAGAGGCTTGCAAGAAGTCACAACCAAGAGGCCCAGCAGCAATAGAGAATCCTGCACTATGAATGAGGTCCTTAATAGTTGCCTCTAACATAAACTACACTATGCTGCTGGGTAAATACAACACAGACAAGGAAATAATACATAAATAAGAAATGTCAGGGAAAGTCGGGTCAAAACGCCAGAGAGAGAAATGTCAGTAGTAAGCAGCGATCAGGAGTCAGGAAAACAGGTCATACAGGTCGAGGTCAATACACGGAAGGCAGTATACAGATTCCAGGGAGCAGACAATAGAATAATCCAGAATACATGGGAAGTCATACACAGGTATATTAGGATGCACGGTACAGGATCGAGGGAGCTGACAGAAGAGAGATCCAGGAATCACGCAAAGAGGTCATACACAGTAATATAATATAAGCAAAAGCAGATCACAAAGTGGGCACTCAGTAAGGGGACTTTATCCTGAAGCAAGGATCTGTTCTACTCTTGGCCATATATAGGGCAGGACTGGTCATATGACCGCAGACTATCAGCCACAGGGAAGATGGTCTGCAGAGGCTATTCCAAAAACCTGCCAGAGCTGCTGAGCTCCGCTCTCACCACCAGGGAGCCTGGCTGTAATGTGAAATCGTGACACTGCACCATGGTTCCCACCTTTTATATTCAAGGTCTTTAAAGGGACTCAAGATTGGAAGGGGGGTTTGGGTGGCCGGAAAAATAACCCAGAAGCACATTGTCTTGAGCCAGGAGGGCTCTATTTCATGTGAGTGAGATTATGTGCAGATATGCTCACTGATGTGTTTCACGGGTCGCACTATGTTGTATTTTTCCCATTCCTTTTGAGGTTATTCAACAGATGTATCTTTGGAACTGTGACCTATGATTTGACCATAGTCACACTGATCGCTACACCCTTTATTGTTATGAGTTGGTATGTAGGTCTTAATTTACAGTTAATTATCAACAGGTTCTTCGTCATCCTTTTTTCATGTACAGGTGGGTCACCTGTCATCCAGAATTCCTAAATCCAGAGTTTTCAGAGAAAACCAGACTGAATTTTTACTTACCTCCCTGACGTTCCATACGGCTCCTCCTGCACTCTGAAGTTTCTCTAAATCCACATTTGTATCTAATAAGTTATTTACGATTTTTATTCACCTAACACAAAATTATTGACAGCATCCGGCGACTCCATAAATATATTTTTCTTCGTTGCTTACACCTCGCCAGATTTTTTATTATTTTCATTTATTATTTGAATTTATGTCTCTGGACCAAATAAATGTATTTGGAGACCGAATCAAATTTCCAATCATACACAAAATACAAGAGTCACTCACAGCAGGTCCTGGGATACCCCTAAGGCCCTCTGATCCTGATTTTCCTGGTGATCCCTGTGGTCCCACCGGCCCAGTCTTTCCAGAAAACCCTTCTGTTCCAGGCTCTCCCTAAAAACAAAGTATATACATTATATATTAAATATAATTGAAATAGCACAGGTGTTTTTTTTGTTTGTTGCAAGCCACTAATCTCAGTGCCGGGCCTTGTCATCTCACATTACCTTGCTTCCTTTCTCTCCTTGCCTGCCTTCTTTTCCTGCTGGTCCAATTTGCCCCTGTGTACAAAATAATGAGCTGTTTATCACAGACTAAGACGACTGGAAACGTATATATTGTGACAGTGTGATTAGGGGCAGGGTGATAGACCACCGTTTTGTCAGCAGGTGGATGAAGAAAGCCCTTTTCCCCTATAGGGTGAATTCTCAGCTGGCTGCTGATTAAGATTGCCCTGATTTTAATAGGTATGGTGGTTCCCTCTGGGACAGCAGTCTTTTTGCTGGGAGCTGCAGAGGAGGAGACAAGCCCTGAAGTCGCAAAGGGAACTAGAATTCTTTATTTTTGTTTTACTTTACTGGTAAGCGGTTTAACTGCCCCGTATCATAAGTGAGGGGAGATTGAATGTTCACAACAAGCTTTTAATTCATGTTTGTTTTATTTGCTTGTTTATTTGGATATACCACCTGTATATGCTGCAAAACAAAGCGAAGGCTTGAGAACTGAATGGTCTGTCCAGTAACTATATCACAATATACAGAGCCAACAGTTTCTGCAGAAAATAACATTAACCAATGGGAATGAGACAGAATTAAACAAACATAGGAACAGAACCAAGAGGCGTAGAGGGCCTTGCTCCATTGACCTTACAGCCTATAGTTGTTGCCGTGGAGGTAGAAAAGAGGAATTTTATTTGTCTAGAGGATCGCTTGCACTAGTGTCATAGATGGGGTGGGTTCAAGAGAAGGGCCTCTATCATGATGTGGGAGTATCATGATTGCAAATACATTCATCTCATGTTACTAACCCGTCTTCCCGGTGCACCATTTGGCCCAGGTTCTCCTTGAGGTCCAGGTGGTCCCTGAAACCAGAAGAAACAGTGACACTCCTTTCAAAATAATGACATTACTGTTGTCTTCTACTGTTGCCACCCAAGAGACTTCATATACAGCATGACCAAAGAGTTGAGAAAAACTAGGGAAGTCCCCAAAATCAATCATGGAATTTCCCTGCTCTTAAGAGTTCAAAATGCAAGAATGCATTGCATACAGGGGCAGATGCAAGATTCGGGAGGGCACGTTATCAATATTGGCTGGTGTTCGCTTCCCAGTAACAGTCAGAAAGGGCACCGGATCACAGGCTGATCTCATCACGCCCACCTTCCCCAGAACATTACAGCACAGGGTCTGTCCTCATGCTGCTCATGTGACACTTAACAGACCCCACAAAGCAATGTTCCTCAATGATTTAATGAGAAAGTGAGTTATTGCAGCGGCGTTGTTCTCTTTATAATCGTAAAGCGGACAATGCTGCTGCTTTAGAAGAAAATAAGTTTTTATTGAATTCCTTATATTTTCTTTGTACATTTTAAATGGTCATGTTTGGCATCATTGGAAAAGTCACACCAGCAGGTTATGTGCAGGATTTCTTAACTATAAATATTACAGGAATATGCTGGCCTTAGCATTTCATTACAGCAAGCGACACAAAGAATACGTTTTTCTCTCCAATATCAAAAGATAACAGACGTGTTGACGTAAGACAAAGCCTTTTCATGATCTAATATAAAGCTGTATAGAATAAACTGAGGGCTAGTGCTTTATTAGACAGTCACATCGCGGGGTGGTTCATACTTACCGGATTTCCACTTTCTCCAGCATCGCCCTTTGTACCAGGCAAGCCGTCAATACCCTATACATGGCACAATAATATTGTCGATTATTGCATTGCTTGCTATGCAGAGGCATAAGGTTCCTTAATATATTATGACATTTTACAACAGATTAAACTATACCGGTGGCCCAGCTTCTCCCCGAGGTCCGTGGTCTCCATGAAATCCAATTGGACCCTAAAAAAACAAAGACAAAGTGGCTTAAAATACTTAAACCCAACTTTCTTTTGGGGTAGAGGCTTTTATATACTGCTTTCATTCAGGAAATGGTGAATGTTTACACAGTTTTCAGTGGGCAGATCACTAAATCCATACAATGATATAAGTGTGGCGTAGGACTTGTGTTAGGATTACGTAAAAATTAAATGAGAAAATCTATATATTTCATCTAACATATATTGTATATTCGTCCAAAGCAGGCAATACATTGACAAACCCCCATCGATTAAACCATGATTGAGCTTTGGAAAATCATCCACTGATATTGAAGGCTCTGTTATAAGACATGGGTTTGTTGTAAAGGTAACACCTAATAATGCGGAGATTATTTATGAGATGATGTAGAGGTGACATCACTAAGTAAAAAGGGGAGGGTTGACTAAAGTGTTTATATGGCAAGGTAATTATTATTACTATTATTCTTTATTTATAAAGCGCCAGCATATTCCGCAGCGCTGTACAATAAGCACAGTATAGACAGGGTTACAATACATTGAACAACATTTGACAAACAGTACAGGAGGAGATGAGGGCCCTATTCCCGTAGGAACTCACAATCTAGGAGGGTTGGGGTTGGAAACAGAAGGAGAGGACTGCAAGGTGAGAGTGATTGATGGTTGCGTCAGTGAGTTGGGTGGTAGGCTTCCCTAAATAGGAATGTTTTCAGGGAGCGTTTGAAGGAAGAGAAATTAGGGGAAAGTCTGACAGTACGAGGGAGAGTGTTTCAGAGAGTGGGGGCTGCGCGTGAGAAATCCTGCAGTCTATCATGGGAAGAGGTGATGCGGGGAGAAGCTAGGCGCAGGTCACTGTTTGACCTTAGGGAGCGGGCTGGGGTGTATTTGGTGATTAGTGAGGACAGGTAGTGGGGAGCTGAGTTAGTGAGGGTTTTGTAGGTAAGGATAAGGATTTTGAACTTAATTCTGCAGTGGATGGGGAGCCAGTGAAGGGACTCGCAGAGGGGAGCGGCAGAGACAGAGCGGCGGGTGAGGTGAATTAGCCTGGCGGAGGCGTTCAGGGTGGATTGTAGGGGGGAGAGGCGGGACAGAGAGAGGCCAGATAAGAGATTATTGCAGGTAAAAGATCATTTAAGAAAAACGTACACTTTTAATATCAATTTCAGCACACAATTAGTGAATTAATCGCTCTGTGAGTATAACACACACACACACACACACACACCATAATAATAATATAATCAAATGCTGGGACAGAAGGGCAATAACACGGTATAATGTGGAGATTGTAATGTGGAGACACGCCATAATGGCTGCACTCAAGCTAAGGACAGAAACAAAACACACACATAAAAACTGTAAAGACACTGAGAGACACACAAACAGTGACAGAAACACAGAGAGAGGCATTGGCAGACACTGGCACAAACACTGAGAGGGACACAGACAGTGATAGAAACACATACACAAGCAAAAACACTAGAAGAGACACGCATAGACAGAGAAAAACACACTCAAAGACATTGGCAAAGACGAAATAGACAGACAGACACAGAAAATGAAAAACAGGCACTGACAGACACACATAGACACTGGCAGAGACACTAACAAAGACACTGAAACATGTACAGTTACAGACACAAAGCTATACAGGGATGCAAAAATGCAGTAGCACTTTCAAAGCCTCTGATGCAGGGCTCGAGTCGAGCGGGAACGCGCAGGAACGGCGTTCCCGCACTTTTCCCACAGCGGGAACGCTGCGGGAACGCAGCGTTCCCGCTGTGGCCCGAGCCCGAACGCCGCACATTGCCGGCGGCCGCGTGCTTCCTGTTACAACGGCTGGTGACAGGAGGTGGAGCGCTCGCCTGGCTGTTTCATAGTTCCCAGGCGAGCGGCTGCACTTCCTGTCAGCGGCCACTGAAGCAGGAAGCACGCGGCCGCTGGCAGAGGAGCAGCAAAGGTGAGCTGGGCTGGGGGCATTATCCATGAGACCAGGGGGGCAATATCCATGAGACCAGGGGGGCAATATCCATGAGACCAGGGGGCACTATCCATGAGACCAGGGGGGCAATATCCATGAGACCAGGGGGGCAATATCCATGAGACCAGGGGGGCATTATCCATGAGACCGGGGGCAATATCCATGAGACCAGGGGGCAATATCCATGAGACCAGGGGGGCAATATCCATGAGACCTGGGGCAATATCCATGAGACCTGGGGCATTATCCATGAGAGCTGGGGCATTATCCATGAGACCTGGGGCAATATCCATGAGACCAGGGGGCAATATCCATGAGAGCTGGGGCATATCCATGAGACCAGGGGGCAATATCCATGAGAGCTGGGGCATTATCCATGAGACCTGGGGCAATATCCATGAGAGCTGGGGCATTATCCATGAGACCTGGGGCAATATCCATGAGACCAGGGGCAATATCCATGAGAGCTGGGCATATCCATGAGACCAGGGGGCAATATCCATGAGAGCTGGGGCATTATCCATGAGACCAGGGGGCAATATCCATGAGAGCTGGGGCATTATCCATGAGACCTGGGGCAATATCCATGAGACCAGGGGGCAATATCCATGAGACCTGGGGCATTATCCATGAGAGCTGGGGCATTATCCATGAGCTGGGGCATTATCCATGAGAGCTGGGGCATTATCCATGAGACCTGGGGGCAATATCCATGAGAGCTGGGGCATATCCATGAGACCAGGGGGCAATATCCATGAGAGCTGGGGCATTATCCATGAGACCTGGGGGCAATATCCATGAGAGCTGGGGCATTATCCATGAGACCAGGGGGGCAATATCCATGAGACCAGGGGGGCAATATCCATGAGACCAGGGGGGCAATATCCATGAGACCAGGGGGCAATATCCATGAGACCAGGGGGGCATTATCCATGAGACCAGGGGGGCAATATCCATGAGACCAGGGGGCCAATATCCATGAGACCAGGGGGGCAATATCCATGAGACCAGGGGGCAATATCCATGAGACCTGGGCAATATCCATGAGACCTGGGGCATTATCCATGAGAGCTGGGGCATTATCCATGAGACCTGGGGCAATATCCATGAGAGCTGGGGCATTATCCATGAGACCTGGGGCAATATCCATGAGACCAGGGGGCAATATCCATGAGAGCTTGGGCATATCCATGAGACCAGGGGGCAATATCCATGAGAGCTGGGGCATTATCCATGAGACCAGGGGGCAATATCCATGAGACCTGGGCAATATCCATGAGACCTGGGGCATTATCCATGAGAGCTGGGGCAATATCCATGAGACCTGGGGCAATATCCATGAGACAGGGGGCAATATCCATGAGAGCTGGCATATCCATGAGACCAGGGGCAATATCCATGAGAGCTGGGGCATTATCCATGAGACCTGGGCAATATCCATGAGAGCTGGGGCATTATTATCCATGAGACCTGGGGCAATATCCATGAGACCAGGGGGCAATATCCATGAGAGCTGGGGCATATCCATGAGACCAGGGGCAATATCCATGAGAGCTGGGGCATTATCCATGAACCAGGGGCAATATCCATGAGAGCTGGGCATTATCCATGAGACCTGGGGCAATATCCATGAGACCAGGGGCAATATCCATGAGACCTGGGGCATTATCCATGAGAGCTGGGGCATTATCCATGAGCTGGGGCATTATCCATGAGAGCTGGGGCATTATCCATGAGACCTGGGAGCAATATCCATGAGAGCTGGGCATATCCATGAGACCAGGGGGCAATATCCATGAGAGCTGGGCATTATCCATGAGACCGGGGCAATATCCATGAGAGCTGGGGCATTATCCATGAGACCAGGGGGCAATATCCATGAGACCAGGGGCAATATCCATGAGACCAGGGGCAATATCATGAGACCAGGGGGGCAATATCCATGAGACCAGGGGGCAATATCCATGAGACCTGGGGCAATATCCATGAGACCTGGGGCATTATCCATGAGAGCTGGGGCATTATCCATGAGACCTGGGGCAATATCCATGAGAGCTGGGCATTATCCATGAGACCTGGGCAATATCCATGAGACCAGGGGCAATATCCATGAGAGCTGGGGCATATCCATGAGACCAGGGGCAATATCCATGAGAGCTGGGGCATTATCCATGAGACCAGGGGGCAATATCCATGAGAGCTGGGCAATATCCATGAGAGCTGGGGCATTATCCATGAGACCTGGGGCAATATCCATGAGACCAGGGGCAATATCCATGAGACCTGGGGCATTATCCATGAGAGCTGGGGCATTATCCATGAGCTGGGGCATTATCCATGAGAGCTGGGGATTATCCATGAGACCTGGGGGCAATATCCATGAGAGCTGGGCATATCCATGAGACAGGGGGCAATATCCGTGAGAGCTGGGGCATTATCATGAGACCTGGGGGCAATATCCATGAGAGCTGGGGCATTATCCATGAGACCAGGGGGGCAATATCCATGAGACCAGGGGGGCAATATCCATGAGACCAGGGGGGCAATATCCATGAGACCAGGGGGGCAATATCCATGAGACCTGGGGCATTATCCATGAGAGCTGGGCATTATCCATGAGACCTGGGGCAATATCCATGAGAGCTGGGGCATTATCCATGAGACCTGGGGCAATATCCATGAGACCAGGGGGCAATATCCATGAGAGCTGGGGCATATCCATGAGACCAGGGGCAATATCCATGAGAGCTGGGGCATTATCCATGAGACCAGGGGGCAATATCCATGAGAGCTGGGGCAATATCCATGAGAGCTGGGGCATTATCCATGAGACCTGGGGCAATATCATGAGACCAGGGGGCAATATCCATGAGAGCTGGGGCATTATCCATGAGACCTGGGGGCAATATCCATGAGAGCTGGGGCATTATCCATGAGACCAGGGGGGCAATATCCATGAGACCAGGGGGGCAATATCCATGAGACCAGGGGGCAATATCCATGAGACCTGGGGCAATATCCATGAGACCTGGGGCATTATCCATGAGAGCTGGGGCATTATCCATGAGACCTGGGCAATATCCATGAGAGCTGGGGCATTATCCATGAGACCTGGGCAATATCCATGAGACCAGGGGGCAATATCCATGAGAGCTGGGCATATCCATGAGACCAGGGGCAATATCCATGAGACCTGGGGCATTATCCATGAGAGCTGGGGCATTATCCATGAGCTGGGGCATTATCCATGAGAGCTGGGGCATTATCCATGAGACCTGGGGGCAATATCCATGAGAGCTGGGGCATATCCATGAGACCAGGGGGCAATATCCATGAGAGCTGGGCATTATCCATGAGACCTGGGGCAATATCCATGAGACCAGGGGGCAATATCCATGAGACCTGGGGCATTATCCATGAGAGCTGGGGCATTATCCATGAGCTGGGGCATATCATGAGAGCTGGGGGCAATATCCATGAGAGCTGGGGCATTATCCATGAGAGCTGGGGGCATTATCCGTATGAGCTGGGGCAATTATATCCATGTGAACTGGGGAAAATATATCCATATAACCAGTGCTGTGTATATTATTCTTGGGGTTCAGTGCTGTGTATGTTATTCTGGGGGCTCAGTGCTGTGTATATATTATTTTGGGTCAGTGCTGTGTATATTATCCTGGAGGCTCAGCGCTGTGTATATTATTCTGGAGGCTCAGTGCTGTGTATATTATTCTGGGGGCTCAGTGCTGTGTATAATTTATTCTGGGGCTCAGTGCTGTGTATATTATTCTGGGGGCTCAGTGCTGTGTATATTATTCTGGGGGCTCAGCGCTGTGTATAATTATTCTGGGGGCTCAGTGCTGTTATATTATCCTGGAGGCTCAGTGCTGTGTATGTTATTCTGGGGCACAATGTTGTGTATATTATTCTGGGGCTCAGTGCTGTGTATATTATTCTGGGGCTCAGTGCTGTGTATGTTATTCTGGGGCTCAGTGTGGCTGTGTATGTTATTCTGGGGGCACAATGTTGTGTATATTATTCTGGGGGCTCAGTGCTGTGTATATTATTCTGGGGGCTCAGTGCTGTGTATATTATTCTGGGGCACAATGTTGTGTATATTATTCTGGGGGCACAATGTTGTGTATATTATTCTGGGGGCTCAGTGCTGTGTATATTATTCTGGGGCTCAGTGCTGTGTATATTATTCTGGGGGCTCAGCGCTGTGATTATTCTATATTATTCTGGGGTTTCAGCGCTGTGTATGTTATTTCTGGGGGCTCAGTGCTGTGTTGTTGTTATTCTGGGGCTCAGTGCTGTGTATGTTATTCTGGGGGCTCAGTGTTGTGTATATTATTCTGGGGGTCTGTGCCTGGAGATATATATATATATATAATTGCGTTAGTCCAGTTGCCACAATCACACAAGAGTATACCTGTACGTAGTGATACCTTCCACTGATCAGTATAGTTTCCAGTTTACACTCTTGAAAGCTTGTCTTTTAAATGTAAAGTTAACCCAAATAAAAATGGTATCACCGGCACGCGCTGCTATACTCGTGATTATATATATATATATATAATAAATATATATATAATATATATATTATATATATAATTTCTCAGGTAATGGGGGTGGGGTTGTGGAATCTGGGTGAGTTCCCTCACTTTTTTTCCCAGGACTTGACCCCTGCTCTGATGGATACCTAAAAACAGACACAGATGTGGAAACTGCCAGACAGGAGGCTGAAGGGGGAGGTGGCACAGCTCTGCAGCTCTAGTCAGTATAGGCTGAATGTAACAAGCTACATCAACAGTGAGCTTAACATGAGTTTACGGGTAGGTGGAGTGCACCTCTTGCACCTGCCAAAAGCCTGCCCTGGAAAGAGATATCACAAGGTGCCTGGATGATTTAGACAGTAAGTAGACCCCATACTAGCGGACATGTGATAAAACTCAGAGTAGGTCAAGATAGTTTATATAATCTTGTTTCAAAGGCTCTTACCAAGTTTCCTTTCGGACCATCTTCTCCTGCACGTCCTTTCTTGCCGGGAGTTCCAGCAGCGCCAGAAGGTCCAGATTCTCCCTTTTCACCGAAATCACCTTTACCTCCCTGCAGCATAAATATGGACAAAGTTTGGGATCTTTACCACATATCTCCCTTCCCATATTTCCCCACTTTGCACATGTAACCATTGTTATAATGGCAACAGAAAGCAATTTCCGTTTTAATTCATGCCTTCTGCTGACCCTCCCATTCTTGGAAAAGGTCCTTGTGTTGGACCAAAACTTTACCTGTCTGTCACATAAAATGGAATAATTGAGAATTATAGAGGTGCTCAGCCATTACTCAGTTCTGTCCTAGAATAACCAAGACAAAGAAACACCAACTCCAACTCCACAAAATAAGATATGGATGTGGATTGCCATAACGAGGTTAAAAAAAACATTTTCACAAATAAAAACTATATAACCTTTACTGGTATTCCATTAAAATGTACATCAATGGACACCACAAACAGAAAAATAAAGAAAACAGAAATAAGGATAGAGAAATAAGAACCATATCACAAATAGTCACTTACACCAGGACTTATTTGTGCCGTAGGAGGCCAAAAATGTAAGCTACATGATAACAATATAGTCAACAGCCAGAGAGAGGGGTAGGAAAGCTCTATCAATCCTGTGCTAGGGGTAAAGATTCCTGATCATTTAAAGAGTAAATAACTAAACTCTCCCTGGGAGTCATAAGAGCACTTGACACACGTATCATTTATGCTCCATCAGGTGTGATGCACCGAGGAACCAAAGCTGAACGTATTTAAACTGGCAGTAAGGGGTCGGGACCATGAGTCAAGTCCTAAAAAATGAAGCGTGGGAACTCTTCAAGATTTCTGTCCCCCAATTATCTTGCACTTAACATAAAAATACACTCAAATCTGATGATTTATGTATATAGGTGAATATTAGCAGAAATATATATAATAAAGCCTATATTTATTGTAACTTAAACGATATGATTGAACGCCTCAATATAAACTTTATAGCATATAAGACCAATGGGAACTCTGTGCCCCCCTACAAAAATAGTGGAGGTTTCCACACGTTCCCCCTCAACTTGACTACTTACCATACTCCTAACATAAAGAGGAAATTTCTGCGTGATTAAACTTAGGCATGGACGGTTATAATTTAACCTGATGTGGCTGTGAGGCTGCAGTACAGGAACCAGCAAGGGTCAAGAAAGTGAGACATGCAAGTTACAGACTTAAGCGGTTCCGATCAAGCATGGTTTAACATTAAAGAGTCACACTATTAAAAAATGACCCCCGGTTCCCCCCCTCTAATAGTTGGACAGATGCTGCTGACAGCATATGCCCATTTATATATATATTTTAAGTGAAAATACTCACCTTTTCTTCCTCAGCGCACACTGCTTCTCCTCTTCAACTCAGGGCTTCCGAAATGCCATATACACTATCAGGGTTATCCAAAATGATTCGAAAAGTCACCGCACGTTCGGTGACTTTTCGTTCTCTTCAATTCGGTTCCTTTTGCCGATCCCATTTCGGTGACCCTGCAGTGTATTCAGCAAGCACCACAGGGTCCCCGAATTGCAGGGAAAAGCTGCCGCAAACCTGAGGAAAACTAACCGGAAAACCTGCCGAATGCACGTCGAAAACCCTTAAAAACATCTGGATTAACCCGTCGAAGACGCCGGAAAAAGCCGAGCAGGAGCCGATCACACGCAGCGAAGCCGCCGGAAAAAGCCGAGAAAAAGCCGAGACCGCAGACAGAGGGAGGTGAATAAATTAGCAAAACAGTTTGTATGAATGTGAAAGTAAAAAGCTGTTTGCAAAGAAACTACTGAGCGAAAATGTCTGAAATTTGCATATGAGGTCCAGGGAATGATAATAAAAAGGGCTGTTACAGAAAAAAGAAGATCTCTGGATAGCCGAATGGCCAGGAAAGGTAACCAAACGCTGATTTTCAGCGTTCGGTTACCTTTCTCAAGCAATTCGGATCTCTTTGGATAACCCTGTATATTGCCAAAAGTATTGGCTCACCTGCCTTGACTCACATATGAATTTAAGCGACATAACATTCCTAATCCATAGGGTTCAATATGACGTCGGTCCACCCTTTGCAGCTATAACAGCTTCAACTCTTCTGGGAAGGCTGTCCACAAGGTTTAGGAGTGTGTTTATGGGAATTTTTGATCATTCTTTCAGAAGCGCATTTGTGAAGTCACACACTGATGTTGGACGAGAAGGCCTGGCTCTCAGTCTCCGCTCTAATTCATCCCAAAGGTGTTCTATCGGGTCGAGGTCAGGACTCTGCAGGCCAGTCAAGTTCATCCACACCAGACTCTGTCATCCATGTCTTTATGGACCTTGCTTTGTGCACTGGTGCACAGTCATGTTGGAAGAGGAAGGGCCAGCTCCAAACTGTTCCCACAAAGTTGGGAGCATGGAATTGTCCAAAATGTCTTGGTATGCTGAAGCATTCAGAGTTCCTTTCACTGGAACTAAGGGGCAAAGCTCAGCTCCTGAAAAACAACCCCACACCATAATCCCCCCATCACCAAACTTTACACTTGGCACAATGCAGTCAGACAAGTACCGTTCTCCTGGCAACCGCCAAACTAAGACTCGTCCATCAGATTGCCAGATGAAGAAGCGCAATTCGTCACTCCAGAGAATGTGTCTCCATTGCTCTAGAGTCCAGTGGAAGTGTGCTTTACACCACTGCATCTGACTCATTGCATTGCACTTGGTGATGTATGGCTTGGATGCAGCTGCTCGGCCATGGAAACCCATTCCATAAAGCTCTCTGCGCACTGTTCTTGAGCTAATCTGAAGGCCACATGAAATTTGGAGGTCTGTAGCGATTGACTCTGCAGAAAGTTGGCGACCTCTTCGCACTGTGCGCCACGGCATCCGCTGACCCCGCTCCGTCAGTTTACATGGCCTACCACTTCGTGGCTGAGTTGCTGTCGTTCCCAAACACTTCCACATTCTTATAATACAGCTGACAGTTGACTGTGGAATATTTAGGAGCGAGGAAATTTCACGACTGGATTTGTTGCACAGGTGGCATCCTATCACAGTTCCACGCTGGAATTCACTGAGCTCCTGAGAGCGACCCATTCTTTCACAAATGTTTGTAAAAACAGTCTGCATGCCTAGGTGCTTGATTTTATACACCTGTGGCCATGGAAGTGAATGGAACACCTGATTCTGATTATTTGGATGGCTGAGCGAATACGTTTGGTAATATAGTGTATGTGTGGTTGCATTACAGGAGTCAGTGAGGGTCAAGACATGCAAGTTACAGCCTACCATGTGACCAAGCCCATGGATGCCCAAAACAAATG
This sequence comes from Leptobrachium leishanense, assembly GCA_009667805.1. Classification (NCBI taxonomy): domain Eukaryota; kingdom Metazoa; phylum Chordata; class Amphibia; order Anura; family Megophryidae; genus Leptobrachium; species Leptobrachium leishanense. The sequence goes on from CM019065.1 coordinate 45,994,555, forward strand.
TAGCAACTCTACACACACAAGGGTGGGAAAAGGATATATAGTTTTAACTTTTACCAAGTTTTCTTCAACCCCATTAGGGCAATCCAGCAAATTCTCTGTATTATCCTATGTTTAGAATTAAAGTGGGAGTTATCTTGTGACTTGATTTTTTCTGGTCACGCAACCCATTGACAGACCTTCTTCACACATCTTTCTATGAAGACTTACATTTGGTCCTGATTCTCCAGGTTGTCCGGGATCTCCACCTTCTCCAGGCTCTCCCTGCAATGAGAGGGAGCAAAAGATTAAATATCATCATGCTCACCAGGATACCCTCTTCCTATATTGTATTAAACATCATCATGCCCACCAGGATACCCTCTTCCTATATTTTATTTCAGGGATCTTTATCGATGCTCATTAATTTGGTCGACAAATACTGAAACGTTTACCGAGAATTTTCCAGTTTGTCTCTCTGTCTCAACAAACAACGCTGTAGGACTTAAACTCACAGGATCAGGGACCACGAACTGCAACCCTCCCCCAGAGATCTACATTCCCCGGAATTCCTCCAATTCTATAGAGAATCATGGGAGTTGAAGGCTAGAAAAATCTGGTGGGAAAGGCACAGCTTGACATCCCTGATTTAGAGGATGTGGCTACTAGCTACATAATCTCATAACTGTTGCAGAATTGTAGTGAAAACCTCAAACTTACCTTTTCTCCCACAGCCCCTGGTTGACCTGTACCTCCAGGCATACCTTGAGGACCCTGAAATATTAAAAAAAAATTGAAAATCTCCTACTATTTCTATTAATTTTCTCCTACACAACAGGACAGGCTACTTACATCACCACCACCAGGACCCATGGGACCTCTAGGACCAAGAGTACCAGGTGGACCCTGAAATAAAGAAGGTGAATAGTTATTACTATGGGAGGAGGGGGATATCGGATCATAACATATAACATTCAACATTGACAGCTTGTGTGTGTAGATAGGTGCGTGTCTCACCCACGTGTGTATTGGGTATTGATATACAGCACGGAGGTGTCTGCTCGAGCCCAATTCTTGCATTGTGCTTCTATCTAACACAGGAAATCCTGGGGGATCGATTACTACAGTTTGTTTATAGATTTAAAGTCAAGGTATCTCTGTCACTGTCATATCAGTACATAGAACGTTATAAAAACGAGCCTGTTTCAATCAGTTCAAAATGGCTGCTGACATAAATGTTCATTTCTCTTTTCATACTTCCTTTCTATAACCTTTACACTTTATCATATATATTTACTATACTGTTCACAAAGTCGTAATTATAGGTGGACGTTACTATTAGGGCTAATCAGAGAGCACCATAGGCGTCTCTACAGGGGGGCAAGGGGGGAAATTTCCCCCCCTAGGTTATGCTTTGCCCCCCACCAGAAATCAGCGTCCATCTTCCCCCACATATTCCGACCTCAGTATCTTCGTCCCTGAGCATCGCATATGGACAATGTTAAAAATATTCCCGTTTTAATTCAATATCTAACAAACTGTTTATTATTTTATTCTGCTGTAAAAAGTCTCTTTATTTATAGATTTTTTTGGATCTTTTAGGCATTTTTTGGAATTTTTTTACAAACTTTTTTCCGTTTTTTCTTTTGAAATATTTTTTTCCTTTTCCTGTAAAAGTCCTTTTTATTATCATTCATTGGATCTTTATATGTAAATTCCAGACATTTTCGTTTTGTAGTTTCTTTGCAAACAGCGTTTAAAATTTCGAACTTTCAAGCGTACTTTTTTTTTTTTCAACTCGGTCGTCTTCGTGTCGGCTTTTTCCGGCGGCTGCTCTGTGATCGGTGGCTAGTCGGGTTTTTTTTTTTTCGGCGGCTGCTCTGCGCTGTGATTGGTGGCTAGTCAGGTTTTTCCGATGTGTTCGGCGGGGTTATTCCAGCTGTTTCTGCAGGTTTCGGTGAGTGTTCGGGGTTTGCGGCGAGTATTCCCTGCACTACGGTGGCCCTGCGGTGCTTACTGAATACAACGTTAGGGTCGGCGAACTAGGAATCTCCGAATCCCCCGAAGTGCGGGGAACGAAAAGTCACCGAACGTGCAGTGACTTTTCGAATCTCTTTGAATAACCCTGTTAGTTTTTTTAATGGTATGATTTAGTGGTGAAAATTATTTAGTGGCCCCCAGTTTTTGATTGTGGTATCTTATGTGCCCCACCTAAATATTGTTCCTAGAGTTGCCACTGGAGAGCACGAAGTGTTACTGAAATGTCAGTGCTCTCCCGTTCACCGCACTTCGGCAACTTCGATTTGCAGACCCTGTGGTGAATTGAGCATTCACCACAGGGTCTCCAAAGTGCAGCGAATCGACCCGCCGAACGAATTGAAAAACCACTGCAAAACTGCCGAATCGGTCCGAAAAAAGCCAACGATCCGCCGAACAGACCACCGGAAAAAACCTGACAAGTTGCTGAACAGGGTAAAAAAAACAGCATCAACTTTTAAAAGGTGTTTTCAAACAAAGTACTGCACGAAAATGCCTGGAAATAATATAGAATGTCCTATGAATAATAATAGAAAGGTCGTGACAGAAAGAAAAAAAAAATGCTATTTTAAAAAAATGGAATAAAGAAAAAAATCCTAAAAAATAAATATAGAGACTTTTTGTTGCAAATTAAAAGAATAAACGGTTGAATAAATATTTGAAAAAAACAGGAATATTTTTAACATTGAAACCTATGGGATTTTCCGGTTTAAACCTGTCGTATGAAACCGAACATCAGGGCATTTCACTGACATTTCTCTGCTGTTCGGTGTTCTCTGAAGGGGGGAGTTCACTGCCACCTAAGATCACAGTATTTTGCTGGATATTCGCCAATATTTGGCGACCTGCCTTCTTTTTGAATAGCCAAATGGTCGCGAAATTGCACCGTACGTGGAAATTCACTGTTCGTGCAATTTCGTGGCCAAATCGGCCCTCTCTGAATAACTCTGTATGTCACATACACACAGATTGTCTTTAAATACCTTTTTATTTGCCTTTTAGCGACACCCCCATTGACTGATTCTTTGTTGTTCTCGAAACCAAAATGTACCTGTCCTCATGAGCTCTGTGGAAGTTTTACTGGATGCTTTACACACTAGGGTACCAGCAACGTTTCTGCCTACTGGCTATTATCAAGCCTCGATAAACGCCAGTAGACCAAAAGTTTGCCGGTATCCTAGTGTGTTAAAAGACATTTGAACAGCGCCTACGAGCCCTGGTAATTTTTTGATTTGTTGGACTTCATTATGGATTTGGCAAAATCCGAGTATCAAGTGCACCATGGAGCAGACCTGCCCCAGTGAGTGAGTGCTGTCTAAACTTTTTTTCTTGACTGTGGCTGTACCATTCTTGGAAACTTTTTGCATTACGTTATTAAAATTGGAGAAATCCGATGACCTAATAAGGTGGTAAAACCAAGATTTAGATTAATTTACACGCGTTATGGATTCATTAAGATTCAACCTTACCATCTGACCAACATTGCCGCTTTCTCCTTTCTCTCCTGGAGGGCCGGGCATACCCTGTAAGCAAAGAAACATTGGTCTCCTTAAATTAAACTAGACATGTCATATCGATCGTGAGGTGTGAGATTTTATAATTTGATATGTAAAAAGATGTATACCTGGTAGACACATTCAAGACATTGTTGCACAATAGATCAGATCAAGTATTTAGCATGTGGAAGGCAATTTTGTACTTCAACAAATCTTCAAATATCACGTCAACACAGTTGTAGTAAAATACAGGGAGAAGGTGGCAGATGCCCAATATATCCTCCAATACATAGGGGACCGAGTCTGTAAGAAATCTACTACTGTATAGAGACTGGATTGTGATCATGTCTCTTCTGTCGTCTTCAATGTCACTCACCTGGAGTCCTCTTGGGCCACCCACGCCAATGAATCCCCGATGACCATCATCTCCTTTCTGTCCATGCATTCCTTGTTGACCTCTCCTCCCTGGATCTCCATCTTGACCCTAGGAAAACCACACAAGAAATAAGTTAAGTCAATTTTTAAGTAGAAAGTAAATATCAAGGGTTATCTTTCTTTCCTTGACAATTCAGGAGTGTCATGAATGAGATTTCCCTTCGAACTGGCATTACTCTCATCCATGAACTCAGACTTCCCTGACTTAATAACATGAGTTACCAGAGATAAGTCTAAGTACTTTATAAAAAATAACATAAACTCCACATTGTATATTGCAGAGCTGAATTCTTTATTCCATCAACAAATTCTACTGAAACGTTGTTTGAAGACATGCGAGAGGCTGAAACATCAATGGGTCCAGTTGTTGGATTCAACATTTAAGTATAGAGTTGGAATACTATGAGGGCAACTGGGCATGAAGCAATGGGATGAACAAGCCTAGATATCCAAAGATGGAATCTTGGTCCTAATACATGAAGGGTGGAATGTACTGGTCCATCTATAGGTCTGAGAATGATGCAGGTATGTATTAGTGTCCATGGAATGACGCGGCGCCCACTATGCATTGGTGGAATGATGTAGAACATACCAAGTGTTGGTGCCATGACTCAGGGCATACTGAACAGTTGAATGATGTAGGGTACACTTAGGATGGCCGTAAGTGCCATGCTTAGAGGAACACATATTGCTATTTCAAGCAGAAGGGACTACAGGGAAAAGTGCTGCCCTGCAACATGTATAATTCCTATGCGGCAGGAAGCAAATCAAGCTAGATCACCTGGGAATCCTCTTTGATTTCTTTCCTTCAACATATAGATTCTGCATGCTGTGGGGACACAATCTTCATGCATTGCCCATCATCATTAATACATTGTATGCGTCCCTTTAAACATGGTCGATATGGTTACCCTAAGAGCGTCAGCAAAATGATGCATAGCAGAAGCGAGAGTCATTGAAATTCTGCAATGCAAGTTTAGCCTCCATAGAGTGACGCAAGGACTGTCCAGCATCAATGGAATGAAGGAGTCAGAAGTACCCAACATAGTAATTCTCCCATGTGCCGATGTGACCTAAGCCCACCAGAAAACGTGACATTCACTATATAAACCATTACAATTTAAAGGTTAATCCATGTCTTTGCATTTCGATCAGGAAGGTGATACTTGTTCATACTATACTCACAGCTATTTGCATACAATAAAAACCACTTAGCTAGGTTTGCTTCCATTGAAGCTTATTGCTCTCTTCCCCAAGCATTCTTTGTGAAATAAGTAGCACAACCAGAAGGGTGGAGCTGGATGAAATGAATCTGTGTTGGTGGTTTTCCTTTTGGACAAGGGATCAATGGGTCTTGCAGAATAAGTCTGGATTCCAAGCCAGTGACTGAATCTCATGTGTCCATTACATTTGGTGGCAGAGGAGGGATCTCCTTTGTCTCTCCAGGGTATCCCCGTTGGAAGAATGTGAAACAGAAGACAGGAAAGATATGAAGATCATTGGCCACACGGTAGGCTATTGGGAAAGCAATGAGGTCAGCAAATTCAAACGAGAGGCTATAATGCTAGACTGGCACCAGTATGCCAAGCATCTCTATGTCCCTGCTGGCCCTGAACAAATGCTGAGAAAAATGGTGGACAATACAGGCACAGTTAAAAGAACAGGTTTGTGAAATGTTGGAGTTACTTGGATTTCTGTATCGACTCCCATGGAGATCAGATTACAATTTCTAAGTCACAAGTATAGACAAGCACAATCTGACCAGACTATGAACGCAGAAACAGTTGTAGTTTTCAAATTTGTAGAGATATTAGAGATATGAGATACATTGTGAATTCTGAATTTCTCCTCCCAATGGATCCCATCTTCACCATATCAACACCTATTGAATGTAGGCCACTGACAAACCATTAAAAGAGTATTTGTTTTAGAAAAGGAGACCAGAAACATGTATGAGGTGCTTTATCTGGATCTAGTTATTAGCATTTTAAACTGTCTTCAAGCTCTATAAAAATTGCTCCACTTAACGAATATTAACTACGGTGGATTAAGGTGAAATGCTGGCACTAAAATAATGCATAGTGATCCTCACCGCGGATCCAGGATGACCGATTGGACCTTGAATTCCGATAGACCCCGCGGGTCCCTATTAGGGAAGAGAATGGAATGGAGTTAATTTGGTTTTCAGAAACTATGTTTTGAAATAAAGTATCAATATAGGATCAACACTGTGATCTTTCACGTCCATGGTGGGCATCGAATTTATGTTTAAAATATAGCACATTCTCTTACTATTGCTCTATATAACTCCTACTATTGATTCATATAAAATCCCCTGATAACT